>OZ038371.1:75547694-76250720 GCA_964036015.1 Leptarthrus brevirostris
TATACCGTTAAATAAAGAGTTATATATTACATTATCAAAGAAAATTTTCATAAATAACCATAGTTTTGAGCTGAGATTTCTGGACTCAAACAGATTTATGTTAGCAAGTTTGGAAAATCTCGCTAACAATCTATCAAAAGAAGATTTTAAAATAATTCGAAGTGAATTTAAAGATAATTATTCATTCAATTTAATTACAAGAAAAGGAGTTTTTCCTTACGAATACTTAAATTCTTGGGAAAAGTTGAGCGAAGAAACTTTACCTCCTCGTCATACGTTTTTCAATAAATTCACTAATTCAGAATGTAGTGAAGAAAATTATAAACATTCCATTAATGTTTGGAATAACTTCAATTGCAAAACTCTTTCTGATTATTTAAAGTTATATCTAAAGTCCGACGTATTATTGCTCGCAGATATATTTGAAAATTTCAGAGTACTGTGTAAAGACATTTATGAGCTGGACCCTTGTCACTACTATACGTCTCCTGGATTGTCATGGGATGCTATGCTTAAATATACTGAAATTAAATTAGAATTGCTTACCGATATAAATATGTATAATTATATAAACAAAGGAATCAGGGGAGGGCTAACCCAATGTTGTTTAAGACATTCTGAAGCTAACAATAAATATATAAGTAATTTTGTTGAAACGGATCCGTCAAAATATTTAGTATATTTAGATGCAAATAATTTGTATGGTTGGGCAATGTCAGAGTCCCTTCCATATGGAAATTTTAAATGGTCAACTGATATTAATATTAATGTAATGTCAATTCCTAGAGACTCTGATATAGGTTATATTTTAGAAGTAGATTTGGCTTATCCAAAATCCATTCATGACATTCATAATGATTTACCGTTTTGCTGTCAAAATAAAATTAGTCCTAAATCGAAATCAAAAAAATTAATTGCAGATCTAAACAATAAATATAATTATATTATACATTATAGAAATCTTCAACAGTGTTTGAAACACGGTTTACGTCTTCTACGTATTCATAGGATCTTACAGTTCAATCAGTCTTGTTGGCTAAAAAGTTATATTGATTTGAATAATATTCATAGAACAAAGGCAAAAAATGATTTCGAAAAAAACTTTTTTAAATTATTCAATAATTCAGTATACGGTAAAACAATGGAAAATGTAGATAAGAGGAAAGATGTAAAAATTGTGACACAATGGGATAATTTCAATAGACATACAGGTCTACGTGGATTAATAGCGAAACCCAACTTTCACAGTCTTTCACAATTTACATCAAATATGGCTGCTGTTCAGTTAAGCAGAGTGCGTACAACGTATAACAAACCGATATATTTGGGTTTCACAGTATTAGAACTTTCTAAATATAAAATGTACGACTTTCACTATGATTATATAAAACCTAAGTATAACGAAAATATATTTCTTAACTACATGGATACAGATTCCTTTATCTATACAATTTATACAGACGATTTTTATAAAGATATATTTCATGATATTGAATCTCAATTTGATACATCGGAATACCCCTTTGACAATCTATATAGTATACCTTTAAAAAACAAAAAAGTTTTAGGATTAATGAAGGATGAAAATAACGGTAAGATTATGTTAGAATTTATAGGATTGAGATCTAAGATGTATTCTTTCCGAGTAGACAGCAAGAAAGATGTTAAGAAAGCTAAGGGAGTTAAGAAGACAGCTACTGATTGTTTAACTATGGAAAATTATAGAATTAGTTTGTATAGAAAAAAATTATATTATGCTAAGATGCTCACATTTAGATCGAAACGTCATACTATATATACCCAATATATAAATAAAATTGCCTTAAGTCCTTCAGATGATAAGCGTTATATAAAAGATAATGGTATCGAAACCCTGGCATGGGGACATTATACATTAAGTGAACCCGATGATGGAAATTAACTATTATAATTAATTCTTGAATGTAATAAGTGATTATTGAAAGATAAAAATAAAGAACAAAATAAACAGTTTAACAAAAAGTCCTCTTTTATTTATTTATCCATAGATATTTTCATTACTTTTAGGATCAATTTGAAAAGAGATACATACATTTTCTTTTCTGAGGAAGTAAATAATGTAAAGTAGAAATTTCCTGAGAGCGAAAGTGATTTAGATCAAGTGAATTAATAAAATTCTATTATATTTGCAAAAGAACTTTATTTTATCGTAAAAATCGTATAATATCAATTCTATTTATTATCTAAAAATTTTTTTAAAAGATATACATTTCTTAGCGCACATTTTCCTTGGTGAACTGCGCAGCATGGAGCATTAATGTAAAAGAAATTTAAATGTTCCAAATTTGGGCACTTCAATTCTTCTTCCATATTATACACAGATAAATTTTCAACAAATGTCTCTTTTAACCATTGAACTTTTTCGCATCCTTTCATATATATTACTTTATTTTTTATTATTGGAGCCACTTACGTACATAACTGATGATAGGGGATATAGCCATCATTCCAGTAAAACCCATGATAATTAAGGTGCAACTATTTCGCCTCTCTTCTCTTTGCATGTGTTAAATCCTTAAATTTGAATGGAGGTTGAAAAATAAAGTGCTGCATTTGGTTTCCATTTGTCAAAATAGCCAATTCCTTCACAATGAACTTGTTACATTCGTCTTTAAATCCTTGGATATCTACAATTGCGGCCATTCGTAATCCTAAATTATTTTCCTAACTTCACTGGTCAATGAACTATATTCGACTATTCTATCGTGCAAAAGTAAGCAAAAAGCAGTTGTGTTTGCGGGGATATTACTCTGAGTTTTAAATTGTATACGAATATCGACAGGCCCCGATTTGATCACCTCGTTTTGATGTGAACAATCGATAACTGCAATTGGAGCACTGTCCTTAAACTTCTCTGGAGTAAGAAGCGGTTGATGAAGACGTCCGTAATATGATTGTTGGAATTTTGCATACATATCATACAATAAAGCATATCTTTCCCGACCAAATTTAATGTTTAGGTCTTCATACGGGAATGTTTCAGAATTTAAGTGAAGTTTGACATCTAAAAGTTCACAATGATCAAACTTGCTTGCATCTGTCTTCTTCTGGTTTTTTCGATCCGTTTGAAGTGCTAAAATTACATATCGAGGTTTTTCCAACTGAGTTGATGTTTTAATTGTCCAATTATGATCAACAGTTACGGGTAATATAGGATATTCATATATATCCCAGCTACGAAAGCTCATTTGTATGGGTCGTCCAGTACCGATTAACTTAAGCAGCGAGAGTTTTTCTTCATCAGCTACACTTATGTGGGGTACTCGCCATTGTAGTTTGAAAATGTCTATTCTAACTTCATCATCTGGAGATATAAAAACATTTTCATCGCTTCTACTTCGAATCAAAATAAGTTCATGTTTAGCATTTATAACAATTTTCTTATAGTCTTCAGCAAAGCCGAGCAGCAACTTTAGAGGAATACAAAAATTGAAAAATCCTCTTGTAGGTGATATTGAATTATCTGGAGACCAGGACGCATTTAGTAACGCATTGCTTTCATTTTGATTTAAAGATATATAATTTTTTATTGTTGTAGCAAATCCAAGATTTCTCGTCCGATCAATTTCTACGCCATTTAATTCATAACGAATTTCGTCAAATAGAAAAGATATGGCGTTATTAGTTAATTTTGCCGTTGCTGATGCATGTCCTTCTGTTGTTGTTAGCGCGCCATCTATATATAAGAAGCTTTCACTTGGTAACACATACAAATCCTGATGCTGTACTGATATTCGAACTTCATCGCTGTTTTTATATGATGTTAAAAACGGAGAGTAGCTATGATACTCAACTTTTGTAATACTATTATCATAGCTTGCACCTTGTTTAATATCGAGTATTTCATTCATTTTTTAACTTAATACCAAGAGTTTTTAAGAATTGCTCGTTAGCGACTGTTAGCTTAAGACTTAACGCTTTTGTGCTTGTATTTATTATCAATAGTATTATTATATATTAGCATGATGCGGTTTCAAATGCAGTCTCACTGTAATCGTTTCTCCTCTAAAATTTATTAGTTCACCGTCTTGATCCACGAACTTCAGTGTTAGAGAACTTATCCGTCTGATGTTCAGAGGCAAGTAAATGACATTCTTAGGAACCTCGATTATTTTATACCCCGGACCCACCTTAGGAGAGAACTCGTGTAATGTGTGGACTTGCTGATTATTTATGAAGGAACCTGATACTATATTACATTCAACTCGTATTACATTAACTTTTATTATATTTACTGGTAAATCAGAGTGATGTAAAATATTAGGTTCTAGAACGCGTTTACTAAATCCTAATAATGATCCAATGGAGTTCTTTTTATTCAATAATACACGGGTGGAACTTTTTACTTCGCTTTTCAGGGTATTATTATTAGCTGTTATTTGTACGACAGGTATAGTTTTTGTTTTAGCCAGTTCTCTTTTGATAAATCCTGCAATATCATCAATTTCGTAGGAACCTTCTGGAATTTTAATTTCATCATCACCAACATGAAATAAGTTATTTCTACTATCCACATTAGGTATTGAATTATATGTCTGTAAATCAATGAGTCCACAAACGTATTCCGATGTAAGATCCAGTGGAGGAAAGTACTCAACTGTAAGTACAGAGGAATTCCCAGTCAAAGTTAGTGTTAATGACATAGTAGTTCAAAGTGAAATGCAACTGTTATTTTTATGCAGAGTTTATTTATAGTGGTCATCTTACAATAGACAATTATGTTCTTAAACTTATAGCTACTTATTATTACAATGATTATATAAAAATTTCAAGCATAAGTGACCGCAATTTATCATATTATAATTTTGATAGGACTTATAATTGTAAACAATATTTTTTCCTAAATATCTTAAAATTTCCTTTGGTGGTTGTAAGTTTCCAAAGCTGTCAAAGTACTCCTTTTCAGACCCCCTTTTGTAGTATGCTACCCAATGACTTCCAGGACCGGTGGTAGTATCCAAATTTACGATTCCACATTCATATTTTCGAGGTTTTTTGGGTAGAGCATCAAGCATAAAAACGCCTCTAAAATGTGGTAAATCATTCGCATATTTATATAAATCGATTTCATTTAATGCTCGATTAGGTAGCAGTTTTAGAAGTTTTTTGAAGTCGGATTTAAGAATAGACCAAGTCCTTCTCTGTAGGGCTTCAAATATAAACCGCTACCCTTCTTTCCTAATGCAATAGCTTCCATCGTTTCATTATGTCGGTTGCTCTCCTTCAGCTGCTCTTTAGCATTTGTAGCATTTGTTACTGCCTTTGCGACACCAGATGCACCACCCACTAAAGCTCCCAGTGCAGAAAGCCCAGCAAAAATAGGAATGAGAGGTAAGATTCCTCCAACCTTCGGTATAGGAATTATACGGGGAGTCTTTACATACTTCTTGTTTCTTTTAAATACATTTTTAGTGGTAGCGAGTGCAAGTGTAATAGCTTCTTTTAAAGAATCTGGTTTTTTCACTTTTAAGATATTTCTAGCTTCACGAACTCCTTTTTGAAGCGTTAACGTTTTTTTATTCCTCTTAGAACGAGTTTTGCTCTTTTTTGCCCCCATTCCAAATTTTACTTTTGCTTTCATAGCGTTTGTTGCAAGCCAGGCGTTGCTACGTTCTCCAAGGGATGCGTCTGAAGATGTCACTCGTTCCCAAGCTTTACCGGACAATATACGATCAGCAATATGACGATCCTCAATATTTTTATGCTGAGAATATGCAATATCGTGATTTCTGCAAGCTGCGTCAAGAGGGTTAATTCCAGGATCACCTCTTGCTAATCTTTTTTGTAATTTAGTACCAGGGCCGCAATATTGATATCCAGGCAAATGAAATTCAAACGGCAAATTACTAATTGCTGTATTTAGCAAACCGCCTCCTCTTCGACATTTACGCAGGCAAGAACGATTTCGATTCTTTGAATGATCAATCATTCAACTGGTCAGATAAATCTTTTAGACGTCCACACTACAGCGCACTGAGCTATTGACTGATATAAAAGTTCAGTGTTGTGCAATAAATATTTCAGTTCTAATAATGAAGTTCGTGAAGCAGAAAGACTCTTTACCAATAAAAAATCTAGATATTAAATCTGCAAATAAAGTCAAAAGACATAGCTCGCTTATACCTGACAATATAAGAGGTATTCTTGTTGGACCTTCTAACTGTGGTAAAACCAATCTTATGATTGGTCTTATAGAACACCAAAATGGACTCAAGTTCGAGAATATCTACATCTACTCAAAATCACTCCATCAGCCTAAATATCAATATCTGGAGCAGCTTATAAGTCCTATTACTGGTCTGGGCTACTACACGTTTTCTAATAATTGCGAAGTCATACCTCCTGAGGACGCCAAACAGAATTCTGTTTTTATTTTCGATGATGTAGCATGTGGGAAACAAAATAACATACGTGATTATTTTTGCATGGGACGACACAATAATATTGATAGTTTCTATCTCTGTCAGACTTACACCCATATACCGAAGCACTTAATACGTGACAACGCTAACTTTCTTATTTTATTTAAACAAGATGATATGAATCTTAGACATATATATAATGATCATGTTAACACAGACATGACCTTTGAAAAATTTCGTAATATTTGCAGTGTTTGCTGGAAAGATAGTTATGGCTTTCTAGTAATCGATAAAGACAGTCTATTGAATAATGGACGTTATCGAAAAGGAGTTGATACATATATTTCACTATAAATTTAAAAAAATCTGGTTAGCTGATAATATCCCATTATAGCTGTTAATATATCTGTATACCTGTTCGAGCTGTCTTATAGACCCGTTATAGCTGTTAACAGAGCTGGTAAAGCAGTTCATAGACCTGATAAAGCAGGTCATAGACCTGATAAGAGCTGTTCGTAGACCTGGTAAAGCTATTCATAGACCTGTTTGAGCTGTTTTATAGAGTTGGTAAAGCTGTTCACGGAGCTGTCAAAAGCTGTTCATAGACCTGATAAGAGCTATCCATAGGCCTGTTAAGATCAGTACAACCCAGTTGACAGACCAGTTCAAATCTCATTAGAAAGATGGTTAGAAAGAGAGACGAACTATTAAAAAATCTTATCAAAACTAGAAAAGCCATTAAGAAGAAATTCCGCGCTGTGAAAACTGGACGAGTTGAAACTGAAACTCACCTTGAGGAGACATTTAAGCCCATAACAAAACCACTTCATGAGTTCATAACAAAAACAAAATATGAGCCCAAAATTAAAGATGAATATAGAGATGATGATGATGGTGATTATGATAACATAAAGTTTACTCCTAAAATTAAACTCCCGAAGATGGAGCCGACAAGTACACCTATAAAGCGTCCAGATTATTCCTTATTTTCGGAAGACGATGAATTTGCAACACCTACACACTCTAGAACTTTAATGGAAAATAAAGATTCTACTCTTAATTTATCAAGTGGATTAGTTGATAAATATTTAGAACTATGTATTAACAAAAACCCAAAAATTGACAACACTTATGGAGTTTATTTAGATGATGATAATAAATGGAAAATTGGAAATTCAAAGATTGCAATTGAGGAAGATTATTTCCTTATTAACGGAAAATCGTATAAAATAACGCTAGGTCTATGTGAATTGCTTTTTATGAAACAACCTGCAAAAACTTTGTATAGTACGGATGACTTGAAAGATTATCAAGCTATCTTAAAAGAAACTAATGCCTATAAAAGAGAATATAGAACGGACGGCCAAATAAAAGGTACTAGAGCTTCAAAGTATACAGAAATTATAAGTAAACTGATTTCTCATGATGGTAAAGGGTTGATGCATATGCCCAAGAAAAATATTGATTACGTTTATTGGACCGATCCTAATGAGCTTGTGGATAGACTTCGTCTCTTAATAGCATCACAAGGTGCTGGACACACTAACCACAACAATGAAATTATCTCAATTATTGAAGAGTTGAAAGAAGGTGACATTATAGCATAAATAACATCTTTAATTGTATTCAGCTTTAATGTAACAATGAGTGTCGACAAGTTTGGAAGATATTCTAAAAAAGCAAAGTTCGGACCTACTGGCGATCGTGGTCCTAGGGGGCTACCTGGCGAACCTGGACCTCAAGGGATCCAGGGAATACAGGGTCTAAATGGTGTAGGTTTTAAGCTCACTCAAGATGGAGATTTAAATGTAGGTTTTAAAAATTTGAAATATATTAAAAGCCCGATGGAGAGAGATGATGCAGCCAATAAAATATATGTCGACGATGTAGCTGATAAGGTAGTACATTTAAGTAATTCCCACGCTAATGAAAAAATTCAGTTAGTCAGCAACAATCTAACTGAGCTAATACTTAAGGAAAGTGCCGTTCTTAAAGAAGAGTTAAAGGAGATATACAGCATAATAAATATAACAAGTCAAAAAGATAAAGCAGCCAGCCAATTATATACGAGTGAATCTATTGCGATTCTACAAGGAAAACTGAAAATAGCATACGAATTATATGTAAATGAATTAATTGTCGACGGTCAAGAGAAGTTGATGAAATATATAGATCTGAATCTACATGAAATTAATGACACTTTAAAAGCGTTAATTAATGTAGAATCTCTGACAATTTCAAAATGAGTAAAATACAGGTAGTTAATGAGCTTCATAAACCAGCCAGAAAAAATTTCAAAAGAAGAC
The DNA here is from genome assembly GCA_964036015.1 of Leptarthrus brevirostris. Classification (NCBI taxonomy): domain Eukaryota; kingdom Metazoa; phylum Arthropoda; class Insecta; order Diptera; family Asilidae; genus Leptarthrus; species Leptarthrus brevirostris. Next base: position 75,556,402 of record OZ038371.1, read on the forward strand.
GTGTTATAATTAAAGGAATAGATGATCTATGGAAAGCAGATTTAGTTGAGATGGGAGCTTATACTACAAGCAATAATGGTCATAATTTTTTATTAACTGTAATAGACGGATTTTCTAAATATGCATGGGCAATTCCTATTAAAAGAAAGACTGGTGTCGAAGTTACTCAAGCTATGAAATCCATACTAAAAGAAGGTCGGAGTCCCACAAATTTACAAACTGATGATGGAAAAGAGTTTTTCAATAGCTCATTTCAAAACTTAATGAAAAAATCCCGCATTAATCATTTTTCTACATATAGCCCTTTAAAAGCATCTATAGTTGAACGATTTAATCGAACATTAAAAAGCATGATGTGGAAAGAGTTTAGCATGCAGGGCTCATACCGATGGATAGATATGATTAAGAAATTACTCGTAAAATATAACTCAAGTAATCATCGAACAATAAAAATGAGACCACGTGATGTGACAAAGCAGAATGAGAAAAAATTGCTATCAACAGTTTACAATCATTTAAAGACGTTTCATTTACCAACATTTAAACTGGGAGACTTTGTTCGCATTAGTAAATATAAACATGTATTTGAAAAGGGGTATACACCAAACTGGACTACAGAGATCTTCAATATCTCAAAAATTCAGATAACGAATCCTGTAACATATCTCTTGGAAGACCATGAAGGCAATGCAATAAAGGGGAGTTTTTATGAAATGGAGCTCCAAAAGACGAAGAATCCTGATGTTTACCTCGTAGAAAAAATATTGAAAAGAAACGCAGATAAAGTTTATGTTAAATGGCTCGGATTTTCATCAAAACACAACTCTTGGATTAAGAAAGATAATGTATTATAATATTGTTATACAAATAAATATTTTATATTAAAAGTACTTTTATTTTATTACTCTATTTGAAATTTTTAAATCTTAAACTATAAATTTCATTTCTATGCGAGGCAACTAAAATGGGATCCAAAACATCTTTCATATCTCGAATTCGTCGTTTAAAGCGAAATCTGTCAACAGCATATGTTTCCCAGGGACCCTTACGTTTCCAAATTGGAACATAATGTATCTTGGGGATAATATCAAATTGAACTACTTTTTTTCCGACTGCTTTGGCCTTATCTTCTTCTTTTTGTAGCAAAAGCAAACCATCTTGAAAGTGCAAACTCCTACAAATATCCTTGAATTTTTTATACGCTGTTGAATCAGTTTTAGAGAGTTTAAGAAAGAACCTCCCATGTTGTTGATAATCACTAAAAAAAGGTTTGTTCTACAAAGAAAAAATTGAAATATATGTATAATTAAATGTCTACTTTGTTGGTCTTACCTCTATAACCTCTTTAATACCAGGAGTTAATAAATCTAGCTTTTTATATTCAGCAATAAGTTCATTAAAATCTGTTAATTCAATTAAATTGCAAATATTATCCAAAATTATTTTTGTGTGAAGATACTCCATTTTGAACTGCCATAAAAAAAGGGATTACACTTTCTTTTGTAACTGCTTATTTTGAAATGTTCATTTTATATGTTTGTTTCATTCCTCTTAAATTCACTAATTCCACATCACTTTTATAATTAGCATCAACTTGTTTCACCATCTCAACTTCACCGTTACTTAGAATTTCGAGTTACGTAATTACTGTCATATGTACAACGAATGGTTAGCATAGTTTCGTCATCGAATTCAAGTTTAAAGTGCCTGTAAAAGATATCCTTGCTCTCAATAATTCCTGCAATATCCATTTCTTTCTTTAATAGCTCTTGCCTGAAACCTTCGATGGCCTCGTCAATTGATACAAATTTCTTTTTAGGATTATCATTTGTAGTGGTGCTTGATGTAGTAATAACAATTTCCTCATCATTACTCTCTTTTGAAGTAGAAACTGCATCTTCTTTGGGATTGCTGGTGTTACTGTAAGTCAGCAGTTTAAAAGATAATCCAATTTGTATAGAGTCGTTATTTGGTAGGGTTAGCGCAAAATCTAAATTACTAATACTTTTGTCCATTAGATTTACACTTAACGGGATCGGTGAACTATTGATATGCAAGATGCATAGTGATAAAAGCAAAACATTTACTGAACGTCTAACCATTTTTTAATGTTAGTATGTTGACATGAACTCGAGAACTAACTGAACTTTATGACGTTGGTACATTTATAACATCCCCCTCTATTTTTTTATTTTCCATTTTAATTTTCATAGGATGATTCCAATTCCAATCATCCTCATCACCAAAGGGGCAGTTCCGGGGAAAATGATTTGTAGCTTTATACCTAACTGTGCGATCTTGTGATTCTCCAACTAATACAATGTCACCTCCTAAAATCAATATAAGGTCAGATATTTAGTTGATTCTTATCCATTCCAATTACCGTAGACGTCTAACTTAACATGCTGCCAGGGCATAAAATTGAAATCAAAATGAAATGTAGAAGAAATCGGTTCGCCAGCTCTTAACCGTAATATTAGACTCCTGTTGCCATCTTCTGGAGTCATGTATATCTCTAAAACATCACTAGGATCCACACTTACATTAACGATCCTAAAATTTTTCCAACCCCCTTCGCATACACAAAATTTAGTGTCAGCTTTTACTGTTTCAGACCAAAACATCTTCCTGTACTGACGTTTTTCGATAAAGTATCAGGTATTTATAGCATCAATTAAAAAAAAAAACTTCCCCTCACCCAAAGAAGCAATAGTTACAAATTAGGTAGCCAGAAGGCTGTTTTGGGAAAGAGCTGAAATTTGTAAAATTTTTATATCTACTTTTTCTTATCTAAGTTTAAAGTAGAATTTATACAAAGTAACTGTAATAATATAATTTTATTGATCTACATAGTAATACATAGCATTCGCTAACACATTCTCAGGTTGATTATTAATCTGCTGATTACTAAATTCCAAATTATAACTATATCCAATACCGCCATTGTTTGTGATGAAATAGGTAGCTTCATTCAGTTTCTGAATTGTGGATTGGGCTATGAAATTAAAACGTGTTGGTAAGAATAACTGATGATTCTCTAATTCCAGAACAATCCGGTCACCATATTTTGTTTTTAGCCTTTTCGCGCTTAAAATCCTGTATGCACATCTTTGATCCATATCCTTCATGTAAAGAAGCGGCTTATATCTTCGTAAATTGAGATCCGCTAAAGCGTCAATTAAATCTTCTGAATTTTGCTGCTGCACTAGAGCTTGACTCATTTTGATTCTATGTCTTTACTCAACACGAGAAAATATTGAACTGTGATAATCTCAGCAGATGTCTTGTACTTTCATTTATTGAAAACCGCAACATCCCGGAAATCGGAAAACCTGTACAGACTTGTTATTTTTGATAGTTCTTAATGATCGGATGACGTAATCGCTAACATTATTTCGCAATATACCACAATTTTGGCCTATATTTAAATCAGAAAAAGAAATTGCATGATACTCTTTTAAAGTTCAAGGTTACTACAGCAAATGCTTTTATCCTTATCACCAAATATTTATGCTACTAGAGACCGGGCCCAGACGTTCAACTCTTATCAGTAAATTTTACGTTACTACAGACCAGACCCAGACGGTCAACTCTTATCAGAAAAATTTTACGCAAGCAATGCTTTTCTCTCTATCAAACAAAATTTCTATACAAACACCACCTTTTCTTTACTTATTGTCATGGGGTTTGCCATGATCCAGGTCCAGGACCAGACCCAGGTCCACATCCAGAACCAGACCCAGGTCCCATCCTTATCATCATTTATTGCAACTCATCCTTATCATTACTAACGAGCCGCCGCCAAAACAATCACCACAATTAACCCCAGCTTATTATCTTTCTTGCTTTCAAAATTGCCATGGGGTTTCTAGATCAGGAGCCATTTCATCATCTCCAATTACACTTTTCATCAAAACACCTAACAACATTTTTTTATTTTGCTCTTAAAAATCCCATGGGGTTTCTAGATCAGGAGCCATTTTCTTATCTACAATCACACTTTCAACCAAAACACCTAACAAAATTTCTGCTCTTGGCTCCTGATCCAGAAGCCCCATGATTATACTACTAATGTAGAATCTCTGACAATTACAAAATGAATGAAATACAAGTAGTTAATGAACTTCATAAACCAACCAGAAAACAATTTTTACAAGAAGACTTGTTGTAATTAAGGTTAAATTCTGAAACATTCCCATATGAAGACTTAAACATTAAATTTGATCGGGAGAGATGTTATGGTTTATTGTATGATATGTATATAAAATTCCAACAATCAAATTACAGACGTCTCCATCAACCACTGCTTACTCGAGAGAAGTTTAAGGACAGTGCTCTAATTGCAGTTATCGATTGTTCACATCAAAACGAGGTGAACATTTTTTTGCTTTAGCAAAAAGGATTTAAAGACGAAATTCATTGTAAAGCAATTGAAAATTTTGACAAATGGAAACCAAATGCAGCACTTTATTTTTCAAACTCCATTTAGATTTAAGGATTTCACAACTGAAAAGACAAAAGAAGCGAAGTGATTGCAGCATAATTATCATGGATTCAATTGGAACGGTGGATATATCCCCTAACATCAATTACGTACTATAGTGACTCCTTTAATAAGAAACAAAGTACTTTATGTGAAAGGCTGTGAAAAGGTTTGCTGGATCAAAAATACATTTGATGAAGGTGTAATAGAATATAATATGGAAGAAGAATTGCAGTGTCCAAATTTATCTTCTCTTAATTTTTTTGTATAAAGCCCCCATGCTGTTTAATTCATAAGGGAATGCTCAATGTTTACCTTTCAAGAAATTTTCTAGAAAAGTAATAGAAGATAGAAATAAGAATTAAATGTCTTATTATATATTCAATTTCTAAACTTTGAGGAATGCTCATTATATCGATATCCGTATTTTCTATCCCATTGAAATTCCTCATATAGTAAGAATTCAGACATGTCTCACCCATATAAATTATTGCTGTCGAAGTAAATTAAATATGTTGAGCTTTGTGATGGGGTAACATTTTCCATATGCTTATTATTAGCAGTAGAATGCCTGCGAGAGCATATAAAGTTATACATATTAACGACAGTTAATAATTATTTTAATTTAATCTTTCAATACTTAAGCATAGCACCCCAAAATTATCCTGAATCTATATAATAATAACAACATAAATAGTCTACAAATATTTTGCCTTCGAATGCTTTACAAACGTTTGTTGAATGCGCATAATCATTATCAGAACACTTCGTATCTGTAAATTTATTATCAAACTACTTTTGTATAGGCAATGAATTTCCACTGAATTTTTCAAAGCAATTAAGGTATTCATTAAATTAAATAAATCGTCATTTTTATAAAAGGATCTGGTTATTATTAAGTTTTCATCAGATGAATTATTCGCTAATTTTTCTATACTAGAGAAATCTAATCTATATGAATCTAAAATGCAAATAAAGTAAAAGACAAACCAAAAATAAAGTTAATAATTTTTTAAACTGTGATAATTTTAGTAACCTGAACTGTGCTTCAACCAAAAGATTTAATGGCGATATTAGAATAAGTCTTGACAATAGTAAGCATCTGTTGAAGATTTGAATATACTTAAGAACACAAAATTAGTGTCATTCATCGTGATAAATACAAATTCCATCATAAGAGCTTAAGATCGGAAAGTGTTAACAGCTTTTGATCTATTCAAAGTACTAAGATCAATATATTGTTTTAATCAATTCCATTGTCTGAATCAAAGAGCTCTATGAATGTATGAGTTTTAATCAATTCCATTGTCTGAATCAAAGAGCTCTATGAATGTATGAAAACTTCAATTCATACTTTAAACTACTTTTTGGAGATTTCTATAATGGATTATATAATGAAATGTATCTTCTAAGTAACATATCAATTTCCTTGAGCCTAATTCAGAGGATTTTCTGTAAACTTGCTTCAAGAAGATTTATAACTTGAGGTTTGATTTTGTAGAAAAATTGTTTTGGATTCAAAATTCCTTCATCATCATTTTCCAATAGAAAGCTTTCAATACGAATATTAAAGCCTCTGTTTAATGCGCTTTAAATTTCTTTCATTGGTTCAGCTGCATTTCTCTATAAATTTTGAAAAGGTCATTGGGATAGTAGTTTTTTCGTTCGTTTATCCCGGTGAGATCACAATTTGGGTCTATTGTTACATGACTCATACAATAATTAAAATTTTAAATGTCATATAGGGTTGTTAGCTATCAGTTTGGTTTAAATTTAAAACATAATTACGATTCAAGAAAAAAAAATATGGTTTCCCTTATTAAGATTATTACGACTGAAAAAAGAAGAAACGAACTTTATGGCTATGAAAAGATTTTTTTTATTTTCTTAAGTTGTTGACATGATAAATCTCTCTAAATTACCAAAAGAAGCTCGAACTCGGTGAGATCACAATTTGGGTCTATTGTTACATGACGCATATAAAAAATTTATTTTCTTAAGTTCTTCACATGATAAATCTCTTTAAAGTATCGAAAGAGGACATTTCAGCAACCTCGATTTTGTTTGTCCTAGTCTAAATTCATAGTTTTGAGGCTATTTTTAGAAAGCGCTACAACGATCGCAATGATCATGTTAGTTTCGTCTTCCTATCTGAAGTTCAAGGTTGTTATATGGGTTTGTTAGCTGCTAGTTTGGTATAAATTTGAAGCATAATTACGAATCAATGGTTTCCCTTATTAAGATTAACACGGCTGAATCATAAAGAAACGAAGTTAAGGCTATGAAAATATATTTATTTTCTTTGCAAGTTCTTGATATGATTAACCTCTCCAAAGTACCGAAAGAAGCCATTCCAGCTACTTTGACTAGACGTTTATTACTTATCAACGGATTTATGCATGTTATTGTTAAACATCACATTTTTTCCATTAATTACAGAAATTCTTTTGGCTATTCCTCAATGGTGTTATTTTAACTAGTAATCAAGGTCCAGATGACGTAATCGGTGGAATGACTTACTTGCTAGTTGCATAAAACACGAAATTATTTAATAATATGACCTCGAATTAATGGCTATATTTAGACCTGGAAAAGAAATTGCATGATAATCTTTTAAAGTTCGAGGTTACAATATTCTGCTTCCAATTAAAGTCGCATCATGTTATTTCATTTAGCTGATAAAGGGGTACTTCGTAATTAAAAACTCAAGACAACAAACTCTTATTTTCAGCACGAGGTCAGGTTCATCTACAAAACCTTATCACTCAACGACCTCAACATTGTCACCAAATTATTAATTTCTATGCAGTCACCAGCTCGCTTATCAATCACAGCTCGAGCAGAAAAACATGCTAAAACTTGCTTGGAAACAAATGATATCATAGAAATAAGAATTTGCAAAAGAAATAAAAAATAATCTTCATCTATTTACTCAAAGTGGTGAAATCTTTTATTACGCAATATTCTGTTTTCCAATTAAATTCGCATCATGTAATTTCATTTAGCTGATAAAGCTGTACTTCGTAATTAAAAACTCAAAACAACAAACTCTTATCTTCAACATCAATTGTAGCCTTCAAGACCGAAAACCCAAAATCCAAGATGGCCGACAGGTGCCTTATCTTACTAAACAATCCAGGTTCAGATCCAAGGTTCAGATCTAAGTCTAGGTGCAAACCAAAGAAGAAGAAGAAGAACAATTGTAGCCTACAAGACAGAAAACCCAAAATCCAAGATGGCCGACATCCTTATCTCTTTTCCTTATCTCTCAATTGTAGCCTACAAGACCGAAAACTCAAAATCCAAGATGGCCGACATCCTTATCTCTTTTCCTTATCTCTCAATTGTAGCCTACAAGACCGAAAACCCAAAATCCAAGATGGCCGACATCCTTATCTCTTTTCCTTATCTCTCAATTGTAGCCTACAAGACCGAAAACCCAAAATCCAAGATGGCCGACATCCTTATCTCTCTTCTGGAAGAAGAAGACCAATTGTAGCCTCCAAGACCGAATTCCAAGATGGCCGACAGGTGCCTTATCTTACTAAACAATCATCAACCTTGACCTTTGACCTTCGGAATCACGCTTTCTTATCTCTGCACCTCCCCAAATTGTTATGGGGTTTCTGGATCATTGAAAATGTGCAAATATATATATATACTACTATTGACAATAATTTCCTTTTAAACAAGATCAATAACCTTGAGAATAAATGGGAAAATTTAGAAACATTGATAAAAGGATTATGATGTCAAACCAATTTTCTCACTCACGTTCTAGAAACAGATCGAGAGATAATTCATTCAATAGAAACAATTCACATGGCAGACAATTTTCAAACTCTAGAAATAACAATTCTTATTGTTGGTATCACAATAAATTTGGTACCAAAGCGACTAAATGCATTTAGCTGTGTTCTTTCAAAACTATTAATAATCAAAAAAAATAATTATTCCCTCAGTGAACAATATATTTTATAATAACATTTCTAAACTTTTATTCATTTTTGACGAAGAAAACAATTTCAAATTTCTAATAGATACAGGTGCTGATATTTCAGTAGTACCTAACGAATTCTTTAGAAAATTTAACAAAGACCCTAACTTATATTTATCCGCAGCAAACGGTTTCTACCATAAACACTTATGGTACAAAACTACTTAAAGTAGATTTCGGTCTTAGGAGAGAATTCATTTTCCCATTTATCATTGCTAATGTCAACAAGCCCATCATCGTAGCAGACTTTTTAACAAAATTTAATTTACTACTCGATTTAAAAAACAAGAGATTACTCGACGGTACAACAACATTAAGTGTTAGTGGAATCACGGTAAACGCAAATACTCCAACTCCTCGTTACTATGCAATCAGTAACGAGTACGGTAAAAATTTGCAAAGATTTCCCACATTAACACAACCACCGCATCGCATAGCAACTAAAGGACTAGGACTACTTCCTTTTACTCGTCCAAGACGTTTAGATGGACATAAATACAAAATTGCAAAATTAGAATTTCATCATATGGTTAAATTAGGTCTGTGCCAATCATCATCTTCTTCCGTATCTTCTCCACTACATCTTGTAGCAAAGAAAAATTTTACAGATTGACGACCATGTGGAGATTATCGCAGACTCAACGCTATCACAGTTCCGGATAGATATCCATTACCACACATACAAAATTTCTCAATGAACTAAAACGGTTGCACCATTTTCTTAAAAATTGATTTAGTAAGAGCTTACAACCAAATTCCAATGGCTAAAGAAGACATACACAAAACAGCCATTACAACTCCATTCGGATTATTTGAATTCACTAGGATGCCATTTGGTCTAAGAAATGCTGCAATCAAATTTCAAAGATTCATGGACCAAATCATTAAAAATTTATATTTCGCTGAATCTGAATCAAAATCATTTAAACCAAATTTTTAAACAACTATCAGATTTCGGAATCAATATTAATCCATCCAAATGCGGAGTTGGAACTTTGGACTTCCTCAGTCACAAAATAACAAAAGAAGGCATCTTATGTTATTCAGAAGACAGAGTCAAAATTATTAACAATTTTCCTTCTCCAAATTCTATTAGACAAATTCAACAATTTATAGGCATGGTTAATTATTACCATAGATTTATTCCAAATCTTGCCAAATCACTAAACCCAATTCACACTCATTTGGCTTTACTTCTCACAAAGAAACCAAATAACGCTAAAAATTATTCTTGGCCAGTAGAATGTGAAGACCAACTTAATAAAATTAAACAATCATTTTCAAAAGAAACTTTATTAATTCATCCTATTGAAAATGCAAAATTCAATTTAATCGTAGACGCTTCTGCTAGCGCTGTTGGTGCAGTTCTCCAACAATCCAATGCAAATCATTGGGAAAAAATTGCATTTTTCTTTAAAAATGGCATTATATCTAGCCATCAAACATTTTAGACATTTTCTAGAAGGTCGAGATTTTATAGCTTTGACAGATCCCAAACCACTCATTAGAGCAATATGGTCTAAAACAGAAAGAAGTCCAAGACAAACTAGACATCTGGACTACATAACCCAATTTACCTCCGATATCAGACATATCAAAGGCAAATCAAATACAGTGGCAGATACCTTATCTAGAATTTCTATCGAACATTTCGAACATTAAAAACATAACAATACCAAATTTGATTTAAAAACTGTTGCTGAGTATCAAAATAGTGATGAAGAACTTACACATCTTTTGATAACTCAGCATAACAGACCAGATAATTCAAAATATAAACTTGAAAAAATTATCATATATACCCTAAAGAAATTCGAAAAATTATTTTTAATACCATTCATAATTTATCTCATCCAGGAATTAGAACAACACGAAAATCTATTGCTTCTAAGTACTTTTGGCGTGGAATGAATACAGATATTAACAATTGGATTAGAAATTGTGTCAATTGCCAAAAAGCCAAGATAACCAAGCACACAAAATCAGAAATTGGTAAATGCGAACTACCCTAAGCAAGATTCGAACATATCCATTTAGATTTCGTAAAGGACCTACCGTCTTCAAATGGATATTCTTACATTCTAACAATAATAGATAGATTTACTAGTTACCCAGAAGCTTATCCAATCAAACATATTCAGGCAAGCACAATTATCAATAAGTTATACGAACAATATTTTCCACGTTTTGGTATTCCACTAGAAATTACCACAGATCAGGGTACTCAATTCGAATCCAAATTATTCGAAGAATTTACAAAAAATTTAGGATCACATCGAATCCGCACTACTCCTTATCATCCACAATCAAACGGAATGATAGAACGATTTCACCAACAATTAAAAGCAGCCATACGCGCTCGTGACGCCCAAAATAATTGGGTCACACAATTACCTGCAGTCCTCTTAGGTTTCCGAACCACGATTAAAGAAGACTTTCAATGTTCTCCAGCAGAACTATGGACAATCTCTTCGCGTTCTAGGAGAATTTATCATTAACAACAATTCAAGAATTCAAGATCCATTAAATTTCTTAAGTAAAATCAGATTTTGCATAAATAACTTTAAACCCTCACATTCTCGAAAACAAAATTCTAAAATCTACGTACCTAAGATTTAAATGATACAGAATTTGTTTTTGTTAGAATCGAGAAGCAAATCTTCTTTACAAAACCCATATGAAGTTCCTTTAAAAGTATTAAACCAACTTGACAAATAGTATCAAATCGACTACCGTGGTAAAACAACGAACATTTAAGTTGACAGACAAAAACCAGCATTTGTCGAACACACAGAACAAATAACTTCACCAATAAAAAAAAGACAAAAAAGAAAGTAAAATTTCAATTATAACTATTTATTACTAAAAATATTATTATTCATCATATTCTTAATTTTACGATTCACTTAAAATGGACTTTACTGAGGGGGGAGTAATGTAGCGGTAGCTACAAATTTAATTTTTAATTTTTAATTAAAATTTTATCAGTTTAATTGTATTATTTTAATAAAATATTTTAAATAAATCCACTTTGATTATGTTCAATCAGACTGTACAGATAGAATAACTGTCAAATATATGTTGGTCAACCTGTACACTTCGATAAATTTTGAATAGTGTGAAACACAAACCCTTTAAAAAATATAATAATCATTCAATCATTGACAATAAAATACTGTTCTCTATACAGAGAAAATTATAAACAAACTATCTATGTATTAAATGTAAAGTAGGTTACAAAAATTGTAAATTAAAATTTTAGTCTAGCCAGAACAACCGAACTGGTAACAATTAAAATAAAATAGTTTTTAATAATCAAAATAAAAATAGTTTTTTTTAAATAAAATGTATCTATACCATTTCTAGATATAAAGAAGTGCTAGGATCTGAGACCCCACAACTGAAGTGACCTCCCTCGATTCAGTTTGGCCCCAATCCTATACAAACAACTTCAGGAATCAAGTTGAAGAGGGTAAAAGCTTCTATACCTTACAGCGGTAATATTAGCTGGAATATCACATAGTTGTCGATAATTCTGCTTTTTACCGTCATCAGTCTGTAAAATTGTAATGTATCCTCTTGATTCGCTGGAAGTCTGTACACGGGAAGTATATTGATTCTTATTATTGCAAGTTCCTTCCTTAGTTGATGTGGAGATAGTAACTGTGGACTGATCTTTCCGTGATGGGTGTCAGTAGCGACATCGAAAATTGCTTATTGGATTCTTCTAAGATTCATTGAAATAAGTGTCATGAGAATCGAGAACGATGTAAACATCTGGGACATCTTGAACTTCGGTCTCATGACCGTTGATGCGGTTAACAATCTGGGTAATTTGATTGTTTAGGGATTTAAATCTTTGTTTAGTAGCTACTTCATCGGTTTTGATTATGTTTAGTGTTGAATCAATTATTGAGGTATGATTTCTCAGCATATTCAGCAAAAGGTCTTCGTTTTCCTTGACATTATTAATTATTTCTGCCATTTCCTTGGCGTATTCGACATCTAGTAGCCCAAATAACGAGATCGCTACAATGCCCACGATGTTGAAGGCTCCTCTCTTGTCTCTCTCTCAGATCCTTTCTTAGTTGATAGTAGTTCATTATCCGTTGTTAGTTCTTCTTGTATATGAGGAAATTGTTCAACGATTAATCTGCAGGAGCTCTATTACCGAACTTGTGAACACAAATGTTGCAGTTCGTCTATTCCCCTTGAGAAAGTGTCAAATTCAGCCCAATATGGTTGCAGATCATAGTAAACTACAAGGCTCCATGCTTTTGATATGAGGTTAACGTGACCAATATTATCAAAGTGAATCTCTGGATTGGCATCAAATTGAGTAATTTCAATCGGGTTTGATCGTATAACAGGAAAGATGAGACATAGTAACTGTTTTGGATTGCAATAGTTTTTGCATTCTATAGCTGTCTTTGCAGCATAAACCACCTTTTATATTTTTAATAAATGAAAAGTGCAAGAACTTTATTTTTTTAATGCTATATTTGCAACTAAATGACTTTTGCCAACAACGAGATAAACTTCACTCTACCAAGTCTACTTAACTAATAATAATCTATATTCTCTTCTTTTGCCTCAAATCTTGTGATACATCTAACTGTGATGCCTTTATCTGGCCAGTACTAGTACATTCAAGCTAATTGATTCAGTTACAAACAGTCGAAACCAAATAAAGTTGACTACCATGATATAATTCAAGATACAGTTGGTGCAAAATTAGAGTAGACATAAGATATTTAACAACCAGTGTTGCATTTCGTGGCACATTTGTGCCAATTGTGGCACTTTTCCAGGCTGTGGGCACTTTAGGCACTCTTATTAAAATTTGGGCACTTTCTAAAATATTTCTTAAACTAAACTAAAACTACATATCTGAGCAGCGTTATTTCTGAACGCATTCCATGCAAAGCTCCCAACTCAAGAGGGAAAAAATCCCAAATGTCGCAAACACAAATCTGTCATCAGAAATGCGTGCGCATGAGTGAATACATTGCGTTGTGTGCCCATAGCTTAGAATATATAAGAACAGGAAAGGCCCTCGTCTGTGAAACCGTGTACGTGAGATCCGCACTTTTCTTTTAGGCAAGATGAGGACGGAGAGCTCTTCTCCTTAGTTTGCGAACTGTCAAAGCTATTACCGTGAATTGTCGGATGGTTTAACAATTTTGTTTTGTAATTCCATATAAAGTTCAGAGTGTTTTTTACTCTTTATTTTAGTGCAATATATAAAAAAAACTTAAAAGCTAATAGCTTTCAACTTTTTGAAGAGTAGACAGTATACTTTAATAGTAAAATTGTTAAAATGAAGTGCGCGATTTTGTGTTGTGGAAACAATCGGCGTTGTACACGTGAAATATCGTTTTTGAGGGAAGTTTTTGATTAAAATAATGTTTTGTTAGTTCTTAAGCTTGATATAAGTGCATTGACACGCTAAGAACAGCAACGGAATGAAAAGAAAAGTGAAGTTTTCTTGGAGTTCTTAGTTTGTTTACATTTTCTAAGATCGAATTTTTTGCTTCTCCTTAGCTAACCCAGAGGCTCGTGACTTAACTTTTATAAAAGGACACTACTTAAATTCGTGATTAAAATGTTTAAAAGTTTTTATTTAATTTTGTGATATAGATTCGCCTAAAAAAAGAAAATCATTCGCAATTCCTTGAGGCAATTGTAAACTGCGATTACGCTCTAATTTCCAATTTATGTTGGCCCTCCTCTAGAAATGTCGCTGTTTTACTACTGCCATGACGAAAACAAACACAACTCAACGATTCAACTACATCAAGAAAAGTGCCGAGGTTTTTTTGGCTTTAGGGCCTCTCCTTATAGTTATATACTCTAAGGCCAATAGTCAATAGTCATACGGCACGGCATCTGATAAACAGTGTATGAAGCTGAAGCACACAATATTGACACATTTGTATGCGTTGCATTTCACCGTTTGGTTGGCAGAAATAAACAACAGATTGCTTTTGTTAAAAGAATAACTTTTTCTCACTCTATTTATTTAATAATTTCTTCGAATTTTGTTAAACTTTGTATAAAAAACAGAATAAAAATAAAAGTTAATTGTTTCGTTATTAGAGAAATGTGGCCTTATGAATAACTTGCATTTCCAAAGTCAATATACATATTCGATAATATAATAAATTACTATAAAAATTATGTGGCACTTTTCGAACTCCATAGGCACTTTTCAAGCTTCTGGTTAGGCACTTTTTGAAAAAGACAGAATGCAACACTGTTAACAACTATTATAACTATGATCTATGTAATTCATCAGTTTGATTAAACATGCCGCCCGCCTTGGCAGCTCGACTCGAGTTGACAATCTTCTTCATCAGTAGGTAATGGTGCTACCTTTTGAATTACTCGTCGGATTATACCCGCCTTGGTTTTTATGTCGACTACGCGGACCATTCCGTCTCTTCCAGTATACGCCTTAAAAACTTTGCCCAACATCCATTTTTGGGGTGGAAGGTTGTCTTCGTGTACCAAAACAATAGTTCCTTCTACAACATTTGGCGATGAAAATTTCCATTTATATCTTGAGTGCAGCGATGAAAGATATTCGGACGACCATCTGGCCCAAAAATGCTGTTGCAACTGCGATATGCGCCTCCATCTGGTGAGATACGAACCATTTGCTCCACTGATATCGGGTTCAATGAAATAATTCAATGGGCCGTGGTTCCAGAAATGAGCTGGTGTCAAGGCTTGCTCGTCATTTGGATCAGAGGATAATTGGCAGATTGGGCGCGAATTTAATGTCGCTTCTATTTGGCAGCAAATGGTGCACAGCTCTTCAAATGTCAGCGTTGCATTTTGAAGTGTCCGGAATAGATGAGATTTAGCTGACTTAACTGCAGCTTCCCAAATGCCTCCAAAGTGAGGGGACCTTGGCGGGATATGACGAAATTCGATTCCTTCCTCAGCGCACCACCTAGAAACTTCCTTCTGAACATCTTGACTTAGAAACTTCTCGCGCAACTCTGACAGCAGTCTCCTCGCTCCAACAAAATTTGTAGCATTATCGCAATAGATGCGATTACAGAGTCCACGACGACCAACGAACCTCTTCAAAGCTGCTATGAAAGCCTCGGCAGACAAGTCTGATACCACTTCCAAATGAACACCTCGTGACCAGAAGCACACGAACACTGCGATATACGATTTGTATGGTTTTTTTCCTCTGATGTTGTATGTAGTCCATATAGGTCCGCAAAAGTCAATACCTACGTTAACAAATGCGGATGACGATGAAACTCTGTCTTCTGGAAGTTTACCCATCATTTGCTGCAACAACTTCGGACGGTATCGAAAACAGTGCAGACACCTCCTCACAACCTTTCGGCAATATGTTCTAGCGTTGACCACCCATAGCCTTTGTCGAATGAGTGCCACGAGAGCTTGAGGACCTGCATGAAAATTTCGAAAATGAAGATATTTAACGTAAGAGTAAACAAAGGGATTATTTTTTGGTAAAAGGATGGGACATTTAACAGAATAAGGGAGGTCCGCATTCTGCAGACGCCCTCCAACTCTTAGAAGAGCCAAGTTATCAAGGAAGGGATTGAGTGTATTTAGATAACTTTTGGGGCTGATCTTATCCGTTGTCTCCAGTGCTCGAATGTCTTCTGTGAATTCCGCCTGTTGAATTACCCATATTATCTTAAGAAATGCGTCTTCTAATTCTTCTGCGGAGAGATTTCCAACTATCCTTGCAGATTTGGCTACATTCTTCTTTAATGCTTTGATGAAACGAAGGACGTATGCGAACACTCGGCGGGTTTTTGCGAAACTACTGAATTTATAAATGTTCTCTAAAAATGACACGTATATAGAGCAAACTAGGACAGACTTCGATTTCCGTACTTCAGGTAGGTCACTCCATTGCGTCTTCTTCACTGGCCAGCATTCGGGAGGCGAATAGAGAAACTTCGGGCCTGAAAACCAGCATGAATCTTGAAGCTCGGGAACCGTCGCGCCTCGCGAGATTATGTCTGCTGGGTTCATCTTTGTAGGTACATACCTCCAGGATGCTGTTGCTATATATTCTTGAATTCTGGATACCCTATTAGCAACAAATGTTTGCCATTTGGAGGGATGAGATGCTATCCAGCCCAGAACAATTTGCGAATCTGTCCACAAGAATATCTTATCTATATTGGTTCTCAAATTTCCACAAACCTTCGTTAAAGTAGCGGTCAATAACTCAGCCCCGCATAACTCTAGACATGGAAGAGATCTCATTGGTTTTGTTGGGGCAACTTTGGATTTCGCCGTTAGGAGACGTACTGCTACATTACCAGCTGCATCTTCGCTGCGTACGTAGAGACAACAACCATAAGCACGTATTGATGCATCTGCAAAACCGTGTATTTCCACATGTGCAACTTCATTGTAAATTAGTACATGACGGTTAACTCGAATAGTATTTAGTAAGCACAATTCATCTCGAAACCTTTTCCAACGTGAGTCTAATTCTTGAGGTAGTGATTCGTCCCAACTAATCTTGAGTAGCCAGAGCTCCTGCATAAATATCTTTGCCCGAACAACTATAGGATTTATTAATCCCAGAGGGTCGAAATGCTTTGCTAAGTCTGACAGTACTATCCGCTTAGTAATTCGATTCTCATTCTGGAAACCGTCAAAGGCAAACATGAATTCGTCCGCTTCTGCTTTCCAAGCAACACCAAGAGTTTTTATTATGCTGACATCTTTAAATTGAATCACCTTTTCTCTATCACAGGCAGGAATCTCTGATAAAATAGCCATATTATTTGAATACCACTTTCGCAATTCTAATCCAGCCGATGAAAGCACCGAGAGAACCTCCGTTCTAATGTTTTGTAATTCTTCTAACGTGTTGGCTCCGGTTAACAAATCGTCGACGTAGAAATCTTCCTTTATGATGGTTGAGCCCATAGGGTATTCCTCCTTATGCAAATCTGCAAGATAGTTAAGGCACCGAGTTGCTAAATAAGGTGCCGATGCTGTTCCATAGGTAATGGTCTTTAGACGATACGTTTGAATGCTACATTCAGCATCTTTTCGCCACAGAATGCATTGAACGTTCCTATCCTCGGGATATACCCAAATCTGCCGGTACATCTTGGATATGTCAGCCGTTAACGCAAATTTCCAAAATCGGAACCTCAAAAGTATGGACAACAAATCGTTTTGTACCGTTGGACCGACCAATAATATGTCATTTAAGGAGATATTGTTAGACGATCGACAAGATGCATCGAACACGACTCTCAATTTTGTAGTCGAGCTATCAGGACGAAGAACACATTGATGCGGCATATAATAATGTACTGTAGGGATCGATTTCTCATCTAATTCCTCCATGTGACCTAGTATTTCGTACTCATCCATGAATCCTGTGTACTCGGATTTAAGTCTCGTATCTTTGTTTAGTTTCTTCTCTAAACTTTGGAATCGCCTCTTTGCAATATCAAAGGAATTTCCTAAAACAGTTGGAGAGTCCTTGAAGGGGAGTTTTACCATGAGCCTTCCAGACTCTAAGCGACGAATCTATCTATCTATCTATCTAGGAATGTTTGTTCACAAATCCTTTGCTCCTCGTTTAACAAAGGCTTGTCTACTTCCACTGCTTCGATCCTCCAAAACCTCTCTACCAAATTGTCCAACCGATTATCAGAAGAATTTAGGCTTGCTGTAGTCAACAAGTTACAAACCTTCTTTGCGAGTGGAGATAGTTCAAATTTTCCTCCAATAATCCAACCAACGAGAGTTTTTTGCATAGTAGGCAAGGCATTTCCTAATTTAATTTGACCAACTGCTAGAAGTTGAAAGAATTTTTCAGCACCAATTAGAATATCGACCGCTTGTGGAACATTAAAATTAGGATCTGCTAATTCAACGTTTTTTGGAATGTTCCAATTGCTGATATTGATATCAGTGTCTGGTTGAGGGCTTGTGATGGACGTCAAGATCCAGAAGCGTAAGTCCATTTCGTAGTCATTCATTCGTGATTTTATTGTAGCTTGTGTTTCGAATTTTATCTTGGCACTAACATCGCCGATCCCGGTTAGATTTGCATTTATATGCCGACGTTTAAGTCGAAGTTTGTGAACCAGATCTGAAGTTATGAAGTTCAATTGGGAAGCACTGTCCAACAAGGCACGTGCAAGATGATAACTGCCTGATCTATCCCTAATTTTAACCATAGCTGTGGCTAAAAATACATGGCTATCTTTGTAACCTTCCATTTCTGAATCTTGAAGCGAAGAACACAACGAAGAAGTAATTGTACCCAAAGAATTTGTTGTGGCTGTGTCACTTTCAACGTTCGTAGGAGTAGACTTGGCGATATTATTTGTAGCGTTGATAGGTGTGCTAGGTATTGAATTGCTATTAGTGGAAACACTTGCGGAAGTAAAGCGATGCAGTATAGTGTTATGTGGTCTATTACACACTCTGCACTTCGGCATACGACAAGCACGAACTGAATGTCCTTTAGATAAGCAGTTGATGCACAACGATCTCCGTTTGGCTTCTTCGAAACGGTCGAGTGCAGATAGCTCACCAAACTTGGTGCACTTTAGGATGCTATGAGTTGAGTCAGAACAAAATGCACAGGATGCGGTTGTAACCTTGAGAGCAGTTTGTTTTTTATGCTGAAAAAACGACTGCTTTGATCGTTGGAATTTAGTAGCATTCTCTGTCTCGGTGCATGGTGCTAGCGATTTCTTTTCTCTAGTTTCCAAGAATTGGCAACGTCTATTAAGTACTTGCTCGCATTGAGCCCACGTTGGAAATTGACTATAGTCGATGCTTTCGTCCCATTTAGCTTGAGACTCAGCATCAAGTTTGGAATTGACCAGATGAATGACAATTGAATTTGTAATGTCAGTATCCGTGCCTAAGATTCGTAACGCACTGAGATGGGCACTAACCTTATCTACGAGAGTTCTTAACTGATTAGCTGAGCCCTTTTTAACTTTCGGTAAGTCGAACATTTCAGTGACATGTTCCTGAAAAATGAGACATTTGTTGTCGTAACGTTCTCTTAGTTTTTCTAACGCTTCATTGTAGGCAGACGCCGATGTTCCCAAGGACTCGACTGTTCGAAGAGCTGGGCCAGTCAAACAGTTTCTCAAATGGTTATACTTTTCTGTGATCGATTTACTTTGATCATCATGAACAAGTTTATTGAATGTCGCGATGAAATTCGGATATTCCGAATATTTGCCTGAGAATTGGGGCAGTTTCAGAGGGGCCAAGTTGGCCTTGGGTAGTGGAGGAAGACAAAAAGAGCCATTGCCTTCGCTCATGCTTGCTCGACTGGAGGTCGGCAACGATGCTAAGATTTTAGACTTAACTTCACAGTATAGATCTTCTAATTCCCCTCTTACAGTTACGATTGTTTGATCGGAAGGTGTAAGTTTTTCTATAGCTGTTTGAGTTGACATGAGAAGCTTCCAGTATGATTCCAAGATACCTAATCTACACTCCAACTCAGTAGCAGTAAGACTATCTGCTTTGCCTGCAAGATAGTTTTTCATTCGAGTTATTGAACCTCTTTGATTGCCTCGCTGTAGTTTTAAATCATCTAATTGGCGTTTAATTTGTGTCTCCGAATCAGTTTCAGCAATTTTATCGTGATTTGACTGGTTAGATTGATCAGAATTACCCATTTCGCGCAACTAAATTCCCTAGATAATATGAAAACCTAACGATACGTATACACCGCACTAAAATTTCTAAGTCTCTTTATTTCGTATATCAATGTGAGTTTTAATTACTATATATGTAATATTTTGTAATTTGTTTCTTAAATTCTAGTCTTTAATGTCAATAAAACACCACTTAATCAATTTGTATTATGCTTCATATCTATTCAATTTATTAAACGAACGCAATTTCATAATGTTTCCGCTATTTATCGCTCAAATTGAATTGTATTTGAGCTCACTGATATTTCACAAATTGTCCAAAAAAATGTAATCCCAAACTTTTAATTTTTGTCTTCCAAATATGCATTTATTTATTTATTAATTTTAACTCTTAAATCACTTGACTGCAGAAATTTTCCGAGATTCACAAATTATAGTATAAACAGTAATTAACTGTATGCCTCATACTGTTTATAAACTGTAATCAGTAACTGTCCAACAACTGTATGAGAAATTATTTTCTTTCCCTTTCAACAACGAAATACGAAATATGTAAATGCATAAATCAAGGTTTTTTTTTTTGAGAGCATAAGTATGTACGAGCTTAATCCATTTATGTTCTTAGAAACTCAACCATTTACCTGTTTCTTGAGTAATAAATGTATTTTAAATTTTTGGGTTAATATTGTAATCACTTTCGCATCAGTCCAAAGATTTATGTACTCCTTAAGCAGTCTGTCCTGTCACGGTCGCCAATGTTTTGGATTGCAATAGTTTTTGCATTCTATAGCTGTCTTTGCAGCATAAACCACCTTTTATATTTTTAATAAATGAAAAGTGCAAGAACTTTATTTTTTTAATGCTATATTTGCAACTAAATGACTTTTGCCAACAACGAGATAAACTTCACTCTACCAAGTCTACTTAACTAATAATAATCTATATTCTCTTCTTTTGCCTCAAATCTTGTGATACATCTAACTGTGATGCCTTTATCTGGCCAGTACTAGTACATTCAAGCTAATTGATTCAGTTACAAACAGTCGAAACCAAATAAAGTTGACTACCATGATATAATTCAAGATACAGTTGGTGCAAAATTAGAGTAGACATGAGATATTTAACAACTATTATAACTATGATCTATGTAATTCATCAGTTTGATTAAACAGTAACAGTACGTTCATTATGGAAGAGCCTAATGATATTATCGTTGAGCTTCAATTGGCTTTTTAGAGAAGAAGATTCAATTCTGTCATCATCATCTATAATGCTTGAATTGTACTGTCTACTTGAACTGGTAGTAGAGCAAGTCTGTGTATTGGACGTTTTAATATCCCAGATGCTGTACGAACTTCTGTTACATGAACATAACCGTCGTCGCCTTTAAAGGTGTGGATGACTCTCCCTAACGGCCATTTTAACACTGGTGTGTTATCTTCTTGTATAATGACCATAGCTCCTGGCTCAATATTTGGACATTGTCTTTTCCATTTTGATTTTTGCTATAAATCGTTCAAGTACTCCTGGCTCCAGCGACGCAAAAAGCATGTTTTAGGTGCGACACTAATTTACACCGACTAATCAAGGCACATTTTAGCTTTTTGAGACTTGAGGTCGTTATGATCCGTTGACATAGGTGTCAGTGGTCAAGAATTTAATATGGCCCCAATTTCAGCAATGACGGTTCCCAACTCTTCATAAGTTAATTCAGCGGAGGATGTGCTTCTTTCCAACAGATGCTTGGCTGATTTTACTGCCGCCTCATACAGTCCTCCGAAGTGAGGGGCACGTGGTGGTATAAAACGAACATTTATTCCACGACTGCTACACGTGCTGGTGATGGATTCTTTTGCTTCTGTTTAATGTATGGTTGAACATAATTCCTCCATTTGATTTCTTGCTCCGATGAAATTTGTTGCGTTGTCACAGTATATGGTCTTATAAATCTCTTCAAGGCTCCCACAAAAGTCTACGCCGCTATTAAGAAAAGGTCGTGCTGGTTACACTCTCGTGAATGGTGGATCTCCCATTATTTGGTTTGGCTTTTTAGGCCTGGCTCTGGTACATTTAATGTAATGCTGGACAATCGATCGGGCAATAGTATTTTCCTTAATCGGACAAAATTCTTTGGTGATGGGGAGAACCTACATGATAATTTTCCTTGTGAAGATCTGTCATTAACAGTTTGGTCCACGGATGAGTATAGGGTAAAAGCATGGGATGCTTTGCATCATATACAAGGTTAGAAGCTTCTAATCGACCTCCCACGCGCAGATTATTCCGTTCGTCAACAAATGGTGTCAAAGACGTAAGTGGACTATCGTTCTTAACCTCCTTGTACCTTTGTTACTGATGTAGTTCATATTTGAATTGTTCTTGTTGCATAATTTGCACAATTATATACAAGGCACCATCTAATTCCTTAGCTGAAGGCGCCTGCAGAGTTGGTGGTTAAATTCCTGGTGACTTATAATTGCGAAGGAATCTGAGCATGTATGTAACAATTTGCTAGAGTTTCCTGATGGAGTTATTGTGCTTTATGTTATGAAACGTATTTGTTTTGGTATCGTAAATAAAATTTAATGAATGGTGGTGGCCAGATACATTCACTTCCATGTAAGAATTTTGGACCATGACAAACCTCTAGATAGAACATCAGCAGGATTGTCCTTCGAGCTAACGTGACGCCATTGTTGAGGAATCCTAGACTCCTGTATTGCCGCAATCCTATTAGCAACGAATGTATGAAACGTCGATGATAGTGAATTTATCCATGCCAGGACTATCTCTGAATGCTCCACAAATATGTAACGGTATCTGTCATCTTCAAATCTGCGTTGATGCATTTGGTAAGGTCAGCAGCCAATTTTGCTGCACATTATTCTTTTCGAGGTAGTTTTACCTTCTACTCTAGACTTGCCGCAGAGCAGGCGTACTATAATTTGGTCATCCTTTGCGATGGATCTTATATACACCGCTCCTCCGTATGCTCGCTCTGATGCGTCGGCAAAGGTGTGGATCTGATTTTGTTTCGAGATTTCGTGAGCAAAGGCATGTCTGGGAAATCGTATGTTGTTCAATGAACTAAGATTATCTCGAAATTCTGTCCATTTTGTATGGAATTCTTGCCATAGATGTTGTATGATTATTTTCGCTGAAACAGTAACTGAAACAGGTGTCTGGCTGGTCTCCGGACTTTAGGGGCAAGGCATAAGGTAACACTATGCTGGGTCCCTGGTCACAGTGGTGTTCAAGGGAATGAGGCAGCTGATGAGCTGGCAAAGGAGGGATCACATTTGGATGCTTCCTCTATTGACAGATCGATCGGCTGGCCACTAGAATCAGTAAAGAGAGAAATTGACCTTAAGGCTGTTCAGCTCGCTAAGCAGAGATGGAGTAATATAACCCCATGCAGCCAGCTGTGGCCTGAATGGGATTTGAGAAAAACCGCGTTCCTATTAAACGGAAGCCGGATAAACCTCCGAAATATTGTGGCAGTTATTACTGGCCACTGTCTTTTCGGTAGACACGCAGAACGTCTGCGCGTTCCCACGAATGACTTCTGCCGGAGCTGTATGGACGAGGAAGAGGTGGAAAGCATTCAGAACTTACTCTGCGAATGCCCGGGCCTAGCAAAAGGAAGGTACAATGCAATGGGAGCGTACTTCTTAGGTGGCATGGGCGATATAGCCGGCATCGGGCTGAAGCAGCTCCTAAGGTTTATTAACAGCTGCGGCTGGTTTTAGTTAAACCCGGCAATCAGGCATGGTTCCACGGATGTGGTATCACAACGGACCATTTATAGGTCTATGTGAGGCTGATCGGCTGTAGGGCTGATAGCCGCCACCCTAACCTAACCTAACCTAACTGGTGCCAGTATTCCCAGTGGATCGAATAACCGAGCGATTTCGTAGGCAATAACTCGTTTTGTTACTCTTTGTTGTTCAGCGCAATTGATTTTCACGCAGAAGTAATCCGTCTTAGGTAGCCAGGTTAATTTTAAGGTTTTTATTTCTTCTTCACGATCCTTTGAGAAGTCTAGTTCTATTTCCTGGTCTTCTACTGGTATGTTTTGTAGAAGTCTTGGGTGATTGCCACCATTTCCTGAGTTTAAAACCAGCTTTTTTTAGCATAGATATCAGTTCCGTTTGGATGCCAATGGCGGTAAATATGCTATCAGATCCCATCATCACGTCATCGACATAAAAACCTTGTCGCAGAACTTGGGACCCCAAGGAATATTTCGTTGTTCCTTCGTCGGGTAACTTCTGGAGGCATTTTGTCGCTAGCTATGGCGCGGAAGTCGTACCATAGGTGACAGTACATAGTTGGCAACATTTTTTTGGCTGGCTGGGATCATCTCTCCTATATATCAAGTGAAATTTGCGACCATTTGGTTTAATACATTTTTTGGATATCCGCAGTAAAAACATATCGTGGAAGCCGAAATCGATAGGAAGGCCGTCCGCTAGTTTAATCTGTACCACACTTAAAAGTTGGTGATAGAACTCATCACCGATTAATAAATCTATGTTGCCGGGCTGGCTCAAACTTGGATCAGCCAATTTTATATTGTTAGGAATAGACCACTTCGATGTATTGAATCTACGTACGTAGGCTTCAAGTCGCTGAGAAAATCCATTTACTAATGATTCAATTTTTAGGCTAGCTCTTTTTCGACTTTCGTTTTTATCATTAGCAATTCCGTGAATGTGCATCATATGTGATATGGATTTTACAACAAGTTTTCAGATTATTTTTTCTGTAACAATATTTATCTGGCAGACTGAGTCCAGAATTGCTCGACATTCTACTGAGTTTCCGTTTGTGGCTATCAAGCGAATTCTTGCAGTACTAAAAAGTACCAGGCTCCTGTAGTCTTTATTTGAAAGTGTTGCTAATGTTATAGACTGCTCACTCGATAATTTTGGTACAGTCCCCTTCTGATTGATATGTTGGTGTAGCTTCTTCTCGGATCTGTATTGTTCTTGATTCGGCCCAGTTTTTTTCATCTTAATGTACTAAAGAATTGTACTTCTTCAGGCATTTTGTACACCCCCTAAGAGTACATGCAATAGCATAATGACCAGGTCTAAAACAGTTTATGTAAAGCTTGTTCCGCATGAGTAATTTTAGTCGCTTACTTGGCGACAACTTAAGAAAACTCTTACATCCGAATAGAAGATGATCTCCCTTGCATGATACACATGTAGGTGATGACGCAACTTACGCTAAGGATCGTACAATATGTTGGCCCTTCTGGTATTCATCACCTTGTCTTGATTCACTTTCCAATGCTTCTAGAGATTGAAAACGAATCTGCAAAAATGTCAGAAATCCCTTGATGGTCTGTAGCTTCCAAGACTTTTCCAGTGCTTGTTCATAGAGTGTGTGAGTTGATTTGTCTAACTTCTTTATCAAGATGTGGAGAAGCAGAGGATCGCAATTTTGAATTGGAACTCCCATATTCTCAAGTCCTAAGAGATATTCCTGCGTGGTATCATGCAAGCTTCTAATAGCAGCAGCCGATACGTCTGCCGATTGAGTCGGCTGCGCAAGTAGTAGTAGTAGTAGTCGGAATATAAATGCTTTTATTGTGAAATTCTTTTTGGAAATTAAAACTAGTAGTTTGATAAATCGGTCACTCCACAATTTAAGATACGATATACTGAGTTCCTGATTTTGTTTTCAAAAAGAATTTGGCAAAATAAGTTTTTTTATTCTGACAGCATTCAAGAGTGATAAATGTCGTGCTAATTTTTCTACTTCGCCTTTAACATTGGCCTTGAGATACCACATTTTCTGGCAATCTCCCATTTCTTGATTATGGATCATTTTCGTCAATATGTCTGCAAACTGACGCCATTTAGCATAATCGCCATCAAATTTTGTCAGCGTAATCTTTGGCAATTTTATTGAGCAATTAATGTGCTGGACTGGAGTTTTAGATGATTGGTATAGTTTCGTGGATAGTTGTATTGCACATTGCTGCATTTCCTCTTCTAGATTAGCATAGTCAATTGTATTGTAGCCTTCCTTAATGGGATTATCACATATTTCCCAAATGGAATAGTTATGATCTTCTATTTGTGACCATATTTGTCGGATGGTTTGCAATTTGAGCTCATGAAACTGATGCGTCTGATCAACAGCTATCTGCGTCATAATTCCATCTAATTGGCGGCGCAACGATTCAATCATGCCCTTTTGTCGTCTCATAAGTATCCTTAGTTCTGAATCTTGCTCTTGTAGTGCCTGTGGTAGCGTAATTGGCTTTGGTATCTCCACTCTTTGCTGTGGCAAAACCTCCGTAAACTACAAGCCATGAACTGACGAATTTCACGCACACACATTAGGGCCAAAATGGTCTGGTTTTTCGATAAGTTTACATTGCTTCTTATGGCAGCCGGGGGGTGATTTTTCTTTAAACTCATCCTAATGCCTAAACTATAACTTCTATGAAAAAATTGTTTTGTTCTACTTGAAGTAAACAAAACAATCTTTCGAATGAAGTAAAAATATTCATACCCTACTTAAGAAAATAATAAACATTTTTAAGTCTAAAAGTGCAGAAGTGGAAATTTAAAGAAAATACAAGCGACAGAGCATGGTCGGACCATGACTTACTGCTTGCGTTTAGGATGAAAATTTGGTTTGCGACTAAAATTTCACGTTTAATCAAAGATTTCTTGTTATTTTGCTTAATAAGGTGTACATGTTTTTACTTTATTAGAAAGATCATTTAGTCTGCTTTAAGTTAATATAAGACTAATTTTTTAATATAACTAATAGTTTTGGCGCTAGGGCGAGTTTAAGGAAAAATGACCCCCTGGCTACCATAAGAAACAATGTTAATATGACCATTCAGTCAGACCATTTACGACCACATGTAAAAGTCCAGTTCATGGCTTGTAGTTTACGGTGGTTTTGGCTGTGGCAATGGTTTTAGCACTGTTAATGTGCTTATAGCCTGCCAGTGTGCTTATATAGTACCAGTAATTCAAAACTCCTAATTTGTTGTAGAAACACTTCCTTGTACTTCTGGTATACCTTAAATATTTCTTGGTAATATTCTTTCACGAAGTATGGATGGTCTAATGCCGGAGTGTGTAATGCACGTATCTGGATGTCGATCTGCTCAAAGTATGTCCACGAATTTTCTGGGCTTTGTAATCTTTCTTCAAAATAGTTTTTGGTAGTCTTTCGCTCCTGTGAATCCTTCTTAAAATTAGATATGATGCGCTGGATAAGTTCCCCATTTTGGAATTGGGTATCTGCTAAATCTTCCATGATTCCGCACTATTCACGTAAGAATACAATCTGATGATGGGGCTACACAATATCGTAAACCGTAGCTTGGATCTGGTCAAAGTCGATTATAACGTTCAAAAGAAAGTAGTTGTGTAATCCCGTGAACCATTCTAACAATTACTTAAATTGAAACACTGCACAATCTCTTGAAGAACTATACCACTTATTTAAATTGAGACACAAGTGTTACACTTGTATTACGTCGGGATCACCAAATGTTGAGGTGAAACTCACCTGCAGCTAGGGTTCTTGGTACCTTAGCTGTATAGATGAGTGAATAGGTTCTTGTTACCAATTCACTATTATAGATGTAGGTAAGGATGGTGGAGGCTAGCACTACTGGACGTTTAATTTAATCAAACACCTTTATTCCCAAAAATAAGACTCGAACTTTTATTCATATAACGTGAAATATATAAACAAGATCAAAATTACCAAAATGCTTACATGCTACAACGTAATTTCGCTTACAAAATAAAATTTTCATTAATGGAAACAATTGGCCCAAATTACCCAATGAAATTAAAAGTTGTACAGGTCAATGAATTATTAAAAAACGTGACATATTTATTCTATTTCTAAACAAATACCAGACCAATAAACATAAAAACGATTTTTTATAACTTAAAACGGAATTTTTCTCGAAACAGCATTTTTCAGCGCGCGGGGCATTCTACAGCTTCAACGGATGAACCGATTGACTTGCAATTTGTTCAAACGTAAAGGAAATTTAATTTCGGTGGCCTTATCGAAGCGATTTTTTTTCGACTTAAACTTTTTTTTGCTTCCATTGAAGCTAAAAAAAACAGTGAAAATATGACGTATCTTTTCAAACGGCCGCCATTTTTATATCCTTGGGTTTCCAGTTATTTAAAAAGATAATGCCCCCCAAATTTCATGCAAATTAATAATTTGTTACCCGTTTTTGTTTCGGATTAACTGACAAGGGGGTGGAACGCCCGGCGCAAAATAAATGCACGCGGTGCATGGCTTCAGTTTAGAGGACCTACAGCCGCTATTTTGGAGTTTGTTTACTGAAAAAAATTTGAATGTATGCTTTATTTATGGCGAAATTAATTATAGTAACTGCCGTTTCAATAAATATTGATTATATACTCGAAAAAAAACCTAAAATTGATGCATTTTTCAGGCCTCTGAACGGTAACCTCCACTTAATGCTCATTGAAACAATTAAACAGAAGTGACAATTTTTAAAATTTAAAACCAAAGGGGGTGCAAACAAGTGGCAAAGTTTTTATGGAAAATATTTTATTTCTGGTCGGAGTTAATTGAAACTTGGTCTTTATGCTCACTGATATAATTAAACAAACACGTATTTTGGTAATTTTTAAAATTCAACTCCTAAGGAGTTGAAAAGGGGTGGCAAAGCTTGTATGGGACATGTTTTATTTGTGGTCGGGTTTACTTGGAACTTAGTCTTAATGCTCAAACAAACACGTATTTCCGCAATCTTTAAAATTAAACCACTAAGGGGACGAAAACGCGTGGCAAAATGTCTAAAGGAAATATTTTATTTGTGGTAGGATTAACTTAAAACTGGGTCTTAATGCTCATTGATACAATTAAACAAACAAGTATTCTGACAATTTTTGAATCTTCTTATATTTTATATATTTAAAAAAAAAGTCCTGACTCGCTAACTGACACACCAACGCCCATGCTAATCTTCAGGACCTAGAATGCAAACTTTGCACAGATGTTTTTTTATGATGCATACAAGGAATAAGGATATTTCGAAATTCAACCCCTAAGTGGGTGAAAATGGGTGGCAAATTGTGTATGGGAAATATTTTAGTTGTGGTCGGATTTACTTGAAACTTGCTCTTAATGTAGGAATGTAGGATAGGATGTGTGTCTGAGACAATTCGCATGCTCGAAACACAATTACTGGGTAAAAAGACAGTTGTTTTGCTTTAATTTAACATATTCTTTTTCATGTATATAGTAAATAGATATATAAAGTTCAACAAAGAGAAATATTAATTCAATAATATAATAATACAAAAGAAATAAAAGTACAAAACAATATAAATTCAAAACAATAAGTCAATTTAAAAGTAATAGTAAAAGATTTCAATAATAATTTCAAAATAATAAGAATTCAATAAGTATATAAATGATAAAAAATTATTAAAAATTTCAATTCCCGTCTGACGCGCATTTTCTGTAAAAATAAATAATTTTGATAAGGAATAAAAACAGAGTTATTAAGACATTTTAACAAAATTAAACAGGACATCGCGAAGAAGGCATATTTTGACCGGCTAGTTCTTAGAATATAAAACAAAACAGGAATGGCGACATCTGAAATTAAGCGACCACCGTCCAAGTTGTGTTGGAAAGCATTTGCGATTGTGTGAGAAGTTCAGTACAGGTGTAATTATTAAGAAGGCAAGGAGCGAGGTATTCAAATTAAATTTGAAAGTAGTTCGAAGTCATTAATTCACTTTATATTTTTTCATTAAACTAATTATCGACATCATTTAAGACGGTATTATATCATCTGTAATGCAAAATATTATAATTTTTTAAATTAAATTAAGAATAAGCCCCCATAGGAAATGTTTTCTCGAACCGTCTGTGAATATAAGGTTTGAAATTTGCAAACTAGTTTTGAAAAAGATGGCAAAAAATGGTCCTTAAGTTCAATCCATCTCCTTTTCTCTTGGATATTCGTTCTCATCTGGAGAAAACACGCTCATGTACACGATTTATATACGCTATCGCCATTCCTGTTTTGTTTTATTCCAGGGATTTCTTTCCATAGGTAACTTAAATCACAAACAAAAATATTTTTAATCACTAGTATATTTAAAAGCAATCACATTAAAGGCAACTTTAAGTTATTTTAATTATATAATTACGATGAAAGATTTTTGTTGGCATTTCTGTTTTGACGTTTAACGCCATCTAGTGTAATAGTTAATTGAAAAGAAATCCTAAATAGCGATGAGGTCAATGTAAAATTATGAAATTTGGTGAAGAATTAAATAAAGAACTAAATTTAATATGATTTTAAAAAGTGTATATATTAAAGATTCTCAAAGAATTTAATTAATTTTAAATTAAAATTTGGTGTTACGTTAACAATCACATGAGCCGCCTAAATTTTTTTTACAAATTTTTACGCCTACATTGATCATTTTCTTTGGAGAAGTGTAGTTTAGTCGGTGTATGTGAGATGTTTCACGGAAGATCATGTTGTAGCCATTCCTTAAGCCCGGTATTGTGTTCATTTAGCGGCTAAATTTTTAGCGGCGGACCTTCTTTTCACGCTAAATTTTTGACAGCACAGTTTTTTGTTTTGAGCTATAGGTGGCTACTTTTGACAATCAGCTGTCGTACATTTATGTTCATTTTGTGTGTTTTGCAGTGAAATATTTCTGACAATTCTGCTGCTGCTGTCGTTATTAGATAACGAAGGTACATTGCGTTTACGTGCGCCGTTTTAATAAATATTCACACCACAACACTTGTCACTCTTGTCATATAGCTTCAAATGTCAAAAATTTAGCGTGAAATAAAGGTCCTGGTCAGATAAATGAAAAGATAAAACATATGATTTAAGAACAACTGCCATCTACCTGTGAAAACAAAATACACTTTTAGCCGCTAAAAACACAATACCGCGCTTTCGCTAAATATTTAGCGGCGAAATTTCGCAGCTAAATTTCCATACAAAATTAAACCGCTAAATGAACACAATACCGGGCTTTAGTTATTAATTCTTTGATTCTAATCTTACAACTTTTTTAAGTTACCCTCTTCACCCATAGATGCTTTTGGTGTAGGGATTCTGTAAAAGGTATGAATACTTAACAGGGAGATTCTGTAATCTGTGTTATAGCTGTCAAATACAGCTGATTTCTTTTAATTAGTTTTGTTAACACGGACGGATGAAGTACAATTTATTAGGATATGGATAAATGGAAGAGGATAAAAGGAGATGGATTGGATTTATTTTATATTTCAGATAAGTATTTTCCTTTTTTTATTGTGTGACTTGTTCCTTTGTGGGTTTTTTATTATTTTCAGGTTTTGACGCTGGACATAATATGGATGGGACTGTTGGGATGTTTACGATAAGGTAATTCTTTGAGTTTTGCATTCAATGTTAATTTTATTTTAGGTTTTATTTCGAGGTTGCGACATCCTTCCCCATCGGTTAGTGGGATATTAAAGTGTCTAGCATTTTGATAAATTATACCACAGCAATTTGTTGTTTAACATTTTTAAACGGACCCGTCCTCCTTGCTGTAGGAAAACTGTGAAACGTTGCCTT
Organism: Leptarthrus brevirostris; assembly: GCA_964036015.1. Taxonomy (NCBI): domain Eukaryota; kingdom Metazoa; phylum Arthropoda; class Insecta; order Diptera; family Asilidae; genus Leptarthrus; species Leptarthrus brevirostris. The sequence goes on from OZ038371.1 coordinate 75,588,162, forward strand.
TTTTTGTGTTCCTGATTTTTACGTAGGGAATCTGTTGCCAATCATGTAATGTACTTTGAAAGAACGTGCCATCACAGTTGTGAAGTCGTATAGTTTATCCTCTAGTCGCCTTGGGAGTCGTGGTTGATTTTTTGGAAAACGATGCTGACACACGGCATGATGTAATGTGTTTATGTCAAGCCTATTTTCTTGCCTTGAATTTTGGCTTAAATGCGGCTGTATAATTTGTGCCGTAATGTGGTGGATGTATATTCAAAAAAACCCAGACGATTTTTTGCCAACGGTATTGAAATTGGAATGCTCGGTTTTTGATTTATTGTTCTTCCATTCCAAATCTTTGGAGGTCCAGTATGTTTTCTTAAAAAAACTCTTCTGCGTATGAAGGCATGGCTTTGGCCTTGTTGCGAGCCGGGACCGACACTGTTGCTGAATGATTGCCCAAGGCAGGCGGTGACTCCGGATGACATCAACTGTAAGTCAGCTGATGTCAGGCAGGATCACGGCCTCCGCTGGACACTCATTTGTCAGCAGATGCTTGGGCAGAGATGGAGGATGGCATGCTGGAATCGCTAACATTGCGATAGAGAAGGGGGGTTCAAAGGGCTGCCATCTCCGCTCGCGGTCGCGCAACCAAAGAACTACAAATCATGCAGAGAGGAAGGGGAGGGAAATTAAACGAAGAGAACAGATGAGAAAAAAAATTTTAGAGCAAAAAAAGAAAGATACCCGCGAAAGACTTTATGAAACGTAAAAAAAACCGAACTTTGAAAAGACTAAATCCGAAAAAAAGTCAGGAAAAAGACCATGCAAACCCAATACAGGAGGAGGAACGATGTTGTCAGGTGCCGCCCAACGTACCGGCTTTCGTTGGGGGAGTCTGGTTGCATGACTCATCTTATGTTGGCACATGCTCCATCCACCCTATGCACCCAGTGGGCTTACATCATCTGGATGCCCTTAGAAAACTATAAGGAAAGAGGGCCACTCACATAATCATGAGGGCCCCACCCAACGACGTAGCGATGACCGCCCTAAAGGAGGGACGACGAGGAGAGAGAGAAGAAAGAAAAGGCCTAGCTAAGGCTCATCTTGAAATCTTTATTAATTTTAAAGAAAAAATGAGTTACCCCTCCGTCGGAGTGTACACGGCCAACCAGCTGAAGGCCAGGGCCTCTTTTTAATGAAGCTCGGACGAATAACAATCTAATCTATTACAATGTGGAGTTTAATATTAAGTATATGCTAGCTAGATTAATGTTACTTGCAGGTTCGTAAAAAAAACAAAACAAAAAATGCGCATTTCCTTTTTTTTAATTTTATCTAAAATAAATTCACATTAAATATGTAATTTGATTACAATTTACTACGTTTGGCTGGGCAAACAAGTCGTCTTTATGTATGTATGTTTTTACTTTACAATTGCATAAAAATCATGTTTATGTTAATCACGTTTTTTTTATATATACGATGTGGTCAAATCCTAGGGGACAACCCTTTGATGCGTTAGCATGGTTTTAGCCGGAAGGGAATTAGGGTAAGGGAAGTGAGGAAACTTGAGTCTTGTTTTTTCATTGCTGCGAGCTAGACAACAGCCCAGAGACGGAGTGGATTATTTTAACTTCTTAATAAAAGCTCACGGGTTCATCTGGTCTCGAACCCGGGACCCATGGCATGTTGGTCCTGCCGCTCAACGTATTGATCCAACTCCGTCTCCTTACTATTATAGTGACAATTCTTGTTTATTTGAATTTTTCTTGTTGTACTTAGAGGCAACAAGCCATAAATTTCTATCAGTGCAATATATCAGCTCTCGTTAAAAAAAGAAATAAAAAAAAAAAATTTTTACTCATACTGGTATCAACCAAGCGTAGTAGCTGGTACCCAGTTGGATTCAACTCCCAACAAATTTAAAAATTTCATAGTATGAGCTGTGGAAATAATGTTTTGGTCGCCACCGGAGAATCCCGCTGGGGCAACCGCTCCGAGTATTTCCGCAATCTTTAAAATTAAACCACTAAGGGGACGAAAACGCGTGGCAAAATGTCTAAAGGAAATATTTTATTTGTGGTAGGATTAACTTAAAACTGGGTCTTAATGCTCATTGATACAATTAAACAAACAAGTATTCTGACAATTTTTGAATCTTCTTATATTTTATATATTTAAAAAAAAAGTCCTGACTCGCTAACTGACACACCAACGCCCATGCTAATCTTCAGGACCTAGAATGCAAACTTTGCACAGATGTTTTTTTATGATGCATACAAGGAATAAGGATATTTCGAAATTCAACCCCTAAGTGGGTGAAAATGGGTGGCAAATTGTGTATGGGAAATATTTTAGTTGTGGTCGGATTTACTTGAAACTTGCTCTTAATGTAGGAATGTAGGATAGGATGTGTGTCTGAGACAATTCGCATGCTCGAAACACAATTACTGGGTAAAAAGACAGTTGTTTTGCTTTAATTTAACATATTCTTTTTCATGTATATAGTAAATAGATAAATAAAGTTCAACAAAGAGAAATATTAATTCAATAATATAATAATACAAAAGAAATAAAAGTACAAAACAATATAAATTCAAAACAATAAGTCAATTTAAAAGTAATAGTAAAAGATTTCAATAATAATTTCAAAATAATAAGAATTCAATAAGTATATAAATGATAAAAAATTATTAAAAATTTCAATTCCCGTCTGACGCGCATTTTCTGTAAAAATAAATAATTTTGATATGGAATAAAAACAGAGTTATTAAGACATTTTAACAAAATTAAACAGGACATCGCGAAGAAGGCATATTTTGACCGGCTAGTTCTTAGAATATAAAACAAAACAGGAATGGCGACATCTGAAATTAAGCGACCACCGTCCAAGTTGTGTTGGAAAGCATTTGCGATTGTGTGAGAAGTTCAGTACAGGTGTAATTATTAAGAAGGCAAGGAGCGAGGTATTCAAATTAAATTTGAAAGTAGTTCGAAGTCATTAATTCACTTTATATTTTTTCATTAAACTAATTATCGACATCATTTAAGACGGTATTATATCATCTGTAATGCAAAATATTATAATTTTTTAAATTAAATTAAGAATAAGCCCCCATAGGAAATGTTTTCTCGAACCGTCTGTGAATATAAGGTTTGAAATTTGCAAACTAGTTTTGAAAAAGATGGCAAAAAATGGTCCTTAAGTTCAATCCATCTCCTTTTCTCTTGGATATTCGTTCTCATCTGGAGAAAACACGCTCATGTACACGATTTATATACGCTATCGCCATTCCTGTTTTGTTTTATTCCAGGGATTTCTTTCCATAGGTAACTTAAATCACAAACAAAAATATTTTTAATCACTAGTATATTTAAAAGCAATCACATTAAAGGCAACTTTAAGTTATTTTAATTATATAATTACGATGAAAGATTTTTGTTGGCATTTCTGTTTTGACGTTTAACGCCATCTAGTGTAATAGTTAATTGAAAAGAAATCCTAAATAGCGATGAGGTCAATGTAAAATTATGAAATTTGGTGAAGAATTAAATAAAGAACTAAATTTAATATGATTTTAAAAAGTGTATATATTAAAGATTCTCAAAGAATTTAATTAATTTTAAATTAAAATTTGGTGTTACGTTAACAATCACATGAGCCGCCTAAATTTTTTTTACAAATTTTTACGCCTACATTGATCATTTTCTTTGGAGAAGTGTAGTTTAGTCGGTGTATGTGAGATGTTTCACGGAAGATCATGTTGTAGCCATTCCTTAAGCCCGGTATTGTGTTCATTTAGCGGCTAAATTTTTAGCGGCGGACCTTCTTTTCACGCTAAATTTTTGACAGCACAGTTTTTTGTTTTGAGCTATAGGTGGCTACTTTTGACAATCAGCTGTCGTACATTTATGTTCATTTTGTGTGTTTTGCAGTGAAATATTTCTGACAATTCTGCTGCTGCTGTCGTTATTAGATAACGAAGGTACATTGCGTTTACGTGCGCCGTTTTAATAAATATTCACACCACAACACTTGTCACTCTTGTCATATAGCTTCAAATGTCAAAAATTTAGCGTGAAATAAAGGTCCTGGTCAGATAAATGAAAAGATAAAACATATGATTTAAGAACAACTGCCATCTACCTGTGAAAACAAAATACACTTTTAGCCGCTAAAAACACAATACCGCGCTTTCGCTAAATATTTAGCGGCGAAATTTCGCAGCTAAATTTCCATACAAAATTAAACCGCTAAATGAACACAATACCGGGCTTTAGTTATTAATTCTTTGATTCTAATCTTACAACTTTTTTAAGTTACCCTCTTCACCCATAGATGCTTTTGGTGTAGGGATTCTGTAAAAGGTATGAATACTTAACAGGGAGATTCTGTAATCTGTGTTATAGCTGTCAAATACAGCTGATTTCTTTTAATTAGTTTTGTTAACACGGACGGATGAAGTACAATTTATTAGGATATGGATAAATGGAAGAGGATAAAAGGAGATGGATTGGATTTATTTTATATTTCAGATAAGTATTTTCCTTTTTTTATTGTGTGACTTGTTCCTTTGTGGGTTTTTTATTATTTTCAGGTTTTGACGCTGGACATAATATGGATGGGACTGTTGGGATGTTTACGATAAGGTAATTCTTTGAGTTTTGCATTCAATGTTAATTTTATTTTAGGTTTTATTTCGAGGTTGCGACATCCTTCCCCATCGGTTAGTGGGATATTAAAGTGTCTAGCATTTTGATAAATTATACCACAGCAATTTGTTGTTTAACATTTTTAAACGGACCCGTCCTCCTTGCTGTAGGAAAACTGTGAAACGTTGCCTTTTTTTGTGTTCCTGATTTTTACGTAGGGAATCTGTTGCCAATCATGTAATGTACTTTGAAAGAACGTGCCATCACAGTTGTGAAGTCGTATAGTTTATCCTCTAGTCGCCTTGGGAGTCGTGGTTGATTTTTTGGAAAACGATGCTGACACACGGCATGATGTAATGTGTTTATGTCAAGCCTATTTTCTTGCCTTGAATTTTGGCTTAAATGCGGCTGTATAATTTGTGCCGTAATGTGGTGGATGTATATTCAAAAAAACCCAGACGAATTTTTGCCAACGGTATTGAAATTGGAATGCTCGGTTTTTGATTTATTGTTCTTCCATTCCAAATCTTTGGAGGTCCAGTATGTTTTCTTAAAAAAACTCTTCTGCGTATGAAGGCATGGCTTTGGCCTTGTTGCGAGCCGGGACCGACACTGTTGCTGAATGATTGCCCAAGGCAGGCGGTGACTCCGGATGACATCAACTGTAAGTCAGCTGATGTCAGGCAGGATCACGGCCTCCGCTGGACACTCATTTGTCAGCAGATGCTTGGGCAGAGATGGAGGATGGCATGCTGGAATCGCTAACATTGCGATAGAGAAGGGGGGTTCAAAGGGCTGCCATCTCTGCTCGCGGTCGCGCAACCAAAGAACTACAAATCATGCAGAGAGGAAGGGGAGGGAAATTAAACGAAGAGAACAGATGAGAAAAAAAAATTTTAGAGCAAAAAAAGAAAGATACCCGCGAAAGACTTTATGAAACGTAAAAAAAACCGAACTTTGAAAAGACTAAATCCGAAAAAAAGTCAGGAAAAAGACCATGCAAACCCAATACAGGAGGAGGAACGATGTTGTCAGGTGCCGCCCAACGTACCGGCTTTCGTTGGGGGAGTCTGGTTGCATGACTCATCTTATGTTGGCACATGCTCCATCCACCCTATGCACCCAGTGGGCTTACATCATCTGGATGCCCTTAGAAAACTATAAGGAAAGAGGGCCACTCACATAATCATGAGGGCCCCACCCAACGACGTAGCGATGACCGCCCTAAAGGAGGGACGACGAGGAGAGAGAGAAGAAAGAAAAGGCCTAGCTAAGGCTCATCTTGAAATCTTTATTAATTTTAAAGAAAAAATGAGTTACCCCTCCGTCGGAGTGTACACGGCCAACCAGCTGAAGGCCAGGGCCTCTTTTTAATGAAGCTCGGACGAATAACAATCTAATCTATTACAATGTGGAGTTTAATATTAAGTATATGCTAGCTAGATTAATGTTACTTGCAGGTTCGTAAAAAAAACAAAACAAAAAATGCGCATTTCCTTTTTTTTAATTTTATCTAAAATAAATTCACATTAAATATGTAATTTGATTACAATTTACTACGTTTGGCTGGGCAAACAAGTCGTCTTTATGTATGTATGTTTTTACTTTACAATTGCATAAAAATCATGTTTATGTTAATCACGTTTTTTTTATATATACGATGTGGTCAAATCCTAGGGGACAACCCTTTGATGCGTTAGCATGGTTTTAGCCGGAAGGGAATTAGGGTAAGGGAAGTGAGGAAACTTGAGTCTTGTTTTTTCATTGCTGCGAGCTAGACAACAGCCCAGAGACGGAGTGGATTATTTTAACTTCTTAATAAAAGCTCACGGGTTCATCTGGTCTCGAACCCGGGACCCATGGCATGTTGGTCCTGCCGCTCAACGTATTGATCCAACTCCGTCTCCTTACTATTATAGTGACAATTCTTGTTTATTTGAATTTTTCTTGTTGTACTTAGAGGCAACAAGCCATAAATTTCTATCAGTGCAATATATCAGCTCTCGTTAAAAAAAGAAATAAAAAAAAAAAAATTTTTACTCATACTGGTATCAACCAAGCGTAGTAGCTGGTACCCAGTTGGATTCAACTCCCAACAAATTTAAAAATTTCATAGTATGAGCTGTGGAAATAATGTTTTGGTCGCCACCGGAGAATCCCGCTGGGGCAACCGCTCCACTATTCTGCACGGTCTGCCAAAGTAATGATCTGAGCACGAACACTAAGCCTGTTATCACTCCCTGTGCGGATATCTTTCATAGGAAGTGTTTGGCGCAATGGCTAGAGCGGCAACCAATCTGCCCGGTGTACAGACAACTCTGTTCGCTAGCAGAGAGTAGAATATAAGATCTAAGTAGTGGAGTTGTACCTCGCATTAACACCGAAGGCATGGTGACCAGATCACAAGCCAGACGGCCGCCCACTACGACTGCCATCTCACCTCCCCAGCCACTAAACCAAACAGTGTCCGCAGCGCCATCTAGTGCGCGAATGCAGGAGTCTAGCCCTAAACAACCCAGTCAGCCCCCTTCTCCTAGCGTACAAGCTTTGTTGACGGGGTTGAGAGGAGACCTCTCCGGCTTTATAACGCGCCAGATTAGCCAGCAGCGCCAGAGTTTGCAGCTCCAGCAGTCTACTGCGAACACAGTACCAAATTATCAATTGCCGTATCACCAGCCCGAAGCGTTACCACCTACTTATCGACCGGCAAATCCAAGGCCCGCTCGTCTCGGAGAAGCTAATGTTCCCAACCGGTCTTACAATCCCCGTTATAAGAGAAGATCGGCCAGCCCAATGCGGACTTGGAAATTGCTATACCATGGAAATAATTCTCGACTTCGGGCCGACGAATTTCTTTGTAGATCAGAAATAATGGATCGCAACACCCTGGCAGGTGATTATCACCTAATGGGCGAGAACTTTGCCGCGCTTTTGAAGGATCGACCCCTGGTGGTATTGGCAATATCTGCAGTTTTTTTTTTAATTTTCTTTTTTTTCTTTTCAATTTATCACTTTTTGTTTCTTTCTTTCCTCTTAGTTTTCAATTTATCACTTTTTGTTTCTTTAGTTCCCTTTAGTTTTCAATTTATCACTTTTCTTTCCGTATTTCCCTTCAGTTTTCAATTTATCACTTATTGTTTCTTAATTTCCTTTTAGTTTTCGATTTATCACTTTTTTTTTCTTTATTTCATTTTTATCTAGTTTATCATTCTTTTATCGTTTATCAGCTTTTGCTTTATATTTCACTTTTTCTTAATTTATCACTGTTTCTTTTTCTTTCTTTAATTCCCTTTAGTTTTCAATGTATCTCTTTTTCTTTCTTTAATTCCTTTTAGTTTTCAATTTATCACTTTTTCATTCTTTAATTAATTTTACTTTTCTATTTATCACTTCTTGTTTCTTGAATTCCCTTTAGTTTTCAATTTATCACTTTTCTTTCCTTATTTCCTTTTAGTTTTCAATTTATCACTTTTTGTTTCTTTATTTCATTTTAGCTTTCAATTTATCACATTTTTGTTTCTTTATTTCATTTTCATCTAATTTATCATTGTTCTTATACTTTTTGTTTTCACGCTTTTGTTTTATATTTCACATTTTCTTCATTTATCACAGTTTTTTTTTTCTTTACTTCCCTTTAGTTTTCAATGTATCACTTTTTCTTTCTTTAATTCCTTTTAGTTTTCAATTGATCACTTTTTGTTTCTTTATTTCAGTTTTATCTAGTTTATCATTGTTCTTATAATTTTTGTTTTATATTTCACTTTTTCTTAATTTATCACTTTTTCTTTCTTTAATTCCCTTTAGTTTTCAATTTATCACTTTTTGTTTCTTTATTTTATTTTTATCTAGTTAATCCTTGTTCTTATAATTTTTGTTTAACCGCTTTTGTTTTATATTTCACTTTTTCTGAATTTATCAGTATTTCTTTTTGTTTCTTCTGATTTTTATGTTGTCAAAAAATTGAAAATTTTCGAACGCGTGAAAATGAGATAAATTCTCATTAGCGTTAAAGTCTCTTTACCTTCATGCAATTTTTCCCACTTTTCACAAGCGACACCCATTAGATCGACTGCCTATTAAAATGCTTATCAACCATCAAAAAAACAAAAATTATCAGAAAATTAAACTTTGTCCAACAGCTTGCAAATTTCTCAGCACTACATTTTTCTCTTCCCGACCGAATGCTAATCCAAGACTGCCTTAAAACTCTTCGCGCCAGGGTCGCCAGACTTTCCACAGACAATATCGCCAGATGGACACTAAAAAGTCGCCAAAATCGCCAATCTATAAATTTTTTGTAGCCATGATTATAGCCAAAATGTCAAAGTGGAAATCAAGATGGCAAATGTGTTAACACGGAAGTACACGTAAGTGCAAATAGTCACTTCCTTTAGCTTATCGCGATAATATTACAATAAATTGTTTTTTTATTGGGTTTGCAATATACTGTGTTAAAATACGAGTAATTTATTTAATTATTTATATTATTTTAATTATTTATATTTTTGAACTCGTTTTTACAAGCACAATTTCATTTGATTCCCATTTCACCTAAATGAAAATTAGACCCAAACATCAAAATTCAATTCCTATCTTCGTGCCAAATATTAACTCCCTATATGAAAGAGTTTCGGAAAAAACTCCAAACAATTAAAGACTTTCAATAAAATGTTTTTCATTATCACCTAAAGTTAAAGTGGTTTTCAATTGTAGATACTAACGCTTTCATCAGTGATGCCAACGCTCGTAGCACCTTATTATCTTTTAGAAGTTCAATTGTATTTGAATCGTTTTGCAGTGATTGTACATTTGGATACAATAGATCGGATTTTGACTCCGTTATAGATGACTTATTCAGGATGCTTAGAATTTTCTTTTGCAACTCGATCTCTGGATCAGGTTCGACAATTTTCGGTTGAGGAGCTGGAAGATCAGCTGCGTCGCCTAACTCAGCCTTTAATTGTAACTCACACCTTTCTTGTAAAACCGTTAAGGAACTATTGTCAGCAAGTGCGTTTAATAAAGTTTGAATCGCGTCTGGACGACATTCTTTTAAAGGAGGAGCAACTGAGCTATTTGGAGGAATGATTGGCAAAGCTGTCGCCAGTAATTTCTGCCTCTCTGCGCGCAATTTGATTTGAAAATCATTCCGAATTAAAATTCCGACTGATCAACTGCAACTGAGTTTTCAGTCGAAGTCAATGCCAAAACCAAATTTGAAATTAAATTGTAGCTTCAGCTTCTGTGATTTTCAAGAGATATTTGCATGAATAGTTCAAATTATTATTCTCTATAAAAGGTAAAAAAACGTAATGAATCTATACATATTCAAAAGTCCAATTACGTGTACCTGGTTAACGACAATTATCTGTAGGATCTCTTACTTTTAATAAACCGTTTGCCATTATTTCTAACATTTATTAAAAATCACAGAATTAAACTGCGAAAAAGCCGGCAAATAACTCATTAGTACCGTACCACACTTGTCCTGCTTCATCGCAGTTTGTTGGAGAGAGGGCGTGCGGGGGTGTATAGGAAAATCCGCACGGAACTTACCTATTTATCGTCGCATCGGCACGCATACATTCATCGGACTTCATCCCGCGGAAGCAGGACAAGTGTGGTACGGCATTTAGACGTGCCGTAGAATTTTCTGTCACTTGCAGTTGCGGCAACTTTTACTCAAATTAGCTAAATTTTTTAGAAAATTCTGCTTAATTGATGTATATTACATTTGTAAATCTTTAGAAATTATTTTTTAAAAGGTAAATAATCTGACAATTTTTCTTTCAAGAAAAATCGCCATAAAAACGCCTAAAGTCGAGGAAAAATCGCCATCGCCAATTTCATATTTTTTGTCGCCAGGGTTGATGAAAAATCGCCAATTTGGCGAAAAATCGCCACGTCTGGCGACCCTGCTACGTGCCAATCTCTCTGCTGCTGGCAAACCCACTCACACAAGCGTACCGTCCCGCTGCTCCCATATGATTACCCGTCATCAGCGCATATATCCTCTGGGCTTAACCGGTTTTGTCGTATGATCTGGTGCCAGAGTTCAATTCGAATGCATTGCAATTTCGCTAGCTAGAATTTGCTATAAATTGTATTTTCTTTGCCCGACAGTTCTTTAGTTGAAATTTTGCACATTTTCGTGGGTGGCTGTGGATTTCAACTTTTTTGGTGCCGCTATGTCTACCGTTGGCAGCGGTGTTTAATTGTCGGTGCTGTTATTGGAACTGTTGCATTCTTGATCGAAATGCAACTTTTAGACAAAAATTTTGAGGTGGGAGAAGAATTTTAAGAAAATAATTCAATTAAATTAAATTATTTTCTCCAGCTCTCCGAGCATCAATTTTAATGTTTGCGGTGTCATTGGAAAGGAAATTTCGTGCCGCTTCCGATTAGGCCCTCTTTATGCACGTAAGTATATTCGCAGGTATTTTTAGGTGGATGAATTGGCATAGGTCTCTGGATCCAACCAAACGAACTTTTTTTTTCTTACCTGGACTCAGTGGTCAGGTGATTCTGGACCACTGGGAAAATTTTGTTTAGCGGCCATAACAGGGCAGCGTCGGCTGCTGAGCTTGCGAGAGCAGAGGAGACTGAGAAGATTGCTTACACTTGATTACCTGATCCCGTAAGCGAGAGTGAGCCTGAGTCCCTTTCGTGCTCCTAATGAGAGAGACGTAGGTGACACTAGGCACCCTCTCGTAACCTTTTGAGGCGCCCAATATTTGGCACGACCCATCCGCAGTCTCATGCTCTATCTGAGCTAGCCGGTCATTAAGACTAGGCAGATCCGGTGGTGGATCGGAGAAAAGGGCGAGAGCAGCAAGTCACGGTCCGTTAAGGACAACATCTCTTGGATGGTTGTGAGCAGTCTCACAAAGATAGTTCACCAGTCGTTAAGACGAAGGAAGCAGGAACGTAGCTGGTTCGCCGTCTCGCTCGTCAGGACTAAGATCCCTCCGGACATACTCCTTATGAGAGAGCAGTCGGGAAAATCAAAGCCTGACCTCAGTAGTGGTCTCACCGATACAAGCACGTTGCCCTAATGAGAGACGCGTGAGCCCCGATGATCCCTCCAAGAGTAGTCAGATGCTTCCCCCACGACCAGGACGAGGATCGTGATTCCTGTTGTGCAGACTGGACCTTGGTGTGGGTGTGTACCTTCCTCCTTCAGTTTACGTCACGCCGGCACTATGGTCCTAAAACTCAGTACTCGTGGACGTTTATCATCATTAGAAGAGGACACACTCACTCCAGTATGGCTGTGCTCACGAAACTACTCCAGACCATGTTGCCACACTTCCGGGCAGACTATCCTTGCAGGATTGGTTCCCATAAAATTCCCTTGGAGGTCTTCGAGCTCAAAGACAGGTCTGATAACTGCGACGACACAAAATAAATTGTCGATGGATGATGAATTGAAGCCTCTGTAGGCTGTAGTGTGAGGCGTGAACACAAACTTCACCCCGGTAGAGATGCTGAGGGCTCTGGGCTATCCAGACTGAACAATTGTTCAACGATATGCATATTGGTCAATGGAATCACTGACAGTGGCTGGCCAGACTGGGCGATAGAAAAACTGTATGTGGTACAATTTGAAGCCTTGGGCAGGCGACAGAATGAGACATAAACACAAATGTTATGTCGGTAGAAGTGCTGAGGGCTCGGATCTTATCATACAATATAGAGTTTTAATCCTAGACAACGTTGGTCGCACTGTGCGAGAGTCAAAAGGTTTTGCTTTGTCGGGTAAGTTGAACCATGAGACCGGCGATAGAGAGAGAGACGTAAACACAATCCTTACGTCGGTCAAATGCTGAGGCTCCGCGCTAAACTGACAAAACTTTGATTTAAGAGCACTCTATGGCTGTTGTTGCACCGCTGAGGTTAGTGGCGAAGCAAAAAAGGGGCGAGCCAATGTCCGTGAAGGACACCATCGAAAAGATGGTTGCGATTTATATCGCGAGAAGGATGTAGCGCCGTTGAGACAAAGGGGCACTTGGTGCTAAATTCTTGAAAAGGGGATACTGTTGGCCAATTGGCCAAGCCTAGCCAGGAGGGCTCTTAAAGGGAGGCTAGGAGTGAAATTCAGAGGATGTCGGTCTGACAAATGTGTTTCAAAATCAGGACTTGACCGCTATCGGTATTTCCAGTAGAATGCTCACACTCCAAAATTCGTTCTGTAGCATGTGTTGTGGAGACAACGAAACAACGAGAGGATGTGTCACTCGCAAAAATAAAATGATGAGTGGAATTTCGAGAAGCATGGGACATGCGTCGATGTAAGACGTAAACACAAGCTTTACGCAGGTAAAGTTTCCTGAAGGCTCGGAGCTAATCGTACAATATAGGGGTTATGAGAAGGATAAATGGTGGGCAACCCGGTCGCCGATAAAGCCTTTCGGACAGCACGGATGGTTCGTCATCACGGCTTGGCCGGTCTTAGATTCCCGCAGGCATACTCCTAATGAGTGAGCAGACCGTGGAATCTGAGCCTGACCTCAGCGGTAGTACCACCGAAACAAGCACGTCGCCCTAATGAGAGACGCGTGAGTCCCGATGATACCACCGCGAGAAGCCGGATGCTTCCCTCACGACCAGATTGAGGATCGCGATTCCTGCCGTGCAGACTGCACCTTGGCTTATCCTCCTCCATCAGTCTATGTTGACACACCGTCATCGTCTATTAGAAAACTCAACTAAGTGGACATTCACCATCATCAGAAGAGGACACACACTCCAGTAAGAAGTGAGTTCAGAGAGAGCGTTTCTCTTCCGAGTACGAACTCGGCAATTTGCGAACTTCCTGTTTAGTTTGGCACTGGCCTGTTTCGCAAAGCTGCTTTGGCTGAAGTTCCTGTGATAGACTTCTTGCCCGACTTTGAAGTTTACAGGCTTGGAGCGTGTATTGTAGGGCCATTCATCTTGCTCAAAAGGTCTATCCAAATTTTTCCGGGCCTGTTCGAGAATCAAATTGAGTTTGTGGGAAGTATCAACGTCGATTTGTTCATTCACAGCCTGTAGCCGTCTTAGTAGCGAATATGCTCGACCATTAGCTGGCCAAACAAAACTTTGTAAGGCGAGAAGCCAATAGCCTGGTTTATTGAACTCCGAAGAGAACTCGCTATACAACTCAGCTTCTCGTCCCATCTGTCATGCTCGTCTTTACTGTAAGGTCTGATTGCAGCTAGGACGGATCTATTTACCCTTTCGGAGGCGGTTGCTTGCGGCGAGTGCACTGCGTTACGAAAGTCCTGGATGCCATATCTCTCCAAAACGTTACCAAACTGGGCTGACCGAAACTGCGGACCGTTGTCTGTTACCATAATTTCCGAATTTGTGGAAGATTTCTTCCTCGGCAAAGCTGTAAATTAGTGTCGTGCTCGCCTTTCGCAGTGGGCGTAGCAGAGTATACTTTCGTGCGAGGATACGGTCCTAATAGGTCCACATACACTCGTTGCCATGGTCTTTCCGTCGTCGCTTGAGATCCCATAGGTGGACGTAGGATGGAATTTGGGGCTTTCGTCTCCTTGCAGGTGTCACAGGCTAACTCATACGCTCGTACATCAGCAGTCATTTTGGCCAATACAGGTGTCGTTGTATTCACTCTAAGGTCTTGTCTACGCTTCCATGTGAAGATTGTGGCGGATCATGCGCCCTCACAATGACGTTTGGCACCAAGCCCCGTGAAATCCAATGCTTCCAGGCTTCTCCTGAACTGGATCACCAGTTCTGGGCTGCATCCGAATGTACACATAGCCGTCGTACAAAGTTAAGTCTGGCAAGGATGACTGATGTTTTTCGACTCGGTCCCGAAGGTCCTTATATTCTTGTGAGTCGAAGTCTGGTGCCGCCTAGTCGACTTGCGGGTCTTGTTTCTGCATAGTTAGCTGCTCTATTGCGGATATTTCGTCACAGTGTGCACGGGATAGCGCATCCGGTACCACGTTCACGCTGTTCTTCCGGTCTTCAATAGTGAAGTCGAAGCCCCGAAGCTTTAAGCTCCACCGGGCCAGACGTCTATTGAGGTCCTTTTGGGACATCAGCCATTGCAGGCTCGCATGGTCCGTCACTACCTTGAATGACATGAGTTTGTCGTATGCTCTGAATTTCTCTATGCTGATCATCACAGCCAAACATTCCAATTCCGTAATTGAATAGTTGCGTTAGGGAGAATTTAATTTCTTGGATACGTATGCCAGCGGTCGTTCGTTTCCCTCGTCGTCCAACTGGATCAAGACTCCACCCACACCCTGCATACTCGCATCGCACTGGATGATAAAGGGCTTGGTGAAGTCAGGACTCACCAACACTGGAAAAGAAGTTAGCTGCTTTTTTTGCAGTTCAAATGCGGACTGGGCTTCGCTGGTCCAGACAAATTTGCTAGATTTTTTCAGCGTATCCGTGATGAATGCTGACAGGTCGGTGTAGTTCGGAATAAACTTTCGGTACTGTTACAGCCTCTAATAGCTGTAGCAGAAAAATTATAAGCAGGCGCCGGAACTATAAGGAGGTGACTAGGCTTGAAACACACCAGAATAATATAAGATAACTTTATTCCGTGAAAACCAGAATAAAATAGGAAAAGTTTATTCGGTGTAAACCAGAATAAAATAGGATGAGTTTACTCGGTGTACACCAGAATAAAATAAGAAAACTTTATTCGGTGAAAACCAGAATAAAATAGGAAAAGTTTATTCGGTGAAAACCAGAATAAAATAGGAAGAAGTTTATTAGGCGTAAACCAGAATAAAATAGGAAGAGGAATTTTCGCGTTGAATACCTGCCTTGAACTCGGTCGATATCAGAGTTAAATTTTTCAGCGAATTCAGCGGCTTTTATACAATTTTTCTCCTATAGGAGTAAATAGCGCAGCATTGCTGTCAATCAGTGCAACAGAGTAAGATTGCACTGAGGTTAGAATAAAGAACAAGTGGAAGCGCTGTACCCTGTAAAATTCCTATCCGTGAGTGAAGCTGCTCCAGGAATTTAAAATCAGCTGGGGTCGTTGACTTACAGAGACGAAAGTATACTGAAAAGAGGGACAAATATATTTCGTACTGTCAAATATTGTTTACTTTTGTGCGTGAAAAAGTGTCCTAATGTGTTAAATTTTGTTAAATTTGTTAAAGTAGCTTCTTTTAAAACCTTATTTAACCACTACAATAAAACTATTAGACTATTTTGTGATTTTTTGTAAACCGACTTTGCCTTAACACCCAGAATTTGTATAAATTAATCAACATGAAGTGTTCGGTTTTTTCGTGCGCAAATATATAAAAATAAGATGATGGGAAGTAGTTTTTCCTGCAAATTCATAATTCGAATTACTTCTCAATTCAATCTACAAACATGTGAAGTTCAATTCAAACCTCAATTTATGGAAAAAAGCAAAAGTTTTGTAAGAATATTTTTGAGGCTAACGTGAAAACTGATTTTAATGTTTTGGGGCATTGGCACCAGGAAGGCATCAAACAAAATTTGTAGGGGGAATTTTTAGGAAATCTTAAATAAGATTTAATCAATAAAAACCAAAATTGATGATTCGCTTGACCTATAATATAACGTCAAAATGAATATGCAGCTTAGATATTTTATTCAGAGAAGTTTAAATCAAATTATTCTTTGACGAATTATCAAGATTTTAAATTTACTTTTATCCCCACTTCAAATCTGACTTACTTACACTTCTATCGTATTGTTGGTCACTTTAAGTTTAGTGACAGAAGTGTCCCTGCTGTCAAAAGACAGCTGATTTAAATTGTGATTTTTTTGGTTAGTAGGCCGGCACATAGTCTGTGGTGCGCTACACAGCCAGAATGCCATCACCGTATAGTGATAAGAGGGAGTGGCCGGGGACTGTGAAAGCTGTTTTTCGACCGATTGTTGGTCCAAAGGAATCTGCTAGAAAGCATCTTTAAGGTCGAGGCTTGTGATGTATCTTAATGAAGGAAGTCTACTAAGGATGCCATCTATATGCAGTAGTAGATAGGCATCCCTCTTAGTCACCGTATTGATTTTCTTTGCATCAAAGCACAGCCTGACCTTGCCTGGCTTCCGTTCTGGGACCACGGGCGAACTCCACGGGCTCTGGCTCTCCTCTATCACACCAAGTGTCTTCATCCGATGAAGTTCAGCATCCATCACGGCTGGTGAAACAGGATAAAAACGCTGCTTGATGGGTGCAGCGTCTCCTACGTCTATCAGGTGTTGGACTAACTCTATCTTCCCGAGACCTAATGTTGTATACGACGGGAAAAGCAGTTTGAACTTCTGTAGATGGAGTTTTTCGGTTGATGATAATTGATGTTGAGTTGGACCTACTGGTTGCGACATGATGGTTGCTATTGCTGGTTGGGACCACGTATTTGCTCTTGAGACTTTGCCAATGATATCAGATGCCAGGTTAAAGAGCCTTCAAAAATTCACTCCGAGATATAATTCTAGAGTCAGGCTGGGCACGATGTACAGACGAACAGCCCTGTTATCTCATCGAAAGGTGTTCTGGACGTCCGCGTGGGCCAGTACCTAGGGTGTCTCTCCGTTGGCTCCCATGAGCTTTGTCCGATATTTGCTCCATGAAACCTGAGCTTTTTCCAGCCTCTTAAACGCATTCTTGCTGACGCTGACGCTGGCGCCGCTGTCCAGGAGACCAGAAAGAGTCTGCCCCAGAAATAACACTTCGGCATAAGGCCGGATGTCGTGAGGCGCAGTCACGAACGCTGAAGCTAACCTCTTCCTGTTCTCTCGAACTCTTCTTCAAAATGCTCTCAGCCGTATGGTTGAGCGCTTGGGCTTGTTTAGATGGGTGGTGTCGTGCGGGGAATTAGTTTCGGCAAATGTTCTTTGTCTGGCTTCCTGGTACTCTCTGAGCCGTTGGTAGTATGGCTTCAGAGGTCGAGATGTCGGTGTTCTTCGCTCTTCAGCAGGTTCTTGATGTCGTTGGAGCAGCTTAACTGGTACCTCGTCGGGTGCCAATGGCAGAGTCTTAGGTACTCGTACGGGCACTAATGGTGTTAGCATTTTCGAAGAGGTGCTGTCGTCCGGTTTTTCTAGCAATTAGTCCAACAAGTTGGGTGGACTTTCATCAAACAGGTGCGGCTTATCCTGCGTTGATAGCTCCAGCAATGGCAAAGAGTCAGATGGAGGTCCTACGTACGATGTTTGGTCCAAGCGAGTTACGTCTTTTGCAGTGGTGTTTAGTCCTTTTGGGATATTAACGGTAGTTGAGAGTCGAAGGCAGCGCTGGGGTCAACCGTGGTTCATTGTACCTCTTCTCTACAGGCCTCCTCTGGTATGCCGCTAGTCGAGAACTACTGTTGATGCCCTCGACCCGTCTGAAGATTTTCTGGATGCAGACAGGGCATCTCGGCTTCACGACTCCCTTTCGTCCACACCCGAAACAAAAGAAGCCATGTGGTGGCTTGGCGCCAATCCATGTACATGTGACCTGTCTGGTCACAATTCCAGCAAATGGTACCCGAAGGCACGTTGAGTTGTGCGACGTTTTGAAGACCATCGTTGTCCCTGTAGTCTTCTGCTGACATGTCTGGTTCTTCAATGAGTAGGCATTCTTCGAGTCTGGACCGGTGAGGAGTTGCATGAGCGATGTTACGGACGTTTCTCCTGGCCGTTGACGACGGTTTAGCATATTTCGACGGATATCAGTGTCGTTAATGGGTTCTCCCCAATCGACCTTTAGTACTAATTTGACGTTCTCCCATGGAAGATTAGGGTTACTGCGAAGCAACGTCCAAATCCAATCGTTGACGCGCTCCCTGAACAAGATGTTTAAATTACTAACAAGCAGATCAAAGTCTCCGTTCAAAACACTCCGAGTGAGAGTCTCAACTTTGAAAATGAATTCATCGACGTGGAGTCTAGAATTATTGCCACCGTATAAAACCTTCCAGCCTTTTATTGGACTGCCTGAATGGCGATGTGAGGCGTGTGTTTGACGACCTCGAGGTGCTGGATATGAGCGGCGTGAACTAGTAGCGAACGCTAACTGTCCGAAACGCGATCAAATGGATTTGTTACACTACCGGGGTTTGGTAACATTGGCTGAGCAAACCGAGGCGTAAAGGAAACGTCTTTAGGGGGTTCTATCCTCAAAGTCTGTACGCCTCTAGCAACTTCCTGACGGACTAAATCCGCAATTTGTAACTGTAAGCCACTCAACAGGGCCAAAGTTAGATGGGGATTTCCTGGGTCTGAGCTAGGTAGACCTACTTGCGGCGAACATTCCAGACGAAATTCAACTGTATGATTGGCTGCGTTGAAAGTTGCAGAGGGGACTGGACGTGATACTGCTCCTAGAGCTGACGGATTGATTGCTGCTGGTTTTTATTGCTACGGGTGTTGTATGGCTTCTTAGTGGATCCAGTGTGTTCGTGACAGTCGCTCATAGTAATCCGTTGGCGAAACATTTGACAAGTATCATGCGACGACAACCATCCTTGAATACATGGCCCGTGGAAAATGTGTCCACACTTTGTATCGACAGGATCTGTTTCGGGAGACAGGTTTTCATCCATGCAAATCGTGCATGGCTTCGCCGTAATTACCCCAGACGCGCCGCATGGTGGTGATCTTAAGACGAACATGCTGATGTGCGTGCAAAAGTGAGAAACACAAAAAAAACGGAGCACAGCGGATGGAAATTAGTTTACGTACGCAGTAAAGGTCCGAAAACAAGTTGAAGTCAAAATCTGAAATCAAGTTAAAAGTAAAAAAAAATCTGAAAACAAATTAGTCAAAATCTGAAAACGAAACTAGAGTAAGTTAAATTTTGAAAAGAAAAGATACCAATAAATCAACAGAACTCTCTCTCTCTCTCGACAACTCTCCTTCCAACTGTAGGGACGGCCACTCAATCTGAGTGGTCCTCTCTCCTCAGTAAGTCAAGAACGCCTACCGAGGAACAAGGATAAGGACTCCTGTCATTACCCAATGAATGAAAGACATCAAACCTCCGAGTCAGCTGGTCGGCTAGAAAAAAGCCAGCCATCGACCTTCTTCGGAGACGTGATGCATTCCATCCATCCGGCGACGCAGTCGTACCTCCTGAGGGAAAAGAAAATATAAAAACGATAGGATAAAATTTCTACTTTATACGGAAACCGACTAAAAAAAATAAAAAAAATTTTTGAAAAACTTTGAAGAGAAAAAAAATTGTTTAGATAAAAGGACAAGGGGATTAGGGATGTGAAAGGGAACCCTAAGAGTGTCGGACAGAGCTTCTTCAAGACAGACAGCTGTTGATTGCCTGCGAGGGGGGGATGGCTAGGCCCTCGAGCAGACAGTAGGCTATGTAGTAGCCTGAAGCCGCATTATCAGAGGAACTTGACCACTCCGAAAACTAAACTCGCGTGGGCTCGGGTACCGAGTTCAGTGCTCTAGCTACTAATGCAGCCACGAACATGCGAGTACTAGGAACCCTTAAGGCCCGTGCGTTGGGCTCCATTTTTTGTTGCGAGCTGGGACCGACTGGCGGTTACTCCGGATGGCATCAACTGTAAGTCAGCTGATGTCAGCCAGGATCACGGCCTCCCCTGGACACTCATCTGTCAGCAGATACTTGGGCAGAGATGTAGGATGGCATGCTAGAATCGCTAGCATTGCGATAGAGAAGGGGGGGGGGGGTTAAAAGGGGTAGGTAGGGGGAAGGGGAGGGAAGTTAAACGAAACGAACAGATGAGAAAAAAAATTTTGAGAAAAAAAAAAGAATCAAACCCGCGAAAGATTTTATGAAAAGAAAACAAAACCGAACTTTGAAAAGACTAAATCTGAAAAAGTGAGGAAGAAGACCATGCAAACCCAAAACAGGAGGAGGAAGGATGTTGGCGGGCGCAGCCCAACTTACCGGCTTTTGTTGGGGGAGTCTTGTGGTATGACTCCCCTTATGTTGGCCCATGCCCCATCCACCCTATGCACCCAGCTGGCTTACATCATCTGGATGCCCTAAGAAACCTATTAAGAAAGAGGGCCACTCACATCATCATGAGGGCCCCACCCAAGGACGTAGCGATGACCGCCCTAAATGAGGGACGACGAGGAGTGAGAGAAGAAAGAAAAGGCCTAGCTAAGGCTTATCTTGAAATCTTTATTAATTTTAAAGAAAAAATGAGTTACCCCCTCCGTCGGAGTGTACACGGCCAACCAGCTGAAGGTCAGGGCCTGTTTACCTCTTTTCGATGAGGCTCGGACGAATAACAAAAAAAGACAAACAATCTAGACTATTTTCTAATCTCATATATCCCTATCCGATAATCTAAACTATTACAATGTGGAGTTTAATATTTAGTATATGCTAGCTAGATTAATGTTACTTGCAGGTTCGTAATCAACCAAAGCTTCAACGGCAATTAAATCATTAGCCCGACAATTTTATGTGAGAGAAAGAAAAAAAAACAAAAAATAAATAAAAAATAAAAAAGGCGCATTGCCTTTTTTTTCATTTTTATCAGATAAATTCACATTAAATGTGTAATTAGTTTACAATTTACTACAACCAAACGGGCAAACAACTCGTCTTTATGTATGTATTTACTTCACAATTGCATAAAAATCATGTTTATTTTAGAAGCGAAATCTTGGCCAGTTTCTTTATAAACTGGTTCTAGATGTGTATATAGATATATACATATATAACATAATTAAGTAAAATTAGACGATTTAGCACATAATAATATATATACATGTTCAAAAAACCAGGTCATAAATATTACTATAAAAACGCCATTATCAGATTTTACTAAATCTATAGTTATAAAAAAAGTTTTTAAGATTTTTCCCATATTTATGAATTCATAAAGAACCACTTCTATAAAGGAACGAGCTCACCCAAAATCTTCCTTTGATTCCGACTTCCTGGATGATACTTCGTCGGTTTTCCGCCTTCTTTTAAACTACTTTTTTTTAAGTTCTCATTGTCACTTGTTTTAAATTCAAATTTTCAAATTTTCTTTCAGTCGTTACTTTTTGTTATCTTTTCCTTTTTGTGTCGTAGTGTTTTAATTAAAGTTTCTTTTTAATTTTGTTTTTCTTTTTTTCTTTTCAATTTATCACTTTTTGTTTCTTTCTTTCCTTTTAGTTTTCAATTTATCACTTTTTGTTTCTTTAATTTCCTTTAGTTTTCAATTTATCACTCTTTCTCTCTTTATTTCTTTTTAGTTTTCAATTTATCACTTTTTGTTTCATTATTTCATTTTTTTCTAGTTTATCATTGTTCTTATAATTTTTTTTTCACGCTTTTGTTTTATATTTCACTTTTTCTTAAGTTATCACTGTTTCTTTTTCTTCCTTTAATTCCCTTTAGTTTTCAATTTATCACTCTTTCTTTCCGGGCTTGACGGCATACCTAACTTATGTTTAAAATCTCTTTCACGAGGTGGAATTGTATATCTCACCTTCATTATTAACTCATGTCTCCAACTACAATACTACCCAAAAACATGGAAAATCCCCAAGGCCATCCCAGTACATAAACCAGTTACCGTCCTATCAGTTACTTGAAAAAGTTATAAAAGCAAAAATTATTTACTTCATTGACGAAAACAAAATTCTACCTAAGGAACACTTTGGTTTTAGATCAGATCATAATACTTCTCACCCAGTTTTGAGAATAACTAGACATGTGAAAGCAAACTTCGAAATGAAAAGATCCACAGGACTTGTACTCCTCGATATTCAATCTGCTTTTGACATAGTTTGGCATGATGCATTACTACACAAAATGGTGGTCTTTGGCTTTCCTACATACCTAACACGTCTAATCCTAAACTTCTTGCGCGACCGTGAGTTCAGGGTGCACCGCAGATCTACATGTTCCACTGAAAAAAGCATTATATCTGGAGTACCTCAGGGCTCTGTTTTGGGTCCAATACTCTACAACATATACATTGCTGATTTTCCAACCATACCAAATTGTTTTTCATCCATCTTTGCTGATGACACGGCTATATTTAGTTCCCACACAGTCGGTACACATATATACACAAATCTACAAAATGGTCTTGATGTTCTTAATAGCTACTTACATAAATGGAAGATTAAGATCAACCCAAACAAGACACAAGCAATGTTTTTAAACGCAAAAGACATCCAACGTACCAAGTACCAATCTGATCTTTGACGGCTGCTTCATCCCTTGGGCTGACCATGTCAAGTATCTTGGCATCATACTTGATAAAACTCTTACCTATTCCAAACATATATCTGCAATCTTAAACAAAACAATGTACCCATTTAAAAATAGAAGATCAACCCTTAATTTGGAAAATAAGCTTATAATATATAAAATGATTTTTCAAGCAGTTATGCTTTATGGTGCTCTAATCTGGGTTCATTGTGCGCGTAGTCACATAAATAAATTGCAAATTGCTCAAAACAAAATCCTTAAAATTCTCCACCTCTGAACCACACCGGAAGGCAGAACTTTAATATATAAGCATAAAAGCAAATAAATTCTTTGATAAATGTTCTATTTCAGAAAATCCTTTAATTTCGCAACTAATGCCCAACTAATTAGTCATAGTCATAAGTAGTTTAGTTCAAGTAGTTAAATAGGTTAATTCTTTTTCCCAAAAATAGTATTGCATATATAATATATATATATATATATATATATATATATATATATATATATATATATATATATATATATATACCTATATATACATATATATATATATATATCAATTTCTTTGTTTAAAGCAACATAGTAATATTATAGTGGTATGAATGTATATTCCAGCTCTAAAAGAATTTTTATTGTATTGTATACAAATTTTATAAATCAATAAATAGACAAATACTTTATTCTTTCCTTTTAGTTTTGAATTCATCACTTTTTGTTTCTTTATTTCATTTTTATCTACAATAGTATATCATTGTTCTTATAATTTTTGTTTTCACGCTTTTGTTTTATATTTCACTTTTTCACTGTGACCGTCCTGTGCCCCTCTTCCGGGAAAAAGGGGCTTCGTTTTCTTTTCTCCGCAATAGTCTTACTACTAAAGAGTTACCCTACTGGAAATTTGGCGCACCGAAAGTCCCTCAGCCGTCAAATTGAAAATTTTCACTTATGTATCCCTGTCCAATTGTTTGTATTTAGGCATTTTAGTTGCACTGCACATAAACAATCCATTCACTTGAGAAATCAACATCAAATTAACTTAAACCTCGTTCCGCACGTCTCTTTTATAGTCGCAGAGATCCTAAAAATTCCAAAATCGCCATCATAGATACATACACAGGTAAAAAAAGGTAATTACCTGCCCTTCCGTGCCTATTTTGATGGTGCTGCAGTTTCTACGACCGGAGCTGTAACTTGCTTTTTATCGTATGTATGCCGCTGATAATCTAGTATCCATGTAATCTCATTGTAGTTAATACTAGTTGTGGCCCGCCATGCAACGACACTTTGTGAAAGTATTCGATAAGTAGTTCGGTTAAATGTTCCCCTTTTGATATTATGATTGGACGTTTTGTGTTAAACTTTGAAAGCCTTCTTCTAATTCGAAGCATCCCTTTTTGATCACTAATTGGAGATAGTTTGTATAAAGTACTTGATTTTGAGATACATTGCCTCGATTTTAGCTGTGAAATTTCTTTTGCAAATGTCCGTTATTGTAACCGACGAATAGTAATAAACTTTCCTGCTATTAGTTCTTCAGCAGAAAAGCTTTCAATTCTTCGATTTTTTTCTGTCCCTACAATTGGCAATAAATCTATGATGGTACGCAGTAACGCGTAATATTTTTTCTAATGTCGAATATTGGGTGAATAAATCTTCATCCTGTGTTATCGTTAAGACTGTCTTCTTCTTTGCCTTTATCTCAAGTGTGGTTTCAAATTCATATATGTTTTCGTTATGCCAATCTTTATGTTGCATCCATCTATGTCCTTTCCACCAATTATCGCAGCTGAGTAGATTTTTTTGTGATACTTCACGAGTTGCTACATCTGCCAGGTTATCCTTAGATGACACATAGTTCCATGAATTGTTAGAACCATTATCCTGAATTTCATCCACGCGATTGGCGACGAACGTTTGCCAGTTGTTAGGAGATTTGTGATTTTTTGTGTAAATTCATATCTGATTTGAATTGGGTGACAAGCTGACATAATAATACTGCACCACACAATTCTAATCTAGGGAATGATGTAGGTTTAATAGAATCGACCCTTGTTGTTTCTGTTAAAAGATTGACGTGTGTGTCACGGTTCTTATCGACTATTCTCAGATATATTACTGCGGCATATGCTTTCGTTGTAGCGTCGCAAAAGCCGTGTAATTCGTAGTTAGTTTACGATGGGTGTGAATGAATCCACCTAGGTATTTTGATCTTGTAAAAAACATTAATTCTTTCTTAAATTTTGTACACTCTTCGCCAAGTTCACCATGGGATCATATTATGAACACGTACATAACCACAGTTGCTTCATTATCACAGGTGGATCACAGGTGGTGCTAAGCATCCTAGAGAATGATATAATTTCGCCAGATCCGACAGTATGGTTCGTTTTGAGATAGGCGGTTTTTTGAATTCATTTGTATCTATTGCAAGTGAAAAGTAATCCAAAGCTGGAAGTCAGTGTATACAAGTGCCTTTATTTGTTTATTTCGTATAATTTTAAAGGTAGTTGAATCTCTCGATCTTCTTCAGGAACTCGCTGTATTAAATTGTCGTCATTTGCTGAACATTTAGGCAAATGTAAAATCCTGCCTGATCATCAACATAAAAAGTCATGTATAACGACTTTTGAAACCTTAGGATATTTGTCTTTTCATCTATGGCTAATGTAATGGTAAGATATGGATCGGCATTTGTCCTTAAAATGACAGTCGTCAATTCGTATTATTTAATTTGCGATGTCCTAGTGTCTCTCCATAAAACTCTTTGGTACTTTTGATCATCTGGATTTATTTTAATCATTCACTTCGAATGATTGCACAGAGTATTACTCGCAGCAGGCAGTAATCCGATTCCTGCTTCGGTCTCGTCATTCCACCGTGCAATAATTCAGCATGTGACGCTTGCTAGAAAGTATTCCTTTACATAACGGACTGCAAACCTTTTGATGAACAGATAAAAAATGCAATCGATCATTGACTTATGTATATTATTAATTGTTAAAAGAAAATGAAAAAAAAATTAGAAAATTATTTATTAAAGCTTAATACAAGCTACTACATTATAATACTACAATTACGAGCTATAAATAATACTAACACTACAAGCTATAATAAATGATGACATAATAAATAAATAGTAAAAGCTACAATATGACCTCTAATTAAAGTAGATACAGGCTGGAAGGAAGAAGAATTAAGAAAGGCGATCAAGATGGGCGGGATCAAGATATCAGGCTTTGTGAAGGGATGATTTACTCAGATGGAAGTCAAAGGAGGAAAGGTCGTTGACTTTTCGTAGCATCCTGGTAATTGGCTCGCTTTGACCGTAGTTTGTGCGATGGCGGTCGAGTCGGAAAAGGGGAGTGGACCTAAGATTGCGGGGATTCGTATAGATGGGTAAAGATTGCAGAATTGAAGGGCAGTCTATGGCATCACTTAATAGCTGATGAATGAAGAGAATGTCGGAAACATCACGACGCTTAGGTTGTAAGTTTCAGACGGTTTTCATAAGGTGGAAGGTTGAATCTGTCTACCCACGGAAGATCACGTAGATCGAAGCGAATGAACCTACGCTGGAGGGATTCAATCCTGTTAATGTGGGTTGTTTGTGTAGGTGACCATACCTGGCTGGCATATTCAAGGAGAGGTCTAACGAAGGAGATATAGAGAGATTTGGAAACATAAGGAATGGAGAACTCTCTAGACCAGCGCTTCGCAAACCCTAGCGCGGAGTTAGCTCTGTTAATTATGCTGTCAATGTGTGAGAATGAAGTCAGAAATAGAGAAAGCGGAGGGAGGGGGGGGATTAGGAGCGAAAGTAGTTTAAGGAGTCGTTGCAACTTTTTTGGAGATGGAACATGCGGCGAGAACTGACGTACGCAGCATAGGTGGATAGATCTTCTGAAACTTTATGGGAAGGTATATTGAATGATTCATGGTACTTAGTGAAAAGTTGGTGTAAGACGGTTGGGTCTGTGGGCAGGCCTTCTTGGTGAATACACAGACGGAATTCGGTTTGTCGTGCAGATAGGCTAGAAATAGACGAACGTTTTCATAAATTCGGCGGTCCCGTAGTAGAGATATCGTCCATCGTTGGAATCCCCAGAGCGCAAAGTCAATTTAACTGTAGGTGGGATTAGTGGATCGATAAATGAGTGATGTTGGGATGAAGTAGTTTTGGTTAGCGGAAGGGGCGAATTAGTGGAAGTAGAAGTAGTTTGAGATGAGGTGATAGTGAAGGAGGATGATGGTTTGTGATTTGGTGGGCATGCGGAGGAAGTAGCGGGTGCCAGGTTTGCTGTATACAGTGGAGGGGTGGGACAGACGGAAATCGAAGCAGAGGTGGTGGGGTGGTCGGAAAATGATGGCTTGTGGTTAGGTGGACACACGGAAGAAGTTGCGAGTGCATGGTTAGGTGGATGCGCTGGATATACAGAACTCAAAACAGTGGTGGTAGGGTTGACGGCTGCGATGGACGTGTTCGAGGGCTTCGGTGTAAGTGGAACCGAGGGGTTAAGGGTGTGAGAATATATAAAGTTAGGATACTTGACTGTGGTAATTAGATTAAAGTTTGGAAATACTCCCATTTTGAGCTGCCAATTAGAGTTAGGATCACTAGGTTTAGGGCTAAAGGTGCGGAAGAGTGATGAGAGATTATGTTATTACTAGTGCTAATGTTCTTACGATTAGGCTGAATACTAAATTTAGGTATGAGGGAAGGACGTTTGGAATTACCTTTGGGATAGTTAGTAGGATTTGGTTTATTAGTATTTAATTTAGGGTTAGATGCAGAGGGCTTAGGGTTAAACTTAACATACTTCCTAGTCCACTTGGAAATTTCGATAGTCCCGAGAGTGAAGATTTTGCTAAAGGGGTTACTGATGATCCACACATCCTTGTTTGGGATGGAGATCTTGAAATTGCTGAATTTCCTTGCGTCCGAGAGTATTTTCAGGCAGCTAACGGGGATGAATGCAAAATTCCGGGAAAAAAAGCTATGTACCCAGAAAACGTTGGCGTTATGAGGGGCACTCTTAAGAAGGAATGGAGTATGGTCGCTTGATGAAGATGAGTATTTACTGCCTAGTCTTTTTAGTCTTTGTTCCCATTCCGATACAGTACTGGTGGTGCCAAATTTGGATGACACTGGTGGAGAGACATTGATTATAACACCAGCACCCGTCGCCATGTCGGGATCGATCGGACCAACAGTAGCATCAACATCTGGAGCAGGCTGCGCCAAGGAGGAATGCGGGTTTGTAGGAACTAATTTCTCGGTTGATCGAGGTGTAGCTATAGATGATGAATCCCGGAGAGTGGGACAGTTCCTATTCGGAGATGTAGTTCCTGAAGAAGCAGCGTCTAAACCAGAAGTAGCTATGGCGTCAGACATATGAGAAGAAGAGCATTTTGAAGTTAAGCTCCTGACATCAGAGGCAACTGAGCCAATGAGTTCAAAGTTTCTCCCAATGGCTGTAGAGCATGAATAACGCACAAAAAAAGTCACTGAGAAATAAGTGAACACGCAGAAACTGTGTAGGGTAAGTTTAATGATTAAATTAAAGGTAAATTAATGATTATTTGCTGAGATATGCACAAAACACACGAACCGAAAAAATTGCAGAAAACTTGGACTAGGTGTGGAGCAATCACGCAACGCGTCCGATCGATTAGGCAGTTATTGAGGAACTTAAGAAATAATGTACAAAATGTAAGTATTGTAACGAAAGTACTCACCTGATTTCCTGAACTCAGACGAAGAATCCCTCGTCGAAAACAGCATTAAAACTACAATTCTTCCCTCGTTGCCGGCTTTTGTTTTGAGTTCTTGGTTTATTGGTCTCAATTCTTCATTACCTGCCGGAAATACATGAGTGAGGCTTTTCCTATGGCCTCCGCTAAAATCAGAAAGATTATTAATAAAAATAAAAGGAGATAGAAAGCAACCATTACAACACGTAGCAGGACAGACGAACAATATCCAATGACACAAGCGACAACAACAAAATCACACAAGAAAAGATTGCAACTAACAGCTACAGAAAGGAAACACAACAAGAGACATAATCAAAATAAAAACAAAGCAAAACCACCTCCAGTTCCCAACTCACCTATTCCAGCAGATTCCACACTACAACCGATCACCATTTCCCCTAAAAGCTGCTCCTCATCCTCCACAGGGCATCCAATTCCAATCCACAGCCCTGGCCGTTACCTAAAATGAGAAAACACCCAATTTCACACTAAATATTTACAGGATCACAGTAGAAGACCGACACCAAAACAATCACAGAGTACACACAAAATTACTACCTGGGAAGACTCATGTCGAGAATAGCAGCTTCCTGAAGTCCTACGACGGCCTAGTGGCTGAAAACTATCGCTGGATGAGTGTTATTTCAATAAAAACGATAATACTTCCCAGCTAATTGAAGATGTCACCCCAGCCTTTCGGACCCCAGATTGCGCTGCAAACTCTGTACTGTGGGGATCGTCAACCAAGGAAAACACATCTGGAAGACCTGGAGATCCTGAAATTGAAGAAAAAATTAAAGAAATGTTTAGAATAATGTACAAATAGAGTAAACAAAAACCTAACCTAACATTTTTGAAAATTATAAATTAGTACCTTTAGATGTATTCAGCAAAGATTAGATGAATTTTACCTGAAATTAGAAAAATTAAGGTTTATTAGTTAATTGAAATTTTGAATTATAATTAGATAAAAAATTACCTGAAGATGTCGCTCGAATTACTTAGTGTAGGAAAAAGACATAACTTCTAGAAATTTGACTTAGAATTTTCCAGAAAAGCACAAGAAGTCTATAAATAAAACGTCAGGTGTAGGTCTCGCTCTCTTGAATGTGTGATCTTTGCAACTACGTGGAAAACATAAGTGTAATAAAAATTTGTCAAAGTTAAAGTTGGTTTAATTATTGTGCGCTTACCTGCTTTTGGCTTGTCTTGTTTTACTCCGAACAATAGAGAAAAGGTGGCAAAAAAGGGAACAAATTGTTGAAGGAATCTTTGAAGAGGTTAACTCAGCGGGCAAGGAGCTTTACAGGGCCACGGGATTCAATACTCAGGCGTATCCCGAAAACTCCTACCGGCAAAGTAAACGGCAGAAATCTACGCAATTCAAGCAGCACAGGTATCACTGCACCAGCTACTTCAGGTATCAAACTTAACACTACACAGTACACCTGTAAGTACACACAATTCTCTTACTTTGAATTGCTTCACTGATTTATAACTGAAAACTACACAACCAAAAACTTGCGAATACAAAACTTTATAAAAATAACACCTGCGACACCCGATTTTGTGTTTGCTTTTCACACGAGAATTGCAATAACCTTTTCGCGACACTATAGCAACTTTTCGTTCGGAAACTAAGGCAACCTCATCAAAACACTTCACATTTTATTTGGAAAAAATAATCTCCATATCCCGAGTGGATGCACTGTATC
This sequence comes from Leptarthrus brevirostris, assembly GCA_964036015.1. Taxonomy (NCBI): domain Eukaryota; kingdom Metazoa; phylum Arthropoda; class Insecta; order Diptera; family Asilidae; genus Leptarthrus; species Leptarthrus brevirostris. The sequence continues at coordinate 75,618,420 of OZ038371.1, forward strand.
AAAATATAAACAAGAAAACTACGTCACAAAAATTTTGTTTCGCTCGGCCAACACAAATTCAATGGGAGAACAGTGGGTAAAAAGACTTTTTAGCAAAATTTTCCCTGATTGTGAAAGAAGCTGAAAATAAATTACTTAATTAATAATTTATTCCCCAAAAGCACAATGAAAGGCATTTCACTAAATGAAAAGACACATCGAATTTAAATTGAATATCGAAATTAGGCGAACACTTTGTCGAATACACAATTCTGTTGTTAATGAATTACAGACTACTTTGGTGCGAGAGTGTGTAAATGAATGCGAATTGAACTTGAATGTGCGACTGTAGACAATTTACGGCGATCTTGTTTTAAATAAATGATTTTATTAAATAAATATTAAAAAGTCAGTTTTGAATTTTTAGTACCTCTATAATATTAGAATTAAGATTGTGCGACACATAGCGCGAATGCCTTATTACCAAAACATTTCAATTGCAATTTACTAGAATTAAGTGTAACCTTCTACTAAATTTGTAAAGTGAACTTTAGACTATCTAAGCGATTCGGAAATAGTTACGCATATTTTTTATTAAAAGCTAAGTGGTGTCAAAGTCTATCTAGAGCGGCGATTCGGGTACTCCATTTATTAATTCTCGTCTATACTACCTAAAACGAAAACACATTAGAGATTATTGATCATAAAATCGTAAATCATCGTACGTAAGAATTGTTTAATTCTTAAGCGTTGTCCAATAGTTTTCAGTTCGTTCGGGTCAGCTCAGCGGTATATCTACAATAATTAAGAAAAGTTAGTCAATCGATTCGACGTGTTAGTTGTTTCATTTAAAAAGGGACACGCTTAACAAACACAATGGAGGAACAACTGGAACAAATTTTAAGACAGTTGGAAATGATGAATAACACCCTCAAGCAACAAACGGAGTCAGTATTGGAAGTCAGAACCGAGTTAAATGCCATTAAAGGCTCGTGCATGAAGATGTGAGAGCACTTAAAAAGCAAATGACAAATTTTTAATTGGGAGGACAAGGCTTAAGCCGTTTACTTAGCTGCTCATCTACGAGGCGCGACATTAACTTTTTATGAAATGCTAAGCATAGACAGTCGGGAGAGTTACGAAAAAATAAGCAGTGCGCTGCGAATACGTTTTAACGCCGACTACCAGTATTCAGTAAGCCACATTCAACTGCGCGCTAGAGTACAAAAGAATGGAGAAAATTTCGCCGAATATGCCACAGATCTACAACGGTTAACACACCTAACGTTCTCAGATTCTCCGGAAAGTGCAAAAGACCGGATAGCGTTAGAACAATTCCTCAACGGGATTTGGGACTTGGACGTGCAGGAGAGAGTACGAGACTCTGCTCCGTCCACCTTGCAAGAGGCCCTACAGACAGCGACACGAATCGAAGCGAACCATCGAGCGACGAGAGCAGCTAGGCGCAATATTCGAGTTTCTGTGGCCACCACCACCAATAACAGACGCCCAATGGGGAAACGTGAAAACGACACCCACCAAAGCAATCGAATTGAGCCTGTTACAAACGGCACACTGTCGGGAAATGCCAACAAGCTAGCTTAAGGAGGCCAGAGCTAGCTCACAGCCAAAATGCCCCAGCAAATGGTACCTCTCTTCCACAGCGAATCCTGGCACGAGATTTGCACGGAGTGGTTAGGTGGTTCGATAACCAGCGTAGATTTGGCTTCATCGAAAAAGATGATAAACACGAGGATGTCTTCTTTAGTGCCGCAAATATAAGGACTCCAGACCTCCATATACCAAACGTAGAAATTGGAGTCACAGTAAAGTTCGATTTGTTCCAAGGTAATCCAACTAATAAGGCAGCAAACATCGAATTCGTAAAAACCGAAGAGGAGTTTCAAGTTGCAGGACACGATCCCAATTATGACGGTAAGTCCACAAAGCAGGACCCTTCGTTACCGTCCACCTGCCGACTTCAACCAAGCGCTTACAATGCAAAACACGAAATAGGGGAGACTTCTAACGCAACGCGACAATGCGCTGATCCGGCGGAGCGGGGACCAGTGAAGTCGACTTATGCTCCCCACCAAACGCGAATTGACACACATTACTACTAATTTAATGTCGATGACACAATCCCACACACTACATGGAACACGCCAAACACACATAACATACACCACACACAGAATGTGGACAACCCAAATACCAATAACTCACCTAACTAGCCCAGCAATTCAAACACTCGAAACAAACATTCAACACACCACACGACAAACACATATACCATTCACCACACAAATAATGGGTACAACCCACTCAGCACGCTCAGCACCTCAAATACATACACCGAATCACTATCGAACACGCCAGACACAAGCCTACACTATGACGTTAAGATAACAGAACCGAACCAAAGTGGACACAAAGCGCAAGTAAACGGAAATAATTTCGTCGCACACGCAACACCTACCGCCATGAGTAATGACGTCGACTCTCAACACTTCCCCCACCACCAGTCATCACTGCAACCGGGAGCAAAGTGTGTAGCTCTATACGGATCTGCGGCGAATAGAAGGGGCACCCTTCACAATGATCGTGGGTTCATTTTACTTTAGACCGTGTTTTCCAGCTTGTTCGAAAAACCCTTTCTCTTTTTTACTAAAACACAGATTCTTCGCAATTCGCGACTTAAGAACGTTTCGACCAAAATAATCCGACTTAACTCTGTTTCCTTTTCAACTTGACTTTCTTTTTTACGACTGGACGCTTTCGTGTTCAAAACCAAACTCTTTAAAAACAATCGCGACTTAACTGTTTCACGTTTAAAACCAGACTCTTTTTGATGATCTCTCGGCTAATTCCATTAACCGCGTCTACACGAAAGCTTTAAGCTTTTCTTTCGATGTAGAGAGAGATCATCGTTGCGCTCCATGTACATCGTTTGAGCTTTTTGCTTTCTTTGTTCCTTACACATGTATATCAGGGCGAGGTACTTGTACATGGGTACTTAGAATGTTTGGTCAGCGTTTTTCCGTGTGAACGAATTATTTCCGTTCTTACGCTTTATCGGGAATGTGCTTATGTAGCATTTTACATGCAACGAAGGTTTTTATGCTTGTAATTTAATATTTTTGTTTGTTACACTTGAATTTTACGCTGGCTCAACCGAATTCATATGGGTTCGGATTTATGGCTTATCTTGTTGGATAAGCTGAATCCAATATGCGGCATAGCCTTGTTGACTTTCCGTTGTATATCGGATTAGGATTTTTATGACTTATGTTTATAAGTGAAATCCGATATACAACATTCCTTCCTCCCACAAAAATCTGATTATTCTTGGAAGAGGAATAATCACCGGAACTAATAAGGTCCAGGAGGAAAGGTTCAGTCTGCATCCGACCTTTTTACGCGACGGTTTAATAGAAAAATATATTTTGTTAATTTTGTTATTTGGATCATAAATTTCCAAGAGGCCATTACCCGCGCCGAGCACACGGTGGAGGTAACCAGCATCAATATCCTACATGTGGTGCCGGGCTGGAAGGGGCCAATACGTGTGTGTTGTCATCGTGAGGACTCGCTCCCCTTAACTATCTGGACGTGTCCTGCCCAGGTCATGACCACTCATGTGGTAGCACTATGGATGGCGCAAGGAGATCGTTGGGTGGTTAGTGGTAAGTTTAGTTTATTTATTACCTTTTCTTTTTTTTTGTCTAAATTTTGTATTTTCACAGGGGGAACTATCTCTGTAGTTGGACGCAGCTACTACGTCGGACCCCCTATTTTTCCTTTTCCGGGCATTCGAGTTGGACGAGGGGAGGCAGCTGCTCCTGCTGCCGTAGCAGCGTCGGACGAGGAGGAGACCTGGGGTTAAGTGTTGGCTGCCTCTGCTGTTTTTTTATATATATCTTTTATTTCTCTATATATTTTTAAATATTCTTATATTATATATCAAAAAAAATTTTCTTTTAACCACTTTTAATTACATATATAAATAAATCAATTTTTAACTTTGTATGATTTTTTTTTTATTTGTAATTGTTTTGTCTTTTCTGTTCTTGTTGTTCTGCCTTGTTGTTTCTTGGTTTTTGTGCCGGCATAAAAAGTGTTTGAGGTTAGTTTTATATTGACAGCCTCTCTTCTTTGGAGAATGAATGTGGTTTTTTTTGTTTTTGTTTTTTTTTGTGTTTTTGTCTTCTCTTCTGAACCTAATGGTCAACTAACTGTATTGATCTGGTTCGGGGAAGAGTGGTGGGTCGCTTTTGCGATGTTTGGGGGGCAGCATAAATTGGTTCCAGAGGGGTATCGGTAGCTGGGGTATGTTGGTGGTTACGTTGGTTGGATCTCTTTAGGATCGCGGGAACCACGTACCTGTAGCATACATTGCTACGACCAACAGAATTAATCCCGTTAACGAGATTGAAGTTACCGAGAGTACATGGGAGGTTTTATTCCCAGGGCTTATGCGAATATTTTGCATTTTTGCTCTAATTTCTGCAAGAGATTTTGTACTTTGGTGGATCAGTCGATTAGTTTCGTCACCGATCAATAATGTCGGGTGTGACTGATCATCTCTATTTCGAGCTACGTCCTTTGTTTTTTCTACTTCCCTTATCATGAATTCTTTTAGTAGCGCGTGGCTTTCATTTGTATTTGGGAAGTATTCGTAGTAGATTGTATGGGGAACGATTTGGAATTGACAGGGTTCATTTATTAATAGAATTCCCTGACCTGACAGTCGGTAAGTGAGCAGGTGGTGTGTACATGTTATATGTACCACTGTGGGTTTCATTAATGAAAATAACCACGAATTAGGTTTGCTCAGCTTAATTAAAGTACCTTTAGGTGGAATTTGGGCTTTTAATGTGCATCTCGGGTTTTCATCTAATGGGTTGAAGAGAATTTTGATGACACATCCTTCTGATATTTTTGCTTTGGTTACTGGAGTATTTAACCTGCCGGTATAGGTATCTTCTTTTACCTCTTTTGTTATTTTACGGAACGTTTTCATGTTCTCCGGTTTGAGCAACAGAAATTCTTGGGTTTGAATTTGACTGGCAACATGTGAGTATTCGATGTCCGGGACCAAACTATGGTTTGAGTCTACATGTATTAGGAAGCATCGAATTCTTTGTAGCTTCATTTTTGGTATGTTGAAAATTGGCAATGTGATACGAATTGGGGATTGGGACAAGTCGAGTGTGACTTGTGGTATATCTCTAATAAAGTATTTGCGGAGATCAAGAGCGGGTGGATTTGGTTATTACGGCTGGATACTATTATGTCCAACAGGGCTTGTTGCCGAAATTCGATTTCCACCATCTGTAGCAATAAGCTTGAGATTATCTCTTGTCTTAATTGACGTTTGTTTAGCTCGTCGGTAGTGTTTAGCAAATTATTTATTTGGCCACTAAGAAGACGTTGCCGTTCAGACAGGGATGTCAGGGGTTTTTGGATTTGAGAGAAGGTGGTTTTTACCACGCTGATTTGTTGCTTCTCTAAATCCAACAGAGCTTGAGTGCTGGTCTCTAATTCTTCCAGACGACTATACACTTCATGCTCGTTTTCACTGTCCATAGTACCAAAAAGGTAGAGCATCGCATTTCCTATTCCGCCAAAGATGGATCTAGGTTTGCGTGATTTTGGCACTGCTTCCCTTATGACGCTAGTTCTTCTCTTAATATTTTCCATTAAGGCGTGGACGTGTTTGGTTTGGAGTTCACATAAATTACCTAGCGTGGCTTGGCCACTGAGCTGATGAACATAATGCTCACCTCGTTCTGCTAACCTAGTTTGATTTTCTAATTCTGATAGGTCCAACTCCGTGATGATGCTCCAAGTGTCATGATAGGCCATGAGACTTCCAATATCCTCGATTATAATACCACTGTTGTTGAGCGGTTTTACCGTGTAGGGTTCTGCGACACATTTTCGATGTGGAAGCAGTAGGGTTCCAATAATAATTATTACGACGGACAGCATCCTGTCGGAGGAAACGAAAAAGGTTTTATTTAGTAACCTGCCTTTTTATTCTTAGGATAATACTAAGTGTTGTGTTTCCCCGTGTTAGTCTTGTGTACTTAAACTAATTTATCTATGTGTGTACAATTCCAATACCATTTCTTTTATTCATAAAATGGTTTCAGACGGTTATTATGAACCGTAACTGTTCTTTTACCAATTTGGATAGTGGTGCTTGGAATTTTGATCACCATGTAAGGTCCTACCCAAATTTGAGAGAGTTTGTGTTTTCTACTTTCACTCTTGAGTAATACCTTATCCCCTATATGGAAAATGAGGGGGCGAACAGTTTCATCATAATACTGTTTTGAGCGGTTTTTACTTATTAAGATGTTTCGCCTTGCCGTGGCATACATTTTCTGGAGCTTATACTTCAAAAGGTGATAGTAACTTTCGTGGTTATACACCGGTTCTGTATCTCTTTTTAGATTAGACGGTACATCCGCTGTGAAGCCATATAGGCAGTCAATTGGGGTTAATTTTGTACCTTCGTGTATGCTATTATTGTACACGAATGCAACGGTTCGCAAGAACTGATCCCAGGATTTGGGGTTGTCGTCCACTATTGTACGCAAATACTCTATTAGTGGTCTATGGGCACGCTCGAGTGCTCCGTTAGACTGAGGGTGGTAAGCAGAAGTTTGTAGCTTCTTTACCCTTAGAAGTTTACATACTCTTTTGAACAACTCACTTAGGAAATTACTTCCCTGGTCGGTGACTATTCGTTTGGGGATGCGGTAGCGCGTGACTATCTCGTTGAAGAAGATTTGCGCTACGGTTTCTGCCTCCCCATTAGGTATGCCGTACCAATCGACAAATTTGGTGAGATTATTCTGGAAAGTCAAGATGTACTTGTTTCCGGACTCCGTTTAATCTAGTGGACCGACTATATCTAAATAGATCTTATCGAAAGATTGTTCTGCGATATCCGCGATAACCATCGGCATTTTACATTGAGGCGAGGCTTTCATTGTTTGGCACTTAGGGCACCGCTGGATATATTTCTTTATATCTTTCAGCATATGTCTCCACCAGTACTTCCGTTGGATTCTTTTATAAGTTTTTATGACACCCTGGTGACCGCCGAATGGAGAATCGTGATAATCTTTTAAGATTGTTTTGATTTCTTCGGGGCTTGTGATGACTTCGGGCTTTGGTTTATTTAATTTGTTTGGATCAGTACTTGGAGAGGTGATTAGGGGGCTTGTTTTCTTATTCCCATCGCCTAATTTCGTTTCGTCTCGGTCGTTTAACGAGTGATCTTGGTTCTTGGGGCTATTTGTATGGGCGTTTTTAGCCTGAGCCCTAGTCACTGCGTTACATTTTAGGCGACTTTTAGTGCTTAGAGGGGTGTTTCCCTCTTCGATGTCGGAGTCCATGTGGTGGTGCACTTGGGCCTTTACCGTGAAGGTCTGGCCGTTGACGTCTTCTGTATTTTCCCATGGTATGCGACTTAATGCGTCCGCATTAGTGTTGTACTTTCCGGGTTTGTATTCGATTTGATAATCGAATTCGGAGAGTTTATGGTGAAATCTTACCAGACGGGAAGTGGGGTCTTTTACAATAAAGACTCCTTTGAGAGGTTTATGGTCTGTATAGACCGTGAATTTACGGTCTTGAAGGTAACACCTAAAATTCCTTGTAGCCCAGACAATGGCTAGCAATTCTTTCTCTATTGTAGAGTAATTGCGTTCGGCCTTGTTGAGTGTGCGGCTGGCGTAAGCAATAGGCTGGTCACTTCCCACTTCGCCTTGGGATAGGACCGCTCCAAGAGCCTCATTGCTGGCGTCCGTGGTTAAATTGAATTGCTTTGAGAAATCGGGATATATTAATAGTGGGGGTGAAACCAATGAAGTTTTGATTTCCTCAAAAGCTTCCTGACACTTCTCGGTCCAATTGAATTTAACATCCTTGCGGAGTAAATTGGTGATAGGACGCACTATTTTGGAGAAGTCAGGTATGAACTTTCTGTAGTAATTTGCAAGACCTAGAAAGGATTGTACTTGCCGCACAGTTCGTGGAACTGGGAAAGTTTGGACGAAGGCCGTTTTACTTGGGTCTGGAAGCGCACCTTGGCTAGAACATTTATGTCCTAAATAAACTTTTTCCTTCCTGAGAAACTGACATTTCTCTGGCTGCAGTTTCAAGTTGTTCTCTCTCAATCTGTTAAAGACTTTGCGGAGCTTTCTGTTATGGTCCGCTAATTTTTTTCCGTAGATGACTATGTCATCTAGGTAGACGAAACATTCGAGGCCTTGTAGACCTGTGAGGACGTAATTCATCAAGCGTTGGAACGTAGCCGGGGCCCCTTTTAACCCAAATGGCATACGTTTAAACTCATAGTGCCCGTAATTGGTGCTAAAAGCTGTTTTAGGTCGATCATTTTGATCGACTAGGACTTAATGGTAGCCGTTGGCGAGATCGAGGGTCGTAAAATATCGTGAATGACCTAATTGGTCAAGAATGTCTTCGATCCGGGGTAACGGAAAGGCGTCTCCAATTGTTTTTTCGTTTAATTTCCGAAAATCGACGACGACGCACCACCTTTTTTCACCGTCTGGTCCCGCCTTCTTTGGGGCGACTAGGAGAGGTGAATTCCAAGGGCTTTTGCTAAGTTGGACTATGTCATTGTCCAACATCTCTTTGAGCTGTTCATTAATTACATTTCGCTGCGTTTCGGGTAGTCTATACATCTTTTGATTTATGGGTGCTTGGTCTTGCACCAAGGGGATATTGTGGGTGATGGCTGTTGTATATGAGAGCCGATCACCTTTAAGAAAAAATATGTCATCGAATTCATGACAAAGTTTTTTAATTTGGTATTTCTTGTCCGCGTTCAGGGATTCATCTAGATTGAGTTCCTGCTCTAACCTGACGTGAAGCGGGTTTAGACGAGTATCATCCGGTTCTTCGTAGTCCGGGAATATATATTTAATATGTTGCAGAGCGGCTATATTTTCGGCGCTTTGGCTTCTGCCTATTTGAATTTTAGTTTTATTTGTCTTACTCACCATTTATTTTCGGCTCTTTTGATGTGTTGAGGTTTCTTCCTTTACGATGGGGCTCTTATGCCCGTTATCAAGGGGCGCTGAAAATTGTCGAGTAACGCAACCTTTTGGTGCCCGACTTTTGTTGTCTTCACTCACGCCGGACGTTTGTTTGACCTTACAAACGTCGCTGTATTGATTCGCTTTGTCTTTATTATTGAGTGTTATTACTTTTATCCGGTGAGTTGAGGAATCCTTTTTATTGTTATCATCCTTTTGCTGTGGGATTTGTTTAGCTTCTGGTATTAGCTTGCCATTGTAGGACGATTGAGCTAGTTGAATAACGGAGTAGTCTTTGGTTGGGACAAGAGTTAGCTTAAGACTTGTCAGGACCACTGGGAAACTGGTTGAGTTAAGGACTCCAATTGACACTGTGTTTCCGGAGGGGAGTAAACTGTTGGCCAAGAAGACTCCATCGCTTATCTCTTGGGATAAACAGAGCATTTCCTCTGGCACCATTAACGAAGTGTTGACAATGGTTTGAGAACGTGCAGGTATGCAAGCAGATTCCGCTAGGATTACCTGCTGCTGCCTCATTTCGCAGGTTCGATCATGATCAGTCAACTTTTCCAAATTTTGTCCTTTTTTCTGGCAACCAGCGCTCTTTTGTTTAGGCGCCTTGAGGACACCACAGGTAGAAAGTGTCACTAATTTGTCGTTTAACTTCCCTGTTGGCGTTCCTACGTCGACTGTAGATTCTGGACTTGGATCGTACGTTATGAATACAGCAAACTCTTCCGAATTGATGTCTGTGCGAGGAAATCTAAGGGTCTTCGCGGGTCCCTCAACGTTACAGTTTCTTTTTAGGAAGTCATTTCCTGCCTGGGATGTTTTTTACGACCTGAAATTTACAAGGTATTTTGTTTTGTAATTCAAAATTTCCTTTACAGGATCCCAATGTCTTACCAGTGCCAAATGGCGTTTGTAACGTTGTTTTCTCCTCGTAATTTATTACGTCGAGGGATTTTAATATTTTCTTTTTTATTATACTAACCTCTGCGCCGGTATCCACTACGAGACGTGTTTCGCCGTTTAGGCTTATGTCTAGTGGTAAATTTACTGTAGGAATACCGGATTCGGGTGCTAGAGAGGGTTTCTTTTCCTTTTTATTTAATTTTGCTTCTTGTCGGGCGGCAATTGCGACAGCTTCTTGTCGTTTCCCGACTGTTTGCTTCTGGCAGAAACTACATGTTATTGGGGGCCGTGCCGTCTGGTATGTGTTGTTGTGCGGGGGTGACACCTTTTGGGGTTGGGGACGAAAACTGTGAGGGTTTATTGGCCGAACAGCGACTCCCTGCTGGCGCGACTGATTGTATGTCACTGGAGACCTTTTGGCCGCTCTTACCAGCAAGTTGGGGTCGATTAGTGGCATAGTGGTTGCAGAATACGACAAGGGGACTTGTAAAAAATTGGCCCCTTGTTGCAGCCTTTCCATATCCAAGGCCTTTTGGATCAGATCGTCGAGCGTTCCTTCAGTAATAGTCAGCAGGTATTGACATAGGTGAGGATTTGTAACCCCACTGCGGAGTGCATTTCGAGCAAAGTCCTCCAATTGTGTCTTTACAAATGGGGCTGCTGTGGCTCCGTATTTGGTAGTGGCTGCTTCCTTGCAAAGCGTCAGCAAATGCTTCACCCTAGTTGTGAAGGCAGTGAGAGCCTCGCAAGGGTTTTGTCTTGCCGTTATCAGTCTATTCACTAGTTCTTGGTATGTTTCCCGTGGAAGGAACGCGCGATTTAGTTTTTCCTCTAATTCTGTTAGGGAAGTGGGTGTGGAGGTCGTATAAATTTGGTATGCCTCACCTCGGAGTCTGGTTGGCAAGATCTGGAGGAAAGCCGTTTTTTCGTCCTCTTCGAGGCATTGTTGTGTTTGTCTACAGCAGCCTAAAAATGTTTGGAGCTCTTGGCTCAAATTGGGGCTGAGTTCGCCCGAAAAGAGAGGAACTAGTTGTGCAGTAAGTTTCACTACTTTGGAATAGTCTGCCATTGTAGGGGTTGGTTTTTCTAAGAACTTGGACTCGGGCAGACTATTAAAACTTTCCTCTAGACTGGTGTCCGTTAAGGATGCTTCTATCCAGTTTAGTAATAAATCCTGCACGGAAGTTGGGTCGTCGCAAGTTGGGTCGGTCTGATCGATTTCTTTTTCTACACTTGAGGCTCTTACAATAGCACTGGCCTCGTTACTATTATTAACACTTGGTTCACTATAATTTTTTGAATCTAAATCCCTAATTAAACTCTTATCTAAATCGAGCGAGGGCGAGAATCCTGCAAATCTAGCGATGTCCGCTTTAAACTCCTCTGTGTTTGATTTGAAGTCTTTTATTAAGGCGAGTCTTTCCTCGCGACTTCGGACTAGTTTTAAATCTAGCGCTTCACAGTGAGGAGCAGAAAACTTGCCAGATTCTCGCGCTTTCTCTAAAATCTTATCTAAATAGTTATTTAAGCTTACTTTGGTGGTAGCTGACGGAACAGGCAAACCAGTGCCGCTGCGAAGTCGACGTCCTTCAGGTACTGGAACCGCTGACGTTGAAGGTCCTTGTTGACCTTGTGCTGATGAGGTCCTCTCAGCTCGGAACTTCGTTCGTGGGGCTGCTGTTGGTGGGGAGTCCTCTGACTCTGACATGCACTAAGTCTGCTCCGAATGTGGCAAGGGGGGCTTATAGCCTTCTTTTGTGTTCCCTTGCCGATATTTCTTAAGACGAGAAGGGGGGGGGGAAGGGGGTTGTCTCAAGCGTCTTTTAGGTTTCCCTGTCGATGTAGTTTGGAAGGGTGCTTTATGCCGTCTTCGGAATCCTCCCAAACTCTGGAGTAGATCTGCTGTTCTGGGCTGGCTGTCCTTTGAGTAGCCCTTGCTGATGTCTGCTGCTAATTTGTTGCGGACGAGTTGACCTTTGGGTCGTCCATTTGAGGAGGGTTGACACTAACTTCCCGCTCGTCTGGAAAAAAATGGGGGTCCTTACTATAGATCCTAGCCTTACTTCAGGCGTATTCTGGGCAGGGATGAAGCCCGCTTGGGTCCCGCGTTGGCACTCGGTGCTGTTGAGGGGGATAGCTGCGTGTTCGCCTGGAACAGAGGCAGTTAGAGCTGACTAATCCCCGAGCGTTGGTGGTGACTTGCTGAGCAATTGACGACTCAGCAGGGGTCAATGGTTCCCCGTCGTAGACTCGTATGCAGGATTGAGGGTTTTAAAGCCTTTACAGTTCTGCGAACAGAGCTTCCTCAATCCTATCGGCTGCGCCAATTTTGTTGTGTATGTTTTGTTGTCGGACGTTGGGGATGGCTTTTATTTAAACACACACTGAAATTTTGTTACTGTACACTTTATTAAATCTAGTCGAATAATGAACAAATAATGAGTGTTCGATTTCACTCCTTAATTAATTAGATCACACTTAAATTGTTTTTGTTTATTACTACACGTACGAACAATTTTGCTTATCTAGTAACTGATTACGCTGAAATTATTTTTCTTTATTCGATCGAACGTTCATTTTACTTTAGACCGTGTTTTCCAGCTTGTTCGAAAAACCCTTTCTCTTTTTTACTAAAACACAGATTCTTCGCAATTCGCGACTTAAGAACGTTTCGACCAAAATAATCCGACTTAACTCTGTTTCCTTTTCAACTTGACTTTCTTTTTTACGACTTGACGCTTTCGTGTTCAAAACCAAACTCTTTAAAAACAATCGCGACTTAACTGTTTCACGTTTAAAACCAGACTCTTTTTGATGATCTCTCGGCTAATTACATTAACCGCGTCTACACGAAAGCTTTAAGCTTTTCTTTCGATGTAGAGAGAGATCATCGTTGCGTTCCATGTACATCGTTAGAGCTTTTTGCTTTCTTTGTACCTTACACATGTATATCAGGGCGAGGTACTTGTACATGGGTACTTAGAATGTTTGGTCAGCGTTTTTCCGTGTGAACGAATTATTTCCGTTCTTACGCTTTATCGGGAATGTGCTTATGTAGCATTTTACATGCAACGAAGGTTTTTATGCTTGTAATTTAATATTTTTGTTTGTTACACTTGAATTTTACGCTGGCTCAACCGAATGCATATGGGTTCGGATTTATGGCTTATCTTGTTGGATAAGCTGAATCCAATATGCGGCATAGCCTTGTTGACTTTCCGTTGTATATCGGATTAGGATTTTTATGACTTATGTTTATATGTGAAATCCGATATACAACACAAGCAGATACTAGTACCAAAGTCGCTGAGAAAATTCGTACTGGGACAGGTACACGATGCCCTCTCTGGAGGACATTATGGAGTGGATAAGACCCTCAACAGGCTCCAACAGCGGTACTACTGGGTGGGATGTAGTGCAGATGTTAAAGACTGGTGTCAGCTATGCAACATTGGTGCCCCGTTCGAGAGAGTCGTCGTGGACATATTGGGGCCACTTCCGCGGACGAACCGTAACAACAGATATTTAATAGTTTATATGGACTATTTTACAAAGTGGCCCGAAGCTATCCCGGTCCCAGATCAGACAGCTGAAACAGTGGCTGATGCCTTGATAGTTACAGTTTTTAGTCGTTTTGGAGCCCCACTTTACACAGTTCACAAGTTATGAATCGATTTGAAATAGAGAAGACGCGCACCACAGCCCTTCACCCGAAGTCTGACGGTCTGGTGGAGTGGTTACATCGTACCATCTTAGACTATCTAGCCAAGTTTCTTGACAAGTACCAACAGGATTGGGACCAGTATGTGCCATATTTACTCTTGTCCTACCGTACCAGTGTCCACGATAGCACCAAGCAGACTCCAGCTCGACTTCCTATTTGGCAGAGAACTACGTTTACCACTCGAAATGGTCTTGGGCAGCCCACCAACAAGCGCCGCGCCAACAAGTGAATACATAGAAAAACTTGTCAGCAAGTTGAACGAGATACACGTAACTGACGTGGTGTTTAAAATAAAGAAGTGCTGTGGGGGAAAAGTTCGAACAGTCCACGTCGACAGATTGGCGCCGTATCACGAAAGGAGAGGAAAATAAGCATAACAAATTCATAGCCGCGCATGCTAGCCAGCGAACACCTAGCAATTTAAAACTGAAAAGCTCTCTATGAAGCTAATATTTTCTATGAGCTTGGATGGAACTTCAAGCTTCAAAGAAGGGAGCAATGTAACGAAAGTACTCACCTGATTTCCTGAACTCAGACGAAGAATCCATCGTCGAAAACAGCATTAAAACTGCAATTCTTCCCTCGTTGCCGGCTTTTGTTTTGAATTCTTGGTTTATTGGTCTCAATTCTTCATCACCTGCCGGAAATACATGACTGAGGCTTTTCCTATGGCCTCCGCTAAAATCAGAATGATTATTAATAAAAAGAAAAGGAGATAGAAAGCAACCATTACAACACGTAGCAGGACAGACGAACAATATCCAATGACACAAGCGACAACAACAAAATCACACAAGAAAAGATATCAACTAACAGCTACAGAAAGGAAACACAACAAGAGACATAATCAAAATAAAAACATTGGAAAACCACCTTCAGTTCCCAAGTCACCTATTCCAGCAGATTCCACACTACAGCCGATCACCATTTCCCCTAAAAGCTGCTCCTCATCCTCGACAGGGCATCCAATTCCAATCCACAGCCCTGGCCCCTACCTAAAATGAGAAAACACCTAATTTTACACTAAATATTTACAGGATCACAGTAGAAGACCGACACCAAAACAATCACAGAGTACACACAAAATTACTACCTGGGAAGACTCATGTCGAGAATAGCAGCTTCCTGAAGTCCTACGACGGCCTAGTGGCTGAAAACTATCGCTGGATGAGTGTTATTTCAATAAAAACGATAATGGTTAGGTTAGGTTAAAGTGGCTGCCTAAGAAGGCACACTTAGGCCTAAGAGGCCCTTTGTGCTACCACATTGAGGGTGAAGGGTGTTCATCCTTAATTCGTCGTCGGGAACCATTTTGAACTCCCGATTAATCGAGTCAGGTTTTTGACATCTATGGAGCCCAGCTCGGTTAGCTCTTTGAAGTAGGGGGAGCCCAAAAACCGGTTCCTACGGTTGGCTAGGGCCGGGCAGCTACCAAGGGGGTGAAGTATGGTTTCCTCTTCTTCTTCGTCGTGGCAACTCCTACAGAAGTCGTTTGAGGGCACGCCCACCCTATCGGCGTGTCTACCTATGAGGCAGTGACCCGTGATTACGGCTACTGTAGTGCTAATTATTTTGCGTCCGAGTAGGATGAGCCCTCTTGACCGCTTAGGGTCAAGCTTTGGCCATATCTGTCGGGTAATCAGGCAGGTGTGTTCCTCTTGCCAGTTATTATAAGCAATCTCGAGAGCCTCCTGTGAGAGCTCCATTTTGCATGTAGCTAGCGGTTTGCCCGGCTGGTGGTTAATGTCCGAATCAGGACGTGTGGTACCGATTCTCGCCAGTTCGTCGGCTCTGCAATTGCCCGGAATATCACTATGTCCTGGCACCCAGATAAGCCGTACTTTCAGATGCTCAGCTATGTCATTTAGTGTTGAGCGACATATTATAACCGTTTTGGAGGTTGTGTATACTCCCGAAAGGGATTTAATAGTTGCCTGACTAACTGTGAAAATACATACATTGTCTGTAGGTAGCGTTAGGTGATTCAGGCGGTCCGCAGCTACTTTTATAGCCATGATTTCTGCTTGAAACACGATGCAGTAGTCAGGTAAGCAAAATGAGACATCGAGATCCAAATGTTCCGAGAATATTCCTCCACCCACTTTGCCATCCAATTTGGAGCCGTCAGTGTAGAGATGCACTGAGTTCTCCCATTGGGGAGGACCTTTCTCCCATTCCGATCTGGTGGGAAAGAATTAATCGAATTTTGCTCCAAAGAAAGGCTTGGGCGAGGTGTAGTCGATATTGCTGGCAGTTCTACTGTGCAATATTTTGGAGTGACCGAAATCAGTTCGCTTCGAGGTCTGGATTGAGTTAAGCCTAATGGCGGCTGATGATGCGGTTTGCTTACCGAAGAGATCCAACGGTAGAAGGTGGAGAATAATGTTCAGGGCTTTAGAAGATGTGGTTCTCAGGGCACCTGTTATCAGCAGTGCTGCCATCCTCTGAACTTTGTCCATTGCTTTGAGATGGGTTTGCTATATTTAGTGCCGGCCATCAGACAATCACCCCATACATGAGTATAGGCCGTATGACACTTGTATAGAGCCAATTCACAATGCGTGGTTCCATACCCCATCTTTTCCCTATAGCCTTCTTGCACGAGTACAGCGCTACTGTAGCTTTCCGTACTCTTTCTTGGATGTTAGGCTTTCAGGTAAGTTTTCTATCTAGGACTGAACCTATATACTTAACCTAGTTAAACAGTTCCAGCCTAACCCCGTCTAGTGTAGGGCAATTAATAGGAGGTGTTTTATGCCTCCGAGAGAAGAGTATTAACTCTGTTTTGTTAGGGTTTATACCTAGACCACACCCATCACTAAATGATGAAGTCTTGGAGAGGGCGTGTTGTAACACCTCAGCCAGTGTATTGGGGTGCTTACCTGAACATATCAGGACAATATTATCGGCATAGGCAATAACCTTGTGACCGGACAACTTCAGGTCTATGAGTCACTCATTCAGAGTTAAGTTCCATAAGAGTGGTGAAAGGATTCCTCCCTGAGGGGTACCTCTAGTTATCACTCTTTGGATATTGGATCCGCCTAAGCTGGAGATAATTACCCTGCTTTTTAGCATGAGGTCAATAAGTTTGATGAGAGGGTCGTCGATTTCAAGCCTCCTCGCCTCTGATCTAATATTGTTAAAAGCAGCCTCAATATCAAGGAAGGCTACAAGTGAATATTCCTTCTGTAGTAGCGAATGCTCTATGATTGTGGTAAGTTCGTGTAAGGCTGTCTCTACGGACTAACCTTTAGTATAAGCATGATGCGAGAGAGACAACTTGGAATGATTGATTGTCTCTTTAATGTAGATATCTAAGAGTCTGTCCAAGGTTTTGATCAGGAAGGAGGAGAGACTAATGGGCCTAAAATCATTAGGCTTATAATGTGAGGCTTTTCCTACTTTAGGGATAAAGACCACCTTTACCTTCGTCCATGAGGATGGAATATAGATGAGGATAAGGTAAGCCTCGTAGATGACCATTAGCCACGGAATAAGTATCTCGGAAGCTAGTTGTAGTTCAGCTGGGATGATATTATCCAATCCCGGTGATTTATAGGGCTTGAAACTTCGTATCGCCCATTTCAGATTCCTTACATCAAGTATCTTGTGGACCAGTTCATGGTCGCTTGGAGTATCCGGCAGCTCCTCACTGCTGGTTGCCGAGCAACCCGGAAAGTGAGTGTTTACAAGTAGCTCCAGCGACTCAAGACTGGATGAAGTCCAACTACCATCGCTTTGGGTCAGGAGGCTTGGGGTGATGGGCGTTGTTGAGAGGATTTTCCGCAAACGCCTCGCTTCAGAGGAGCTTTCGATTTTATTACAGAAGTCCTCCCATAAGGATCGTTTTGCTTTCCTAATCAGTTTCTTAAATTTTTTAAGGCATTCTTTATAAGAAGTCCAGACATTAGTTTTCTTCACTTGGTTAAAAAGCTTACGACACTTCTTTCTTAGGGTCATGATCTCACTCGACCACCACGGAGGTTTGGGCTTGCCTCTAGGGACCCTGTCGGGGCAGGAAATTTGTGTCGCCTCATTACACGCAAGCGTCAAAGTGTCCACCACCTTGTCAAGGGTTTGTATACTGTCAATTACGGGTGGACCTGTAGTAGACAGGCTATTACTGAGGACCATCCTGTAGAGGTCCCAGTTTGTCCTTAGCCTGTTTTTATAGGGAGGGCACATCATCTTGTGAAGTGTTATACCAAATTCAATATAGGCGCGGTCGGAGAAGGATAGCTTCCACTCCGTTATTAAGTGGGCGGATTGTTCTGAGACTAAGGTAATGTCTAGAACTTCCCGCCTAATTGAGTTAGTAAAAGTGGGTTCTGCACCCACATTACAAATCTGGAGGTTAGTTCCGAGAATAAAATCAAAAAGTAACTCACCCCTTTCATTAACGTCCGAGCCTCCCCCAGACTATATGATGAGCGTTGGCGTCTGCTCCGATCACCAGCGTCTTCCTTTGTTTAGTGGCTTCCTTGATCGCATTCCTGAGTAGTGTACTAGGAATGTCCGCCACATCATGCGCCATCTAACTGGAGGTTATCCAGATATTGTTGTTTTGTAACTCCAGTATGACTGTTTTTGTGTCCTTATCACTGAACTGTGTGAGAATAAGTGCATTAATATTATTCTTAATGAGGATACATGACCTTGGTTTACTTGTACCTTGTCAAAAAAGGAGCTTATAACCCTTCATGTTGAGTCCGCAAACCTTGTCTCTGATGATCCAAGGTTCTTGGACAAAGACGAGCTCTTCTCCTTTTTGCGTAAGACGAAGGAGAAGGGCTGCGGACGCTGCTTTCGAATGATGGAGGTTAATTTGGACCACTCATAACATCACTGTGTCCAGGTGAGGATACCTCTATCACAGTGATGTGAGCAGTCTCCCCTTCATTGCTGGCATCTTCGTCAGTGGAGGAACCAAGGAGTTGGTCGTCCAGCTCTGGTCCGGGATCCGGGAGGGTGTCAACTACCATAGCGTCGACCATCGCCTCACCATCTTCTGGTGAGGGAGTGACAACGGCAGAAACTGTCGTTACACTCTGTACTCCTTCCTTTTCCTCGGTGTTGCTTGAGGAGGCTGCTGAATCCTCCTCTTGTTTACTAGCATTTAGCGCCTTTAGGTCCTTTTCATAAACCTTCAGGCTGATAGAGCTGAAGCCATAGCAAATAATGCCATTGCATTCAGCAAGTGGGGCAAGGGACTGCTCATTTAGGATCAGAATGACCTGCCTTGAGTTTCCCTTGACTTCGCTCACCTGGGCTACTTTCCAATCATGGATAGGTAGTTCAGGGTTGGCCATTTGGAAGAACTTTAGGATCTTTGCAGGATCCGAAGGTTTAGCTGGTATCCAGGTCCTTGACCTAGGTCTGCAGGGGATTTTATCCCTGGGAACGGCCTATAGCCTCAATCCTTTTGGAAGATGACTGCTGCTCGTTAGGCGAGCGAAACCTCTTCGGGGTAGCTGCAAAGGGCCTTTTGAGGCCGACGCGCTACTACGCTATTAGCACATTGCAGAGAGGTTTTATCCTTCTCTCTAAGGTACTCCTGAGACACGGAGCTCAGTTTGCGGATGATTCTGAGCACAGCCCGTCTCTCTTTGAAGGCCACTGTTAAGGCATTTCCCTTCTGCTTGGTGGTCGTAGGGTTGGACTGGGGTGTCCTGAGAGGCGCACTGAAGGGTGTATGTCCGGGTGTTTTAGCCTTTTACAGGGACGCACTACCACGCGCAGGTTTTGCAGAGGGAGGAGGAACAGTGCTGCTACTACCGGGTTTGGGGTCCTTGGCAGTGGCGTGCACTTTTCCCGAGGAAGGGGGTTCACAGGACCCCTTGGGGAGAGTCACCTTGTTGGCCTCAGAAGTGTTGGAGGAGCGAGCAATGCTCGCAGAAGGTTGCCCACTTAACCCGTGGGCCAAGTCTGCCTTGACAAGGCGGTACTCATGGTCTCGATATATTATTGGGGTTGTGGGGAATCAACCATGGTAGAGCCCCTTACCATGGTGGTCCTGCATACTCCTTGAGGCGGACAGGTATCAAGGAGGCTCCGTTAGAATACAGCTAGTTGCCCCCAGCTGCAAACTATCCAATGGGCACGGAAGACGCTTAACACCCTGGATTGGGGGAGTTTGATCAAGAGAGTGACTGTCTCTCCGCCCGTCATCATTAGCCAGTCTATAGTAAACTACCTGACTGTTACCAGCCACCCCACGTGGAGGGAGATGCGGACTTCCTACAGTATCCACAGTTACGGCATGGTAACAAATTAATGAAAATTTGTTAACGCGTTGGTCCCCCTGTGAATCTGCAGGCAGCGGCCAAAAACGATAATACTTCCCAGCTAATTGAAGATATCACCCCAGCCTTTCGGACCCCAGATTGCGCTGCAAACTCCGTACTGTGGAGAGGGTCAACCAAGGAAAACACATCTGGAAGACCTGGAGATCCTGAAATTAAAGAAAAAATTAAAGAAATGTTTAGAATAATGTACAAAAAGAGTAAACAAAAACCTAACCTAACATTTTTGAAAATTATAAATTAGTACCTTTAGATGTATTCAGCAAAGATTAGATGAATTTTACCTGAAATTAGAAAAATTAAGGTTTATTAGTTAATTGAAATTTTGAATTATAATTAGATAAAAAATTACCTGAAGATGTCGCTCGAATTACTTAGTGTAGGAAAAAGACATAACTTCTAGAAATTTGACTTAGAATTTTCCAGAAAAGCACAAGAAGTCTATAAATAAAACGTCAGGTGTAGGTCTCGCTCTCTTGAATGTGTGATCTTTGCAACTACGTGGAAAACATAAGTTTAATAAAAATTTGTCAAAGTTGAAGTTGGTTTAATTATTGTGCGCTTATCTGCTTTTGAAAACTACACAACTAGAAACTTGCGAATACAAAACTTTATAAAAATAACACCTGCGACACCCGATTTTGCGTTTGCTTTTCACACGAGAATTGCAATAACCTTTTGGCGACACTTTAGCAACTTTTCGTTTGGAAACTAAGGCAACCTCATCAAAACACTTCACATTTCATTTGGAAAAAATAATCTCCATATCCCGAGTGGATGCACTGTATCAAAATATAAACAAGGCAACTGCGTCACAAAAATTTGGTTTCGCTCGGCCAACACAAATTCAATGGGAGAACATTATAACAGTATTTAAAGCCGTGTAAATGAAGAGAAATACAACAGTTGATTCTAAACTCAAAACGCTGTCTTTCGGCGATTAGCAATCCCTGTTCACTTAGCAAATTAGGCGTTTTCCAACTTGGTGACGCCAAACTTTAGTGCGTCTCCCGTAAGGTGACGCGCTGCCATAGGCTTTCTCGCTCCATAAGAAATACCAAACATTACATGGCGATCCTGCTGTTATCGTAACCAGCGCTAAAATCAAGGAATTAATTCGTAAAAGAAGACCTCAAAACCAAGTCCATCCGAAGGAACGTGTGACTTCTGCGCCATTTTTTCGCCTTCTCAGCACAAGCGGTTACAACTGGTATCTCATTTATCTTGGAGAAAATATTTCAGATCCTAAGGACCAACTAGGAAGACAATACTATCAGGGTGTATGTCAATACCCCTATTTTTCCCAATCACAGATATAACAACGCTGGATGAATTCTATACGCTATTCGCAAAACTGGTTGATTTCGTGGAAAAAAACGGAATATACACCGAGAGCTCCTGATGCTTTACGAAGAGCAAATATCCCACGTACGTGACCACCCCAATCAGCGAATTGCAATAAAGAGGACCAAAACCAATAACTATTCACGAGTATCGACGAAGAGTGAGGCCCGCAGCACCAAAGCCAGAATCCAAACAACTGAAACGGCAAAAGAAGAGAGGAGGAAGGAAAGCGCGAATCACAAAACAACGCGCAGAACTACATCGGCTCATCCCGATAGCCGAGGGTGACAATAAAAAGCACTGCTACAGCAATCAAAGTCATTAAAATGGACATAATTAGAAACTGCAACTCGACCAACGTGCAAAGCACATTTTTCACCAAATACGACCAGACAATAACCACATCGTGTATATTCTTAATCGCTTTGATAGCATACTTCATTTTTAGTAGATACAATAAAATTACATTAGGAAACAATTCAGTAGGACAGTTAATGTTTAAGAATAAGTATTATATATATTCGATAAATAATATATGTAATAGATAAATTTCTCTTATATAAAGATAAACAATATTCAATAAATAACAACGATATTTTATGTCTTCAAATATAAATATATAACTAAAAGAACAAAAATTGTTTTTCCTGGATAATGAATGGAACTTTTAAAAGAACTAACAAACGATACAGAAAGGGCATTAGATAACTTAAAAAAGAGCAAATATCGAGGTTTCAAGTTAGACATTAAGAAGCAAATTAGATAAATTACAAGAAGATAATGAGAAATTTGGAGTTCTGATCTCCACACTTAGTGAATCAGAAACTCTCGAACTTAAGATTAGATTCTGAGACCTTCAAGAGAACTAAGAAATTTGATAGAACAGGACATAGAAGAAAATTCCGATATGGCAAACATTTGATCTAACTACGGCATTGATAGCCATTCCGATACTCGAAGGTAAATATAGCGAATTGAACGCGTTCATAAAAGTAGTTGAATATATTGTTGCAACTTTAATTAAGTAAAGTTGAAATGTCCTCCTCCTGAGTCCATCACCTCAAGCAATGTCTTCCCCCGATGACACGTAGATGGCAGATCTAAAAATAAAATGAAATTAAGAAGAGTTCAAAAAAGGTCAATGAAAAGAAAAAGAAATACCATCAACGGTGTTCAAAAAGGTCGAACTGGAACAGCGGTCACATAAAACGTCACAGCGGGTCAGCTACTCTCTCTCTCTGATCCTGAATTCCATTGAGTAATATACCTAAAAGCAAAATTGAACAGTTTGTGAAAAATTTAATTTGTTAAAATTGAACTGTATAAATTAAATAAAAGAAAAGCACAAGAATTGTGAAGTGCGGGTTTTACTTCTCACCACAAGAATAAACCACCGGGCCAACGCCATATTGATAACTACAGGCCGTAAGGAAGAGCCGGTTTTGACCCGTGACGTCAAACTATGAGGAAAAATGTGAAAAGGTTTAATTTCTGTCATTCGAAGTTTTGTTTAATTATAAGAAGTGTGATTAAGTTTTAAAATCGTTCTAACCAAAAACTAATAGTGATTCGTATAAAGAGTAATTTGCGGTTAAAGTTTTGTGACATTCAAGTGGCGAAGTGTATATATTTTTTAGTTAAAGTGAAAGTTTCGGCTAATTCGGCTCGGACTTCAAAGTAATATTGTGTGAGTTTCAGACATTATTTAAGTGAAATAATTAGTGTATGATAAAATTAACTTGTAAGATAATGTCGTGATAAAACTTTCGTTTAGAACTATTTAATTATGTGTGAGTTATCGCCGGTCAAAATATATTGGCAATATCCAAAAGAAATGTCAAATGGAGGGAAGTAATGGCGTCCGATCTTCAACCTAGCGGATGTAAACAACTCTCAATTGCATTAAAAAGTGAAATAAATTACGTTTAACTTTATTATAAGTAATAATATAATAGTTTTGTGATGTTGTAAGAATATGTGGTACTAGTGATTCGAGTTTTGTTGGTAAATGGGGACAAATCTATTGACAACTTTTAGATTTGAAGAGTTGGCTTAGATTTTTCTCTAATTGCTGGAATTATACAACAAATTGTACGATAAATATGAAGTGATCTGATTTAAAAATTTGTTCGGAATAATATGTGAAAATAGTGATTTGCAAATCTTACAATTTGTTGGCAAATGGGGATACATATATTAATAAATTATGCAATTGAAAAGTTGGATTAGATTTTTTCTTAGCTGTCACTTGAACAGCTGAGAACAACTTTTCATTTGGTCATATGGATGGCGCTGGTTGTCTTTCCACATAAATTGACATCATCGTTTCTACCTTACGGCCTGTAGTTATCAAGATGGCGTTGACCGGGCTGATCAATTTAAAAATATCCGGTAAGCGACTCCTTGCATTTTGTCTAAACTACTTACATTAAAAAGTGCTAACCTAACTTCACAAAACCAGTGCTAATTTGATCACACAAAAGTTGCCTAAAAGAAATCAGGAAGATTCTGTGACAAAACGCACTAAATATCGCGATCGAATCTATTGTTTACTGTTTGGACTTAACTACGTTACATACGTAAATCCGCGAAGTGAAATAAAGGGCACGCGAATAACATATTTAATAGTGGCAGTTAATAAATAAAAAGACAGGAAAACCCCTAAATCCCAATTAAGCACAAGTATTTAGCAATATTTAATTTTGGCGAATCTCCGGCAGTACCACAAGAAACCCAGTGAGGTAACGAAAATTAGGAAAGTTACCTCAACCAGGTGGCCTATGGAAACACCAGAGTCCAAAATATTTCGGCACTATTATTTTAGGAGCACTTTAAATAACACGATTGTCACCATCAACAGCACTTTGTCGAGTTCTAACACTCCTAGCAAGTAGTCACTTAATTAGCACCTTATCACTCCGCGTATTTACCAATCGAATTCGCCGAACAAAGAAGTTGACAGCTCTCAACTGCTCTGATGACATCATCGTTTTTCGCAATAACACATACTTCAGCGGATATTCCAACTGATTTCACACTTACCTAGCGGCCATTTTGCTAATTTTTCAATCCAAATTTTTTGCGAAGATTACCTTCCTCTTTCCACATTTCACCTTTTGATGAAGTAGTCTGGCTTGCTACGAGAAACTTAGCGAAAAGGTGATCCAATATACACCTTCCACACCCAGTATCCCGAATTAAACGCAGGCATTACAAACCACTCATATCACACGTCACTTAACCCGTCTACAGAATTCAAACAGATCCACGAGACGAAATTCGCGAAACGGCAGCCGTCTTCCCGGTAAATTTCAACTATTATTTAAACTTCACACGCGAGATAAAAGTCCCGACACGAAATAAACAACTTGCGCCTTTATATCAACCTCGAGTACTGAGGCAGGCTACGCAAGAGGCAAGACGTTCATTCCTTGCCACTAAGCCACACACAACTTGAGAACTCTCATTCAGTGATCCCACCAAACCAACACAAAATGGGAGTAAAGCGGCTTAAAAATAGTAGTTAATTCACGAAAAACGGAGTAAATAATCTTAACTTTAAAAACATTACATAATATAGATATGTTTTATTTAATATATTTCCCTAAGTATTTCATGCAATACAATTTAATTATATTGTGTACATTTAGAGCGCAGTTTTAGCCTACATATTGCAATAAAAGTAAATTCATCAATTCATTATTGCATACACATACTTAGGAATTCATAAATATATATAATAATTTTCTACGGGAAATAAACTGTTTTTTTTTACGTGTAAGGCTTAAAGATTATTTCGGTTTTAAATGGTGTAGTAGATTTAGTTTTCTTATACATTGATTGACTCTAAAATGAAAATAATTATTTTGTTTGAAAACATCCTTCATGAAACTTAAAAGTGTTAGCATATTTAATGAGTTTATCACAAGGCTCCCAGGAGCTATTATTTGCATTATCAAGACTTTTAGCTTGCATTATATTCTTAGTAGTATTAACGCTCAAACGATTTTTTTTTAATTAGATTAAGTTGAGAAAAAACTCTTTCACACAAGCACTGCTATGTGGTAAAATTGTTCCAAAACATTCTTTGATTTTTCCAAATTTTGCCAAAAGCAAACTATATCTTCATCAAAATATTTAGATAGAAGTTCTATCTCCCCAATAAGGGATCGCCACTGTGCGTTAAGAATTTCCGAGTCACATGTGCTATAGGGGAATGCTTTTAGAAGTGCTGATATTGACTGTAACTTGCCCTTACATATTTCATATGGATCTAAATATTGCAATAGTTTTAACTTTTTGTCAGAAAAATTAAATCTTTTTTTTAACTGCATACAAAGTTTAACATAAAAATTTAAAGTGTCTTTCCTTACTCAATTTAGTTGTTCCAAATTATTGTCGACATTATTAGAATTTATGAATTCATCGAATCTTAGGCCGAAAAACATACTTTCAATTGGCAAACAAAAATATCTGTTTTCAAAATCAACGGTTAAACATACTTGTATTTTGGTGGACTCAGACATTTTGTTTACAGTATTTAGATTGTTAAAAATATAACTAAGAAATAAAAAATACAGCTTATTGTATAGATCGCTTCAAAAGTGAAGAATGCTTTCTGCGTTTGTGGTTGATGCTTCAGAAGGATTTTCAAAACAAAACAATGATGAAAAATAGTGAAATAGTGGCTGCGATTGTTTTAAAATTCAAACGATGACAGTTTCAAAAGATAGCCATCGGATAGCACAATGCTTTATAATTTAATGTGTTTTTAAACTCTTTTTGGAAATCCGGAAATTCGACCAGGCGTTTAAGGCTATGAGCAAATTGGGCATATATATTTTTAACTACTTTTTCAATTTCTGGAGGTAATACCTTGGAAGCCGCTGATGAGCAAAGAGCTAGCGAATGGCAAACACAACCTTGATAAAACATATCATTATTTAATGCCATTTACTTGGACTTAACGGCGTTTACGTGCCCTGACATAACGGACGTATTATCAGATGCAAGTCCAATACAGTTTTTTAAAGCAATCTGAAGTTCATGTAAGACTCAAAGAATTGATTTGTCATGTTAAGAAACCTTTCTGTTATTTTACCTGTGGCAGAATTTAAATATCTCACTACGATGACAAGACACTTCGCACAACTAACGTCTGTCGATTCATCAACTATTAACACTAAAAAAAACACTATTTCTTAATATTTCCGCAAAATTATTTTGAGCGAAGGGACCTATAATGTCGGTTATGTATGCCAACGTTTTCGATTGCGCGCAATGAATATCCTTTACTATTGCTGAGTCTTGGCATAAAGAAACTAAAAACTCGGGTAAATCATCCATTAATTGAAATGGTAAATTGTTTTTAACGCAAAACATGATGGTCTTCATTTCTGCTCTGATTTTTTGGTTCTTGAGGATAGCAGTTTCACTGTTAAAAATATATTCGTCAATTGACTGCATGCGTCCTTCATAATTTCGTTTGTGAGGTTTTGAACTCTGATGTCGTTCCAAATGCTTTTCATTGTTGACGAGAGTCTTGAAGCAAACTTTACAAAAGGCTGATTGATCCAGCCTTTTCAGCCATGGAAAAAAAGTTTCTCATTCAGCCTTGTACTTTTTTCGGTATACAATTTTTGTCTGTTTTGATTTAGAGTGGATATCTTCCACTTCCCACGATGAAGATGACAATACTGATCTTAAAATATATATGTACTTACCTAAAAGTTTACAGCATTAAATTTTTATTTACCGGCTATTTTTTCTCTTGTCCTCTAAAAACACCGAATCACCCTTATTGTTTTTATCGACAGGAATGTTCCCGCTGACACTGTAAATTTAAATTTATACACTTTTTTTTAAATTTTTTGCAATTTGTTATGCCTTTGAACACTTTTAGGTCGCACTTATTTCCTCATGACGAAAGTTAAAGTAATCACTTTAGAGTTAAAAATTGTCGTGTACAGTAGCTGGCAATTGGCAACTGAAATCTGAATAGAAACATATTCAGTTTCAGTACAGTAACAGTTTAGTTTTTGTGGGTCCGTTCCGTGCCGTGCTTTGCCACCGAATGCACAATCACGTACATGTAAATGTTAACCAAAAACCGAAATATGTAAATTTTTCGTTCAGTTTCATTGCTGGGAATGTGATGTTTCAACAACAATTATATCACATATTCAAATCACTTACCACCACATCGCGTCAACCATTAAACTGACCGCAGAATTCTATATCTATCATAGTACACGTACGTTTTGTTTATCAATATGATATTCTAAAGTAATTGAAAGAACTGAGAGTGCCAGCGTGATTTTTGTATACTGTGTTAGCGTTGTGCAAAAAATAGGCAGAACAGCTACGAAAGAATGTAAATGTAGTAAATTTGTCTTATTCCGGAGAAAATGATTTAAGGTAAAAAAAAGTAGCAGATTTACTACTATAGTGCAAAGGTGGGATCACTGGTCCCATACAACTCTATCGCGACTTCACTTCGCCTCTTCACGAGTAATCAAAGTGCCTTACTACTTATGTAACTTAACGACGAATTTTGCACTTGGCTTATTTCAGTCACCTTATATCTACTGTAAGTGGTACATTGTAGATTTTATATAGCCTGAGGAAATCAAGCTCTCTGCGTTTATCACGTAAACTTACTATCTTTACCGACGCGGTGATTTGCTGGTAAGGCGTTGTTATTATTTGCTAGAGTTTTGGAAAAACTAGCTAGACAGACAAATACAATACAAAACCCCTCTCGGAAAGTTTTAATTATTCAATTGCTCGGCAACCTCTACAAAAAACTGTAACAATTTCGAAGTTAACCACATTTATTTCCACGATCTTCTATTACCGAGAATAGTGACGATTTGATAACTTTTGATGACGCAAAATACAATGGTGACCTCATCAAACCCAATGCCAGCGAGCTCTGCATCATCAAGCTCATGTCAACCAAACATGACATTTGTAACTGGCTATGAACCTATCTCCTCGACGTTTGTAGTGCAACCACATTGTCCTGATACAGTCAGAAAAGGAATTGACCACTAATTGATAACAACCAATAACCTGTCTTTACCAGTACCAATACCCCTACAAGGATATCGTTAACTCCAAGGGATTATGATGGTAAAGCGCCTTGGTCGGCCTATCGACGACATTTTGAGGCAGTCGCAAGAGCTAATAGATGGTCGGACTGTTTTAAAGCTATGTATTTAGCTCCTTACTTACGTAGTACAACTCAAGCGTTTTCTGAAACTCTACCAAACCATGTGCGAGACGATTTAAAACTTTTAGACAAAGCATTCCACGATAGTTTCAGTGACGAATACCAACAATCGGTAGCCTACACCTAGCTAAGAGGACGCACACCCAGGCCCGGAGAACGTCTAAGCAAATTTGCCACAGACATCCAACGTCTAGTTTATATAAGCTTCGATGATTGTCCTGAAAAAGCACGCAATCGAATTGCATTGGGTCAGTTCGTACCAGCACTGCTGCTATGACTCTGGATGACATCAACTGTAAATCAGCTGATGTCAGCCGGGATCAAGGCCTCCGCTGCACATTCATCTGTCAGCAGATGCTTGAGCAGGACGGCGGATGGCATCCTGGCGTCGCTAGCGATTGCGGCAGAGAAGTGGGAGGGTTCGAAGAGGATGCCATCCTGCTCTTGGTCGCGCAACAATAGAATAAAATCATGCCGAGGATGAGAAAGGTGTTAGAAAAGGAGTACAGAAAAATTGAAAAAAGGAAAAATCAAGAAAATAAAATAAGATGAAAATTCGCGAAACCTTTAGCGAGAAAAAGAAATAAAGAAAAAAATGAAAACCCGAATAAAGCAAGAAAAAAAATGAAATCTGAAAAGGAAATAAAATCAAAAAAAAGGAAAAGGAGGAAGAATTGCGGCAGGCGTTGCCAGACTTACCGTAGATCGTTGGGGGAGTCCGGTGTTGTGACTCCCCATGCCCCAACCACTAGGTCGCCGGCGTCATCTAGATGCCCTTTTAAAACCTGAAAAGAGAGAGAAGATTGAGAAGTCTTAATTTTAACCCATATAATACTTTAATTTATTCATTCTATAATTATTCCAATTTATGCTTCAAGATAACTATTCCTATTAATATTTACACCATTTTAAAATTAAGTTTAGTGATACTAGTAATCCTACTAACTTAGATTTCCAAAAAAAAATAATTTTTTTTTCTTTTTCTAGATATTTACAGGATTCATAATGCAAATATAACAAAAATGTTATTCTGGTTCTTAACACTTCAAAAGTATGTGCTTCGAATCTCAATGTATACTGCTATTAACTTCTGGGAGTTTTTACTTGGTAAGCCTACAGGGAAAGGCTTAAGATTTTGAGGGTTAAATGAGGTATCCTTAACTTTAGGTTCTTATAGAAATGAACTGACAATGTAAGTTACCCTTTGACGGCGGATGAGAAAATGCGCATTTTGTCAACGTCGTTTGGGAGAATGAAGAATCTTAGTATCAGGAGAAAAGAAAGCAAACTTGTAGCAGCAAGACCCCCTTGTCTTTAATAAACGAGCTATTATATGATCTGGTAAAAAAAATCTAATCTCTATACAGAGTTATATTTTCCTAAGTTCATATCATCCACGTCTATATTTAAATTCAAAATATATATGTAGATAAAAATATGCAAACCAACAAGAATAATTTTAGACTTTTACAAATCATGTAACCAAGATATAGATATGTACTGTCTGACATTTGAAATATTTGAATTTTCCTAATGCCCTATAAGACATCAGGCATATACGTATATCTAGTGAATATTACTTATCTTCCTGTCTAATAAAATAACAATTATAAAGTTATGAAACTTACAACTACGATCTGATGACATGATTCAGCATTCTGGTCAGTAAGAATTCAATTGAAATCTCTTCTTTATTATTCCTGTCAATACTTTCTCACTTACATCGTCTAAATAGACTACGGAGAAAATTTATTGAAGCATCTATAGTAATGAATCACCTTCGACTAGCAACTCACAGTCCCGTATACATAATATATGAATAATATTAATTTTCGAAATTTTTATTCCCATTTAACAAACTCAGAATCCATAAAAATGTATGCAAATAGTTATTCCGTCTTTCCTACTGATTTAAGACGCCAACTTAACTTTTTTTCCACTTTCCTCTCTCAAAAAATTTTCTTCCTTCACAATTTCTCTTTCAGGGCAAACATTTAATTTACACTTTAATTTCTTTTTCCAATTTACATTCTCTAAAATTTTTCTCATTCACAATTTAATATTCGGTACCAACACTTTAATTTCCTTTTTTTCCACTTTCCTTTCTCAAACAAATTTTCTTCCTTCACAACTCATTTTTTTCCAGGGCAAACATATAATTTACACTTTCATTTCCTTTTTACTTTACATTCTCAAAAAAGTTTTTCTCCTTTCCAAGTTAATTTTCAGTGCCCACACTTTAATTTCCTTTTTACTTTAAATTCTCAAGAAAATTTTCTTCCTTCACAATTTCTCTTCCTCAAAAGAAAATTTTATTCCTTCACAATTTTTCTTTCTCAAAGAAAATTTTCTTCCTTCACAATTAATTTTTTTTTAAAGGGCAAACATTTAATTTACACTTTCATTTGCTTTTTACTTTACATTCGCAAAACAAATTTTCTCCTTTCCAAGTTAATTTTCAGTGCCAACACTTTAATTTCCTTTTCACTTTACATTCTCAAGAAAATTTTCTTCTTTCCAATTTAATTTTCAGTGCGCACACTTTAATTTCCTTTTTTTCCACTTTAATTGTTTGGTTCAACCGTCCCGTTCCCTTTTTCAAAATTTTAACGCAAGTCCACTAACTGCGAGGAATTGTTAAAAATTGTACTTAGCAACCCACACATTCCGTATTTCGCAAAACGAATTATGTTTTTATACAGCACTCGAGACTTTTTCACTGGTCAACCGAACCATTAAAAATTAAAATTTTAATTTTCGAAGTATAACACTAAAACACCTCAATCAACCAGGTCCCTTTTACTTCCTTCACCCATGCCAAAAAAAATTTTAATACCAATTATTACCGCCCGCTTGGATTGTCAACCGAGAACTCAACTAACTCTTCGCGCCAATATTTTTTGCTGCCGGCAAAAGTCACACACACAGGCGTACCATCCCGCTGCTCCCATAAGATTTTCAGTCATCAGCACATACATATATAATCTCGGCTTAAACGGTTTTGTCGTATGATCTGGTGCCAGATGTTCAAGTTAAGTTCAAATTCATTGCAATTTTGCTTGCTTGAACTTGCTTGAGTTTTATTTTTGGTATTTTCTTTGCAGCCCGACCGTTTTTTTGTTGAAATTGTGCACATTTTCATGGGTGGCTGTGGATTTCAACTTTCTGGTGTATGCGCTGTTATTGTAACTGTTGCATTCTTGTTGAAATGCAACTTTTAGACACTTTAAGCAAATTTTTGATGTGGGAGCGAAGGAATTTTATGAAAATATTTCAATTAAATTAAATTACTTCCCTCAGATCTCCGCGCATCAATTTGATGCTTGAGATGTCATTGGAACGGAAATTTCGTGCCGCTTCCAAATATGCCCTTTTTAGTAGTCTTTTTTTCAGGTGGGTGAATATGACTTTGGGCTCAACCAAACGAGCCGAATCTTTTTATGCGCTTACGCAGGTGAGTATTTGTTTCTATAGGGATTTCAGGTATGATGCGTGGGCGCGGGAATGGGGCAAGGAAGTGGAAAATAGGAGTAGAATTGAGGATTGGGAGCAAGGAATAGGATTCCGCTTGTTTAGCCGAGCCCATCGACATCTCAAGGACCGAGAGTTCAATTTTTCTTTCCCCCCTACCTAGACTTAGTGGTCACCACTAAACCACTGGAAAATTTTTATTTAGCGACATTAACAGGGCAGCGTCGACTGCTGAGCTTGCGAGAGGAGAGGAGGCTGAGAAAGACCCTTTCGTGCTCCTAATGAGAGAGACGCAGAAACTCCAGGCACCCTCTCGTAGCTTTGCCAGGCGCCCAATGTGTGGCACCACCCATCCGCAGTCTCATGCTCTATCTGAGCTAGACGGTCGTTAAGACTAGACGGATCCGGTGGTGAATCGGAGAAAGGGGCGAAAGCGGCGAGGCACGGTCCGTTAAGGACGACATCTCTTGGATGGTTGTGAGCAGTCTCACAAAGATATTTCACCAGTCGTTAAGACGAGGGAAGCACTTGGGGCCGAAAAGTAATAACGAAACGGAAATGTTGATGGCCCCATGGAAAGAATTTTATAAATTTCTACGTTTGATTTTTGATATTTCATTCCGTGATACACTGATAAAGAAGTTTTCCTACTCTTGTTATTACTAAGTTTTTGTTGTGAAGCCGGGAGCCTTAACTTGTTGAAGATATTAAATGTGTTGTGAATTAAGAGTTCAACTCTTTAAATGGCACAATAATAAAACAATATAATAAATCCGTTTTCAGAATAGACATAGTTTACATATATGCTGTTAGTGAAGTAGTATAAATATGAGGTTTCTGCCTCAAATGAGCAGGAGCACCTAAAAATTGGTTAAATTGTGAGGGAAATCGAGGTCTGACGTCAAATTTTTGCTCATTTTTCATGCGCCAGAAACCTCATAGCAATTTTTGGAGGAGCAGTTTCGGTCTTGTAGGCTACAATTGAGAGATAAGGAAAAGAGATAAGGATTTTCGGTCTTATAGGCTACAAGTGAGAGATAAGGAACAGAGATAAGCATTGTCGGCCATCTTGGATTTTGGGCTTTTCGGTGTCATAGGCTACAATTGAGAGATAAGGATGTCGGCCATCTTGGATTTTCGGTCTTATAGGCTACAATTGAGAGATAAGGAACAGAGATAAGGATTGTCGGCCATCTTGGATTTTGGGCTTTTCGGTGTTATAGGCTACAATTGAGAGATAAGGATGTCGGCCATCTTGGATTTTGGGGTTTTCGGTGTTATAGGCTACAATTGAGAGATAAGGATGTCGGCCATCTCGGATTTTGGGTTTTCGGTGTTATAGGCTACAATTGAGAGATAAGGAAAAGAGAAGGATTGTCGGCCATCTTGGATTTTCGGTTTTTGGTCTTGGAGGCTACAATTGGTCTTCTTTGGGTTTTCGGTGTTATAGGCTACAATTGAGAGATATGGAAAAGAGATAAGGATTGTCGGCCATCTTGGATTTTCGGTTTTTGGTCTTGGAGGCTACAATTGGTCTTCTTCTTCTTTGGTTTGCATCTGGACTTAGATCTAAACCTTGGATCTGAACCTAGATTGTTTAGTAAGATAAGGCACCTGTCGGCCATCTTGGATATTGGGTATTCAGTCTTGGAGGCTACAATTGATGTTGAAGTTAAGAGTTTGTTGTTTTGAGTCTTTAATTACGAAGTACAGCTTTATCAGCTAAATGAAATAACATGAGGCGAATTTAATTGGATTGAAGATAAGAGTTTGTTGTTTTGAGTCTTTAATTACGAAGTACAGCTTTATCAGCTAAATGAAATAACATGATGCGAATTTAGTTGGAAAAACAGAATATTGCGTAATAAAAGATTTCACCACTTTGAGTAAATAGATGAAGATTATTTTTTAATTTCTTTTTGCAAATTCTTATTTCTATGATATCATTTGTTTTCAAGCAAGTTTTAACATGTTTTTCTGGTCGAGCTGTGATTGATAAGCGAGCTGGTGACTGCGTAGAAATTAATAATTTGGCGGCAATGTTAAGGTCGTTGAGTGATAAGGTTTTGTAGATGAATCTGACCTCGTGCTGAAAATAAGAGTTTGTTGTCTTGAGTTTTTAATTACGAAGTACTCCTTTATCAGCTAAATGAAATAACATGATGCGACTTTAATTGGAAGCAGAATATTGTAACCTCGAACTTTAAAAGATTATCATGCAATTTCTTTTCCAGATCTAAATATAGCCATTAATTCGAGGTTATATTATTAAATAATTTCGTGTTTTATGCAACTAGCAAGTAAGTCATTCCACCGATTACGTCATAACACCATTGAGGAATAGCCAAAGGAATTTCTGTAATTAAGGGAAAAAATCTGATGTTTAAAAATAACATGCATCGCTTTGCATACATCCGTTAATAAGTAATAAACGTCTAGTCAAGATAGCTAGAATGGTTTCTTTCGATACTTTGGAGAGGTTTATCATGTGAAGAACTTGCAAAGAAAATAAATATCTTTTCATAGCCTTAAACTTCGTTTCTTTATGATTCAGCCGTGATAATCTTAATAAGGGAAACCATTGATTCGTAATTATGCTTTAAATTTATATCAAACTAGCAGCTACCAAACCCATATAACAACCTTGAACTGCAGAAGAAATGAACAAGATCATTGCCGTTGTTGTAGCACTTTGTAAAAATTGCCTCAAAACTGTGAATTTAGACTAGAACAAACAAAATCGAAGTAGCTGAAATGTCCTCTTTCGATACTTTAAAGAGATTTATCATGTGAAGAACATAAGAAAATAAATTTCATATATGCTTCATGTAACAATAGACCCAAATTGTGATCTCACCGAGTTCAGTTTACTTTTAGTTTGTCATCTAATTTTGGCAAATGTCAGCTTCCGGGTTTGTTGCCGTTGCAGCACTTTATAAAAATAACCTCAAAAACTTTGAATTGAGCCGATAGAACAAACAAAATCGAGGTAGCTGGAATGGCTTCTTTTGGTAATTTAGAGAGATTTATCATGTCAAGAACTTAAGAAAATAAAACTCTTTTCATAGCTTTAAACTTGGTTTCTTCTTTTTTCAGTCGTAATAATCTTAATAAGGAAACCATATTTTTCTTGAATCATAATTATGTTTTAAATTTATACCAAACTGACAGCTAACAAACCCATATGACATTTAAAATTAAATTTTTATATACGTCATGTAACAATAGACCCAAATTGTGATCTCACCAAGTCAAACAAACGAAAAACTACTATCCCAATGATCTTTTCAAAATTTATAGAGAAATACAGCTGAACCAATGAAAGAAATTTAAAGCGCATTAAACAGGGCTTTAATAATCGTATTGAAAGCTTTCTATTGAAAAATGATGATGAAGGAATATTGGATCCAAAACAATTTTTCTACAAAATCAAACCTCGAGTTATAAATCTTCTTGAAGCAAGTTTACAGAAAATCCTCTGAATTAGGCTCAAGGAAATTGATATGTTACTTAGAAGATACATTTCATTATATAATCCATTATAGAAATCTCCAAAAAGTAGTTTAAAGTATGAATTGAAGTTTTCATACATTCATAGAGCTCTTTGATTCAGACAATGGAATTGATTAAAAATTTCATTATATAATCCATTATAGAAATCTCCAAAAAGTAGTTTAAAGTATGAATTGAAGTTTTCATACATTCATAGAGCTCTTTGATTCAGACAATGGAATTGATTAAAACTCATACATTCATAGAGCTCTTTGATTCAGACAATGGAATTGATTAAAACAATATATTGATCTTAGTACTTTGCATAGATCAAAAGCTGTTAACACTTTCTGATCTTAAGCTCTTATGATGGAATTTGTATTTATCACGAGGACTGACACTAATTTTGTGATCTTAAGTATATTCAAATGTTCAACAGATGCTTACTGTTGTCAAGACTTATTCTAATATCACCATTAAATCTTTTGGTTGAAGCACAGTTCGGTTTACTAAAATTATCACAGTTTAAAAAATTATTAACTTTATTTTTGGTTTGTCTTTTACTTTGTTTGCATTTTAGATTCATATAGATTAGATTTCTCAAGTATAGAAAAATTAGCGAATAATTCATCTGATGAAAACTTAATATTAAACAGATCCTTTTATAAAAATGACGATTTATTATATAGATTCAGGATAATTTTGGGGTGCTATGCTTAAGTATTGAAAGATTGAATTACAATAATTATTAACTGACGTTAATGTGTATAACTTTATATGTTCTCGCAGGCATTCTACTGCTAATAATAAGTGTATGGAAAATGTTATCCCATCACAAAGCTCAACATATTTAATTTACTTCGACTGCAATAATTTATATGGGTGAGACATGTCTGAATTCTTATCATACGAGGAATTTCAATGGGATAGAAAATACGGATTTCAATATAATGAGCATTCTTCAAAGTTCAGAAATTGAATATATATATTTGAAGTAGATTTAACTTATCTAGAATCACTTCATGACTTACACAATGATCTACCATTTTGAACAAATAATATAAAAATCCCCTGAATTAGGCTCAAGAAAATTGATATGTGACTTAGAAGATACATTTCATTACATAATCCATTATAGAAATCTCCAAAAAGTAGTTTAAAGTATGAATTGAAGTTGTCATGCATTCATAGAGCTATTTGATTCAGACAATGGAATTGATTAAAACAATATATTGATCTTAGTACTTTGCATAGATCAAAAGCTGTTAACACTTTCTGATCTTAAGCTCTTATGATGGAATTTGTATTTATCACGATGAATGACACTAATTTTGGGTTCTTAAGTATATTCAAATGTTCAACAGATGCTTACTATTGTCAAGACTTATTCTAATATCATCATTAAATCTTTCGGTTGGAGCAAAGTTCGGTTTACTAAAATTATCACAGTTTAAAAAATTATTAACTTTATTTTTGGTTTGTCTTTTACTTTGTTTGCATTAGCAAGTATAAACATGTATTTGAAAAAGGGTATACCCCAAACAAAATGTGATTACAAAATATCAAATTTCTTCGAAATAAAAACACTCGTAATTCACTTAATCAATTTTTATTTAAAATCGGTAGAGTTCTATTAAATCTTCCTGACATATCATTATTTTATATAATTAATTTACATATTTCTAAATCCTGGTATTTCGTCCATTTTGTTTTCGATAAATTTTAAATTGCAATCTTCATCCATCTCATACACAGTGTTGTTGATCTCCACTGTTTGAAACTCTGACTGCGGTTCCACTGATTGATGATTTTCGAAAATGAATTTTACAAAGCATATTGTCAATACAAGAACATCTTTTTGTCTCTGAAATTCCTCCATTTTCTGAATTATAGGCTGTGTTACTTTATTTAGATATTCCTGTTTAATATCACCATCCTTAAGATTTGTATTAAGTTCGATGTTTTCAAATTTGTATTCATTACATCGATTGATGTATTTGAATCGTGTTATAACCCGAACAGGTTCATATGCACCATTTTTTAGATATTTTTGAATGTGTTCTTGAAATTTGTTTAAGTAATGTTCTTCCAGTAAATACTTCAGCGCATTTATTCCGAAAGCCAGTTGATTATGCACCGCTAATATCATTTCATCCCATACTGGGGTGAATTGTATCTTAAAAGTATATTGTTCGCGAGGAGTCTTTACGATAGATTTTCCTTCCATTTTATTTCTGTAATAACATTTTTTTATTTACTACGCATATATTAATTACTCTGCAACATACCTGATCTTCCTTCCTTTCCTGAATCTGGTCTATCTAAATATTTGCCTCAGCTTTTATAGCAAGTATTTTACCCCCCACTGGAAATTTTTAAAACTTGAACTGCTTAAAATTAAATTAAATTGAAGATTTCATTAACGTTATTCCCTTAAATAAAGTGTTATATATCAATGTCAAAGGCAATTTTTTCATCTGAGAATAAAACGATTGAATTACAATGTTTAGATTCCATTCGCTGCGAGTTTAGATACTCTAACAAACAAACAAAAATCTGAATGATGAGGACTTTAGAATAATCCATAATGAATTTAATAAGGAGAAAGGGGGGTTTTCATATGATTACTTAAATTCTTTTGATAAATTTAAAATGAAGCATGTGTGCCCCTCAGGATTTTTTAATAAACTTAGCAATAAGAAGAAGAATATCAGCATGTCGTTAATGTATGGAGCAAATTTAATTCTACATAAATATCTATGAGTTTAACCCGAATCATTATTACACAACACCAGGATTGTCATGGGATGCTATGTTAAAACACATCCAAATTAAATTAGAATTATAGAAATGTATTATATAATTTCATGAAAAGCGGTATTCGGGGAGGTTTAACACAATGTTCCTTACGATATTCTCTATCTAATGAGAGATTTTGATTTTTTTAAAAGGGTTAAAATATTTGGTTTAGATTGATGTTATTAATTTATATAGATGAGTTATTTCGGAGTCACTTCCATATGCAGATTTTGTTTGGATAGATAATTGTGATATTGAAGATTAGGATTGAGAAATTTTCCAAATATCTTTTAACGTGTTCTCAATAATATAAATTCAATATTTTTTTTATTTCCCCAGCATGTTTTAACATGTAAAACAGCTTACATTTAAACGGAAATTGCGGTTATAAGAATTTTGTTTGTTAGGGTCTTATCTTTGATTAAATATCAGTTCGAGTATAAAAGCCAAGTATTTTTAGTTAAATTTTTAGTTTTCAATGTAAAGTCAATCAGTGAAACTGAAAATACATGAAATTCGTGTTCCTAGTGAAATTAAAATAATCTAACATGCCTCAGCTACCAATAATCAATGAAGCAGTCAT
Source organism: Leptarthrus brevirostris (assembly GCA_964036015.1). Lineage (NCBI taxonomy): Eukaryota > Metazoa > Arthropoda > Insecta > Diptera > Asilidae > Leptarthrus > Leptarthrus brevirostris. The sequence goes on from OZ038371.1 coordinate 75,657,346, forward strand.
CGAAGACTTTGAAGTGCTCGAAGAACTGAACTCTGCAAATTTTAAACCTACGATTGCAGTTAAAGACATGAAAGAGTTGTTAGAGTATAAAATCATAGGATGCAGCAGTGTAACAACGAAGTATGGACCCAGGATCCTTTTAGAACTAGAGAATTACCAAGTTTTTCTGCCGCCGAGATACAGCGCTAAAATTACTCACCGCACAATCGAGAAACTTAACGATGGAGGCTTCTATGTTGTTAGGAAACTAGCAAATGGGAACTATTTTAATTTAATATTTACAAAAATAACATCTAGTAATGGATATTACTTAAATTTGTAAATAAATGGAAAAAAGTTCTATTAAATATATGTTTATTTTAACTTCACCTCTCCCAATTCTCTATATGGATCCAAATGATATTTTAGAGACATACATGACTCTAGTAGATGGCAACAGGAGTCTAATATTACATTTGATATCTGATGAGCCGATTTCTTCTACATTTCATTTTTTGATTTCAATTTTATACCCTGAATGTACTTGGTGTATGCAATTAGTGGATCCTAACTTCGCTAGGAGATAAAGTAATAGGTCGATTTCTGACAATAACAGATAGCATGTAAGAAATACAAAATCGCGACTAATCATATTATGATTCCCATGACTTTTAATTAAAACAATTTAATTAATTTTTATATCCCGTGTCTCCAGGGAGCCGGCTTTGTCTAACTGTTTTCATTTAGTTGATAAGCAACATAATTTGCAGTGTTTGCTGGAAAGACAATTATGGCTATTTAGTAATCGATAAAGATAGTTTGTTGAAGAAAGGACGTTATCGAAAAGGAATCGATACATACATTTCGCTATAAATTTAGAAGATCTAGTAAAACAAATCAGCTAAAGCTGTTCATGACCTGCTAAAGCTGGTAATAGATCTGTTAAAGCTGGTAATAGACCTGATATAGCTGTTCATAGACCTGCTAAAGCTGGTAATAGACCTGTTAAAGCTGGTAGTAGACCTGATATAGCTGTTCATAGACCTGCTAAAGCTGGTAATAAACCTGTTAAAGCTGATAGTAGACCTGATATAACTGTTCATAGACCTGATATAGTTGTTCATAGACCTGCTAAAGCTGATAGTAGACCTGATATAGCTGTTTATAGACCTGATATAGCTATTCATAGAGCTGATAAAAGTTGTTCTTCGACCTAATAAATGAGAATCAGGTATTTGACCATCCGCTCTTGCCGTCATGATAAATCAGTTAACTTATAATTTATGCATACTTTGAAGCTCTAGTACCTTTTATTTAACCATCAGTTCTGTATTATCTTTTAAGTCATATTTGCTGTACAAAGATTTACAGGTTGTTTCATAAAAAGCAATTAACATAGACCTATCGTTATATTATAAAACTTTTCGTTAATAAGGAAATAATCTTTCTCAAAGATTTACAGGTTGTTTCATAAAAAGCAATTAACATAGACCTATCGTTATATTATAAAATTTTTCGTTAATAAGGAAATAATCTTTCTCAATTTCAATCTTTGAATTTTGCTGTCAATTGTCGGGTATTTTAGGCGTTGAAAAGTGAATTATATTCGACTATTCTGAGATATAAAAAGCAAACAAAAATGATGTAGCGATAGCGCAATGTGTAAGGGGTGCTACGGAAAGGGACTTGATGTCTTCATAATACTATAAAAGAAAAGGGATGAACAATGATTTAATAGCTAATACCAACACTTTGGTGGAACCGCTTATCTCTATTCATTTTTCACTTTTTTTTCTCATCTATAAAACTTATTTGTTGATTACCCATGAACCTCTCATAAAACTTATTTTTTGATCATTCCATAAAACTTCCTTCAAATTTAATTAAACGATCCCCCGCTTATCTCTATATAATTTCGGTAGCAGCTAACTATCGATAAGTTGGATCAATGCGTTGAGCGGCAAGACCAACATGCCATGGGTCCCGGGTTCAAGACCAGATGACCGTGAGCTTTTATTAAGAAATTAAAAATAATCCACTCTGTCTCTGGGCTGTTGTCTAGCTCGCAGCAATGCAAACAAGACTCAAGTTTCCTCACTTCCCTTACCCTAAATTCCCGTCCGGCCAAAACCATGCTAACGCATCAAAGGGTTGTCCCCTAGGATTTGGCCACATCGTATAAAAAAAAAAAAAAAAAAAAGCATGGGATGAATAATGATTTAATAGCTAATACCAACACTTTGGTGGAAACGCTTATCTCTATTCATTTTTCACATTTTTTTTTCTCATCTATAAAACTTATTTGTTGATTACCCATGAAACTCTCATAAAACTTATTTTTTAATCATTCCATAAAACTTCCTTCAAATTTAATTAAACGATCCCCGCTTATCTCTATATAATTTCAGTAGCAGCTAACTATCGATAAGCATTTTTCATATTTTTTGGTCACCACAATTCCTTTCAAATCATATGTAAAGAATTTAAATTTAAATTTAGAATTCTATAAAGATAAGCGGAGGTCATTTAATTAAATTTGAAGGAAGTTTTATGGAATGATTAAAAAATAAGTCTAATGAGAGTTTCATGGTTAATCAACAAATAAGTTTTATAGGCGAGCAAAAAAATGTGAAAAATGAATAGAGATAAGCGGATACTATTTAAGCAATGAATCACTTATGAGTTTTAACATTCACCAAAATGGAGAGAATTATAGAAGAAGTTCTTAAGGTGTTGAATATCCCAGAGGATTACGAGGATCCTCATGAGCGGCTGCAGGAGCTGGTAAATTCTCCGCTAACCCCGATAAACCTGGTTTATAGGTTAGGATGGGAGTCTGAGTGGTGCGAAGTGGCCACTCCATATTCGGAGAATTTGACGGGGTTGCGAACGGTTAGTTTTTAAAATTATTTTACATGTTATTTTTATTATTTTCTTCTTTATAGATTAATCACTCAGTTAGCGGAAGGAGGTGTGTTATATCAGTTTTCAGCGTCGAAGCGCTGGCCCTCGAGATGAGGACCCGGCTTGATGCTGCTAATCATTTAGAGGAGGATTGGGATAGCCCGGACGATGTTAGACTTTAAACCTACAAATTCTAATTTAATTTTGATATTTCAAAAACTATAAACCCTAAATAAACTGGTTTGTTATACGTCACTTTTATTTTGTTTAATTCTACTGCAGCCATATTTATTGTAAATTGCGCAGTACTATGAAAATTGGGTTTTGCAATTAAAACACGAAGACCTAAATGGTTACCTCAACTTTCCCATTCTGTAGCTATCTTAATATCCCTTCTCCATGTTAAAACATGCTTGGAAATAAAAAAAATATTGAATTTATATTATTGAGAACACGTTAAAAGATATTTGGAAAATTTCTCAATCCTAATATTCAATATCACAATTATCTATCCAAACAAAATCTGCATATGGAAGTGACTCCGAAATAACTCATCTATATAAATTAATAACATCAATCTAAACCAAATATTTTAACCCTTTTAAAAAAATCAAAATCTCTCATTAGATAGAGAATATCGTAAGGAACATTGTGTTAAACCTCCCCGAATACCGCTTTTCATGAAATTATGTAATACATTTCTATAATTCTAATTTAATTTGGATGTGTTTTAACATAGCATCCCATGACAATCCTGGTGTTGTGTAATAATGATTCGGGTTAAACTCATAGATATTTATGTAGAATTAAATTTGCTCCATACATTAACGACATGCTGATATTCTTCTTCTTATTGCTAAGTTTATTAAAAAATCCTGAGGGGCACACATGCTTCATTTTAAATTTATCAAAAGAATTTAAGTAATCATATGAAAACCCCCCTTTCTCCTTATTAAATTCATTATGGATTATTCTAAAGTCCTCATCATTCAGATTTTTGTTTGTTTGTTAGAGTATCTAAACTCGCAGCGAATGGAATCTAAACATTGTAATTCAATCGTTTTATTCTCAGATGAAAAAATTGCCTTTGACATTGATATATAACACTTTATTTAAGGGAATAACGTTAATGAAATCTTCAATTTAATTTAATTTTAAGCAGTTCAAGTTTTAAAAATTTCCAGTGGGGGGTAAAATACTTGCTATAAAAGCTGAGGCAAATATTTAGATAGACCAGATTCAGGAAAGGAAGGAAGATTAGGTATGTTGCAGAGTAATTAATATATGCGTAGTAAATAAAAAAATGTTATTACAGAAATAAAATGGAAGGAAAATCTATCGTAAAGACTCCTCGCGAACAATATACTTTTAAGATACAATTCACCCCAGTATGGGATGAAATGATATTAGCGGTGCATAATCAACTGGCTTTCGGAATAAATGCGCTGAAGTATTTACTGGAAGAACATTACTTAAACAAATTTCAAGAACAATTTCAAAAATATCTAAAAAATGGTGCATATGAACCTGTTCGGGTCATAACACGATTCAAATACATCAATCGATGTAATGAATACAAATTTGAAAACATCGAACTTAACACAAATCTTAAGGATGGTGATATTAAACAGGAATATCTAAATAAAGTAACACAGCCTATAATTCAGAAAATGGAGGAATTTCAGAGACAAAAAGATGTTCTTGTATTGACAATATGCTTTGTAAAATTCATTTTCGAAAATCATCAATCAGTGGAACCGCAGTCAGAGTTTCAAACAGTGGAGATCAACAACACTGTGTATGAGATGGATGAAGATTGCAATTTAAAATTTATCGAAAACAAAATGGACGAAATACCAGGATTTAGAAATATGTAAATTAATTATATAAAATAATGATATGTCAGGAAGATTTAATAGAACTCTACCGATTTTAAATAAAAATTGATTAAGTGAATTACGAGTGTTTTTATTTCGAAGAAATTTGATATTTTGTAATCACATTTTGTTTGGGGTATACCCTTTTTCAAATACATGTTTATACTTGCTAATGCAAACAAAGTAAAAGACAAACCAAAAATAAAGTTAATAATTTTTTAAACTGTGATAATTTTAGTAAACCGAACTTTGCTCCAACCGAAAGATTTAATGATGATATTAGAATAAGTCTTGACAATAGTAAGCATCTGTTGAACATTTGAATATACTTAAGAACCCAAAATTAGTGTCATTCATCGTGATAAATACAAATTCCATCATAAGAGCTTAAGATCAGAAAGTGTTAACAGCTTTTGATCTATGCAAAGTACTAAGATCAATATATTGTTTTAATCAATTCCATTGTCTGAATCAAAGAGCTCTATGAATGCATGAAAACTTCAATTCATACTTTAAACTACTTTTTGGAGATTTCTATAATGGATTATGTAATGAAATGTATCTTCTAAGTCACATATCAATTTTCTTGAGCCTAATTCAGGGGATTTTTATATTATTTGCTCAAAATGGTAGATCATTGTGTAAGTCATGAAGTGATTCTAGATAAGTTAAATCTACTTCAAATATATATATTCAATTTCTGAACTTTGAAGAATGCTCATTATATTGAAATCCGTATTTTCTATCCCATTGAAATTCCTCATATGATAAGAATTCAGACATGTCTCACCCATATAAATTATTGCAGTCGAAGTAAATTAAATATGTTGAGCTTTGTGATGGGATAAAATTTTCCATACACTTATTATTAGCAGTAGAATGCCTGCGAGAACATATAAAGTTATACACATTAACGTCAGTTAATAATTATTGTAATTCAATCTTTCAATACTTAAGCATAGCACCCCAAAATTATCCTGAATCTATATAATAAATCGTCATTTTTATAAAAGGATCTGTTTAATATTAAGTTTTCATCAGATGAATTATTCGCTAATTTTTCTATACTTGAGAAATCTAATCTATATGAATCTAAAATGCAAACAAAGTAAAAGACAAACCAAAAATAAAGTTAATAATTTTTTAAACTGTGATAATTTTAGTAAACCGAACTGTGCTTCAACCAAAAGATTTAATGGTGATATTAGAATAAGTCTTGACAACAGTAAGCATCTGTTGAACATTTGAATATACTTAAGATCACAAAATTAGTGTCATTCCTCGTGATAAATACAAATTCCATCATAAGAGCTTAAGATCAGAAAGTGTTAACAGCTTTTGATCTATGCAAAGTACTAAGATCAATATATTGTTTTAATCAATTCCATTGTCTGAATCAAAGAGCTCTATGAATGTATGAGTTTTAATCAATTCCATTGTCTGAATCAAAGAGCTCTATGAATGTATGAAAACTTCAATTCATACTTTAAACTACTTTTTGGAGATTTCTATAATGGATTATATAATGAAATTTTTAATCAATTCCATTGTCTGAATCAAAGAGCTCTATGAATGTATGAAAACTTCAATTCATACTTTAAACTACTTTTTGGAGATTTCTATAATGGATTATATAATGAAATGTATCTTCTAAGTAACATATCAATTTCCTTGAGCCTAATTCAGAGGATTTTCTGTAAACTTGCTTCAAGAAGATTTATAACTCGAGGTTTGATTTTGTAGAAAAATTGTTTTGGATCCAATATTCCTTCATCATCATTTTTCAATAGAAAGCTTTCAATACGATTATTAAAGCCCTGTTTAATGCGCTTTAAATTTCTTTCATTGGTTCAGCTGTATTTCTCTATAAATTTTGAAAAGATCATTGGGATAGTAGTTTTTCGTTTGTTTGACTTGGTGAGATCACAATTTGGGTCTATTGTTACATGACGTATACAAAAATTTAATTTTAAATGTCATATGGGTTTGTTAGCTGTCAGTTTGGTATAAATTTAAAACATAATTATGATTCAAGAAAAATATGGTTTCCTTATTAAGATTATTACGACTGAAAAAAGAAGAAACCAAGTTTAAAGCTATGAAAAGAGTTTTATTTTCTTAAGTTCTTGACATGATAAATCTCTCTAAATTACCAAAAGAAGCCATTCCAGCTACCTCGATTTTGTTTGTTCTATCGGCTCAATTCAAAGTTTTTGAGGTTATTTTTAAAAAGTGCTGCAACGGCAACAAACCCGGAAGCTGACATTTGCCAAAATTAGATGACAAACTAAAAGTAAACTGAACTCGGTGAGATCACAATTTGGGTCTATTGTTACATGAAGCATATATGAAATTTATTTTCTTATGTTCTTCACATGATAAATCTCTTTAAAGTATCGAAAGAGGACATTTCAGCTACTTCGATTTTGTTTGTTCTAGTCTAAATTCACAGTTTTGAGGCAATTTTTACAAAGTGCTACAACAACGGCAATGATCTTGTTCATTTCTTCTGCAGTTCAAGGTTGTTATATGGGTTTGGTAGCTGCTAGTTTGATATAAATTTAAAGCATAATTACGAATCAATGGTTTCCCTTATTAAGATTATCACGGCTGAATCATAAAGAAACGAAGTTTAAGGCTATGAAAAGATATTTATTTTCTTTGCAAGTTCTTCACATGATAAACCTCTCCAAAGTATCGAAAGAAACCATTCTAGCTATCTTGACTAGACGTTTATTACTTATTAACGGATTTATGCAAAGCGATGCATGTTATTTTTAAACATTAGATTTTTTCCCTTAATTACAGAAATTCCTTTGGCTATTCCTCAATGGTGTTATGACGTAATCGGTGGAATGACTTACTTGCTAGTTGCATAAAACACGAAATTATTTAATAATATAACCTCGAATTAATGGCTATATTTAGATCTGGAAAAGAAATTGCATGATAATCTTTTAAAGTTCGAGGTTACAATATTCTGCTTCCAATTAAAGTCGCATCATGTTATTTCATTTAGCTGATAAAGGAGTACTTCGTAATTAAAAACTCAAGACAACAAACTCTTATTTTCAGCACGAGGTCAGATTCATCTACAAAACCTTATCACTCAACGACCTTAACATTGCCGCCAAATTATTAATTTCTACGCAGTCACCAGCTCGCTTATCAATCACAGCTCGACCAGAAAAACATGTTAAAACTTGCTTGAAAACAAATGATATCATAGAAATAAGAATTTGCAAAAAGAAATTAAAAAATAATCTTCATCTATTTACTCAAAGTGGTGAAATCTTTTATTACGCAATATTCTGTTTTTCCAACTAAATTCGCATCATGTTATTTCATTTAGCTGATAAAGCTGTACTTCGTAATTAAAGACTCAAAACAACAAACTCTTATCTTCAATCCAATTAAATTCGCCTCATGTTATTTCATTTAGCTGATAAAGCTGTACTTCGTAATTAAAGACTCAAAACAACAAACTCTTAACTTCAACATCAATTGTAGCCTCCAAGACTGAATACACAATATCCAAGATGGCCGACAGGTGCCTTATCTTACTAAACAATCTAGGTTCAGATCCAAGGTTTAGATCTAAGTCCAGATGCAAACCAAAGAAGAAGAAGACCAATTGTAGCCTCCAAGACCAAAAACCGAAAATCCAAGATGGCCGACAATCCTTATCTCTTTTCCATATCTCTCAATTGTAGCCTATAACACCGAAAACCCGAAGAAGACCAATTGTAGCCTTCAAGACCAAAAACCGAAAATCCAAGATGGCCGACAATCCTTATCTCTTTTCCTTATCTCTCAATTGTAGCCTATAACACCGAAAACCCAAAATCCAAGATGGCCGACATCCTTATCTCTCAATTGTAGCCTATAACACCGAAAACCCCAAAATCCAAGATGGCCGACATCCTTATCTCTCAATTGTAGCCTATAACACCGAAAAGCCCAAAATCCAAGATGGCCGACAATCCTTATCTCTGTTCCTTATCTCTCAATTGTAGCCTATAAGACCGAAAATCCAAGATGGCCGACATCCTTATCTCTCAATTGTAGCCTATAACACCGAAAAGCCTAAAATCCAAGATGGCCGACAATCCTTATCTCTCTTTCTTATCTCTCAATTGTAGCCTATAAGACCGAAAACCCAAAATCCAAGATGGCCGACATCCTTATCTCTCAATTGTAGCCTATAACACCGAAAAGCCCAAAATCCAAGATGGCCGACAATCCTTATCTCTCTTCCTTATCTCTCACTTGTAGCCTATAAGACCGAAAATCCTTATCTCTTTTCCTTATCTCTCAATTGTAGCCTACAAGACCGAAACTGCTCCTCCAAAAATTGCTATGAGGTTTCTGGCGCATGAAAAATGAGCAAAAATTTGACGTCAGACCTCGATTTCCCTCACAATTTAACCAATTTTTAGGTGCTCCTGCTCATTTGAGGCAGAAACCTCATATTTATACTACTTAGTGAATAATTCGTCATTTTCGACTCTGCAATTTTTGTGAGATGTGCATTTGTGGTTTTGTTAATCTACTTCTGTGTTACGCCCGGTCCATACGATTTTAGGGCGATCCGTTGTAATTGCGTTGATTTTTACCGGTAGTGTTTTGCATCGAGTTTTGTCTGGTCAGTTCGATGCCGCTGTTTTGCTGGGTGGTTGATTGATCTGCTTGTTTAGACTTGTCTCCTACAGTGCTTGGTGCGGTTGGCTCTCCGCTGCCGTGGTGATCTTTGCGGGATTCGGTAGCATTTTCATTTTGTTGTTCTTTGTTTTGGTGTTCGATTTTATTGGACTTTGCTCTACTGCTGTTGCCCGTGGCGCTGCTCGCATTCCTTATCTGGCTTTTTACTTGTTTTGATTAATCAATATTTGTTACGTGGAGTGCGATTTATTGACCTGGTTGGCTTTGTTAACTTATTTGTATTTGTTTGATTATTGCTGGTTTGGTCGCCTTTGTTTTGTTTTGTATCTGTTATTATTTTTTTCTGCACTGATCTGCTTCCGTTGTCGCAGCACGTGCAGTTAATTTTTGCTGTCGATCAGTTCTACAGTATTTTTGTCTGGTATTGATTTCTTGTTCTGTTGATTGTCTGTGGAGTTTGCTGCTCTTTCGCCGTTGTATTGTTGCGGATTCCCATTTGCTTTCTATGCTTTTGCGTTTGTGGAGAGTTGCCTTTGTTTGTCCCGAGCTGCAGTTTCCGTTTTTTACTCGGCTTTTTCGCCGTTGTTTTGTTTTGTGTCTGTTATTATCTTTTTTGCATTGATCTGCTGATTGGTTGATTTTTTTGTCTTGTTTGTCTTTGTTTTGTTTCCCGCCCTTTATTCTCTACCGTTTTATCCCTGCTTCCGTTGGACTGCGCTGCTGTTTCTGGTCGTGTGCGCCATTGACGTGTTCGCTGGCTTATTTTAATTTTTTTTTGTTTTGGTCGTTTCCTATTTTGGTTTCTGGTTTGCTGGTATTGTGTCCTCTTTCGCCTTTCTGCTACTATCGGGTCACCTCTCGTTGTGACTCTTTCTTTTTATCGCCTAACCCTGATTCCTGTTTATCTTCTATTTATTTTTTATTTATTTATTTATTTATTTTTTATTTATTTTTTTTTATATATATTTTCTTTTATTTTTTTATTGACTTACTTTTATTTACTCGACTGTGTTCCCTGTTTTTACTTTTTTTGCTTATTTCTATTCCGTTTTTGTTTTTGCGCCGCTCCCCTTATTCTGATTGCTTAAATTGTTTAAATTATTCATTTCATCATCCTGTTTCTGTGTGTTTTTCGTTGCTTACTACTGGTTGTCTTTCGTCTCGTCCCCTAACTTATTTTGATCTCATTTCATATATATATTTATTTTATATCTACTTACTGTTACGTTGCTGTTTTTTATTATTTCTTTTCCGCTCTGTTTCTCGTTTATTTATCTCACTATCCTATTTTGCTGTTTGCTGCCTGCTCTGTTCTTCGTCGTTACCTCGTGCTTTGATCATATCCTTGCTTCCTGTTCCAATTTCGGTTTATTCGGTCTCGTTTTTGCTTGTACTTTGTCTCTCACATCTCTCAGGTTCACTGTCCTATCTCACTTTTACTTTTTTTGTTATTCCTTTATTTTTCTCTATTTTGTTTTTACTTTGTATTGTTTTCTACTCTTTCGGTCTCGTTTTTTCTTTTACCTTGTCTGACTCTTATTTTATTTTATTTTCTGACTTTTATTTATTTATATTTTTCATTTTTTCTCTTTCCTATTTTGATTTATTTTATTTTATTTTTACCTTATCTTTCATTTCTCTATTTATTTACTGTTCTCTGTTTTTATTTTTGTATCTGTTATCATGGCAGTCTGTGGTTCCTGTTCGGGCGAAATTATTCTTGACGCTGTTACTTGTGATGGAGTTTGCGGCCAGACGTTTCATCTAGACTGCTTAAAGCGTGGTACCCACTCCTCGCGTCCCAAGACCTGCAGTGAGTGTTGTGACATCAAGCCGTGCCATGTGCTGAGACTCGTCAAGAGCATGATGGAGACCCTTTCCGGTGACCTGTCTCTTGTCGCTGACAGGGTTGGCTCCATTGCGAATCGCTGGGGGGGGGGGGAGTCTGGAATTTTTGTTTGTCGACGCTACCTCTCTGACGGCTAAGGTGGATAGATTGACGGAATCTGTTTACTCTATCGTGTCCAATTCGGGTGTCCTATTGGATAAGTCGCACGAGATTTCCTCCCGCATCTCGTTAGTGTCGGGATCTCTGGACGATATGCATGCGGCGATCGCGAGCCTCAGCCCTTGCCCAGTCCCTCTTCAATCACCCCGATATTTGATGATATTCGTCGTGGGGTTAGACAGGTGAAGTGTGATCTCGGTGCTTGGACCTCGGTTGTTTCTGCCAACTCCGAGTTGCTGGGTTCCATTGCATATTGGGCCGTACCGGACGCCAGCCTGCCCATGGTTCCCAGGCATCCCGCAGGCGTAAACGTCGCAATGGTGCCGCCACTGCTCTGCCAGCTGTCGCAGTTGTCACTGAGTCTCAAGGCTTAGTCCCCTCTCATCACTCGGGGGTGAGCGGCCTATCACCTTCTCAATCCGAGGTTCTTGATGACCCCGCCTTATTGTCTGAGTCTCTGAAACTTGACCATCTTGCCTCCATGGATCGCCCTGTGCTGGCTGTAACGGGCGACCGCCCACCTTCTCGCCCTGTCGTCACCGCGCTTAGACCTGCACAGCGGCCTAAATGTATCTTCGTATCTAGGGTCCACCGGGATACTCTCGAGGGCGATATTGTTAATCATATCTCCCTTCAGGCAGGCATTCCTTGCGATATGATCGCGTGTAAACGAATCAGCCCTGCCCAAGGCCGTTCATATTCGGCTTCCTTCAAAGTCTTTGTCCCGGAAAGCACCTTCCACGCGGTTGTCTCTCCGGATATTTGGCCCGCTGGTGCTATCGTTCGCGAGTTCATCCCTAAAGCCCGTGCGGTTTCGACTTCACAGTCAAAAAACTTGCCAGCCGGGTCTCTGTCCATTATGCAAACGTGACCGGGTTGCGTTCTAAAACCGCGCAGCTTTTCTCCTCTTCCTTTGCGTCCAATGCCGACATTATCTGCCTGACTGAGACCTGGTTGTGCGCCGGAATCTCTGACTCTGAACTGTTCGGCCCTGAGTTCCAGGTCTTTCGTCGGGATCGCCATTTATCTGACCCGTGTTCACCTGTTGGTGGTGGGGTTCTGTGTGCGGTTAGGGGGGGTCTCTCGTGTTCGGTCGTTGACATCTCGGATTCCCGCGATCTCGAGCTCTTATGTGTGGTAACGAGATTTCCCACCAGAAGCTTGTTTATTATTACTGCTTACATTCCGCCTTCTTCACCCTCCATTGCATACGAGCTGTTTGCGGCGGCTGTCGACAGTTTGTCCGACTACTTGCTTCCCTCGGACAACCTTGTACTCGTTGGTGACTTTAACTTGTCCTGCATTAGTTGGGTACATTCTCCTGACGCTGATGGTCTCGCTCCCTCGTTCATGTCTGCTCCCCAATTCGTTTTGCCCTTTCTAGACTCTTTAGCCGCTTCGAACCTGGCTCAATGCTGTGACATTACTAACGATTCAGGTAGATTTCTGGACCTTGTGTTCTCGTCTGACCCTGACTGCACGTCTGTTATGAGATGCGTGACTCCCTTGGTTCATGAATCAGGTCACCACCCCGCACTTCTGATTGTCATGTGTTTTGACACCGCTGACACGTCTCCCTCCCTATATGGGGACCTCTACTTTAACTTTAAACGGGCTGATTTCACGTCTATGAATAACTGGCTTCTTTCTTGTGATTGGTCGAGCGTGCTGGCGGAGTGCGATATCGACCTGGCTGTGAGCGCTTTTTACGACATCCTTTACGCTTGTTTTACACTGTTTGTTCCTGTCAGCACTTCTCGATCGGGTTCACCTCACTTGTTTCGGCCCTGGCTTGACCGCACCTCACAACATCTTAGGAACTTAAAAAGTAAAGCTTGGAAGAGGTTTTGTGCTTCTGGATGCCATGATGACTACTTGGTTTATTCTGAGCTCTACCAGCGTTTCTCCGCTCGGATACAAAACTCTTATGCCGAATACTTGTCTAACATGAGAGCTACGCTGCGTAATGATCCTAAACAGTTCTGGAGGTTCATCAATGCGAAGCGTAATTGTGACGCTTATCCTTCCTCCTTGAGGTACCTGTGAGAGCGATGATTCGTTCACTATTGCTAATTTCCTTGCGGAATTTTTCCGAACTTCTTTCTGTGATTCCACCTGTGATATTTCCACCCCTGACTTTGCCCATTTGACGCGGCTCCCGCCTACTTCCCTTGAGCCTAAGGATTTAGTATTTGACGACGCACGTGTTGCTGAACATCTATCTAATTTGGCAGACGGCTTCTCGAGCGGTCCTGATGGTATTCCCGCTTGCTTCTTGAAGAGATGCCAACTGCCTTTTGCGGGTGCTCTCTGTTATCTGTTTAATCTGTCCCTGCGTTCCGGCCGTTTCCCCGAACTTTGGAAGACTTCTTGTTTGATCCCGCTTCATAAGAAGGGCAGTATGTCTGACGTCTCCAACTATCGACCGATCGCCAGCCTATGTCATGCTGCGAAGGTTTTTGAGTCCCTTGTCAGTGACGTACTTCGATTCCACTGTAGTCTTTTTTTGCGGTCTTTCCAGCATGGCTTCCTTAAGGGAAAATCGATGACTACAAACCTCCTTGAACTTGTTAACTATTCTCTGCCGACCATCGAAGCCGGTAAGCAGGTGGACTGTGTATTTACAGATTTTAGTAAGGCCTTCGATCGGATTGACCATGGTATCCTAATCTATAAACTGTCTATTCTCGGGTTTCCTCATTGCTTCGTCGACTGGCTGTCCTCTTACCTGTCTGGTCGTACACAGCGAGTCCTATTTCAAGGCGCTCTTTCCAACCAAATTTTTGCCACCTCGGGGGTGCTTCAGGGTAGTATCCTTGGCCCGCTCCTGTTTATCATATACATTAATGATGTTTCGCTCCTGCTGTCTAACAGCAAAATTCTGTGTTACGCAGATGATGCTAAGATTTTTCGTACTGTTACCTGTGAATCAGACTGCAGTCTTCTGAACTCAGACTTGGCTTCATTCTGTGACTGGTGTTCGCGCAACCGCCTTCCTTTAAACACCGGAAGGTGCACCGTTATGTCCTTTTCCCGTAAAAGATCCCCTTTCCCCTTCGACTACACTGTCGATGGTGTTGTCTTGGATAGGGTTGACAGGATTAAGGACTTAGGCGTGGTCCTTAACTCTCGTCTTGCTTTTGACGACCACGTGGACTCGATCGTTGCTAGGGCTAGTTCGATGTTGGGTTTTGTTAAAACATGGTCTAAGGAGCTTGATGATCCCTACTTAACCAAACTTCTCTACTGCACATTCGTCAGGCCATTTCTGGAATACGCCAGCCCTGTTTGGTCCCCCTACTTTGCCGTTCACGTCAATCGCGTCGAGGCTGTGCAGCGCAGATTCCTTAGGTTTGCTCTGCGTGGACTTCCCTGGATTAATCCTTTGCTTCTCCCCTCTTACCCCGATCGTCTGTGTCTCATTTCTCTCGACTCCGAGAAGAGGCGTAATATTGCTAAAATAGTATTTTTGTTAAATTTATTGCAGGGAACGATAAACTCGCCTGAATTGCTGGAGGCCGTTAATATCTCGATCCCGCAGCGCTCCTTAAGAAATCGAGACTTCCTGTACATCCCAGGTCATCGAACTCTATATGGGATGCACGAGCCCATCACGTCGATGTCTCTTCTCTTTAATCAACACTTTGCCGAATTCGACATGGACTTCTCTAGGCTCCGCTTGAAGTGCTTGCTCAGGCAGCGCCTAGGTTGATGCTGGCGATATGAGTTGACTGCTTCCCTGCAGTTATCTTCTTGTTTTTAGTTTTAATTAATAATTATTTTGTATACTCCTGTATTAGTCAGTTTTTGACGAATCTGTTTTGAACAAATAAACAAATAAAAATGGGCACAGTCTTACCAGAAGGTCTCTTAAGGAGGGGTTAAGAGTAAAATATTGAGTCGGTAGGTCGTCTAATGTTCCACTAAGTGAACTAGGCCGCTTTTAGTATCTCAAGGGTAGAGTTCCCACATTCCACGATTATAATCGCGGAATAGATACGTTACGAAGGCAACGAAATAACCGGTGGATGCGCCATTTGGCAGAAAAAACTGTTAAGATGGGGAGATCTGAGAATCATGAACTTGCGTTGAGATGAGACGTTACCAAAAGCTTTACGCCGGTAGAGATTTGCTGAAGGCTCGGTGCGGACTAACAAGATAGATATGAAAAGGATCGATGGTGTACGAACAATTCATCGGCGACGGCCGGTCAGGATAACGGAGCTGGGTCAGTTGTGGTCTCACCGAGGCGAGCACGTTGTCCTAATGAGAGACGCCTGAGCCCCGATGATCCCTCCACGAGTAGCCAGACACACTTCCCCCACGACCAGACTGGACCTTGATGTGGGTGCGTACCTTCCTCCTTCAGTTTACGTCACGCCGGCACTATGGTTCTAAAACTCGGTACTCGTGGACGCTTATCATCATTAGAAGAGGACACACTCACTCCAGTATGGCTATCCTCCTTGTTGTCATGCTTCCGGGCCGGATTCTTGCGGGCCTGGTTCACACCAAATTCCCTTGGAGGTCTTCGAGCTCAAAGACTGGTCTGATAACTGCGACAGCACAAAAAAATTGTCGATGGATGATGACATTGAAGCCGGTGTAGGCCCATGTAGGCCCATGAACACAAACTTCACGCCGGTGGAGATGCTCAGGGCTCTGGGCTATACAGACTAAACAATTGTTCAAGAATATGCATATTGGTCAATGGAACTACTGACAGAGGCTGACCTGACTGGGCGATAATAAAAAACTGTTGGTGGTACAAATTGTGGGCAGGTGACAGAATGAGACATAAGCACAAATGTTATGTCGGTAGACGTGCAAAGGGCTAGGATCTTATCATACAATTTAGAGTTTTATTCATAGACAACGCTGGTCGAACCGTGCGAGAATCAAAATGTTTTCGTTTGTGGTGCGAGTTGAAACCTGATATGAGCTGTAGTGTAAGGCGTAAACACAACTTTACGTCGGTGAAATGCTGAGGCTCGGAGCTAAACTGGCAAAACTTTGGTTTTAGAGCACCCTATAGCTATTGACGGGACCACTGCGGGTCGTGGCGAAGCGCATAGGTGACGAGCCAATATCCGTGAAGGACGCCATTGAAGAGATAGGTGCGAGTTGCGGTTTAGGTCGCGAGAAAGATTAAGGGTCGTTGGGACATGGGGCACTTGGTTCTAAATTCTTAAAAAGGATATACTGTTGGCCACTAGGCCAAGCCTAGCCAGGAGAGCTCTTAAAGAGAGGCAAGGGGTGAAATTCAAAGGATGTCGGTATGACGAAAGTGTTTCACAAATCTGGACTCGATCGCTTTCGGTATTTCCAGTATACAGTGCTCACACTCCAAAATTCGGTCCATAAAATATGCTGTGCACACAACGAAGCAACAGGTGGATATGCCACTTGGCGAAATAAAATATTGAGTGGAATTTCGGGAAGTATGAGACATGCGTTGAAGTAAGACGTAAACACAAGCTTTACGCCGGTAAAATTTGCTAACGGCTCGGAGCTAATCATATAATATAGGAGTTATGAAGGGGGGTCGACGTTGGACAACCCGGTCGCAGTTTGTCATCACGGCTTTCCAGGTCTCAGTTTCCCACAGGCATACTCCTAATGAGGGAGCAGTCGTTGGAATCTGAGCCTGATTTCAGCGGTGGTATCACCAAGACAAGCAAGTCGTCCTAATCAGAGACGCGTGAGTCCCAATGATACACCCGCGAGCAGCCGGATGCTTCCCACACGACTAAATTGAGAATCGCGATTCCTGCCGTGCAGCACTGGACCTTGGTGTGTGTGCTTACCCTCCCCCCTCAGTATTGTCGGCACATTGTCATCGTCTCCGAGGAAACTCAACTAAGTGCACATTCATCATCATCAGAAGATAACACACACACCAGTAAGGCTATCCTCGCAAAACTGCCCCATGATATGCCGCCGCGCTTCAGGGACGAATATCCTTTGCGTGGTAGGTCCCCAACAAACTTTCCTTGTAGGTCTTCAAGTTCATAGAGAGGGTTTCCCTTTCGAGATCGAACTCGGCACTTTACGAACTTCCTGTTTAGTTTGGCGCTAATCTGTTTCGCAAAGCTGCTTTGGCTGAAGTTCCTGTGATAGACTTCCTGCCCGATTTTGAAGTTTACAGGCTTGGAACGTGTATTGAAGGTCCGTTCACCTTGCTCAAAAGCTCTGTGTAAATTTTTCCGGCCCTGTTCCCGAATCAAACTGAGTTTGTCGGAAGTATCGACTTCCTGCCCGATTTTGAAGTTTACAGGCTTGGAACGTGTATTGTAGGTCCATTCACCTTGCTCAAAAGCTCTGTCTAAATTTTCCGGGCCTGTTCCCGAATTAAATTGAGTTTGTCGAAAGTATCTACATCTATTGGTTCACTCGCAGCCTGTAGCCATCTTAATAGCGCGTTTGCAGAACTATGCTCGACCATTTGCTGGCCAAACAAAACTTTGTATGACGAGAAGCCAACAGACTGGTAGACTGAACTCCGAAGAGAACTCGCTATTTAACTCAGCTACTTGTCCCATCTGTCATGCTCGTCCTTAACATAAGCTCTGATAGCAGCAAGGATGGATCTATTGACCCTTTCGGAGGCGTTTGCTTGCGGCGAGTGCACTGCGGTACGAAAGTGTTGGATGCCGTATCTTTCCAAAAGGTTACCAAACTGGGCTGACCGAAACTGCGGACCGTTGTCTGTAACCATACTCCCCGGGACACCGGGAAGATTTCTTCCTCGGCAAAGCTGCAAATTAATGTTGTGCTCGCCTTTTGCAGTGGGCGTAGCAGAGTATACTTCGAGAAATGGTCCAACGCAATCAAGATGCATGCATGGCTTCGTTTCGTGCGAGGATACGGTCCCAGTAGGTCCATATAGACTCGCTGCCATGTTCTTTCCTTCGTTGCTTGAGCTCCCATTGGTGGTCGTAGGATAGAATTTGGGGCTTTTGTCTCCTTGCAGGTGTCACAGGCTAATACATACGCTCGTACATCTGCGGTCATCTTTCGCCAATACAGGTGTCGTCGTGTTGGCTCTTAGGTCTTGCCTATGCCTCCATGTGAAGATTGTGACGGATCATGCGCCCTCGCAATGACGTCTGGCACCAAGCCCCGTGAAATCCCAAGCTGAAAAGCCTCTTCTTTCTGAACTGGGTCACCAGTTCTGGGCTACGTCCGGATGTATACATAGCCGTCGCACAAAGTTAAGCCTCGCCAGGATGACTGATGTTTTTCGACTCGGTCCCGAAGGTCCTGATATTCTTGAAAGTCGAAATCTGGTGCGTCTAAGTCAACTTGCGGGCCTTGTTCCTGTACAGTTGGCGGATCAACGGCGGCTAGTTCTTCACAGTACACACGGGATAATGCATCAGGTACCACAGGCTGCTCTTAAGGTGTTCTATGGTAAAGTCGAAACCCTGAAGCTACAGACTCCACCGGGCCAGGCGTCCATTGAAGTCTTTTTGGGACATCAGCCATTGCAAGCTCGTATGGTCCGCCACCACCTTGAACGGCATTAGTTCGACGTAAGCCCTGAATTTCGATGCTGATGATAGCTGCCAAACATTGCAGTTCTGTGATCGTGTAGTTGTGTTGTGCTGAGTTCAACTTCTTTGACACGTATGTGAGTGGTCTTTCGTTACCTTCGTAGTCCAGCTGGATCAAGACTTCGCCCACACCCTGTTTACTCGCATCGCACTGGATGACGAAGGGCTTGGTGAAGTCAGGACTCACCAACACTGGAGAAGAAGTAAGCTGCTTTTTCAGCTGTTCAAATGCGGACTGGGCGGACTTAACGAACAGACTTAGAGGGAGGGTAATCGACGATGGCTGCGACCTTGTCAGGGTCCGTCTTGATCCCTCCGTTACCGATTATGTACGCTAAGTACCGCGCTTCCTTCAAGCAGAACTTACTCTTCTCCACATTTATCGTAAGTCCAGTCTTTCTCAAACATTCCGGCACCTTAACAAGGAGCGATAGGTGGGAGTCGAAGTTCTCCGTCAGCACTAACAGGTTATCGAGATATACCAACACCTGGTCTCGAAGATAGCAGGGAATGACCTTATCCAGCAGGCACATTATCAGTGGCGCATTGCACAGCCCAAACGGCATCACCGTATAACGATAGAGGGGGTGGCCGGAGACCGTGAAAGCTGTCTTTTCGCGCGATTGTTGGTAGAGTGGAATCTGCCGGAAAGCGTCTTTAAGGTCGAGGCTGGTAATGTACCTTGATGAAGGAAGCCTACTAAGGATTCCATCTATATGCGGTAGTGGATAGGCATTATTCTTGGTCAACGCATTGACATTGCTCGCATCAAATCACAGCCTGACCTTGCCTGGCTTCCGTTCTAGGTCCATGGGCGAACTCCACGGGCTCTGGCTTTCCTCTATCACGCCAAGTTCTTTCATCCAGTGAAGTTCGGCATCCATCAGCTGTTGCACGGCTGGTGACACAGGATAAAAACGCTGCTTGATGGGTGCAGCGTCTCCTACATCTATCCGACGTCTGCCGTGTCCTACTATTTGCCTCCTCCGGACTTCGTGCTGCAGCCGGTGCTGACATTGAACTGTGGGCTTGAGGTTCAATCTGAGCTATCGGCTCTATTGCTGTCGTTGCTGGTTGTCTTGCCGTCATGCGGGTATTGTAACTCTTTGGAACTGCCCCGGTTTCGTTTTCCCTAGTTAATAGTACCTGTCTGCACATTGGACATTTCCGACTTGTCTTAAGCCACTGACTCAAGCACTGCCGGTGGGGCTCATGTCAATAACTGGTCAAAGCGGTATCGTCCATCTGACAGACAGGGCACCGGTTTACATCCACAGCCGTGGCTCCAGTTGGGGTTCGTGCCATATATATGACGCTGGTTACTTCCGGATTCTTTGCAAAAAAAAATATATCGTTGAAGTGACAAGGGACGTTTCCACCCAAAATTACAAAGTTCTAATCTGAAAAAAAGAAATTCCAAGTAATGTTCTGAAAAGGTACAAATTTTAGTTCTGAAAAAAAAATCCAAGTTATGTTCAAAAAACAAACTTTCACCGTCGTACTCGACGGAAAGATCAAAGTTGTGATCCGAAGCAAAAATTTTTTGGTTAGAGCAATCTAAACACTGTTTAGTAAGGTTCAAAATAAGCTTCTGAAAAATCCAAAGTTTAATCCTGAAAAGTCGAAGTTAAATTTCTGAAATTTCTAAAGTCAAATCCTAAAAAGTCGAAGTTAAATTTCTGAAATTTCTAAAGTCAAATCCTGAAAAGTTAACAGTTAAATTTCAAATAAAAAAAAGGATTCATAATACAAATATAACAAAAATGTTATTCTGGTTCTCAACACTTCAAAAGTATGTGCTTCGAATCTCAATGTATACTGCTATTAACTTCTGGAAGTTTTTACTTGGTAAGCCTACAGGGCAAGGCTTAAGATTTTGAGCGTTAAATGAGGTATCCTTAACTTTAGGTTCTTATAGAAATGAACTGACAATGTAAGTTACCCTTTGACGGCGGATGAGAAAATGCGCATTTTGTCAACGTCGTTTGGGAGAATGAAGAATCTTAGTATCAGGAGAAAAGAAAGCAAACTTGTAGCAGCAAGACCCCCTTGTCTTTAATAAACGAGCTATTATATGATCTGGTAAAAAAAATCTAATCTCTATACAGAGTTATATTTTCCTAAGTTCATATCATCCACGTCTATATTTAAATTCAAAATATATATGTAGATAAAAATATGCAAACCAACAAGAATAATTTTAGACTTTTACAAATCATGTAACCAAGATATAGATATGTACTGTCTGACATTTGAAATATTTGAATTTTCCTAATGCCCTATAGGACATCAGGCATATACGTATATCTAGTGAATATTACTTATCTTCCTGTCTAATAAAATAACAATTATAAAGTTATGAAACTTACAACTACGATCTGATGACATGATTCAGCATTCTGGTCAGTAAGAATTCAATTGAAATCTCTTCTTTATTATTCCTGTCAATACTTTCTCACTTACATCGTCTAAATAGACTACGGAGAAAATTTATTGAAGCATCTATAGTAATGAATCACCTTCGACTAGCAACTCACAGTCCCGTATACATAATATATGAATAATATTAAATTTCGAAATTTTTATTCCCATTTAACAAACTCAGAATCCATAAAAATGTATGCAAATAGTTATTCCGTCTTTCCTACTGATTTAAGACGCCAACTTAACTTTTTTTCCACTTTCCTCTCTCAAAAAATTTTCTTCCTTCACAATTTCTCTTTCAGGGCAAACATTTAATTTACACTTTAATTTCTTTTTCCAATTTACATTCTCTAAAATTTTTCTCATTCACAATTTAATTTTCGGCACCAACACTTTAATTTCCTTTTTTCCACTTTCCTTTCTCAAACAAATTTTCTTCCTTCACAACTCATTTTTTTCCAGGGCAAACATATAATTTACACTTTCATTTCCTTTTTACTTTACATTCTCAAAAAAGTTTTTCTCCTTTCCAAGTTAATTTTCAGTGCCCACACTTTAATTTCCTTTTTACTTTAAATTCTCAAGAAAATTTTCTTCCTTCACAATTACTCTTCCTCAAAAGAAAATTTTATTCCTTCACAATTTTTCTTTCTCAAAAGAAAATTTTCTTCCTTCACAATTAATTTTTTTTTAAAGGGCAAACATTTAATTTACACTTTCATTTGCTTTTTACTTTACATTCGCAAAACAAATTTTCTCCTTTCCAAGTTAATTTTCAGTGCCAACACTTTAATTTCCTTTTCACTTTACATTCTCAAGAAAATTTTCTTCTTTCCAATTTAATTTTCAGTGCGCACACTTTAATTTCCTTTTTTTCCACTTTAATTGTTTGGTTCAACCGTCCCGTTCCCTTTTTCAAAATTTTAACGCAAGTCCACTAACTGCGAGGAATTGTTAAAAATTGTACTTAGCAACCCACACATTCCGTATTTCGCAAAACGAATTATGTTTTTATACAGCACTCGAGACTTTTTCACTGGTCAACCGAACCATTAAAAATTAAAATTTTAATTTTCGAAGTATAACACTAAAACACCTCAATCAACCAGATCCCTTTTACTTCCTTCACCCATGCCAAAAAAAATTTTAATACCAATTATTACCGCCCGCTTGGATTGTCAACCGAGAACTCAACTAACTCTTCGCGCCAATATTTTTTGCTGCCGGCAAAAGTCACACACACAGGCGTACCATCCCGCTGCTCCCATAAGATTTTCAGTCATCAGCACATACATATATAATCTCGGCTTAAACGGTTTTGTCGTATGATCTGGTGCCAGATGTTCAAGTTAAGTTCAAATTCATTGCAATTTTGCTTGCTTGAACTTGCTTGAGTTTTATTTTTGGTATTTTCTTTGCAGCCCGACCGTTTTTTTGTTGAAATTTTGCACATTTTCATGGGTGGCTGTGGATTTCAACTTTCTGGTGTATGTGCTGTTATTGTAACTGTTGCATTCTTGTTGAAATGCAACTTTTAGACACTTTAAGCAAATTTTTGATGTGGGAGCCGAGGAATTTT
This sequence comes from Leptarthrus brevirostris, assembly GCA_964036015.1. Lineage (NCBI taxonomy): Eukaryota > Metazoa > Arthropoda > Insecta > Diptera > Asilidae > Leptarthrus > Leptarthrus brevirostris. Next base: position 75,680,335 of record OZ038371.1, read on the forward strand.
ATGAAAATAATTCAGCTCTCTGCTCATCAATTTTAATGCTTGAGGTGTCATTGGAACGGAAATTTCGTGCCGCTTCCAATTATGCCCTTTTTATGCACGTAAGTATATTCGCAGGTGTCTTTTTTTCAGGTGGGTAAATATGTCTTTGGGCTCAACCAAACGAGCCGAACCTTTTTATGCGCTTACGCAGGTGAGTACTTGTTTCTTTAGGGATTTTAGGTATGATGAGTGGGCGCGGGAATGAGGGCAAGGAAGTGGAAAATAGGAGTAGAATTGAGGATTGGGAGCAAGGAATAGGATTTCGCTTGTTTAGCCGAGTCCACCGACATCTCAAGGAATTCGATTTTTCTTTCACCCCTACCTGGACTCAGTGGTCAGGTGATCCTGGACCACTGGGAAAATTTTATTTAGCGACCATAACAACGGTATAGCTCATGACCAGAGTCTGGGATGCAATGCCAGGAACTCTTAAAAGTGCATTAACTTTAGCCAACCAAATGGAAGCAAGTCAAGAAGCCAAAGGGATCAACCGCAGCAATACGCGACCTCCACCAATGCCACATAGGCGTGCCACATACAATCGCTGCAACACTGGCTCGCAGTCGGGAAACTAAAGTTGCCTGAATTTGAGGAGTGAAATTCGGGCTCTCTTATAATAAATGCTCAAGTAGTAAGTGTTAACCCATTCAACACACCTATCGTTGAGGCTTGTGGTCCGACCTCTGTTAAATGTTCATATAAGAAAGGAAATGCGAAGAATAAGAGCAAAGCTGTACTTGCCTGCAAACCACTCAAACATGCAAGCCAAGAGCAGACGAAACCTGCTGAGTCTTCAACAAAAAAGCAAGGAGAGACAAAAATCGAGGAATATACAGCTTCAAGCGTAGTCAAACGGTTCAATATCCGACAGATATGGCGTTATTATCTGTGACAAAACTGGGGAAGAAGTTTTCGTATACGGAACAGGCATCAAAGATAGTCAATTGAGCCCCAAGAAAACTTTTCTCAAAGATGGTGAACATGTTGTGTTTGATGTGGTTCCCGGACAATGTAAAGTCGCATGGCTATTAATGTCTTTATTCTAGACGATACGTCAAGGAAAGCTAAGGAACAACAACGACCAGCTAAATTCTGTAAACAATTTCTCCGTTCAGAAACACGACGACGATTTAGGTAACTTGAACTGTGCTACAGCCACAATCCCACCACCTGTATCTTTTGCCGATATCACAGATCCAAAAGAATTATCCGATTTTTCGACAAACTGACCGCCACTAGCTTTGTGGAGCAAAAGTAAGTGGAGATAGAAGTCCCAACAACTACGAAAATTTTAATAGGATCACCTGAAGCTATGAACAACCTATCCTGCAAAGAATGTATTAATGGCGTTGACTGCGATTTAATATCGATAGCGGGGCTACGCAAACTGTGATACATCCAACAGTACTGCAGTGGAGTCACCACCATTTTAATCTTAATCCGTCCTTGGCAATGATACAAGCAGTTACTGCAGATTTATTGCCCGTAGATGCTACAGCTGAAGTATCAATCCAGCTACAGAAATTTTCCACACAACACTTGGTCTTTGTAGCAACTATTTCGGATGATTGCGTTTTGGGGGTGGATTTCTTACTCGACATGCTTGCAAAGATGTTTTGCCTGAGACCCTTAATAAAAGAAGAGATTCAAGCCATGACTATAACAACGGTTACCATACCATCATATGGGGAGGGTGTACTAAAACTTAGGTCCAACTTATTATGTAATGATGTTGTAGTGTTTCCTCAAGCATCGACTCCAGAAGCCATTGAAGTCATTCCCATGTTATCGCTGGCAAATAATGGACATGTTCTGGCTAGGATTACCAACATATCCTCGAAAGAAGTCACCATACCACCAGGCACTTCTTTCGCATCTATCGATCTCCAACCAAAAATTGCAAACAGCTTTACTCGAAAGAACTCAAAACGACGACTTACAACGACTTCTCCACCGTAGTTCTACCGCTTTGCATGATCATAAACAAAGGATCGTGAAGGATTTTTTAATACTTATAAAACATAGCCGATTTAATTGGACAGCTGAATGTGTGAACTCATTCACCACACTTAAATATGCTTTAACGACCGCACCTATTTTAGTTCAACTCAACCAGACTGATTAATTTGTCTTGGATAATCATGCTAGTCATTATGCATGCGGAGCAGTACTCTCACAAGTGGTTGAATATTATAGTAAAACCCCTAGTCGCACCAAGACTAATTATTACGTAACGAGGAAGGAACTACTAGCAATCGTTAAAGCAGTAGCACACTTTCAACCATACTTGCTTGGAAGACATTTTGTACTACGAACCGACCACACCTCTTTACGATGGTTGGTAAATTTTCGAGAACCAGAAGGACAAATAGCCCGATGGCTGGAACGACTTCAACAGTTTAATTTTACTATATAACACCGTCCTGGAAAGAAGCACGGAAAAGCCGACTCATTGTCTAGACGACCGTACATTTCAGCCGATTGCAAGTACTGTACCTGCCTCGAAGAAAAACAAACTATTTTAACACAGATCGCCGTAGTTCAGAACGACTTTAGTGCGCTACAAGAGCAGGACGAAACCCTTCAACAAGTTAGATCTTGGCTACTAAAAGGTGATCGACCCCCACGAGAAACAATTAGTCATCTCCATCCCGATATCAAGGCCTACTGAACTATGTTTTCAGTACTAACCATAAAACAGAATGTCGCCTGCCGCTGCTAAGCAAACGCCTCTTTAACGCATTACCAACTCCTTTTGCCAACATCAAAGAAGAAGGATGTTCTCAAACATTTGCACAACAGCGCAACTGCCGGTTATCTAGGTGTTAAAAAAACCTTACAGAAGATTAAGGACCGATACTATTGGGTGGGATATGCCGAAGACGTAAGGAACTGGTGCCAATAGTGTATCACCTGCCAGCAAAGAAACGGACCTGCAAATAAAGCGAAAGCTAAGCTGCAAATTTACAACATAGGAGCACCATGGGAAAGGATCGCAATTGACTTCCTTGGTCCATTGCCAATTTCCAACAGAGGACACCGCTATATTATAACTGTTATGGACTATTTCACGAAGTGGCCTGAAGCCATACTACTCCGGAATCCGTATCGGACGCCGGACAGTCGGACGGGATGGTCGAATGTTTTAATAGGACTATCTTGGATTATCTCCGGAAATTCATATTACAGGACCAGAAAGACTGGGATGAACATTTACCGTTCCTCCTTCTGGCCTACAGATCATTCGTACACGATAAAACCCAGCAAACACCATATATGCTGACATTTGGCCATAAACTACGCCTGAAATTGGAGTAATTTATTGGGGCACCACCTGAAATGACAACATCCACAAGTGAATATCTAAATAAGCTTCAGAGTCAATTAGAAAGTGTTCACCGTTTTTGCCGTAATTGCCTGGAAAAGAGTAGTCGGGTTATGAAAATGCGCTATGATATTTCAGCAAAAGCAAACCCCTCAAAATCACAGAAATTCAAAAAGAACTAGGCGGAAACAAGAAAAAGTAAATGGTACTCCACAGAAACCGACTGTCAATTTGCAAACAGCCCCGAGATGCCACAAATATTGGTGAGAGCAATTAAACGATCGACTCGAACACACGAACGAACGCGTCGTCGCGTGACTACTACTCGAAAGGCGAGTCAGAGGCGCCTTTAAACTTCTGGTGTTTCAGACTTGCGATGAGCCGGCCGTCGTACAATAATCATCGTGCGTGTCACGCTCGTGGGCGGAAATGCCAACGGCTCTACCCCAATGTCTTTACTTCAACTCAGCTACCCTGGAAATAGAATACAGAGCTAACACACTCCTACTAAATTTTAAGTTTACTAATGAAGCACGAAATAGAATAAACAAACAAAAAACAACAAAAGCGTAACTATATGGTTTTAAATTACCTTAATTTTAGAAATCTTTCTAATGAAATGTTTTTTTCTTGCAATCTCTTCGTTCTACGCTGGAGAAAAACTACCGTAGACTGCGACTACTGCAGCGGACCGCTGCTTTCTTCTATAATTAGACCGAGATATCCAGCAATGGTTAACGACAAAGGGGTAAACTTCCAGAGCATGAGCTCTTATTCTTCCTGGTCATCAATAGCGGCAACATCCCGAGCTGAGGACAGCTCTTTTATCATTGGAGGGCCGTGTTGCAGTACTCACATTAATTAAGTAAAGTTAAAATGTCCTCCTCCTGAGTCCATCACGGCATGCAATGTCTTCGCCCGGTGACACATAGATGGCAGATCTAAAAATAAATGAAAATTAAGAAGAGATCAAATAAATTCAATGAAAAGAAAAAGAAATACCATCAACGGTGTCCAAAAAAGTTCGAACTGGAACAGCAGTCAGATAAAACGTTATAGCGGGTCAGCTGCTCTCTCTCTGATCCAGAATTAAATCGAGTGATATACCTCAAAGCAAAAGTGAGTAGTTTGTGAAAAATTAAATTTGTTAAAATGAAAGTTGTTAAAATTGAACTGTGTAAATTAAATAAAAGAAAAGCACAAGAATTGTAAAGTGCGGGTTTTACTTCTCACCACAAGAATAAACCACCGGGATGATCAATTTAAAAATATCCGGTAAGTGGCTCCTTGCATTTTGTCTAACCTCATGGCATTAAAAAGTGCTAACCAAACTACACAAAACTATAATTTAAGCTTCACACGCGAGATAAAAGTCCCGACACGTCGTAAACAACTTGCGCCTTTATATCAACCTCGAGTACTGAGGCAGGCCACGCAAGACGTTCACATGCCACTACACCAAACACATTTTGAGAAGTCCCATACAACTCTATCGCGACTTCACTTCGCCTCTTCACGAGTTACTACGTAACTTAACGACGAATTTTGCACTTGGGTTATTTTATTCACCTTATATCCACTGTTAGTGGTATAGATTTTACATAGCCTGGGGAAATTAAGCTCTCCGCGTTTATCACGTAAACTTACCATCTTTACCGATGCGGCGAATTGCTGGTTACCCGTTGTTATTAATTGCTACAGTTTTGGAAATACTAGCTAGACGGACAAATCCAATACAAAAACCCCTCTCGGAAAGTTTTAATTATTCAATTGCTCGGCAACCTCTACAAAAAACTGTAATAATATAAATAAAACACTAACTGATACTGGCTTTGTTTTCAACGTTAAAAAATTACGCTCGGATTGAAAAAACCGAACTGCCACCAATTAATAATAGCAACATAATGCATTCTTCCAGAAATAGCAATAACTATAAATCTCGACAAGGCTATAGACATAACAAATAATATGTATAATCAGAACAATCGGAGCAATAATTTTTTTTAAGTATAATGGCCCATTATTGCTTTATTCGTTACAAAAGTTAAATCCTAAAAACTCCTAGCTACCCTAAAATTCTACAAAATGACACAGAAAAGAAATAAAATGACTATAAACTTGAAGGCAAAAAAAAACCGGTAAAAAGAAAATAAACAAATTTCAAAATGCCTCCAAGTGAGTGCCAGCTCTAAGAAAAGTTTCTTAAAAAATTTTTAAAAAATTCCGAAACTAAACCTAGAGCTAAACCTAAAACAACCGAACAAAATAAACCGAAACCGAAAAATCAAACTAGAACATGATTGTCCCAGTGGATAGATGTGTTCCCAGAGGATAGATGCAGCACCGGACGAAGTTCCTTCTTCGCCAACTACTGCTCCCAAGCAAATGCCCTCTCCGTAGATCCGTTCGCCACTTTTCTAGTCCTCCGGGAGCACTCATCCAAACATGTTCTAAGCGAAAGCACAAAAATTTCGAACCGATTAGAGTCCCCCGGGACCAGTCTGCAGAGTCATTGTCCTCCCAGTTCTACGATTCCAACGTGAGACTTGTCCTTTCTGCAGCACTTGCAGCAATACCAAAGCGAAGAGAAGCTTCGTGGACAAGCTGCTGCAAGTCTGCGGATTGTTATTCTCAGTGAAAGACGAGGCTTTCGTTCCGCACCGACGACAAAGGTTGCAAGGTGCAGTTGAATGTGTCGGCCTCCGTTGCCAGGAACTCTAAACGTAATCGCCTCTTCAATCTAGCAACGAAGTGGTTTTTAAGTGCATGTGTGTGAAACTGTGGGTTAGTGGGCTGTTGCCCAGGCTCGATTCGCATGCAGTATAGACGAATTGTTGATTTAGCAAGTGTAAGTAAAAAGCTTATCAAGCAATTCACCTGGTTACGTGTTCTTGGCCCCAGTAAAAACGACGTTCTAGTTATGCCGAATGTCGAGCAGATATGCTGGTACATATCGCGAACAAGATTATAAACAAGGTCGGGCATGTGAAGAAGGGTTCCTTCACCACCGAAAACCGTGCAGGCTCTTTGAATTCGTCGATCGATATGTGACAGCTGGTTTGGATGCACAAGGCTGTGATGAAGCAGTTTGAATGCCACATCAGAGTATCTGTAATTGGACGGATAACTATATATCACTCTGCTAGTTATTGGTCGATTCATTACGAAAGCGTTTATCACCTCAGAGCTAGGTTCCCTAGTAGAAAGACGAATAAATCCACCAAGACGAATATCCACCAATACGTTTAATTGTGTGGTGTGAAGGTGTATCAGTGTGTTCCCATAAGCATCAATAATGTCTCCAAGAACTGTGAGTTGTCCTGTATCGGCCATTACACCTCGAGCATAACTGAACATCGAATCTACTAACTTAGGGTTCAATCTGATAGGAATCGCTGAGAATTCCCCGTACCCAAGTTTATTCCATCGCAAATGGAATGTTGGTCTTATTCTGACGTAGGTCATAATCGCGGAGATTAGATCCTGGGACCAGTCATGCGGATATGGTGGACTGACCGAGAGCCGATAGTATTGCTCCCCTGCGCCGTTACCCCCCATAGAACATACCTACAGCTGCGAAATTAAATTATTTTTTTACAGAACACTCGTTGGAATGCCCGTACCTGAAGACAACAAAATTTTACGATCATAATAATAATAATAATGTGTTTTCAGCGACCCATCGCCTTCTTCTCCAGAATTTGTCAACGACCATAGCCTGTAAAAGTTTCACGAAGCCTTCTTCGAAGCACTCCGATTGTAACAGGTGCACGATGGACGAGGTAATCAAATAATTGACAAGGACTGCACGTCCTTTCGGCGAAAGTGGAAGCAGTCTAGTCCGCAACGAATTCACAGCTCCAGAGAGTTTCTTCAAAGCCATGCGGCTATTATATGTTTAACAATCGAGCGCCACATATACAAATAAATATTTCAGGTAAGTATTCGTCCATTGTATGCCGAGGGGAGAATCTGTGCGATTCCGCCACCTCCCACACCATAGGCCTTAGCTTTTGCTAAGGTTAACCCTAGCGCCCGCCAGTCGCTCGTATTGTTTGAAAACTCTACAGGAAACTGGAAATGCATCCTCTTTCGTGACGAAAATAGACAGGTCGTCAGCATACGTTAATATAAGTGGCCTTATATTAGCGTACGGTAAGTGAACTGAATATTCCCTCAACGATCGATTTACCAACAGCGGCTCCAATGAAATGTCATAAAGCTTTCCTGACAACGGGCATCCCTGCCTGATACCCCGATGAAACGGAATAGGAGACAATATATGCCCATTAGGCTTTATGAAAATCACTAAATCTCTATGCAGACCACTGATGATCTCAATTCATCTGGACGGAAGTCCAAACATATCGAGCACTCTCAGTAGATACTCGCGCGAGATACTCAAACTCGATGCATGATATGTGCTTCGATTGAATCTCGTTTCAATAAGTGAGCGAATCTGAAGCTTTTCAACATCCCATCAATGGCTAATGACGCCAAAACTGAATAAATTCTTCGATGAACTGCTCCGAGTTCAACAAGTAATTGTTGAAAATCCAGTAAGCAGTTCGCTTTTCGACCCAAGTGATAGTCGCCTCAACAAGATGGTGATCAGTTAATGAACACACTTCATGAGTGACACTACCCTGGACATTTCGGAAAACCCTAGTCGTTGGATTAAGCCAACGATAGACATCCACAAGGTTGCTATGTCTCACTATGCTCAACAATCGCGGGGCATTCACCGAGTTGAATTCAACTCTAGAATGACGATCGATTGAAGAATGTAGTGTGCAGTGGAAGTAACCCCCAAGGTTAACTTCACCACCGAATATCATAATATGTGACAGGATTGAGTCCAACACTTGTCTTTCAGTATCCTGGTCACCCCCCCCCCCCCCCCCCCCCAAGACGAAATCTAACGAAGCCGCGAAACCTGGGCAGATGTATGTGTATCCCGCAAACATCAGTGTAAAGCTGTGAGACACAGCAATTGCGACACCGGAACCTGTACTGGGCGTTTCTATAGCAAAAACTGTGTAACCCTTGTGTTAGTTTGAATTTTGTTTTAGACGTGTGAATGTCTCTTGTGCAACATTCGTCTTCTGTATAAGTGCAATGTCCGTGTTCCATCCATTGTCTTATGTTTTCAAAAATACTGTGTAGTCTGGTGGGTGCACTCAAGCCCCCTGCATTGATTGATGTTATCCTACACATTCACGAAATCGCAAGAACTCAGACAATGACTGCACGAATCTACTGATATAGAGCCCTGTCCAGTTGGAGATCCTCAAGGATACCCGAGACTTTTTTGAAGAGGCGCTCACACTTCGACACCTCATTGTATTTGGCCTTCTTTTTGGCCTCTGCCAAGAGGAGCTTCAGTTGGAACAGGATCCTGGCTGGATCTCTAAGCTCGCGCCTGAGAATGGTCAAGATCCTGTCCGAACTCTTCTTATAATGAAAGCTGTCGAAGAGCGAGCGCAGCTTCTCCCTCGGAACCTCCACCAAAGCAGGTTCCACCTCAAAACGGCTACTAATCGGTATAGAACTTCCACATGCTTCATAGCCGCTTTGGGTTGGACCGGTCGTCTTGAGAGCAGAAACAATCTGTACATCCGAGAGAACTTCACTGACATTCATTTTAGTTACTGATGGTACACTCGGAGCTCAAGGTGTAGCCTATTCCCCCGAGACCCTCCCAGTGCCCACTACCTTTTTCGGTGGTGGCATCACCTCCTGGTCATGCTTTCCCTTCGTCTTCCTCTTTATCCTCTTTTTTTTTCTTTTTCTGGCTACCACTTGTAAGCTCCTCGTCCGAAGTGTCTGTCTTTTCCCGTGGTGGGGTAGCACCGTTTATAGCCGGCATCAGATTTGACTCAGGGAGAGGCTCCTCCGACACCGTAGTGGCAGATTGCTCCAAGAGGGCAGGCGCAGCACTAGGCGAAGTTACAGTTTTGGAAACTTCTGAACTTCTCCACAGTGGCCTCAGCCACTTTCCTGAGCCTCTTATGACACTCTGCAATAAAATGCCCTGCCTGATGGGAAGCATGGCATTTCGCTTCGGTGCTTACCTCAATCCAGGTCATCGATCCAGCAACACTCCAGTAAAAGCCGTCTGGAAGCACGCACCCCTGGTTTAAAGTGATGTGTGCTTCACGGCTTAAACTTAAGATACCAAGACCGAGTTCCTCGTCCCCAATTCGAAGTGGCACTCTGACCTGGCCCCGAGGTGAACCCGAGAAAAGCAGACTCTCGTTGGCTCCACTGAAACTGGGTAAGGCTGGAAGTGCCTACCACCCACATCGATGCCCTCCAGCATCATAAATTGTACGGTTACTACCGTTGTCATCATGGCCCAGTTTGCCAATAGCGCACTAGTGCCGCCTGCCACCTCGGAAATCGCAACGATCGCTGCTCCACTTGATGCGATACCAGTGTTTTTCTTTGCTGCTGTTGTAGCTTTCACAATTTTGGCTTTTTCGGTTCTGCCCTTAATAGCTCTTCAGTGGGCTCTTTACTTTTTAGGAATGAATCGAGGTCTACCTTCTGGTCTCGTGCCCTTTTTTTCTTGTATTCGGGGTTTTTTTCTTTCCCCCAGATTCACCTTCGCTGCTGCTACTTATACTGAGTGCAGTAGCAAATCTAGTAGGAGTTGAAAAGTCTCTGACCACTTGATTTAAAATTTACAGTTCAAAATTAAATTAATTGTAGATTGCAAAAATGCTTCAAAAAATGTGCAAATGTCACAAAATGTTTTTTTTTAACACGAACACAACAGTAAGACATTAAAAGACAAATACACAAATGAACAAATTACAACTACTTTTACTCCCTAATTGAATGGCATGTCCCGTCACTTTGGCACATATAATAATAATAATCAAGATAATAATAATAGGTCATATACAAACAATTACACTAGACACAATATTTATAATAATAATTTTAGAACAAATAACAATAATATTAATAACCGTAATAGCTATAGGAATAACAGCAACTCTAGAAATAATATCAGAAATATAAATAGCAACAACATATTTAACAACAGTAATAATTCTAGACAAACACCTAGAAATGTTAACTTCATTGACGACCAGGGAACCGTAGAGTCCTCCGGAGAGGAGTAGACCAGCCTCCCGGAGCAAACAAAATCTACAAGATAACGGATAATTGAACGAATAATATTGCATTATATTGCGAAAATGTTAAGCAACATTTCAATTTTTAATTGACACAGGCGCGGTTATTTCTTTGATAAAAAACGAATAGTTAAATATAGATAATTATAATTTCAACCCAAATGATAAATGCAAATTAACCGGTATCACAAATGAAGCTATAATTTCGTTAGGAGTAATAAAATTAAAACTACAAATCGGAGATTTCGAAGCAACAAATTTATTCCATATAGTGAGTAGATGATGATTTTAAAATCAAAATGGACGGAATAATTCGACGGGATATATTACAGGAATTTTTATGGAAAATAGATTAAGAACCTTTCATCATATCATTCAATATTAACGAACAAGAGGTTGTCTTACCAATAGAAATCAAACCATTGAACATTGCACAAATAAAATTGCCAGCAAGAACAGAAATTGTAGTTCCAATAGATGTTAAGCGAGAAGAAGACAGCATAGTGCTCAGCAAAGAGATAAAAGGGTATTCTTATAGCAAATACTAAAATACTAGCAAAAGGAATATGCCATATCAAATTATATATATATAATGATACCAACCTAACCCTTAAAAAATTATTCCGTATTATCAAGAATAAGAAAAAGAAACGATACTGAACGCATAAACAAATTTCTAGAGATAATAAACATTGATTATGAGGAAATTGAGGCCAAATCGAGTCTACTAGAGATTGTAAAAGAATACAACGATATATTCCACCTTAAAAATGAAGTTTTAACAACAAATAACTTCTGCAAACAAAAATTGCAAACTGTTGATAACACACCAGTCTACATAAAGAATTATCGATTACCACACACTCAGAACGAGGAAATCAAAAAACAAGTCAAAGGGTTAGAAGCAAATGACATCATTGAGCCATCCGTTTGCCCGTACAACGTCTCAACTACTAATTGTACCTAAGAAAGGTACGGATAAATTTCCTTTAACTAGATTTAAAGACGTCTTGGACAAATTAGGTAGGGCAAAATATTTTTCGACCCTCGACATGACGAACTCATTTCACCAAATTTAAAATTCAAAAGATTACCTTTTGGATTAAAAGTATCTTCTAATAGTTTCCAAAGAATGCTAACCATCGCCCTAACTGGACTTAGCTCTGAGGCATTTCTTTATGTAGACGATATTATTGTCTTTGGTTGTAGCATTAAACATCACAATACGAATTTAACTAAACTATTTCAATGATTGCGTAAATACAATCTAAAACTTAATCCGGCCAAATGCCACTTCCTCAAAACAGAAGTTGTGTATCAAGGGCATCTGATAAGAAATGAATAAAAACAGACCCTTCCAAATACGAGGTAATCAAAAACTACGCAAAGCCCAAAAATGCTGATGAAGTACGCATATGGAGACGGAGTTGGATTAATTCGTTGAGCGGCACGACCACCATGCCATGGGTCCCGGGGTCGAGACCAGGTCCCCCCGTGAGCATTTATTAAGAAATTAAAATAATCCACTCCGTCTCTGGGCTGTTGTTTAGCTCCCTTACTCTAATTCCCTTCCGACCAAAACCATGCTAACGCATCAAAGGGTTATCCTCTAGGATTTGGCCACATCGTATACAAAAAAAACAAAAAAACCGCGATAATTCTGATATGAAATACGTTTCTATCATGAAGATAGAATACTACACAAGAAATGAATATACACGAGCTACCTCTATCAAATAAAGATAATATATTTGGATGCATCCAGAAAGAGAAATTTTAAAACATATTTAAGATGTTGCAAGAGAAAGAAGATAATAATAATCGCATGAAACTTAAGATATTAATATACGGACTCCCTAAAACAATACTCAACATCGAAACGCAAAGTCGAATAATAGAAGAATATCACAACTCACCACATGAAGGTCATTTAGGAGTCAGGAAAACCATACTAACATCATGAACATCATGGTAAAGAATTGCGTTAACAATTGTAGACAAGATGAACTTAACAAGCAAGTAAGAAATACCTTCGAAACTATAGCAATGCATATAGTAGGACCATTGCGAATCTCCAACGATTTTAGATACATACTCACTATGCTATGTGAGCTAACGAAATTCGTGATAGCATCACCTTTAGAAACTAAAGATGCTAATACTGTAGCTTCCACAATAGTAAATGATTTTATCCTAAAATATATACACTTTAAAATCTTAAAGACAGATCAAGGTACGGAATTTACAAACAAGCTAATGCAGGAGATATGCAAATTACTAGAAATTAAGCAAATTTGTAGCACTCAGTATCATCATAAAACAATGGGCATTGCAGAGCGAAACCATCGCGTTCTAAATAAATACATGCTATCATTTGCCGACGATTTAGAATGGGACAAATTAAATTAAAAAGCTAACTACAATAAATCCAATAAATATCAAAATAGGTGGCTAAGTAGTCTTGAAAAATTAAAATCGCAAAATACAACACAAACCGTACAAAGGCCCATTTAAATTTTTTGTTTGTTTTTTTCTTTGTTTTTATTTTTTTTTATAGTACTATATACGATATGGCCAAATCCTAGGGGACATAGTTGTAAAAATAACATATGTGATACAATAAGGCCGAGGTCAGTCAGAACCAACAAATGATGTCACATAAAATTCCCATCAATGACACACTTCGAATGACTGCACAGAGTACGAGCACGAAACTGTAACTGGTCTAGCTCCTAAACGACTTCTACGCCCGTTATGAAACTTGGCAAGCATTATCTATACACTATTAGCTATTTTTAGAAAAAATATTTTAAAAAAATTGTATGGTCGAACTTTGTGAAATTCAAGTTTCAAAAATTTTAATATTTTTTTTTCCAAAATAAGAATTTTTTTTTAATATCCAAAAATGCATTTAAAAAGATCATTAAATGAAGTATAAATTTGACTAATTTATTTATTTTATTGTAACTTTTTAAAACTGGGTAATGGGATTCGAAGTAGCGCATATCTGCCGATTAGTAACATTTTTAAAGCCTTCTAGTTCGTTAACCAGAGTTTATACTGTAAAAACATATGGTATCTGGATCGAGGACATACATATATAGGTATAACATAATCAAATATTACTAAAATCGGAAACATCGAAATTTTTTACCTGTCCGCTTTATGTGGAATGCCCCATTAGTGTAAATGATGTTTCTTTTTTGGAAGTTGTTAATTTGCCTGATCTAAGTCCTACAATTTGTAAATATGTTGGATCTCCATTAATTTGTAATGCTTGATAGGCTAGATCAATTAGAGCACGAAGCGATACCGAAATTCCTTGTTATTTTTTATTGTAACTATTGAAGTTGCTAGCAGTGATTGAGTGCGATTTTTATTATAAATGCATTCTGTGGTTGTTTCTTGGGTATAAAAGTATAATACCTTTCGGTTCCGGTTCCTTTATTTTATTGCATACAACCTGTATTGAAGTGTGGTGTCATTTAACACATTTAAAACACCCTTGCGAGCTAGGACAACTTATGTTTTATGTTTCGTTAAATTGTTATATAGATTATGTTGTGCTACGAATTTTCGTTTATCGGCAATAGGCATTTGCTTGAACGTGGTGCATTTTGACAATCAATGCATTCATTGCACAAAAGACAGTATTTTATTGCTTGGTAATTTCTAGGCTTGTGTTTTTGAGGACAGTGAAATCATGTTTTTTTTCTGCGTAAAATGTCTGGTTTGACGTTTGGATTTAATTTTCCGAATTTCTTCTTCTTTTTTAAGAGGTGATTGTCCCTGCATATAACACAGCTTGATCTCTCGTTGATATGGTGGTTGGTTATTTTTCATGTTGTATTTATAGAACCGTGTGTGCTTGAATCAGACAAGGCCTCTAATGTACGGAACCTTGATTCAAGAAATTCGTATAAACTATCTATTTTGGGTAGTTCTGTTCCCAAAGTTTATGGGATTCATGTAGCTTTTGCACTAGCACATAAATTATAATGGCATCCTAATCTTTTGTTGGAATATTTAGTCCGTTAAGTTCGTGAATACATTCCCTGGTTTTATCCAATACTTCTTTTATAGCTCTTTTTGACTCAGACTTAATAGTAGGTTGATTGAACAATTCCTTCAATTGAGATGATAACAATATTCGTTTTTTGTTACATCTGTTTATTAGCGCTTGCCAAGCTACTGCGTAGTTGCTTTCGATCATATCAAATTCTTTAATAATTCGTTCGGCTTCACCGCTTATGCATGATTTTAAATAATGCAGTTTTTACACGTCGGGTATTTTGGAATCTGCGTGTATAAGTGATATGAACATATCGTGAAATGATCTTCATGATTTGTAGTCTCCACTAAATTTTGGTAAGTCTATTGATTTGATTTGATTAAATTGGAGGTGTGAGGTTCTCAGGTGCCGCGGCAACTGGGCCTATTGTGCTAACCCTCTCAACTCCTTATAGTAAATATATATATATATAGGCTAAAACTGCGCCTGGCCACTGCAGGGCATTCACATAGTACGTGTAATAGGGTCTCATCATCCTCCACACAGAGTCTGCAGATGGGGTCGATGGCTCTGCCTATCCTTACCAGGTACTTCCTTAGCTGACAATGGCCGGTAAGTAGGCCAGCCAGAATTCTAACATCCGACCTGCTCATCTTGAGGATCTCCCTGGATCTACCCGGCGACGTTGAGGACATAAGGCTTCTTGAGTGAGCGTGCCCCTCAATATTGTTCCAATACAGCCTATGCTCCTTACCTATAAAAGGGGTATTAGACCCCTTCCTAGCAAGTTCGTCTACCTTTTCATTCCCCGAGTAGCCCTGATATCCCGGTATCTAGATCACGTTTATTTGATTAGTTCTACACAGTTCATCTAGGCTCCTTTGGCATTCCCACACCAGCTTAGATTTGGTGGTAGATGAAGCAATTGCTTTGATTACAGCTTAACTATCCGAGAAGATTGAGATCCTTTTGTTTCTACAGGCTCTTCTTAGGTTCTCGTAGGTACATGTCAGTATAGCGAAGATCGCAGCCGTGGTGTACTTTTCCAGGGCCAGTGATAAACTGAATCGAGGAGAGTCACTCCAGAACCCTGCCCCAACACCCGATTCAGTCTTGGATCCATCCGTATACCATACTAATTCCCCTGGACGGACAGGTCTCACGATTTTCCACCCGTATTAGGGGTGGTTGAAATGGTGAGAATCTTGCCCAGTTAACATGGCCAACTCAGGTGTGGCTTCAAGAATCTCCCTTATTGTCATGTGTCCCTTACCTATGTTTCCCCCAAGGAGACCGGCTCCCTCTAGTTTGTAGGCCGCACAGAGAGCCAGGCTTTCAACCTCTATATGAAGAGGTTTAATGTTTAGCATTGTTTCGAGTGCAGCCGTCGGCGAGGTGTGCATAGCTCCAGTGATCTCCATACGTTGCAGTCTGCTAACGGAACGACGACCGTTTTGTCTGTGTTGACTTTGAATTTAACCTCATTGCACCAGGTTGTAACTATGTTAAGAGCACCCTAGAATTGTCTCGTTGTGTTGTTCCTCATATCGTTGGATGCCACAACTACAATGTCATCTGCATAGCCCTGCGCGAAGAAGCCCTGCTCATCAAGGCTCATCGATAAAAAGCCACCATAGGAGGGGTGACAGCTCCCCACCTTGTGGACATCCTCTTGTGACGCAGCCCCTGATCGTCCTGTCGAGGAGACTCAAGGTAAGATCTCGAGACCTGATCAACACATCCTTCTTAGGGTCCGAGTGATTACAGCGAATGACGTATTATCAAAATCAATCGCAATCGCAGTTTCCTTGCTATTATCCGCTCCCTCCAGCTTGAGTACTAAGTCATGGAGTGCCGTTGTAGTGGATTTTCCGGTTTGGTAGGCGTGCTGCCGGAAATGAAGTGGTGAGTGTAGAAGGTACCTCTCCCTGATCGCCCGATCAATGACTTTTTCCATCGTCTTTAACATGAACGATTTTGGACTAATAGGCTTGTATGCTTTAGCAAGTGTGTAATCTACACGGCCTTACTTTGGAATAAAGGCTATTTTCACAGTCCTCCAGATAGAGGGTATGTATCCTAGTGCAAAGGACGCCCTGTATATTCTGCACAGCATCGGCGCGAGAACATCACCGCTCGCCTGTAGGAGCACCGGGTACACACTATCCATGCCAGGGGACTTGAATGGTTCAAAAGATGAAATAGCATCCTTCATAGCTTTACATGTAAATACCGAGCTGGCAACCCTCCAGTCCGCCTTGATTGATGTGCTACCAATTTTCGTTTATCGGCAAGAGAAATGTAAGGAATGTAGGATAGGATGTGTGTCTGTGAAAATCTTCGCAGGCTCGAAACACAATTATTGAGTAAAAAGACAGTTGTTTTATCTTAATTTAACATATTCTTTTTCATGTTTATTGTAAATTAGCTTTTAGCTATTTTTAGAAAAAAAATTTAAAAAAAATTATATGGTCGAACTTTGTGAAGTTCAAGTTTCAAAAATTTAAATATTTTTTTTTCCAAAAAAAACTTCCTTTATTTTATTGCTTACAACCTGTATTGAAGTGTGGTGTCATTTACCACATTTAAAACGAGTTGTCCTCGAACTTATGTTTTATGTTTCGTTAAATTGTTATATAGATTATGTTGTGCTACGAATTTTCGTTTATCGGCAATAGGCATTTGCTTGAACGTGGTGCATTTTGACAATCAATGCATTCATTGCACAAAAGACAGTATTTTATTGCTTGGTAATTTCTAGGCTTGTGTTTTTGAGGACAGTGAAATCATGTTTTTTTCTGCGTAAAATGTCTGGTTTGACGTTTGGATTTAATTTTCCGAATTTCTTCTTCTTTTTTAAGAGGTGATTGTCCCTGCATATAACACAGCTTGATCTCTCGTTGATATGGTGGTTGGTTATTTTTCATGTTGTATTTATAGAACCGTGTGTGCTTGAATCAGACAAGGCCTCTAATGTACGGAACCTTGATTCAAGAAATTCGTATAAATTATCTATTTTGGGTAGTTCTGTTCCCAAAGTTTATGGGATTCATGTAGCTTTTGCACTAGCACATAAATTATAATGGCATCCTAATCTTTTGTTGGAATATTTAGTCCGTTAAGTTCGTGAATACATTCCCTGGTTTTATCCAATACTTCTTTTATAGCTCTTTTTGACTCAGATTTAATAGTAGGTTGATTGAACAATTCCTTCAATTGAGCTGATAATAATATTCGTTTTTTGTTACATCTGTTTATTAGCTCTTGCCAAGCTACTGCGTAGTTGCTTTCGACCATATCAAATTCTTTAATAATTCGTTCGGCTTCACCGCTTATGCATGATTTTAAATAATGCAGTTTTTACACGTCTGGTATTTTGGAATCTGCGTGTATAAGTGATATGAACATATCGTGAAATGATCTTCATGATTTGTAGTCTCCACTAAATTTTGGTAAGTCTATTGATTTGATTTGATTAAATTGGAGGTGTGAGGTTCTCAGGTGCCGCGGCAACTGGGCCTATTGTGCTAACCCTCTCAACTCCTTATAGTAAATATATATATATAGGCTAAATCTGCGCCTGGCCACTGCAGAGCATTCACATAGTACGTGTAATAGGGTCTCATCATCCTCCACACAGAGTCTGCAGGTGGGGTCGATGGCTCTGCCTATCCTTACCAGGTACTTCCTTAGCTGACAATGGCCGGTAAGTAGGCTAGCCAGAGTTCTAACATCCGACCTGCTCATCTTGAGGATCTCCCTGGATCTACCCGGCGACGGTGAGGACATAAGGCTTCTTGAGTGAGCGTGCCCCTCAATATTGTTCCAATACAGCCTATGCTCCTTACTTGCGCGGTTTGCTATTAGCCTTTAAGCCGTGCAGAGAGGAATTCCACCGACCGGCTTCCTCCCTATAAAAGGGGTATAAGACCCCTTCCTAGCAAGTTCGTTTGCTTCTGTAGGCTCTTCTTAGGTTCTCGTAGGAACATGTCAGTATAGCGAAGATCCAAGCCTGGAATACCGTGGTGTACTTTTCCAGGGCCAGTGATAAACTGAATCGAGGAGAGTCACTCCAGAGCCCTACCCCAACACCCGATTCATTCTTGGATCCATCCGTACACCATACTAATTTCCCTGGACGGACAGCTGGAAGCGTCCAGGTCTCACGATTTTCCACCCGTATTAGGGGTGTGTTTCGGTTGATACAATTGAAACAAAACTTTTGATTAAAATAAAAATGCCTGTTTACTCCACAATTTACATTTGCGATACTTGGTCTAGTCTTTACAGCTTTTTACTACCAACTAACTGCTAATTCCTTAAACAAAACTGTGTTGCTCTCTGTGATAACTGAATTCTTATCTGTGATACAACTACTGTGATATTTAATATTTAAGTGTGATTTTAACAAGGATTATTTACAATGGTATGTGAGAATTCATACACTACGGTCTATTATTAATTTGACACATTCAATAATTCGATATTTTACTATTATAGGGTTTAATTAAAGGGATACAAAAGAAAATTGAAATATAGATAATTATGTTGTATTCTACAGGGTGGTTGAAATGGTGAGAGTCTTGCCCAGTTAACATGGCCAACTCAGGTGTGGCTTCAAGGTTTAATGTTTAGCATTGTTTCGAGTGCAGCCGTCGGCGAGGTGTGCATAGCTCCAGTGATCTCCATACGTTGCAGTCTGCTAACGGAACGACGACCGTTTTGTCTGTGTTGACTTTGAATTTAACCTCATTGCACCAGGTTGTAACTATGTTAAGAGCACCCTAGAATTGTCTCGTTGTGTTGTTCCTCATATCGTTGGATGCCACAACTACAATGTCATCTGCATAGCCCTGCGCGAAGAAGCCCTGCTCATCAAGGCGCAGAAGTAGCTCATCGATAAAAAGCCACCATAGGATGGGTGACAGCTCCCCACCTTGTGGACATCCTTTTGTGACGCAGCCCCTGATCGTCCTGTCGAGGAGACTCAAGGTAAGATCTCGAGACCTGAGCAACACATCCTTCTTAGGGTCCGAGTGATTACAGCGAATGACGTATTATCAAAATCAATCGCAATCGCAGTTTCCTTGCTATTATCCGCTCCCTCCAGCTTGAGTACTAAGTCATGAAGTGCCGTTGTAGTGGATTTTCCGGTTTGGTAGGCGTGCTGCCGGGAATGAAGTGGTGAGTGTAGAAGGTACCTCTCCCTGATCGCCCGATCAATGACTTTTTCCATCTTCTTTAACATGAACGATTTTAGACTAATAGGCTTGTATGCTTTAGCAAGTGTGTAATATACACGGCCTTACTTTGGAATAAAGGCTATTTTCACAGTCCTCCAGATAGAGCTTAGGTATCCTAGTGCAAAGACGCTCTGTATATTCTGCACAGCATCGGCGCGAGAACATAACCGCCCGCCTGTAGGAGCACCGGGTACACACCATCCATGCCAGGGGACTTGAATGGTTCAAAAGATGAAATAGCATCCTTCATAGCCTTTACATGTAAATACCGAGCTGGCAACCCTCCAGTCCGCCTTGGTCGCCCTCCTTGCTAGGTGGTCAGTTAGGCTGGGCCTGTCTGCCTCGTTCGGATCTTCCACCCTCGAGCCAGGAAGTATGGTTTGGGTGTATGTCCCGTACGGTTTCTGGAGTGTGCCCAGGTCATCCGACGTAGTTTTCATAAGGGCTTTATGCAGTCTCGCAGAATCGCAAGCGCCCTCCGCGTTTTGACAGAACCTTTGGCTAGCTGGATCTTTTAGAACAGCGCAGTTCTCGGTTGTAGGCAGTTAAGTATTGTCTATATTCTTCCGAGCACCCGCCTCTTTTTGCCCTGTTGAACAGCCTCCTGGTAGTAGCCCTTAGTCTTGCAAGTTCCCTCGTCCACCAAGGCACGTTCCTCTTGTGGGACCTTACTGACACCGGACAGCTTCCCGTGAAGGCCGTCTGTATGGCATCGTTTACAAGGTCTGCCGCAAGTTCGACATCTTGCGTAGACTTGATCGAGCCCATGAACCCATAGAGTCTACCACCCAGTTCCTCTTTATAGGTAACCCAGTTGGTGTTCCTAGGGTTCAGGCATTCCTTTACTTCATTGACACATTCTCCAACTCTGAACAGAATGTGCTTGTGGCCAGAGCATGATGACTCGTCAGACACTCTCCAGTCACCATAATAGTTCTGATATGTAGCTACTGGAGAGAGTGATGTCAATTACCACCCTCCGACGGCCATTGTCAAAGGTAGGGTCAAATCCACGGTTTAGTATGACTTGGTTAGTAGTTAGCAAATAATCGATAAGGCACTCACCTCTTCTATTACTGCCGCTGCTCCCCCCAGTTTATGTGGTGTGTGTTCGCGTCGCATCCGATTAGCATGTGCGAGAGAACTCAGGGTTCTCTCGTCGGTGGTGGTTCAGTGGAGTCGTATAGGAAGTACGCAGAGCAGAGTAGCACCCAGCATCTACGTCCTCCCGCACGTATTCTACTCTGGCAGCTGTAAGGTCTCTTGTACACAAGTTTGTGGACAGCGAACAGTTAATTTTCACTTTGTTATATACAATACAGGTCCGCAGCCTGCTGTCCTTGGTATCATAAACGAGTCCAATTCCAGCTTGTCGCAGTCCCGAAATCTGGACGAAACTTTCCCAAGGTTCCTGGATGAGGGCCAGATCTGCAGCTTCAGTGGCCAGTAGCCTACAGAGAACTGCCGAGGCAGCCCTGCTGTGTTGTAGGTTTGCTTGGACCACCGTCATCTGGATGTTTTGGAGCGACGGTGTCCTCCTCTTTCGCTCCCCCACCGGCCGCCTTAAACAGCACAGAGGGGATGCTAAAGAAGAGTCGCATCTGCTGCTCTTTCAATGCCTCCATAGAACCTTCTTCAATGAAGAGTGCCAGCGTCTGGCCGCCGTGTTTCGCTTTATGGCCCAATACTCTTCAAGAGGTTGCCGGAATCGGCTGGTTCTGCTTCTCGAGCTTCCCCAGGACCATTGCCGGACCCCCATTGTTTTTGGGGATCCACACTACTACTCTGTACAGCTTGGTTAGGTCCTTCTCCTCAAAAGCCTTAAGGAAGGCCCCTTTCCAAGGTATAAGTTTGGGTATCACCCGCTCCAACCAGCCTCTGGTGTCCGCCGTAGCACAGGTTAGCCTCAATGTGCCCCCTGTTACTCGAGATCCCCAGAATTGTGGGGCAGTCTCCTCAGCCGTAGTGTCATCTATGGCCTGGTCGAGTGATTTTTTTGGATAATCAGCAGGTATCACAACCATAGGTATCCGTGCAAGTAGGTCTCTGTAGACTGGCTGTGTCCCTGCTCTACCCATCTTCTTTTTCGGGGCTTCTCCCCCCGGAGAGTCCTCATCAGAACGGTTCCGTTTTACCACCTGCGTCCCTGGTGGTCCAGTCCCAGCGCTGCTGGGGTGGTCGACCTCTGACAGAGCCCCCACGTCAAAGGCAAGGCTAAATGCAATGGGGTGCGCCTGGTGCCCCAAGGAGATTGTTTACGACAGCGCATTTTACTACCCGCTGCAATGCAGCCTTCAGCACGATGACATTTCCACCTTGGCTTGGTTGGTTTGAGAGGTTTTCTTCCCGGATCAGGGATGGGATAGATGGAAGAAAGGGGACCTAACGGCGACTGTCTGCTATACAAGGCACATTGCCCGGATGAGCCGGCATTATGGGAGCGTCATGCACACTTGGAGGCCGTCGCCAATCATCCCGGTGGTAAGTCTATACGAGGTAGTTTTAAAACTACCTTTCCTTCAGTTATACCTTTAATATTTTCAACCAAAGTTTCAGAAGCCGTCTTTTTCTCTAAAATATCTTCTAATTCACCGAGGAATTCAAAATATGTTCCTTCAAATTTTTCATATACTTTATCGTTTGTGTATTTGTCTGTCACGTCCTTTAATATTTCATCATCACCATAATAGTGAGATGATTTTTTTGAAATTCAACCCATAGCTAGATTCTGATGTGCTACCAATTTTCGTTTATCGGCAAGAGAAATGTAAGGAATTTAGGATAGGATGTGTGTCTGTGAAAATCTTCGCAGGCTCGAAACACAATTATTGAGTAAAAAGACAGTTGTTTTATTTTAATTTAACATATTCTTTTTCATGTTTATTGTAAATAAATAAATAAAGTTCAACAAAGAGAAAAAATTATAGAATTATAAAAAAAGAAATAATACAAAACAATAAAAATTCGAAACAATAAGGTAATTCAAAAGAAATAGTAAAAGATTTCAATAATAATTTCAAAATAATAAGAATTCAGTAAGTATTTAAATGATAAAAAAAAGATTAAAAATTTAAATTTCCGGTTGGCGGGTATTTTCTATAAAAAGAAATAATTTTGATAAAGAATAAAAACAGAATTTTTAAGAAATTTTAACAAAATGAAACAGAACAAATAATATTTACGTGTGGTTAGTTTTATAATTATTCCGTAAATACCAGAATAATTTGTTTGATTATAATTATTCGGTTAACACCAGAATAATTAGTTTGATTTTCTCGGTAAATATCTGCGAGCTTTTCTGAACAAAGCGGTGAAGCGAAGTCGACAGAAACAACAATTGGCTCTTAGCTTGCAATGTACAGCTGATTTATTTTAATTAGTTTTGTAAACACGGACAGATGTAGTACAATTTATTAGGATATGGATAAACATAAGAGGATAAAAGTAGATGGATTGGATTTATTTTATATTTCAGATAAGTATTTTCTTTTTTTTTGTGTGACTTGTTTCTTTGTGGGTTATTTCTCTTTTTCAGGTTTGGACGCTGGACGTGATATGGGTTTGACTGAACTATTATTGGGATGTTTACGATAATGTAATGTGAGCCACGGCTTAACATTTGTGTTAGTCGAGGCTCGGTGTTTGTTACCGCTGTTGCTGCTGAAATTGAACGGATGTGCCGCTTCTGACTCACATTTTCACATTTAAGGTAACAATTTTTCTTTTTGCAAAAATTATTTCCAAATTATTGTAACGTAAATTTGGCTCTTCGGGCTCGATGGATTAATTAAGACACTTATTTTCAATTACAAATGTTCACAATTTTATTCACTTAACTTAATTAGTTCGTATAACAACTTCCTTTACACGTTTTCTTCACAATATTACGTTTCACTTTAACAATAAGAACTTATCTCTTCACTGGTTAAAATACAACTAACTGACTAGGCTGCTACTCAGCCCTATTTATACTACTTAATTTCCGTTACTAATTTTCAACACACTAAGTCACCACAGGTTCGAGTCGACCTTGACTTCATACGGCATCTGACGTTTTTCGTCACGTAAGCTTTGTCATACTGCAGTGCATGTTACACTGCCCCCCTCTTAGAACTGTTCGTTGTATCTCCTTGGAATCGTTTTAATCGGTCGATATGCACAATCTTCTTTTTCTCTTTCGGTTCCCGCTGTATCCACATCGTTGATGCGCGTAAGGATCTTGTAGGGTCCTTCCCACTGCTGCTGAAGCTTTGGTGATTTTCCTTTTCGTCGTCGCGGGTTGAATAGCCAGACGAGGTCTCCAGTTGATGGATTTCTGCGAGACGCTTCCGAAGTATGGTAATGTAGTCTTCAGTGTTTTCAGTATTTTTCTCAAGTGTTCCGAACTTCAAATCACTGGGCAGTCGAATCTGTCTTCCAAACACAATTTTAGAGGGTGTCTGTCCTGTTGAATAATGGACGGCTGTTCGATAAGCTAGTAGAAATATCGGAATGTAGCTATCCCAATCCCGTTGATGCTCACCTACTACTTTTCTGAGATATTCCACCACTGTTCTATTAAATCGCTCAACCATCCCGTCAGATTGTGGATGAAGTGGTGGTGTCCGTGTCTTTCTTATTCTTAGATTCTCACATACCTGTTGGAATACTTTCAGAGATTCAAAGTTTCGTCCTTGGTCGGAATGAAGCTCATTGGGGACGCCAAATCTGCATATCCAGTTTGTTACTAACTCCTCTGCCACTATCTTGGCTTCTTGATTCGGGATCGCATATACTTCCGGCCATTTACTGAAATAATCCATTACCACTAAAATGTACCGGTTACCTCGCTCTGATTCTGGGAATGGTCCCGCAACGTCAATCGCGATTCTCTCAAAAGGTGTTCCAACGTTGTATTGCTGCATCGCTCCCCTTGTTTTGATATAAGATCCTTTGCTACGGGCAC
Organism: Leptarthrus brevirostris; assembly: GCA_964036015.1. Lineage (NCBI taxonomy): Eukaryota > Metazoa > Arthropoda > Insecta > Diptera > Asilidae > Leptarthrus > Leptarthrus brevirostris. The sequence continues at coordinate 75,705,044 of OZ038371.1, forward strand.
AAACAGTACATTTCCGACACCAGTGCTCCACATCCTCCCGCATATGTAACCAGTAGAATTGTTCTCTTAATTTCTCCAAAGTCTTATTGACGCCAAGATGTCCTCCCGAAGCACCGTTATGAAGTTCTTCCAACAAATCCTTTATCTTGTTCCTGGAAACTAATACCTGCATCCGGCATCATGATTCGTCTTTTGTTTTCCATTTGCGTTTCAATATTCCATCTTCAACACATAGCGAATTCCATTGCGCCCAGTAGCTCTTCAATGATGCACTTCTGTCGGAATCATCTTTCCATTGGGGCCTTTCGTCGTTCTCCTTCCACGTCAAAATTGGAGATATATTCTCGTCTTCTCGTTAAGCTGCTTGAATTTCTTCCTTGTTTCATCCTGTCAAGGGTACGACAGTTGTTCTTTTCACAATCACATGGTCGCATTTCTCTTGCAAACGGGAACAGTATTTACAATCAGGCTTACATGGTCGTCGCTACAGTGCATCTGAATTTCCATGGGATCTACCCGTCCTATGGATAATTTCGAAATCATACGATTACAGTCGTTCTAGCCATCTTGCCACCAGTCCTTCAGGGTTTTTAAATTGCATCAACCACTTTAGAGCTGCATGATCAGTTCAGAGAGTGAATTTTTGTCCATAGAGGAATTTGTGAAAATACTTTGTTCCATCAACAATAGCCAGCAGTTCTTTTCTCGTAACACAGTAATTTCTTTCTTGTTTTGATAGAGCTCTGCTATAGTATGCAACCACCTTTTCGTGCCCGTTTACTTCTTGTGACAGCACAGCGCCAATCCCAACATTAATTGCATCGGTATCCAATATAAATGTCTCACCCGCCTTTAGATAAGTGAGTACAGGTGCATTGCAAAGCGCCCACTTCAGTGCTTTAAAGCTGTTTTCTGCTTTTTCTGTCCAAACGAATGCCTTATCCTTCTCCGTTAGCTTATGCAACTCCTTTCCTATATCAGCAAAATTCTTCACAAAGCGTCTGTAATAAGTAGCTAGTCCAGGAAAGCTCCATAGCTCGTCTTTATCTTTCGGAGGGAGCCAGTTCCCTACTGAAGTTATCTTCTCAGGATCGGTGATAACTCCTTCTGTTCATACCACATGCGGCTTAGTTTTAGTTTGGCTGACTTCAGTTTCTGGAACACTTCTCGTAGATTTCCTAGATGTTCTTCAAAACTTCGTCCAATTACAATGATCTCATCCAAATATACCAGGCAGGTTTTCCAAGTTAAACCTCGTAGAACACATTCCATTAAGCGCTCGAATGTTGCTGGCGCATTGCAAAGTCCGAAGGGCTAACTTTAAATTGCCACAATCCACTTCACACCGAGAATGCTATCTTTTCCCTGTCATTTGGATCGATCTCGACTTGCCAGTAGCCGCTTTTTAAGTCCAATGTTGAAAACCACTTGAACCCTGATAAGAGTATCTAGGGTGTCATATATGCGGGGTAGGGGATAACTATCTTTCTTCGTGACATCATTTAGACGACGGTAGTCGACACAGAATCTTGTACTACCATCCTTCTTCTTTACTAGCACCACTTGCTTACGCATTGTTTCAACCATTTCGTCTGCTTCTTCGCGCTTTGCAAGTGGTAATCTTCTTGGTGGTTGTTTGATTCCATAGTCTTCGTCCCGTAGTGCAAAAATATCGGGAAATTCTTAAAGCAAATTCTTTGCATTACGATATTTCTCTTGGCTCAGTTTATTAGACGGAAGTATCATGTTGGTTAGCTTTGTAACATCCTTCTTTGGCTGTCTAGTTTGATCTACGTCTGAATATTTTGCTAGCACAATCTCTTCGGCTGGTTCGCTATGACATAAGACTTTACCTTTCTTTACTTTGATGCCTTTCTATGTCCGCACATATTTGTTGCAACTGCTCTCTATGCTTCTGTGTCCGACTCCGTAGCTGAAGACGGTAAACCTCTTGCATGTGCTGGTTCCCATACCGTAATTCTTAAGCTTGTATTAGAGATGTATAGCAATATCTTAGCTCCACCGGGATAGTCTGTAACAATTCTGCTCTACCTCTAAGTGCCAACATAAGAGCTGTAGCTTTTTCTTCGTCACTCCAAAAGTTCATTGCTGCTGTTATTTGAACTGGAGTCTGTATGTTTGCCAGGGCGTTTGGCCGTCAAATGTTGGAGGATGAAGCCTTTTGTTCACAGTCACATCTGAAGACACTGGACACTTTCTAGTGCAGTCCTGATTTCCTCGAAATTTTTCTTCATTGACTATTCCATTTCGCATTTAACTTGTTTAATATTCGTTTGTCCAGAAATTTCTACTTCTTCCAATCTTTTCTCTATGTTTTTCAATTTCGTATCAACAACTGATTCTAAAGCCTTAACCTGTTTCCTCACGGAAATTTCTATTTAAGCTTTCACTTCTTCAATCGAAACTTTAAGTACCACTGCCGCTGACATCTGTTCTTCCATTGCTGATTTCAACTCATTTACGGAACCTTCTATTGATGCTTCTTTTGATGACTTCTGTTCTTCCATCGATGCCTTTAACTCAGCTGATGATGTTTTCTGTTCTTCCTTGGAAGATTTCATCTCACACATCAGAATATTGAGAAGATCTGTTATGCTTGGAGTACTTGTTTCTTCCTCTTCTTCTAGCTCGTCTTCAAAAACGAAAGCCTCTGGATCCTTTCCTTCTTTTTCAAACGACATCCAAAAGTGATAAACTAAAAATTTCTTTAAACTCATCAATCTTGGGAAACAGGCTCTGGGCATTAAAATGACACACTCTTAATCCCTCATGCTGTATGCACAGTATCTCAACTAATGTTTTTGTACTATTCAGGACGTCGGAAGCGGTAACATTACCTCTAATCATTTTTTATGTAATTTGGAAATGAAAGAAGAGAAGTAACTGAAAAGGTCACAGCAATTAATGCTAAACATTCCATATTTTGGAGATGATGCAGATATTTATAAAAATACTTCAACAATGATTCAATTCTCGTAAAATCTATATGACAGTAGAAGTAATACATGTTAATAAAAATTATCAGAAAATTTGTAGTAATTAAATTCAAGAGATAGGTGACAGTTGAATTAATCCAAACACTATGAATTGTGCAGAAATGCTAATAACTGAATCCTTATGTCATAGATCAGGAGCCGCTGCAAATGCAATTAATGTACTTTGGTCAGTTATCATCTGCAGTTGATCTTCTTGTTTATGACGCACAAAAACACGACCATTGAAACTCGATACAGTCAACACATGCTTCTGTCGTTTTAGTCGATGGGCTACCCTAAACAGTAAATAATTACGCTTCGTTAGACTCTCTTGCAAATAAATTCTTTGATCGGAGTCAAAACCAGCATTTCGTAGTGTTAATGGTTGCCGATTTTGTTTATATCTTCGGGTAATGGCCTCTAGGATTGAAATTTTATCCCGTATACTACACAGCTTGATTATCACGCTGGTATCGCGGTTATTAGTTTTACCTCTGGTTCGGAAAACATGATTCACTGAAGGTGTTGGTACATCAATGGCAGTGCATAAGGTGGTAAAAATGTGTTTCAAGTTTTCATCCTGTGTGTATGGAACTCCATTTAGGATCGAATCATGAGAGTGACGTTGCCTCTCAAGGTCATCAAAACGTTGATCCAGTGTTGTGAGTGTGGTGGAAAGTTCAGCAAGCCTTAGATTGACAACAGTTAAGATTTCGCTTTCAAGTGCAGCGAATTGTTGTTGGAAATAGGTCTTCATGTCTTCCAATTTTTTGTTCATCTCCAACATAAAACCTTCTAGTGTGAACTTGCATTCATCCATAATTTGTGATGACATAGTTGGAGTCAACAACCCGCCGGTGCTGATGATAGTGTTGGTGTTCAAACTAGGTGACGATGACACTGTGAGTACATTACTGTTGTGTTGTTGTTGCTTACTTGCTTTTCGTGTTACTGGTGCAGAAGTATTGGAGCTCATTTTTTCCATTTTTCCCGTAAGATTTTACGAAAATTTTATTTGTAAATTTTATTCGATATATAACGTGAAAGGGAAAAACTTCAAATTACAGCACTTACGAGATCAACTAAAATCACGAGACAACTTTATCTTTAGTAAAAATTGACGCACACACATGTTCGGTGATACCAGAAAATTGCAATTATCTCAGGTAACTTCATTCCCACTCAATGTCATACAAAGTAACTCAAAACGATTACCTTTAACAGTTCGAGGACGTAACAACGCGCATATAGCACTGCGCACTAGAAACTACGATTTTAATCGTAAATGCAGAGTTTCTTGTACCATTTCGAATAATTTTGGTTCACGTTGTGATATTCAGAACCAGAGACGTGTTGTGTGTTGAGAGACGGAGTTGGATCAATGCGTTGAGCGGCAAGACCAACATGCCATGGGTCCCGGGTTCGAGCCCAGATGACCGTGAGCTTTTATTAAGAAATTAAAATAATCCACTCCGTTTCTGGGCTGTTGTCTACCTCGAAGCAATGCAAACAAGACTCAAGTTTCCTAACTTCCCTTACTCTAATTCCCTTCCGGCCAAAACCATGCTAACGCATCAAAGGGTTGTCCCCTAGGATTTGGCCACATCGCATAAAAAAAAAAAAAAGAAGTAACTGATACTTGGGCAGTAGTATCATCATCAACGGGTAGCCCGTCCAGTGCACCCAGTTCATCGTTGCCTCATCCCAAACGTGCCACAAATAGTCGTCCAGAATTGCTAAAGATCTGGAAAGGATTCAGGCGACCCCTTTGAGACAGGCAGGGGTCTTGGCCATTTCTCAAATATTGGAATTTGCTGGGATATAGTAGCACCATCAGCATATGTTATCTCAACTGAGGCATTACGTGCTGGATCGGTGGAGGCGCTTCCAGTTTTGGCAACCAATGCAGGTGTCGTCGCAAGTGCCTAGTCTGTAGAGACAAGTAGGTGATGATACATGTCCGGTATTTAGTCAGATGGTCCTTTGAGACAATATTTAATAGGCCATATGTAAGTAGCGCTAGAAAATTTATTAAAATTCGTACAAAATATATTATAATGACAAAAGAAAAGAAGATATACTGGACGGTAGTGCCACTTTTTCACCCGTTATATTGGATTTTTTTGAGTAATTCTTTTTATTTTGTCAAATCACAAGGAAAATTTATAGCAGATAGTGTAGCATCAGGCATTCTCTAATGGAATTATTTTTCATTAACTTTAAACGTAACAAAAAAGACAATAACAGTAGATTTCTTGGTTCAGACCTAGAAATACCTAGAGAAATCCATCTTAAATAAATAACATAAGTACCACATCGCTTAAAAGTAAATGAAATCTCATTTAATACCAGTACAGGCTTATCCGTATTCGATTAATCTCAGACCAATTGTTTTTGTTGTGTACTTATTGAATCTAGCCTACTAATAGAAGCACTTTGAATTACCCTCATAGAGATCTAAGACACAATTCACAGGGTCAGTTCATTTATTTTTTATTTTTACTCGAGCTATGCACGTGCTGCCAGCTAGGCGTGCAACTTGGAGATCTTGCGGCAACTTCACGTTGCTCATTCCGCACACAACACGGAGGCTAAACCCTTGGACCTAGAAAGCTGAAAGTTTGCACAGAGGCTTTCTTTATGACGAATACTCCTAAGGGGTGAAAAGCGGTCGAAAATGTTGTATGGGAAATATTTTATTGACTCAATCTTTATTATAGACATTGTGTGGTAAGCCATAACTAACAAGAATAAATAAACATATAACAATGTTGTCTACCACACTTACTTTTTTAAAACGAACACGGAGTGTACACCGGTTTCAGCCTTCGGCCATCATCAGTACACTTAATTTCAATTGCAAGCAACACTTACTGTAATGGTCTGCATAGCGGGGAGTGGTAAAGCTCCGTTTGATCATTAAAGCACGCATTGTTATTATTTTTCAGAGCTCTGTAAATTTCAAGTGCCTCAAGCAAAAAATAATTGTGAACTAAAGACAAGCAATAAAAGGAAATTGTTAGTGAACAAATTGAATTTGTATAAATTTTTACCTGCCGAAAGTGAGATCTGTAGTGTGCTGGATCTCGACCAAAAAATTCTCTGGACAGCACGTTCCTTCTTCCTGTAAGTGGCCAATTCTTTCTATTAAGTCCTCATTAGGACTCTGCATGCTTAAATTTTGTTTCCTTTTCCTCTCTACATTGCTTTTGTGTATAAAACAAATAAAAACATTACGCCAGCAGGATAAAACGAAATAGAGGTTAGGTGTAAAAAGGGTTGGATTTGTTCCAAAATTTTAATTGGAACAGTTTGAATTTATTTTGAAGTTCAGGACTTCAAAGAGAGACGTCACCGTTTGAAAACCAGGGCCAAAGTTCATCCTTCCTGGATCCAGCGCATATTTGTCGTCACACTGAAAAAATTCCTACTTACCTGTGATAACTCGAAGTAAGACGGTTTTCTCCGGAAACACCTGAGTACATTTAATTTAATTACTGCTCTCTCAGGTTTTCCCAACTAGTTTACTCGGGATGTAACTCGCCGGAAATTGTAAATAAAAGTCAAACTCACCTGATTCGAAATCCGGCTCCGGCTCGGAAGACTCTAAACAAAATCGTGGCACAGGTAAACGAAAAACAAATCACTAGTCCACGGTAAACACAAAACTTTACATGAAATTCGCGACTAACTACAAAACACGACCAAAACAATTTAAACTTATCGCGCACGCACTTCTGTTGTTGCCGGAGATTGTTGTTCACGTCAGTTTCAGTTCCTTCCGGCCCGGTCACAAACCCGCATACAAAAGCACTCATTTTGTGCTTATCTTTCAACCAAACCAAATATATTTAGCACCGCATAAGTGTGTGTCCGATATATTGGGAACGAATAACGTTGGAACCACCTAAGCGCACATCAGGACACGTTCACACCATTTCTCTACCGGCACGTCATATTCACTTTTGCAGTTTCTTTACCGGCTGGTTCTTTTTGATTTTTTTACACACGCATGAATTAAGTGTGGTGCAGGAACCAATACAATCTTTGTGTAAGTTAGGTCAGTTTCAGGCAAAGACGTTTAGGGTTGCCAGTCATCTTGTAACTATTTCGTATAACAGAAATTTTATCCCAGTCGCTGCATTGCTTATATTTAGGATTTGTCGATATCAAACTACGCAAAGTGGAGCCTAGATCCTGAAAGTGTAACAATTGGTGTCAGTTGTGCGGTACACTGAAGATTATCGAAGCAAAACCCCCACGTTAAATTAACCATTTTTAAAGTTTCGCTCGGCTACACTGTGGGATCAGCTGCATTTGGAAGAATTGTATACTTATGAGTGAGAAGAAAACTTATCATGTCAAAGTCCAGTAATACCATCTCCAATTTAATCGCTCAGTTTTCAGGGAACGGTAACTTAAGCAATGTTAATAATATCCCTGAATCAACCAGCTATACTTTCGGTCAGGAAGTACATGATAATCCGATCTTGACAAAGCTCTCACGGCAAATGGAAACTATACTAGGGTTAATGGGAGATTTTACGGCGAGGCTGGGGAAGGTAGAAACGATTCAGCAAGATTTTCTAATGCAGGGTACAGTAGAACTCGAAAACAATTCAATCTCTCCAACGAGAATAACCGCTGGTAATTATCAAACTCTTTCAAGCGGTCACGAAAAGGTAACGCAGGTGTCCCTTTTGGACCTGGGAGAACAGACTACTATAAATGATCCGATTCTACGTGCGAGCCGGCATACTGTAATGTGAGAGCCAGATAGCAGTTCGTCGAATACTAAAACGCTTAGTGCCATCTCTGAAGCACCGGACGAATCCAGAAGCTCTAATTACTCGTTCGGCACAAAAAGCTCTCATGAAAAAGCCCAGAATCCTTCTTCTACAGACAAGATTGCCTCTACCTTACAGCAGTGCGCCTGCAGACATATTTCACACCCAGACTCAGTCCACTTCACAGCCAAACACATTTGTCCGGAATTCGGCGCACGTTAGTATAATGCCACAAACTTCATCAGCTCGCGATATTAATATTCCTATTGTTGAATACCCTAATACGATGATGCACTTTCCGATTCCTACTACCCCAGCTATTACAATGCCTCGCATGTCAACAGCAGTTTACGAGCCATATGGTAACCAACAATTAAATGCATTTGCAAACTCGTTCCTCCCACCTACACGCATCAGACTTCTCCCAAGGGACTATGATGGAAAGGAGCCGTGGGTTGTGTATAAACGCCACTTTGAAGCCGTCGCTCGTGCAAATGCTTGGTCTGCTGAATTACAACCTTTGTATCTCGCACCTCATCTTAGAGGAACGGCTCTTAATTTCTATGACATGTTAGATGAACGTATTCGAAGTAGCTACGAATTCCTAAGCCAGGCGCTTTCCGAAAGATTCAGTTATGAATACCGCCAGTCAGTCGCTCATTGCCAATTAAGAGCTAGAACGCAAAAACCCAACGAAAAATTGTCCGAATTTGCTACAGATTTACAAAGGTTGGTACACCTAGCCTTTAACATCTGTCCAGAAAAAGCCAGAAACCGAATAGCCTTAGGTCAATTTTTAGACGGACTCGCCGACGTAGACATTCAACAAAGAGTAAGAGATTTCGAACCGAATACCCTGGAAGCCACTCTGGCTCACGCTACGCGTGTTGAAGCTAGTTGAGACGCTGCCCGCCTTAGTCGTTGCCATATCAAGGTCGCAGAAGCTGCCGTGTTTCCAGCCCCAACGGAGGCACATCGACAAAAGCAACCAAAGCGGTCGGGAGAAGGATCACGCCTGATTTGAAGGAGCACAAATCAGGTGTAAAGCTTTGCTCCGCAGCCAAGTCGTCACGACATAATTCTGCAAGTCCGGTAGATCGTCAGCCTGTAAAGAATACCCAAGAGCTAACGGAACAAGACATCTTAGGGAAAGTAAAATGGTACAACCGACGACAACGTTATGGCTTTCTAGAACGCTAAGACAACGGCAACGAAGTATTTTTCCATGCAAGCTCCCTCAATAAAGCTGCTAAGACTCTACAAGAAGGCACGGAGGTCATATTTGACGTAGTTAGAACTTCGAGATCACCCAAAGCTGTGATCACCGGGTCCCATTTCGCACAGCCTACCAGCAAAACAAACATTGATGTGTCAAAGAAGTACGATAAAGAGCCTTCTATTTCTGAATCCGAAGTGAATCAATGTTTACCGCAGAACCAAACTATTAACTTCGACGTCTTGCCATCAATTAGTGACCCTTTAAATTAATGTCCACTGATTTCGTGGGGCATAAGTCAGTGGAAACGGTAGCCCCTGATACTATCAACGTCTCATTCCACAACTAGCAACCATTTATAGCTTAATTGGAGGAGTTCCTTGTCGCCTACTTATAGACACGGGAGCGACGCAGACTATATGTCATCCTAGAATAATTGCTCAAAGCAACCAACATTTCGAGCTGCTACCTTCTAAGGCAGTTATCTGGAGCGTAAGTGGAGAAGTGATTCCTGTTGAAAACGTCGCTAAGCTTAACAGCGAGATATCAGATTTTGTCACGATTCATCCCGCTTACATGGCAGAAATCTTTGATGACTGCATCCTGGGAATGGATTTCCTATTGAGGCATGGATGTAATTTGGATTTACGGACCGGAGAAATCACTCTGTCGGGAAAGGTGCTGACGCTTAATCAAGTATCATATCCAGTATACACAGCGCAGACGATGGATGAGTTATCCTTACCAGCACATAGCGAGTTGGTCACTAATCTATCTACTACGCTAATAAAGGATGCCAATGTACTTCTCACGCCACTCTCTAAATTACCTGCTAATCTCGAAGTGTTTCCTACGCTTACGAGTTGTACAAACGGCCGAGTCTACACAAGAATAGCTAATATTGAACCTAAAACTATTCATCTTCCTATGTCTACCGCTATCTGCAAAATCCACCAAGATCATGAAGAAATCCATTGTCGAGAATCCAAAGTCGAAGAGCTTCCACCGGACTTAGTCGAACAGCTTACTCCACAGGCAACACATTCCTCTAACGCTGAAAAGAAAAACTTGGTAGAATTGATTCAACGACACTCGGCAGTCTTCTCCCGCTCTAAGGACGATTTGGGCCGTACTACATTGCTAAAGCATAGCATCGATACGCAAGCACCACCGCCGATAAAACAGCCACCTCGGCGAATAACAATGTCAAGGCGAGCAGAAGCCGAACAAATTCTACAATCGATGATCGACCAAGGAATAGTCTTGCCATCAAAGAGCCCTTGGAGTTCTCCGGTTGTTCTTGTCCGAAAGAAAGATGGCTCATTACGGTTTTGCGTAGATTATAGGCGACTTAACGAGCTAACCAAGAAAGATTCTTATCCTCTACCCAGAATAGATCTTAATCTCGATGCGCTTGGCGACTCGACTTGGTTCGCTACTTTAGATTTACAATCAGGATACTGGCAGGTACCCATGCACGACGAAGACCAAGAAAAAACTGCTTTTACTATCGGCAGTGGTTTGTGGGAGTTCTATGTCATGCCATTTGGATTGACCAATGCTCCAGCGACTTTTCAACGACTGATGGAGCTTGTTCTAGAAGGTATACCCTATAATGTCTGCCTGGTATACTCAGACGACATTATCGTACATGGAAAAAGTTTCGTCGACTTGCTTAACAACCTGGATACCGTCCTTCAACGCCTATCGTCGAGTGGAATGAAATTATCTCCATCCAAGTGTCATTTGTGCCAGCGACAAGTAAAATTCTTGGGGCATGTTATTTCTGCGGCTGGACCCTCTGCAGACCAGAGAAAAAGTTCAGGCTGCCTGTACTGGCCTGCTCCAGCCAGCATCCAGTCATTCCTAGGCCTCTGTGTATATTACCGGCGGCTCATACAAAGCTTTTCCGAAATAGCTAAGCCGCTTACAAAGCTCACTGAGAAGGCCATGAAGTTCGAGTAAACATCCGCTTGCGAAAAGGCATTCACGACGCTAAAAGAAAAGCTGACAACTGCCCCATTTCTGGCGCAACCTAACGAAACTGGACTCTTCATTTTAGATACAGATGCAAGTCAAGTCGCTTGGGGTGCCGTTTTGTCCCAAGTACAAGACGGGGTAGAAAGGTCATCGCGCACCCTACTACAGAGAATGCTATCTCGTATCGTAGGGAATCGGCAAAATCCAAGAGGATGATAAAGATCGCGAAAAAAGAATCTTGGGGGAGTTTCGCAAACTCCATAGATCCCTCTATCAACCTCGCCGATGCATGGAAAAAGGTCAAATCATTTTATGGCAACAAATCACCGCACATAATATCGAACCTAGAGTTCAATGGCCGAATACTCCACGATTCCATGCAAATTGCCACTGAGCTAGCGACTTCATGGTCACAATATGCGTCAGACAGCAACTTTTTATCTTCAGTAGTCTCCCAAAAACATGCTTTCAAAATAAGTGACCTGCCATACGCTCCAGACCCTAACAGAGTATTAACAGACCGGATTACCTTTCAAGAACTAAGTAACACACTTAGTAAGTGTAAAGGTGGTGCACCCGGTCAAAACAGGATTTCCTACGGCATGATTAAGAACGCCGACTCGTTACTCCAGCACAAAATACTGGATCTGTATAACAGAATCCTGAGCGAAGGGCACTATCCTAGTTCATGGAAAATTGCAATACAGATCCGACTTAGGAAAAAATCGACCGCAACTTCAAATACAATAACCCCAAAGGATCTTAGGCCAATATCGCTGCTGCCTTGCATATCGAGACTTCTCGAAAAGGTCCTGGGAGCGAGACTGGGACTGTCCACACGTCAGCACGGCTTCAGAAAGATACGAGGAACCACCTCTCTTCTGATGGAGTTAGAAGCGAGTGTTGGGCGGGCCCTATCCGAGAAGAAAGAGTACCATGTCCTATCCCTGGATCTGGAGAAGGCCTACGACAGGGTATGCAGCCACATAATAACCAAACAACTGCTCATCTGGGGAGTTGACAGAGCATTCTATCGCCTCATCCAAAACTTCCTACACAATAGAACCCTTCGAGTTAGGGTAAATGGATTCCTATCTAGAATTCAAGCGTTAGCAAACGGCATTTTTCAAGGATCACCACTTTCGACAGCACTATATAACACTTACCAACATGGACTGACGACTTTATTGGATGACCAACACGACATTGATTACTATAAGTACGCCGACAACATCATTCTAGGGACAACAGCAAAAAACCCCAATGACGTTTTTAGAATGGCAGTTTTTAAAATGCAGGCGTGGTGCTATGAGACGGGAGCCTTGCTCCCACTAGAAAAAGGGGAAGCTATAACGTTTAGCAGAAAAAGGGCACCGACAACCAGCCCGGTCAACTTCTACGACGTTGAAATTAATAGGGTAGATCAGATTAAGCTGTTAGGATTAGTGTTCGACAGAAAGCTGACGTGGAAACGCCATACAGAAGTAGTTCGTAACAAAATAGTTAGGATAAATGGTCTAGCAAAGTCGCTAGCCGCAAAAAACAAAGGGGCAACAACACCTAGTATAATAAGAATTACTAACACCCTACTAACAGGACACATAGGTTACGGACTACCTCTGTATGGTAGGACGAAACAAACTTACTTGAAACAGATACAGACAGGCATCAACAAGACAATACGGACAGCTGCAGGCATGTTAAGAACAACACCAGTTCCAGCGCTCGCCATCGAGTCGGGCATAAGTCCAATACATGATAGAATTAAAAAAAAACGAAAATAAATTTTACAGCCAGGCACTATATGACGTTAGACGGACCCCACAAAGGCTCCATCCAGGCCTACCTTCAGGAGCGCATACAAACCGGAAGGAAGGTTAAAAACGCCATAGAGGAAGCAGTGGAGACGACGTTCAGATTAGGGATACCCCTTCCCCCACCCCCAGAATCCCCTCCTGAACAACCCCGTGGAATATCACTTGTACTCGGGAACGAACAGACACATGACAAAACAGACATACAGAGCCGAAGACCACCAAAGGATCCATAAAGAAACCTTGGAACAGTGCAAAGACAGCAACACAATATACACTGACGGATGCAAAACGGATAAGCAGGTTGCGGCGGCATTAATTATGCAAACACCAGGACAAAACCCTATCATCAAGGCTGAGAGAGTCATACTCCACCAGGATTCCTCCGTGTTTGAGGCGGAACTGAAGGCCATAATTATGGCCATACAACTGGCCCAAGAGGAAGAGAAGCCAACACAAATCTTCACAGACTCAAAGAGCTGTGTTGAAGCCATCCACAACACAACGAATGAAGAGCCCCTAATCACCTGGGCTAGACAAGCCACAATAGCAGAAGGTGGAAAAATTAGAATTAGCTGGATCCCAGGACACCAAGGGATCCCAGGAAACGAGGCAGCCGACAGGGAAGCCAAAAGGCCGGCCAATGAATTAGAAGAACGGTATGTCCCACAAACTCAGGCCTTCATCAGACGAACGGGAACAAAGGCATTGCAAACAAGGAAGGAAAGAGCGTGGGAGCAAAACAGCACGTTCCTCAGAACCCACTGGGGAACAACTACAAAACCGAAACTTCCGACAAGTATGGGAAGAAAAGATGCAGCCAAGCTGATGAGGCTAAGAACAGGACATACGAGAATGACGCACCAGCACATGTTCACAAGGACGCCAAACCCAGGATGCGTAAGATGCCAACGAAGACTGACAATAAGACACATACTGAACGAGTGCGCGACCACAAGGGAGATTCTACAAGGTGAAATCCCTCCAATGTCACAACTCCTAGACCCCCTGAATTTTGGTAAATTAAAAGAAATTCTAGTTAAGTCAGACATTTATAAATGGATTTAGCGGTACCATATCTTTATAATTCTATATTTTTATATCTATATTTTTAGTATTTTAATTATTTATTACCTATTTTATCTTATCCTAGCATTATATTTGCTATTATTCTAGTATTAGCAAATGAATGAAAAAAAAAATTTTAAACTAAATATGAATTAAAAAGTGAAATGTTAATATAAGGGCTTGTTCATAAGCGCGATGCGACTCCGTGCGATTTTTTCATTCATCTCACCTTTTGAATACTTTTGTTTCAGTTTGCGATTATTTTTCATCGTATGCCCGTTCACAAGGTTGATGACCGAAAATTTGTTGTTTACATTTGAATTTGCACATAATTAGTGCTTTTAAGTAATATACATCATTCCAAATATAAATATTAACAGTAAATCGGAAACGCGAATTTAAGTTAATATTTTTAATAATTTTTTTAAAGAGGAAAAGGGAATATTTGTCTTATTGCTTTTTCCTCATTTGCTGTAAAATAATAATAATTAATTTTTATATCTAATAACACATATTACATACATATTATATTTATTCAAGCCGTTTTTCATTCAACAAGCGCTTTTCAAAAAGGTAAACAAACCAATTATGTATGGTTATGTTCAACAATCGCACAACAATCGCACCAAATCAAGAGCATTGCTGCGATTATTTTTACAATCGCAGCGACGTTAGACAAAGCCAGCATGTCAAGTAACAGGTATATGACTTCAGCCAATCAAATTACAGTCGCATGCGACGAATTGCACTCGTGAACGAGGGTTAATATAACTAATATAACGATTTAGGACTTGGAAAAGAATTGAATTGAAAATTAAAAGGAAAAGAAGAAAACTGTACGCAAAACAATGTATATTTAAAAATGTGGAAATTAAAACGGAATTAAGAAGTAAAAATGGAATAGAAATATGTTAAAAAGTTAAGAAATGTAAAGTGAACTGAAAAGAATAAAAAAGGAAATGTAATAAACTAAGAGAAAAAGTAAAGCATACAAAAAGAATTGAAATGAAATAAATTGAAAAGAAAAAGGAAGAAATGAAAAAAATATTATATAAGACAATATAAAGGAAAAAAAAAATTTGAATTCGAAATAAAATTATGTAAAGAATGGAATAGAGAAGTTAAAAAAAAAAATTGAATTTGAAATCAAAATTATATAAATAAATGGAAATAAAAAATATGTAAAAATAAAGCAATGTTAAATGAACGGAAGAAAATAAAAAAGAAATATATAAGAAAACATAGGAAATAAAATGAAATAAAAAGTAGGAAGTACATAGTTAGATTAAGGTTATAGTCATAGAAAAATAGATAAGACGCGCTGTATGGTCTAGTTACTTAAGCGCTTAGGTTAAGTTAAATTGTACTTAGAGTATAATTTAATAAAATTATTTGAATTTGAACAAAACAAGAAAAATTTACCTTCTGTGTGTGTGCTCGCCTTGCTGCTTCTTACTTGTCACGGACTACGAGGAAGAAACTAAATGGAGTGGCCCTAGCGTGTAAAATCCGTGTACATGAGTGTGCCGAATTCTACGGTTTTTTTGCTCTCATTTTTCTTCTCGTGTTGTCACTTGTTTGACATTTTTCTTTAACTGAGTGTTGTAGTTGAAAAAGTGCTAATTTTATCGTCCTGTAATGTTGAAGTAAGAGTTAAATAGATTGCGAAGGACAAAAATATAAAACTATTCCGTGTAGTGTCAAAACTATGTGAAAAAAGTTCAAGTTTTAAACGATTAGTGATAATGAAGTGTGTAGTGCAATTTTGCAAAAATTCAAGTTATTTAAAACACCCCGGGATTTCATTTCACAGATAAAGTAGAGAAAATAACTTTCTTTTGTGATAAGAATATTTGAGGCGGTGTTAAACACACTATTAACTTATAAAATACCCACTTTTTGCGTTTTGTTTACCTTTGGCTCAGCAGCCATATTTTCTTGAGTTACCACTTACAAAGGCGGTGGTGTAATTAAATTTTGCAAGGAGTTAGTAAATGAAAACTTTATTGTTGAAGTGTTTACTGATTTGCAAATTAATTAGTTAAATTTCTTCTGATGAAAAGCCGTAATAAAAATTACAAATTTTAGTGAAAAAGCTGCTTTTAAATTGCAATTTTAAACAGATTTCTCTACAAGTTTAAAAATTGCACCAAAGCACCCCCATATAAAGATTTTTTCTTCAGCCTGTCCTGTACTGTTTTTCTTGTGTGCGTGTAAACTTACACATTTTAGGCACAGGCTACGGAAATCTCTGCTGTTGGGCCACTCCATTTTGTTACTTACTCGTAGTTCTAAGCGGAATACTTAGAATAAAGAACGAGAGGAAAGGCTATCTTAAGTAAAAACCCTGTACGTGTGATAAGCATTTTTCTTCTTGGTCAAGTGGTGAGTGGGGTAAGGGGGAATGTCGTCTGAAATGTCAAATTAGACCGAATGTCGCCTTGAAATCAAAGTCGTCTCCGTAGTACTGAAATATTTGGGGGCATAAGCAAAGTTTTTTTAAATAGTAAAATTAAGTAAATTAATAAAATATGGTCGGGCAAAGTTATATTATATTAAAAGTGTAATAAGAATATATTTTAAAAACAACTAATTTAAAATATTATCAAAATGAGTTGGCCCCTCCTGTGTACAAGCATAATTTACTACTTTCATGTTCGAAACGCACACATCGCTTGGGCTCTACTACATATAGCAAAATGCCTACATTTTTCCGAATCTTAGAATATAGAACGAGAGGAAAGGCTATGTTAAGTAAAAACCCTGTACGTGTGATAAGCATTTTTGCTTCATGGCCAAGTGGTGAGTGCGTTAAGGGTGAAGGACGCCTGAAATGTCAAATTGTACCGAATGTCGCCTTGAAATCAAAGTCGTCTCCGTAATACTGAAATATTTGGGGCATAAGCAAAGTGTTTTTAAATAATAAAATTAAGTAAATTAATAAAATATGTTCGGGAAAAGTAATATTATATTAAAAGTGTTATAAGAATATATTTTAAAAACACCTAATTTAAAATATTATCAAAATGAGTTGGCCCCTCCTGTATACAAGCATAATTTTACTACTTTCATGTTCGAAACGCACACATCGCTTGGGTTCAACACATGTAGAAAAATGCTTACATTTTTGCGAATGATGTCCTTTCCTCTAGTTCTTTATTCTAAGCCTCTAGTTCTTTATTCTAAGGCGGAATCTACGAATAAAGAACAAAAGGAAAGGCCGATACGTATATATACGAGAACAAAAAGTGAAGCAAAATTTTCTGCAGACTACTTGTCAAATTGCAGACTAATTGTCAAAATTTGACATTTCATTTGTGAAAGTTTTTATGCCGGAAAGTGTTCTCTAGAAGAAAATTTTAAATTATGTGAAATTTGCCAAGAATTTTAAAAATTTGGGTAGTGCAGTGCTAAAAAAACATTATAGACAATTTATTATAAAGACATTTTAAGTTAAGTTTACTTAGAAAACATTAATTAATTGATAAAATGAAGTGCATAATAAATTTTTGTGAGAACAAAGTGCGAAATCATCCTGTTGCAGTCTCATTTCATAGGTAAATATAGAACAAATAGTAGTTAAATAGTAATGCTACATTGAATGACTTTATTGAAGGCAATTCAATTAGTTTTAGCACGAAAACAAACCGAAGTAAAACTAGCTTGTAATTTTTCTTGGTAGCCATTCGTTTGTTTTCTTTTAAGGTTCAGTGCTATGGCCAATTTTTAATATAAGGGGGAGCTAGAGAAATATTAACTTTTTATTAGTTGAAAAAATTTGAATAGTTTATTTATTTGTTGAAATTTCTATTTTAGATTTCCAAATCAAATTTAGAGTATATAGATAATGTAAAGAATTAAATAACTATAAGTATTATCCTAGCCACTAATTTAGTGTACCAAGAATCATTTCAAGCAATCAGAGCCGCAACTCTGCCGAAGCCGGTCCCAAGCCCGGTTGCAAAAAGAGGAGGGAGGCCTTAAATAAAAATAATTTTTTTGAACACTATTTTTTTAAAACTCTTGTTTTTAAATTTTTCACATTTGATTTTAATAAAATAAGTCTATTTTAAACATTTCAAATGCCCTCATAACTCGGCTGAAGAAATTTGTATAATTGACTTATTTTATTAAAATCAAATGTGGAAATTTAAAAGCAAGTGTTTTAAAAAATTAGTGTTCAAAGATAAATTTTGCGTTATTTAATTTAAAGTTCGCGCCAAAATTATTAAATTTGTTAAAAAGAACCTCTGCAGTAAAATTTTTCTTTGACTACACCAATGTAGTTTTCCATTTGGGTTAGTGAAAACCCATCCCATTTTAAAATTTGCTTCAGAAAATTTTCGTATGGGCCCTTCCTTTCGTTCTTTATTCGTAGGGCGGAATCTTAGAACATAAAGCTAAACAGGAATGGCAGTAAGCCAGAAAAACGTCGGCATTTTCCTTTCTGTAGAGGTGAGGGTTTTCTATGTGTTTGAAGCCCATGACAGTAGTCAAATTTGAGATTTTTTGAAGTGGGGTTGATATATCTTTTGAATAATTACAAATTGTATTAAATCAAAATTAATAAATATTTATTTTCAAAATTGTATTATTAAATTACATTTAAAAATGTGCGCAAAGATGAAATTGATTTTCTAATTATAATAAGATTTAACACAATTTAGAAGAACAGTTGCGAAATGCTTTGAAATTTTCAAGAATTTATGCATTTAAACTGTTCCACCTTCTCTTTTAGCCAAGTGAGCATTGTTATTGAATACAGACAGTGCTCACTTGTTTCCAGGGACCACCACGTGGAGGTTGAGATAGGTGATTTAGATAAATAAGTTAAAATATGATATTATTATAACTTATGTATCTTTTTTTGGTCCCCAGCGGTTTGTCTTTTGTCTATTGCATTTAAAATTATTTATTGTAAGTACTTAAATATATTATTTGCTATTTGTGGGAAAAATATATAATTATACTTAAAATATTTTTAGTTTTAAATCGAAAAATATGTTCTGCCCCCTTCTGAACAATTTTCCGCGAGCCGACAGTGACAATAAGGGCAAAGCTATATTTGGCTAGATTACAAATATAAACAAAGATCTATAGCCAAGAAAGTAGTGAATATTTACTATCAAAAATTACTGTCGCTTAATATAATCGGAGTAATATAAGTAAAGATACCTTAGAGATTATAAATATAATATTTACTTTCCTGAATAAAGATTATTGTCGAGCTCTCCGGCGATAATTTTTGCAGCAGGATACAGCACACTTGATCACTAAATTTATGATTTATTATGGAGTTTTACACAATAAAAGGGCACAATAAGATATCACAAAGTATTTTTACACTTTACTAGGCTATAATTAGCAATCGTTAATACTTATCACCTCGATAAATACCTGTTTTCATAAAACTTTCACAACACAACTTAAACTTTCACACTTCTGAAAATAAAAGCAAAACACTTCGATATGGGGACAGTACCTTAAAACTTTCCCCACTTCCTCACTTCTTCTTACGTTCAGATACCGATCACACCTACAGCACATATACGCGATTCTGCCATTCCTGTTTAGCTTTATGTTCTAAGGGCATAAACAATATATTTTTCGCCAGATAGTTAACTCGCGTACTTAACCGAGGAGAAAACATACTTTCGTCACATTTGTCATTTGGATTTGACAGCAAAATTGTAAATGTACATGGTGCGCGAAAAAGCACGAAAAAAAGCGCCAATAGTGGCCACAATCAAAACTAAGAGAGGAAAGAAGTTTTTGTTTTCTTAATTTGGTATATTGAGTTGGCAGTACTTTCTCTATATACCTTCTTTACTTTTTATTACATTTTTCTCTTCGACAAGTTTGGTGGTACTTTTTTGACAGGAGTATGTGATTCTCTCCGGATGAGAGCAGAATTTTGACAGGAATCAGTGATTCTCTCAAATAATTTTGACAGGAGTAAATGACTGCACACTACCTGTACTCTTTATTTGCATGGATATTCTTATGACTTTAAAAGCTGGATATATTTCGTTTTACTGTGGTGCCAGTGTTACTTTTTCAAGACTAGCTGGGTATTTTAGGGAGCCGGTTATCTAGTAGTAAGTAATCTTTGGTAGCGTTGTTATCCTTAAATATTCAAAAGTTGCTTCAAAAAACTTAAGCTCAGTTAAGCAACAATACATCTTAACAGAAATAAAAGTTCTTAACACTTATTCCGCTTTCCTCTGAAATCTTTTTCCACAGTTTTGCCTTCGTTTCTAGGTTTTATATTCGTGATGTGATAAATCCCAAAAAAACTTGTTGTTTGCGAATAGTTTTAAATAAATTTTCCTCTAAAATCGTGCTCTAAATCCATTAATTTAGAAATGTCACATTTGGCGCGCACCAAGAAGTTGAAAGTAGGCAATAGTGCGCGCCAGCACCAGCATGAACCAACACCACACGCCAGCGCCAGCTACAAATTCTGTTGGCGATATCAAATGGCTACGTTTTTAAATTTTGACAGTTCGCGTACCACGCGCCAGCTGCAAATTCTGTTCCGAATATAAGACAGAAGACACATATATAATATGTTCTTAAATATAAGCCGGCCAAACGAACTTTATATTTGCAGTCCCCAATAAAAACATGGCACCAGGTAAAAACCTTTGTTGGAAAATTACATGTATTTATTAACTATTGCAGGAAATGAAATATATGATTCAGATGAATCAGGTGAAAGCATCGAGGGCTGTGATAGTGAATTTGACAAAGAAGTTGTAGTTTGCTTATTTTGTGAAGAAACAGCGTGTAACGTAGACTTCGCCATAAAGCATTTAAAGGATGTGCATGATATCAACCTAAGCGCTTTAAAGGGCAAATTTCATATGGATTTCTATTCTTACATCAAAGTAAGGAACGCAATAACTTAAAATTATTCTAAAACTTATTTTGCAGTTCATAAATTACATTCGGCAAGAGAAAGTAGCTGCTACAACATTAGTATCAGCAGAGGAACCAATTTGGGATAACGAAAAGTATTTGAAACCAGTAGAATACGAACCTTGGTTAAGTTATGGTATGCATTTTTACTAATTTTCATTTTATCTGATAAGCACTTATTTTTAAATTAAGGTTATTCGTGAATGTTTTAGTTTCTGTTATACCAAGGAAATTCAAGCAAGTACAAATTACAAACCGTCTACCCAATAACCTAGAAATTAACCTACAATCAGGTATGGTAATTGAAGTGGGCCAAAAAGTATTGAATTATTAAACTAGTCAAATAAAAACAACAAACTAAACGTGGCGAAAAGTAAATATAGGTTAGGTCAGGGTGGCGGCTCACGTAGACCTAAGAAATATCTGTTTTGTTACCACGTCCGCGGGACCGCACCTGAATCTCAGTATAGGGTTTATTTAGAACCTGCCACAACTGTTAATAAACCGGAGAAGCTACTTCAGCCATACATTAGCAACCTCGTCCAATCCACTGAAGAAATAGGCGCTTTGTACCTTCTAACCAGGCCCGGGCAATCGCAGAGTAAATGCTGAACGTGAGCTTGACCGCCAGGAGAATGAAGGCTCAAATAAGCGAGGTAACATAACATATCATTCTAATTCACCACTAAGATATTCATTTCGTTAATGTGACTACGAAGTAAAAGCTAACTCGCAAGACATACAACTTATCATATAATAGGTCTATTGGTTGACGCCACTCCGAGTCAAAAAGAGTCATTTAGAGCCATTTTGTACTCCACTTGTGTTATTTGAGAAAAGAGTAGCAATCTTCTTGCGCTTTTTGTGTTCTTTGAGAAAAGAGTGATACTCCTTTCCACTCCTTTTGTGTTATTTGAAACAAGAGTGGCAATCTAGATTACTTTAGAGCGAACTTTTCTGCTCATGCTTTAAATAAGGTGCAGCTTTTTGACATTTAAGAGAGAGTGATTTGAAAGTGACTTTTTGTTAATCAAGACGGAGACGGAGTTGGATCTATGCGTTGAGCGGCAAGACCAACATGCCGTGGGTCCCGGGTTCGAGCCCAGATGACCGTGATTGCAAAAGGATTAGTTGTCTAAAATTTGAATGATTCAAAACAAAATGACAGTCAGCTGTTAAGAGTGGAGTACCGCATTCAATCTGGTTTTGCTACTCGGATTAGAGTAGAGCTGTGCGCTGCTATTTTATAAGGTCTGTTCGCGGAGGCCACTCCGTGTGGCGCAGATCTCGGCGCGACTCTACTCCGATTCAAAAAGAGCAGAGTATAAAATAGCAGCGCACAGCTCTACTCTAATCCGAGTAGCAAAACCAGATTGGATGCAATACTCCACTCTTAACAGCTGACTGTCACTTTGTTTTGAATATAATTATCGTTCAAAAATTTTTAGACAACTAATCCTTTTGCAGTATTTGGCTAGCATGTCACATAAATATCTTCCCACAAGAATTTACCATTGTTACTTTCTGCATTTTGCAGCACAATACTTTAATTTTTTAACTTGATTAACAAAAAGTCACTTTTAAATCACTCGATCTTAAACGTCAAAAAGCTGCACCTTATTTAAAACAGGAGCAGAAAAGTTCGCTCTAAAGTAATCTAGATTGCTACTCTTTTCTCAAAGAACATAAAAGGAGTGGAAAAGACTCTTTTCTCAAAGAACACAAAAAGCGCAAGAAGATGCCACTCTTTTCTCAAATAACACAACTAGAGTAAGAAATGGCTCTAAATGACTCTTTTTGACTCGGAGTGGCGTAAACGAACAGACCTATACTCTGCTCTTTTTGAATCCGAGTAGAGTCGAGCCGAGATCTGCGCAACTCAGAGTGGCCTCCACGAACAGACCTAATGATAATTGAACATGAACCTAATTTAAAATTTTTCTTTTTTTTATGATTAACTAATTTCAAAATGCTTTACATTATGTAGAATGGAACCTATAACACTCAGCTTACGTAGTACATTAGTTTAGTTGCCCCGAAAAGGGAAAATCTACGAATATATTTTCCCCGTCTGTCTTACGAGAGCATTTTCTGATTGTGCTTATGACAATTAATAACAGTTCTTTAATAGCGTTTTCGATGGGACTACAGTGCGAAACGAGTTTCGATTTTTTCTAGCAGTGTCGCTTTCAAAACATGTTCGATGGGACTTTTGACAGCAAAACTGCTAGACTCAGTGGGCCACTGATTTCCCCTTCCTGGCACTGCGGTTTGGTTTCAGTGGAGCTACGAGTAAGAAACTAATAGCGTTTTCGATGGGACTTCAGTGCGAAACGAGTTTTGATTTTTTCTAGCAGTATCGCTGTGATTGGTTGACCAGCTCTGCCTAAAACGTTCTCCAAGCGATATAATTTCATATAACAATATATTAAAATGTTTTATAATAGATTTTCGCTGTCATTTTATTAAAATATTTTTTATTGGTGCGCACACATTGACAAAGTCGGAAAAAATGTTTCATTGATCAGTGGGCCACTACAAGAAAACGTCAGAAACAGTGCGCCACGGAAACCGTGCTGAAAAAGTCCCATCGAAAACGCTATAAATGGAGTGGCCCTAGCGTGTAAAATCCGTGTACATGAGTGTGCCGATTTCTACGGTTTTTTTGCTCATATTTCTTCACGTGTTGTCACTTGTTTGACATTTTTCTTTAACCGAGTGTTGTGGTTGAAAAAGTGCTAAAATATGCAAAAATATAAAACTATTCCGTGTAGTGTCAAAACTATGTGAAAAAAGTTCAAGTTTTAAACGATTAGTGATAATGAAGTGTGTAGTGGAATTTTGCAAAAATTCAAGTTCTTTAAAACACTCCGGGATTTAATTTCACAGATAAAGTAGAGAAAATAACTTTCTTTTGTGATAAGAATATTTGAGGCCGTGTTAAACACACTATTAACTTATAAAATACCCACTTTTTGCGTTTTGTTTACCTTTGGCTCAGCAGCCATATTTTCTTGAGTTACCACTTACAAAGGCGGTGTTGTAATTAAATTTTGCAAGGAGTTAGTAAATGAAAACTTTATTATTGAAGTGTTTACTGATTTGCAAATTAATTAGTTAAATTTCTTGTGATGAAAAGCCGTAATAAAAAATAACAAATTTTAGTGAAAAAGTTGCTTTTAAATTGCAATTTTAAACAGATTTCTCCAGAAGTTTAAAAATTGCACCAAAGCACCCCCATATAAAGATTTTTTCTTCAGCCTGTCCTGTACTGTTTTTCTTGTGTGCGTGTAAACTTACACATTTTAGGCACAGGCTACGGAAATCTCTGCTGTTGGGCCACTCCGTTTAGTTACTTATAGCGTTTTCGATGGGACTCTTTCAGCACGATTTCCGTGGCGCACTGTTTCTGACGGTTTCTTGTAGTGGCCCACTGATCAATGGAACATTTCTTTCCGACTTTATCAATGTGTGCGCACCAATAAAAAATATTATAATAAAACGACAGCGAATATCTATTATAAAACATTTTAAAATGTTGTTATATGAAATTATATCGCTTGGATAACGTTTTAAGCAGAGCTGGTCAACAAACCAATTTGTAAACCACTAAAAAACCGTCTGACAATCGAACTGTCAAAACATTTTACGTTTGTAGTTGTAAAACTGATATCAATTCCACAATAAATACTTTAAATTTGTTTAAAAAAACGAATCTATCTATGATTTTGGCGTTTGTCACCTTTTCTTTCGGGGTCATCCATAAATTTGGTGCAATATATTTATTTAACCTGTGCTTTTGACACTT
Source organism: Leptarthrus brevirostris (assembly GCA_964036015.1). Classification (NCBI taxonomy): domain Eukaryota; kingdom Metazoa; phylum Arthropoda; class Insecta; order Diptera; family Asilidae; genus Leptarthrus; species Leptarthrus brevirostris. Next base: position 75,729,634 of record OZ038371.1, read on the forward strand.
AATTTTAACAATATAATTTTAAAATAGTTCTATGAATTTTGGTAACATTTTTAAGACTTACTTTCACTTGTCTGGGCCTTGTATAAAGTTCGCATACCATCATTTCGGGCAGTCTAATATAATGAATTGCGGGTATTTCATTGTATACTGGCTTACGACTTTTAACTCCTTAGGCACCTGTTGTCAGCTTATTCCCGACGTTGAGTGTCGTCTTATAGTATTGCGTCCTGAGACATGAATTCGGTATTAAAATACCCTATGCTGTGGTTTCGAAGAGAGACTCACCAGGCCTGACTACGGCCTTCAAATACAGGGGTTGGTTTTTTTTTGTTTTTTGTTTTTTTTTTTATATATATATACACATGTGCTCATATAATTAAGTCACATAGTTAAGGTTTTACTCTGTGTAGTTCTTAACTTTTATTGATATTATTAAATAAAATTAATAGAAAACAATACAAATCAGGTGTAATGAATTCATTTATTCCAATTTTTTTCAAAAATAAACTCATTTGTGTATAAATTCATTTTGAAAAGTTCAATAGTGCTTGAGCCACAGTCAACATATAATTAAGTCACCTGTGAAAAAAATTAAATTCTTTATATTTTTTATTTATAATTTGATTTTACCTAACTTACATTTAATATTTAGTTGGAAAGCCCTTGTTTCTAATGACTTCCGCACATCTGCTATTCATAGTATTAACCAATGCTGCACATTGGTATGAAGAGATGTCGTACCACTCTTGCTGAATAATTTCCCAAAGAGAATGCTTATAGCGGGGTTTTTTCCCTGCAATAGTCCTTTTTATGATCCCCCATTAGTTTTAGATGGGGTTCAAATCAGGACTTTGTGTAGGCCACTATAGAACTTTTATGCGGGTGGCCTACAACCAAGATTTAACGACCCGGAAGCGGTGTTTCGGGTCGTTATCTTGTTGAAAGACGCCGGCTAAGGGAAAATTGTCTGCGAAATACCCATTTACATTTTTGTTTAAAATGCCTTTATACATTTCGCCAGTCATTTTTCCATCTATCTTTACAGTTGGACCAACGCCAGATGAAGTAAAACATCCGCAGTACTGACGGGTCACCATGTTTTACGGTTTTTTATGTGTACCTTTTTTATTTTGAAGGAACAAAACTTTTGGAAACTAGTCGTTTGGAGCGATGAGTCGAAATTAAATGTGTTCGGGAATGATGGAAGACCCTACGTCAGGCGCCCCCCGTTAAAAGAATTGCATCCAAGACACACAAAAAAAAACCGTAAAACATGGTGGCCCGTCAGTAATGGTTTGGGGATGTTTTGCTTCATCTGGCGTTGGTCTAATTGAAAAGACAGATAGAAAAATGACTGGCGAAATGTATAAAGGCATTTTAAACAAAAATTTTAGTGGATTTCGCAGACAATTTGCCCTTAGCCTGCGTCTTTCAACAAGATAACGACCCGAAACACCGCTCCCGGGTCGTTAAATCTTGGTTGGAGGCCAGCCGCATAAAAGTTCTGTAGTGGCCTGCACAGAGTCCCGATTTATGCGGTTTCAGCAATTTTTCCGGCCGTATCCAGCATGCACAGGGGTCTGTATGCCGCTGGAGTTCTTGGATCTCCCTTCCGTTTGCTGATAAGTACAAGTCTCTGTGCTTTCCACCGCTTGGGAAAGGTTCCCTCATTCAGACAGCCGTTGTACATTTTTAACAGTACCTGTGGGCATGAGTGGGTTATGACTTTCAGGGCTTCTGTTGGGACTCCATCTGGGCCTGGAGCTTTGTTGTTCTGCAAGGACTTCTTCCATCGTAGTGGGGTACTGTGCCTGTGTTCTTTCTGGTTGGGTCGGAAACAAGGCGTACACTATTTTCTCCGTGCGTGCTGCATCCAAACGCGGGCTCCCAGGGATCGTTGTTTATTTCTGCCCTCAGTTCTTCCCATTTTCGGTGCTTGCTATTGGCGATTGGCCGCTTGAGCTCCCGCCTTGCGTCCTTGTACTCGGCAGTTTCACCTTCCGGTATGGCGACCAAAGGTTATGTATTGCTGGTCGCTTCCGTTATACTCTTCGCTGACCTTCCATCCGGTGATTTTCGGTGCCAGGGTCTCCGATACCAGAGTAATATCCGGGATGGTCTCTGCGTAGCCAGTCCTTCGGAAAGTTGATACCTTTCCGGTATTTACTACGTTTAGGGCTACTCTAGCAGCCATCTCAAGGATACGTCTGTCTCTTGAGTCTGTGTTGGGCTTCCCCATTCAGTTGCTCTGGCGTTAAAGTCTGTTGGAGCCATAATTTTCCGTCGAGATCCTGCTCCCTTCTGGGATCCAGATTGCTGCCGTACCCAAGGTGTCGGAGTACCATCTCTCTGTTCCTATACTGTTCGCTGATGATGCGTAAGAGGGTCATTAGCGACTCTGCTTCTATGCAAGTTTGCCTGGAGGAACTTCATGCCCTTTTGGACTTTTTGGCTTCTTCAAGCGCTTGCCTGAAAGTAAAGCAGTTGCCCGAGCCCGGTACGTGTCGAGAGTATAGGGGTGGGAGCGGATTTTTGATCTTGTGTCGCGCGTTGTCAGAACAATGGCCATGGAAATAGCGATAAAAGAGAGAGAGACAACCGACATTCGGTCGATGCTCCAGAGAGTCAAGGCCCTCAGAGATTGAGGAATCGCCAATAAGTTTAATAGTCTTACGCTGGACTTTGTCTAACGCGGACAATACGGTGTCCGGCCCCTGCCCAAATATGGGAATTATATTCAAGTCTGGGCCTAATGTGGGACTTGTAGATCAGCCCTAAGTCAGGTGGGGTGAAATATTTCTTACATTTCTGAAGAAAACCCAAACATTTCATCGCACTTTTAGCGATTGCAAATATATGATCAGTCCAGCTAAGATTGCTGGATATCTCGATACCCAAGATGTTTAGGGAGGGTGAATGGGGTATATTCACTCCGTTGACTGAAATGGGTTGGGGGTGAACTGTGCGTTTTTTAAGGGATATTAAACAGCATTGACTTTTGTATTTATTAAACGTCACACGATTTGCTCTGCCCCAAGCGAGGACCATAGAAATGTCGTTTCGTAGGAATCAAATGTAACTCCGTCAATTACTACGCGGATTGAGCGGCCTGACAAAAAACTCTCTATCAATTTAACGAGGGTAGGGTGCGGACCAAATGTTTGAAGTTTGGCTAAAAGGGCAGCATGCCAGACTCTACCAAAAGCCTTTGAAATATCAAGAGCGACGATTTCGGACTCACCAAAATTATGGAGACAATGATTCCAAGACGTACTAACGGCTCCGTCAGTGCCGTTAGTAAGTCTCCGGTTGAGCGGCCAGCGCGCAAACCGTACTGGCAATCGTTGATAAGATGGTTATTTTCTAGATATTTCAACAACTGAGAGTTGATGAGTGATTCAAAAACTTTGGATATCATCGAGGTTAGTGCAATTGGTCTGTAGTTCGAGGGGCCGCATACCTCTCCTTTTTTAAGTATCGGCTGGACATGAGCAAGTTTCCATACACTTGGAAACATTCCTGTTGACAGGTGAAAAAGTTTGCGCACAGGTGTAGCCAAAGCAGAGGAGCAGCATTTTAAAACAAGGGGCGAGAAACCATCAGGCCAAGTAGCTTTGGACACGTCGAGTTTCAAAAGTACTCTAAAAACTTCCCAGTGCGAATGTGTAGTGGCTTTTGCCTACTAGTGCACTGTGATGGAGATGGTTTCGGGGTTTTAAGGGTTTAAATAAACAAAATTTACCAAACTTTATGTCATTTTTGACTTGTATATAGGTCAAGTGCTCCCGCTATTTACAATGGGTGTTTTCGAGTTTGCTTCCGAAGTATGACACTGGGGACATTAGGGATATGTCAGAACCGCCTGGATTGCTTCCAATACGGCTACTGACTCCAAAGGTCAGTGTTCGTGTTTTTGTTTGACGGAGTCAAGATATGTCAAACTCAAATATAGCTGACATGCGAACAAATATTGTTGCTTTTATGAAAAAATTATTACCTTCGCCTGCATTTCTTTCACCATTTAAACAAAAAGGAGCAAAGTTAAGAAAATAGATTTGTCAAAATGATTCTGTGCAACACTTTCTTCAATTAATCGCATGTGCTTCTTGTTTATATGTCATTTCCTTCGGGGTCATGAGTGCCCCTTGTTAAGGTTTGTTTGTTAGAAATTCATGTACCCATGCTGCCATCAAGCGATAACATGAGGACATGAATTGGATTGAGGGTTGTGAGGAGCACCACTAAGTTGTTTGTCACAACCTAGTCGTAGTTCACAACCAAGAGGGATAGGGGAAGGTTACGGGAGATACCAGGGTGAGCGTAAATTGCCGTGCAGGCTTGGTCGGTGACCGAAGAGGTGAGGGGCCCGCCTAGCGAGCCGTGCTAAGCTCGTCGGATCGGGGTAAGTTCTTGCCTCACTCTAATCGGTACACTCACCCGAACATTTTTTTGCGGGCACTCTTAAGTTCTCAGGACTAAAGCACGAAGGCATGAAAGAGAGAGAAGCACAATTATTAAGGATTATAAGAAAAAGGATGAAAGGAATCGACAAAATTATGCCCCTGACGAAAAAAATCACTTCAGTCTCTGGATGGTCCGAGGCTTGTAGGACTAGCCCTCCCCAACCTATGACTGTACCTCGTCCATGATTTGGTACAGTCCCTATAAACTCTGACAGTTGCCCGGAGCTAAAGGATAGGGAGAGAGAGTGACGAGAGAGGCATACTAATTAGTGCTTCACACCATCATGACCTAGAAGTCAAGAAAGAATTCATACAAAAAAAATCATAAAAATATTAGACGAATAATTATATAAAATGCAGAATGGTTGGCTCCAATAAGAAATTCAAATATCCAACCAGTTCGACAAAACCAAAAAGAAAGATTCTTTCTTCCTACGTAAGGAGGCGACAGGCTCTGTGAATCCAACACCCATAACAATCTCGACTGGGGAAACCTTCGCATCAAGGACCCTTTTTACTGTCGTCATACATATACGAACAAGAGTGAGTCTTACACATACGTATTTGCAATTCACATGCTATGGGAATAGGTAATTCAAAAAAAGATTTATGGTTGAGTAAATGATATCTTATTAATCAATAAAGTGCGCAAGACGTAAGCGAAGTGATTGCTTGCAAGTATAACTTTTATATTTTGCTTTAACTAGACCTAAAATAATTACTTTTGTTTTTATATCTGTAAATATAACTAAAATTCAATTTATAATAACTATACCGAATGTTTTTTATCTTTATTTCGTTTTTTTTAAACCCTTAATCCAGTACTGTCAATTTATACTTCACATTAGTTGTCTTCATTAATATATCGTTATTTGATTTTCCTAACGATTCAAATTACGAAAGTAGATAGGGAGGATAAAGCTTACTTAGAGAAGTATTCAATAGCAATGGGTAAAGATTTGTCTTATTGTAACTCCAATTATCTCATATGAATGTCGGCACTTTCTGTAATTAGTTGCAATAATACAACTCACTTTCTGGATTACTAGATAATTTATTATAACTTCAAAATATATAATTCAAATTCAAATTCAATTCAAATAATTTATTACCTTATAACCCTAGGTACAAAGGTAACTTAATTATAGCGCTGTGGATACGGGTCCACAGAGCGCTCCTATTACTATGCTTGCTAGCTAATTGTAACGGCAATAACAATTATATTTATTATTTATATTTCTGTTTCTAATTCCTATTTTATTTCCTTATTTATATCAGTTTTAATATTTTTTTCATTTTTAACTTTTTGGTTCAACATCTTTATAATATTTATTTTATATTCGCTATTTATTTCAAAACTTTTTCGACGATATCTTATCTATGTATATATTTATAAAAATTTTAATATTATTACATTTAATTCATTTTAATTTTAGCTTTGAATTTATGTCCTTTTATACACATATATATATATTTTCCATTTAATGTACTTCTAATATTCTTTGGTTCTTTTTTCCTTATTCTTATTAAAGATTTTAATATTTTTACAATTAGCTCATTATAACCATCCGATATACTGTTTTTAATAATTATTTTACATATCTTTAATTTATTTGTTTATATATTTGTTTTGATTTTTCCTTTTTTCTAACCTTTCTAAATAAATAATATGTTATTTCAGTTTATTTTAAAATCTATAAATTCTAATTCAGTGCTCAAATAAATTTCATATAGTCCAAATCCTTAAAAATTCTTTTAACTAATTCAAGGTTCTTTGGGAGAAGGAGCTGGTCTAAGGGAGGGATATTCCCCTGCAGATTGCCTCTTGTAATTGTGCATTCTGTTAGTACATATATGTTCTATAGTCAGTTGTCGTTGGCATGTGATACATCCTGGTGGTGGTGTTCGGGTGAACAGGTGGCTGTGTGTTAACCCTGTATGCCCTGTTCGTATCCTCATCATTTTCACACAGTCTCTTCTTGGCATACCTGCTGGATATTCTGGAGGTGTAGTTTTTTTCCAATGAGATGCGAGGAAGGTCCCACTTCTATTCCACATTTCAGTTTTTCTTCTTTGCAGTTCCTGCTTTGCTGTTCTTCGAATGTAGGCTTGTGTTGGCGGTATGACCTTTGAAGCGTTTTCATTTACTGGCCTTTTTGCTTCTTCGTCTGCCTGTTCATTCCCTGGAATGCCTTGGTGGCCTGGAATCCCATTCTAGTTTTATTTTGTCAGGATTAGATAAAATAACGTTTCTAATCCAGGTTATAATTGGTTCCTTGTTTTGCATGCTCTTTGTTGCTTCCACTACACTCTTTGCGTCTGTGTATATTGTGGCCTTAATATTTCTTTCCAGGATTGTTTCGATAGCTTCCAGAATTGCCATTAATTCAGCTTCGAAAACTGTGGCGTTTTGTGAAAGGACTATTTGCCTCGATGTGTTTTCCGACGGCATGTCTGTGTTGGTAATGACGATTGCTGCTGTTGTTTGTTCGTTTGTTTTCGATCCGTCTGTATAGATGTGGTACCTTTCTCTGTCATTGTGTTTTGCTTCGAGGTGTATTTTTCTATGTTGCCTTGCTGTATACGTTCGTGTGGTCCTATGTCTGTCTGTGTTTATTTGCTGAATTCCAAGAAGCAATCTGTAGGGGACGTAAGGAGGGGGGTCTGGGGGGGTTGTTATAGGGATCTTAAGGTCTAATAATATTCTGACTGCGTCGCATCTTCCACATTTGATTTGTTTCCTTCTGTTCCTTAATCTGCCTAGGTGTAGTTTTAGTGAGTCGTAGTGCGGTCCGTTGGTCATCATCAAATGCTTTGCTCCAAAACTTACTCTTGCGCTCAGGATTCTATCAATAATTGGGTTGATACCCGATTCTATGGCTAGCGCCGGTATTGGTGTTGTTCGTCTGAGTCCTGTAGCTGTCCGTATGATTTTGTTAATTTTAGTCTGTATTCGTTTAAGTTGCGTCTGACTTGCTCCCCCATATAGGAGCATCCCGTACCCTGTGTACCCTGTGATTAGTGTGTTAGTAATTTTTACTATAGCAGTTGTTGATGCTCCCTTACTTTTTGCTGCAATACATTTAGCCAGCCCGTTAATCCTATCTAATTTTCTGCAGACTTCTTCTATATGAGGTTTCCAAGTCTTTTTCCTGTCTATCCATAGTCCTAATATCTTAATTTTGTCCTGTCTAGCTATTTCTGCGTCTAAAATGTTTATTGTCCTAGTATTAACTACTCTTTTTTTACTTATTGTTATTGCTTCCCCTTTATTTATAGGTAATAGCGCACCAGTTTCTTCACACCATACATTAATCTTGAAGATTGCTTGCCGGAAGATGTTGTTGGGTTCGTCGGATGTCGTGGAAAGTATAATGTTGTCGGCATACGTGTAGTATTGTATGTTCTGTAGTTGATCAAGTATGTTTGTCAGTCCGTGTTGGTATGTGTTGTAAAGAGCAGTTGATAATGGAGACCCTTGCGGTATTGAATTTTGCAACGGACGAGTTCCAGATAGGAACCCGTTAACTCTAACTCGAAGCGATCTGCGTTTGAGGAAATTTTGGATGAGTGAACAGAATGCTCTGTCAACTCCCCAGGCTATTAGCTGTTTTATGATAATGTGGCTGCATACCCTGTCATAGGCTTTCTCTAGGTCCAAGGACAAGATATGGAGTTCTCTGCGTTGGGACAGCGCCTGTCCAGCGCCAGCCTCTAGTTCCAGAAGTAGGGAGGTTGTACCTCGTCCCCTCCTGAATCCGTGCTGACTCGTAGACAACAGATGCCCCAGCCTCCTTCCTCTAACAGATGCCCCAGCCTTGCTCCCAGTATCTTTTCTAGCAACCTAGATATACAGGGCAGCAATGAAATTGGACGAAGATCCTTTGGAGTGATTGTATATGCTGAGTTGTTTGATTTTTTCCTAAGTGGTATCTGTATAGCGACCTTCCACGAGCTAGGGTATATTCCCATTCTCATGATATCATTATACAGATCCAGGATTCTTTGCTGGAGATCCGAAGCAGCATTTTTAATCATACTGTAGGAAATTTTATCATGTCCGGGTGCACTGCCCTTGCATTTATTGAGTGTAGCGCTCAGTTCCTGCAAGGTGATTGGGTATGCTAATATTTTGTTTGGGTCTGGAGCGTGTGGTAGGTCACTTATTTGGAATGTTGATTTTTGGGAGACGACAGATGGAGGTAGGTTGCTGTCCGACGAATACTGTGACGTGAAGTCGCTAGTTCGTTGGCAATTTGCATGGAATCGTGTAGAATTCGGCCATTGAACTCTAAGTTCGATATTATGTATGGTGTTTTGTTGCCATAAAAGGATTTGACCTTTTTCCATGCATCGGCGAGGTTGATAGAAGGATCTATGGAGCTTGCAAATTTCTCCCATGATTCTGTTTTTGCAGTTCTTATCAACCTCTTAGTTTTTGCCGATTCCCTACGATAGGAGATTATGTTCTCCGTTGTAGGGTGCCTTTGAAACTTTCTCCAGGCTTTATTTTTGACCCTTATTTGTTTTAATATTTCTAAACTCATCCAAGGGGGTTGTTTATTTGGGACGGGGATACCAGATGGTATGCTTAGCGAAGCTGCCATCCTGATGGTTTTCCCTATTTGAGCCGCTTCTTTGTTGACGTTTGCTGATCTGGGTCTTTCCTTTATAATTTTTGCCGTTAAGGTTCGGAATTTGTCCCAATCAGCAGCGTGCTCTTTAAACCTATTTAGGGGTTTATATATTGGAGTTCCTTTATTAATTTTGGTGATTATAGGGAAGTGATCGCTCTCCTCCATGTCGTTATGCACTGCCCATGATGTTAACGGGGTTATATTAGGGGATGCTAAGGAGAGGTCGATTGAGGATAGTGTGTTGTAGGTTGACAGGTGGGTTGGGGTGTTGTCATTGAGTAGAACCAAAGGGGCATCCCCCAGCCAGTCCGAGACGACCCTTCCTTTCCGATTCCAACCCACACAACCCCACATGGGACTGTGTGCGTTGAAATCACCACCAATTATCACAGATCCTGGTAGCTGGTCTGTTAGTCGTTCTAGGTCCACTCGGGTTAGCTCTCGGTTGCACTCAAGATAAATGGAGGCGATGGTGAGAGGAGGGTTAGTTTGGATTTGGGCAGCGCAACACGTTAGTGGTGTTGCTAATGGTATTGTTCTGTGGGAGATGCTGTGGTGCACCAGAATGGCAGCTCCGCCGTGCCTGGTTTCTCTAGGGTTGTTTGTCCCAATATAAATGTATTCTCTCAGCCGTTCAGGCTCTTCTCCTATCAGGATGTTAGTTTCCTGTAGTAAAATAGTTTGAGGCCTATACTTTGCAACTAGCAACCAAAGTTGTGGGAGATTGTGGTAGACCCCTCTAATATTCCATTGGAGGATGTTGATGTCCTCCATGGATGAAGATAGTTAGAGTCAATGAGTTTCTATTCGGTTTGTTCGTCCGTTATCATTTCTTCGTCCGATATTACGAGGTCCGTACGTGTGTTCCTCGTCTTCGCATTGACTGTTTCCAGCATCTTGTTAGCACGTTCTATTATCCTAATTTCGTGTTGTTGTAGGTGTGGTGAACTTGTAAGTGCATTTGTGATTGTGTCTATGATTTTTTTCTTGTTTGGTGTGAGTGTTATTATGTTTTCTGTAGGTTGTTTTTGTCCGTCAGTATTTGTTTCTACTGATGTGGTTCCTTTTGGAGTGATCTGTGTCGTTTCATTGCGGTGTTTCGGAGTGATTGTTCTTTCAGTTTCCTTGTGTTTTGTTGTTATTTGTTGTATTTCGTTATTTTCTTGTATGTATGCTTCTTGTGTTTTTTTAGTTTGTTGCTGCGGAATGGGTGCATGTTGCGTGGTTTGATTTACTTCTTTTGGTTTAATGGGTGCTTGTTGCTTTGTTTGTATTGTGTCTTTTTGTAGTGAGGGTGCTTGTTGTTTTGTTATGGTTGAGTTTGTCGTGCTTGGTTGTGCAACTGTTTGAGCGAATGACATAACTTGTGCGAATTGCGCCTGCGTCGGAATGTTTTTTTGCAGGGTTGCTGGGTTGAAGGTTGTTCTCAGTGTTTGAGCAAAGGTGGGTTTGTCTGTGGTGGGGCGTATACTGTAATAATATTTCTTCGCCTCGTATAGCGTACAGTGCCTCTGCTGTTTGATTTTTAAAAACTCTTTTTGTAATAAGAAGCGGGGGCACTTCTTATCATTGGATGCATGGTCTGCTGAGTCGCAGTTTACACAAAATGTCCCTTGACAGTCACCTTCATGTGGTTTGTTTTCTGCGCATTTTTCGCAAATCATGTTTTCTGCTGTGCATCGTTTTTGGGTGTGGCCTAGGCGTTGACACCTCTTACACTTCATGGGGTTAGGGACGTATTCCCTGACCTCAATCCGTTCGAAGCCTACTTCAACATACTTGGGTGGAGTAAACCTATTGAACGTCAAAATGACCAGTCCTGAGGGGAGCTGTTTACCGTCGACGTTCCGCGTCCGTCACACCAAATTCAGCCAGACCCTCGGCAATCTCCTCGCAGGTCAGGTCATTGAGATCTCTGTTGTAAATTAAGCCTTTGGAGGCATTAAGTTTTGTGTTGAGTTCCACTTTGACGGGGATGTGACTCATTTTGGTCAATTTCAGGAATTTATCCGCTATCTTTTGTGAGTTGCATAGTACTAATGCACTTCCGTCCCTCAAAAATACTGACTTTTTGTATTGTTTTGAGACTGCATCTATGAGCTTCCTCACTACAAATAAATTAAATTTTTTCAGAGGCTTGCCTTCAACCGTTGATTGTATATTTATATACTTTGTTTGTTCGGCGTCCGGAACATTAATTTCTTCTAAATCAGGATATATTTCATAGAGATCTATGCCTCTTTTCTTCTTCCTAGGTGGTTTAGGAGATCCTGGGCTCTCCCCCAGGATCGCGAAGGAGTTTTCTCGGCCCTTAGGCCGCATGTTGCCTGCTTAGCAGGCCTCCTCTCTTTTGTCTTCCCCTCTTATTGATTTTAATGTCGTCCCTCTTTTAAAGTGGTTGTTTTATTTATTCTTTTACTACTCTAATTTTAATCTAGTCCTCTTTTTAATCTTTTCTACTCTATTTTACTATTGTGTCCCTAACCCTAACTAATTTTAATTCTTATTTTGTCCTAATCTACTTATTCTTATTATTAGACAGGAATAAATCTTACTAATTAAATCTTATCCTAACCTATGTTACCCTTTCCCTTATTTCCTATTAGTTTTAATGTGTTAGTTCTGTTCTTTACCCTATTTTATCCTAACCTTACCTATTTTGCTCTAATTTTCTTTATTACTATTTACTAAATGATTTTGACCGTACTTAGTTATCTAATCTTTAAATTTGTTCTTTTTGTCCAATTTAATTGTATTCGTAAGGTTTTTGAATTAGTCCAATTATTAGTCCTTGGTTAGTCTAGTTTTTGTCCAACCTGTATTTATGTTTGAATCCAGTACTTGAGCCAATTTTAAGATTTCGAAATTTAGTTTCCGAATTTTTACGTCAATTCGGCGGGGGAAAGTCCCTCATGTAGCTTTCAGTTCGAACGTCACTTGAACTGTCACCTATAATTTTGACTTTGAATAATTAAATTTTTGTGTCTTTTTCCACTGTATTTGTAATATGTATTTATGTCTGGTCACTTTTTTAACCACAGAGTTCTTTTTTGTGTATGTCTTCCAATTAAATCCTTGCTAAATTGCAAAAATGTTGCAGCACTTCTTTGACACTTCTGTCTTGCTCGAAAGTACGATCGACTGTGTCAAAATATATATTTTATTGTTAATGCATATATGCAAAGAGTAATATTTACTGTGTATATAGCAGCTTAGGGCAACATATTATAAATAATTATAAATTTATTAATTCCTGTTGAGACTCTTTAAGGATTTGGGTTGGCTCAAAAGGCGAGTCTTTTGCCTCTTTCAACATTTTAAGTAAAAAAATTTTTTTTTTCTTTATAAAACGTCAACCCATGCTAGAGTATAGTAGGCAAGGAGTAATGTTTTCTTTATTCAAATATGTTTAACTAAATTGCAATAATTCGACAATGTTAGATAATGTGGAAGTTATGACTTAAGATAAAAATTCCTATGGTATGCTTTGACTAGTAACGTATTTGTTCTGCTAGTCACTAAAGACAAAGTTTCATAAATAACAAATCGATCTGATTAACAATTATTCAGAATGTTCAACGATAAAGGCAATATCTTTGCGGCAGGCCTTATTCGTATCACCCGTGTCCGTGTAAAAGCTCTTTTCGGGTGATGCGAATAAGCACTGCCTATCTTTGCACTAGAAAAAGTTAGTAATCAATTTCAGAACTACATACACAACTTCTGAGGATTTTTAAAATTTTGTAAACTAAAAAAATAAAGACGAAGATACAATAATTGTCGTATCCCCAATTGGAATGATTCAACATGAAAATATAACCTGGGATGAAATTAGTAGCACATATATTAAACAGAATGAATATGTGCTCCACCCGCATTAAGTTGTATGAATAATATTATTAATCAATTTGCAAAATTTAAAGTTATTAGATAGTTAAATACATCCTAAATTGCAATAAAATTTCAAGGAATTTTTGATCTCGTGCCTAGTGTATGAATCTTACCTGCACGGATTTCAAAACTACTGGACACATTACTTATAATTATTCGTTCATAATGTAATGGGTATTTTCCCTTGAATCCTCAATAGAGGGGTTGCCGGGAGCTCTGGAGTCGTCCAAGGTTCTGAACTAATTGAAAAGACTCATTTACAAAATAAATATAGAAATATTTTATTCAGGGTTTCTTCTTTCCGGTTTACAATCAATTGTTACTTACTTCTAGCTTCTTATTTTACGGCTAATGCTACGGGAATGTAGGTGAATAGAGAGGGTTATGGTCGGCACTTGCAGTGAGAGAGAGAGATGCGATGTAGTACGGACGGCGATTCTTATTTCAGTGAATCTCGTGGATAGTATTCGGTATCCGACGAAGTTGGGTACGTCGTGTTCTTAATATACGGCTAACTACTACTGTTGACCAGCAGGCTAACACCACAGGAGGTCCGGTACGGCTACAAAGTACAATAACCAACAGGCTGACACCACAGATGGTATTGTACGTCTAGAAAGCACTAACATGCACTAACTACTACTAATGACCAACAGGCTAACACCACAGAAGGTCCGGTACGGCTACAAAGTACAATAACCAACAGGCTGACACCACAGATGGTTCTGTACGTCTACAAAGCACTAGCATGCATTAACTACTACTAATGACCAACAGGCTAACACCACAGAAGGTCCGGTACGGCTACAAAGTACAATAACCAACAGGCTGACACCACAGATAGTTCTGTACGTCTACAAAGCAATAGCATGCACTAACTACTACTAATGACCAACAGGCTAATCACCACAGAAGGTCCGGTACGGGAACAAAGTACAATAACCAACAGGCTAACACCACAGATGGTTCTGTACGTCTACAAAGCAATAGCATGCACTAACTACTACTAATGACCAACAGGCTAATCACCACAGAAGGTCCGGTACGGGAATAAATTGGCAGGCTAACACCACGGCCAATCTAGCGGAAGGAACATGCAATTTCTAACTACTGGGACTTTATAGTCCAATTTAAGCCACTAGTGCTTAGGAACTGTAGCTTCTTTTTCTAAGCGAACTTAGATTCGAACTCGATCCCTTGCGAGATACTACTGCTCGATTTCTGTACTGTGCGGTTTTCTTTTATACTTTTGGCGAGGCCCAGAATTATTCCCCACCACTATTTTCTGGCTTATTTCTCTGAATCAACTTCATGCAACGGAGACGCACACACCCAACTGATTATGGGTTGTTATGCAGAGAAGAATAATGTGTGAATTTCATAAATCCACGCTGCCAGCAGAATATCTGGTTAAATCTGGTTATCGCGCACAAGTTCCCTATGACTTGGCGGATAGATGACGTCACGCACATTTTCATGCCCTTTCACTGATTATGGCAAAGAAATTAAAATGACAACGCAGCTAGTGGGAATAATCGGGCTCGCATATTTTGTGGATTACGTCATGCCCACCTGCATGCCATGGAGCTTTGGAGTTTTTCATGGACATGTACGACGAGATTTGGGCAAAAATTTCGATAAAATGACATGGACGATAGCGTAAATTTATGTATGAAGCAAAATGCTTCGTTACAATAAGGTTAATAAATGAAATAAGACATAAAAAGAATACTTAAGCCAACACGTGGGATTCCTTTTCCAATTGCTCTTCCGCAGATGCAGTCGAAGTAATACTCCTTTTTCATGACAAAAATGTCCACTTTCGATGCACTTTTACAAAACCTGGGCCTTTTTAATTTTCCCTTTATCAATATCGCCTTTTTATTTTAATTCCAAGAATTGCTCATCGGATTCACAGCACTAGAAAAAGAAAAAAAAACTCTCTGCACTTGTCAGCACACCACACTTATCTTTTCCAATCCCAAAAAAAAGGAAATGCTCGAGAATTCCCTCCGGATTGTGACGTTTTCCCCCCAATATGACGTGGGTGGTTCCATATTGGGGAAAACCTCCATATTTCGGAATACTCCGAAATATGGGCGCTAAAATTTTAAATTTAAAGAACAATGAATCTGGAGGAGTAATCAAACATTTACCTAATTCAGTCGTCTGGAACTGGATTGTTTTAGACTTCTGTATAGGATCGATCCAATTTGAAAATATGTACTGTTTCGGCATTTGAAGTACACGCCAAAAATTAAGAGCTTCTACTAAATGATAACGAAGCAATTGAAACGGATCGTTTAATTCCTCTACGAAATAAGTTTTGATCCATTTCTGTTCCGCTAAAACTAAAAACAATTGCAGCCAACGTGGAATCATCAGCTGGTATCATTGTTTTGGCCTGAAAATAAGTAGCATCGAAAATTTGTAGTTCGTCTGCAGAAACATTTCTAGGGTGTGCTAAATAGCTATGTTTATCACATGGAGAAAAAGCAAATATGCCTTGCGGATGTTGCGCGCTGGGACCGACACTGCTGCTGGATGACTGCCCAAGGCAGGCTATGACTCTGGATGACATCAACTGAAAGTCAGCTGATGTCAGCCAGGATCACGGCCTCCGCCGGACATTCATCTGTCAGCAGATGTTTGGGCAGAGATGGAGGATGGCATGCTGGCATCGCTAGCTTTGCGATAGAGAAGGGGGGTCCAGAAAGGGATGCCATCTCCGCCCGCGGTCGCGCAACAAAAGCAAAGAATCATGCCGAGGATGGGAAGGGTGAGACGAACCGAAAAAACACAAAAAAATTGAAAGAAATAGAAAGGAAAAAAAACCCGCGAAAATAAGAAAACTAAAAAAAAGAAAAAAAAATCAAAGAGAATTTTAAATTAAAAAAAAAACCTAAAAAAAGGAACAGTACAGGAGGAAGAGGATACGAGCAGGCGTTGCCCGACTTACCGGATATCCTTGGGGGAGTCTGGTGTCATGACTCCCCTTGCATGGCCCATGCCCCAACCACCCTATGCACCTAGGGCGCCGATGTCGACGATGTCGACTAGATGCCCTATTATCCGAAATGAAGAGAGAGAGGGTCACTCACCTCATCGTGAGGACCCCGCCCACCAACGTAGCGATGATTGTAGCCGCCCTAAGGAAGGACGACGAGGAGAGAGAAGAAAAGAGGAGTTTACTTCAGACCCATATAAACGATTTTTTTTTATTTAAATAGTAAAAAAAACAGATATACCCCCTCCGTGGGAGGGCACAAGACCGTCTAGCTTAAGGCTAGGGCCCTTTTACCCCTCTGCAACGGGGCTCTGAGGAATGATACACAAAGAAAAACAATAGTACTGTGAACTATAGCCTATCTTATCTAATGCCTACCCAGGTCGATAGAGAATAGAAGATTTTGGAATACTCTGCTATCGTTAACTTAGTTGATACCGAGTGGTCGGAAATGCGCATTTCTTACCTATCGGGGAAACTGAAATGAATATGGCTACAGCTATTCTCTTCGACTTTACATAATTGGTAATCATAAACTTAAATACCTGTGTTGATTTTTGTATGCATTCAACGCAAATTATATGTATACTTTGTTCATTTTTTCTCGACAACTGAAAACTATTTGCAGTAATTTAAATGTAAAAAGTATAAGAAATAAATTGGGAAATTACTCTTACATGTGGATTATGGTTAGGTGCTTAAGAATTATTAGATTCAATATCGAGCTTGTTGAAAAAAATCGATTCAAATAGTTCACTACGCTTAATTAAAGAGACAGATAACAAATTCCTTAAAATACAACCTAAGAGAAAAGAATAAAATTTTTGAATTCCTTTTTTTTTCTTACAAAATTTGCCTAAGACTATTCTTGTATATAATTATGTATAATATGATTGTTCTTCTGGTTGGTGCTTGACCATGAGGAAGGAGAAGAAAGAAAATCTATTTTGTTTATAAAAAATTTATTTTGGAACGGACTCACCGATTCGGTTGTTTTCTTTTTTTTCTTTTCTATTTGATTGTTCTTTTATTTTCATTTTTTTTCCAGCATTTTGTTTATGTTCATTTCTTAATTGTTGCATCTTTTAATTGACTTCACTTTTTATGTTCTTTCGCTTTTATGATTTTCCTTTCGCTTTTAAGATTTTTCCTTTCGCTTTTATGATTTTTGCACTTTCTTTCATTCTTGTATTAATTTAAATTTCACATTATGATCTTTTGCACTTATAAAATTTCCTTCTGTTTTCGATTCTTTTACACTTCTTCAATTTATAATTTCAATTTCACGTTATGTTATGTCCTTTTTCTAAATCTTTCTGCGCTTTCACGTTCTTTCGCTTTTATGGTTTTTCGTTCGCTTTTATAAAATTTCTTCTGTTTTCGATTCTTTTACACTTCTTCAATTTTAATTTCAAATTACCTTTATGTTCTGTCGTTTTTCTAAATCTTTCTGCACTTTCACTTCTTTTGCTTTTATGATTTTTCTTTCGCTTTTATAATTTTTGCACTTTTCCAACTTATAATTTAAATTTCACCTATATGTTCTGCCGCTTTCATAAAATTTTCTGTACTTTCACGTTCTTTCGCTTATATGATTTTTCTTTCGCTTTTATAAAATTTCTTCTGTTTTCGATTCTTTTACACTTCTTCAATTCATAATTTCAATTTCACGTGTTCTGTCGTTTTTCTAAATCTTTCTGCGCTTTTATGATTTTTCGTTCGCTTTTATAAAATTTTCTTCTGTTTTCGATTCTTTTACACTTCTTTAATTTATAATTTAAATTTACCTTTATGTTCCGCCGTTTTATAAAATTTTCTCTACTTTCACGTTCTTTCGCTTTTATCTTCTTATAATTAAAATTTCACGTGTGTTCTTTTACACTTATAAAATTTTCTTCTGTTTTCTATTCTTTTACACTTCTTCAATGTTAAATTTTAATTTCACGTTATGTTCTGTCGTTTTTCTAAATCTTTCTGCGCTTTCACGTTCTTTCGCTTTTATCAAAATTTTCTTCCCGCTTTCCGTTTTTTTATCAAGTCATGGCAAATTCTATACCGGCGCGATCACGACCAAAAAATCTCGGTTTTATTTATTTCCACCCGACCGAAGCTAATTCCATAAACTGACTCTCCAGCTTCTCGCGCCAATTTCTCTTCGTGCCGCAGAATCCACGCACACTCCCGTGCCATACCGCTGCCGACATCCAACTTTTTCTAAAGCAACTGCGTAAACGGTTTTGTCTTTGTTCATATTTACGCCAGATGTTCATTTTAATTGCAAATCTGTTGCAATCTTGCTGCTTTGACTTGAAACGAATTCTATTTTTAGAATTCTTTTTGTAATTTTGTATTCTTTTTACAGGCGGCTGAGGATTTTTCGGTCTCGTCACGTTAGTGGTACCGTAGGTAGGCGGAGTTTTAATTTTGGTGCTGTTAGGAAGCGGTTACATTCTTATTAGAATGTAGCAAATTGGCGATTTTAAGCAATTTTTTTACGGGAGCCGAGGATTTTTGAGAAAATAATTTAATTGACTTAAATTATTCTCTCGGCTTCCTATATATCGATTTCAGAGTTTGAGGCGTATTTTTAAAATGTATTTTCCCGCTGCCTCCGATTATGCCCCTGTATATAACCGTAGATATTTTAATTTTCAGATGTTTTCAGGTACGAAAAATCGAGGGGGGTCTTAGATTCGGCTATAGGAGCCGAATCTTTTGAATATTCATGCGATTTAGAGCAGAGCCGGGCTTTGGTAAAATTGACGGGCATAGCATCCCGACATTGCACCGGGTGCAGGAATTTGGCTCATATTGCCGATGGTCAGGTGATACATGACCACTGTAGGTGCCGCTACATGGCGACCATAACACGGATTGCTAGGCGTGTCTAATTGTAGACAGAAAGACAGATAGAAGGAAGAGCAACAGGCCTGGTGTCACCTGTTACTCCTAGCCGCACTGAACCATCCTGAAGAAAAACCAAACACACGAAAAATTACCCCCATTACGCGATGGTTCAGTCACTAACCCACTCCATCCCTACACCTGGCTAGGGTGTAGGCCCAAAATATGAAAGTGCTGAAAACAAAATAAAATCGAAATACTAGAAAGCAATAAAAAAAACATACAATAAAATACATGCGGACAGGGAGGGAAGGGGGAAGTGGGAAACAAGGAGGAAAAGAAGCTTCATTGGGGTTTCTTGAAATCAAAAAACGAAATTTAGCTCATATAATTATCCATCTTATATTCAAATAAAATATTAAATTTCTACCTTATCCTATAGTTCCTGCAATGTCTGGGTAAATTTACTATTAAAAAATTAAGCCTATTCTCAAATGCTTAACAAGTAAAACTAAAATAAATGAACTGACCCTGTGAATAGTGTCTTAGATCTGTTAGTTCTTCTTCATACAACCAAGCTAATTAGAACGATACATCAATAACCGTGAACTAATATACATATGAGGAGTCGCGAGGCAGATATCTAGCGCTAGATCGCCGATGCATGACACAAAGTGCTATGACCAGACAACGAAATTAATTGCTCTATAAGCATGATCAACCCTAACTCTAACTAATTTGAATTGTTATGTACGGAAACTTTCTTTTTCTAATTTTCGCTTAAAGTTATACGTAACAATTATGATTGTCGTGACATGAGTATATTAGATATATATATATATATATATATATATATATATATATATATATATATATAAACTAAATAAAAGAGCTACAACAAAACTGGAATGTTCTCACTGCGCGCTCGGGTTAAGCATGTACTGATATTAAATGTGATTTCATTTACTTTAAAGCGATGTGGTACTTATGTTATTTATTTAAGATGGATTTCTCTAGGTATTTCTCGGTCTGAGCCAAGAAAGCTACTGTTATTGTATTTTTTGTGCGTTTAAAATTAATGAAAAAATCATGCATGATGCTCCACTTGACTAAGAAATTACGTAAAAATACATCAAAACTTATTTCTATAAATTTTCCTTGTGATTTGGCAAAATAAAACAAAAACATTCAATATAACGGGTGAAAAAGTGGCACTACCGTCCAGTGTACCTTTATCTCTTCTTTTCTTATGTCATTACAATTTATTTTTTACGAATTTTAATAAATTTTTAAGCTCTTCTTACATATGGCCTATTAAATATTGTCTCAAAGGACCATCCGACTACATACCGGACATGTACCATCACCTACTTGTCTCCACAGAATAGGCACTTGCGACGACACCTGCATTGGTTGCCAAAACATGACTGGCAGCGCTTCCAGCCGATCCAGCACGTAATGAATCCTTTCCAGATCTTAAGCAATTCTGGACGACTATTTGTGGCACGTTTGGGATGAGGCAACGATGTACTGGGTGCACTGGACGGGCTACCAGTTGATGATGATACTAGTGCCCAAGTATCAGTTACTCCTGGTCCTAAATTGAAAATTCAAAGGCTTTCGTAACTTTCCGTTTAAAAATTAAAAGGCAATAGTTATTTTGTTAATAGAGTTTATTCCGATCAAAATTTCTTAATTCATCCGATCTTCAAAAGCGACTAACTGGAACTGGGATTCAAATATAAAATTTAAAGAGAAAATGAAAAACCTTTATAAATGTGTGAAGCAACAAATACAAGAGAAAATTCAATGAATAGCAAACATAAAATAAAATACAAGTAAATTCAATGTATGTATAGCAAAAACAAATTAAAGTTATTTAGCTACTGTATATGTGGTCGATCGGAAATTTAACATAAATATCACAACGTGAACCAAAATTATTTGAAATAGTGTGAGGAACTCTCCGATAGGATTAAAATCGTAGTTCCTAGTGCGCAGCGCTATATGCGCGTTGCTACGTCCTCGAACTGTTAAAGATAAGCGCTGTGAATTACTTTGTATGCCATTGAGTGGGAATGGAGTTACCTAAGATAATTGCAATTTTCTGTCCGTTGGGTTTGGGCTTAAATGGTGGCCTCTCTCACGGGGCTCTCCTGTGATATCGTTTCTTTAGGTAACTTTTCCGTGCCAAAATATCTCAAACGTTGTTGAGGTTAACTCTAACTTTTGCAAACAACATTTTCTTTCGTTTCTCGCCGTCGATGGCTGAAAGGTTATATGTATATTAGGAAATTATCCAAGTAAGGATAGCTTGGATAATTTGGAAATAAATTTTTGCAAAAAGAAAAATTTTTACCTTAAATGTGAAAATGTGAGTTGACTTGCTGCTGCTGTCACGGAACGAGTATGCCTTCTTCTTTCTTAGAAGCGGCACATCCGTTCAATTTCAGCAGCAACAGCGGTGACAATCACCAAGTCTCGACTAACACAAATGTTAAGCCGTGGCTCACATTACAATCGTTTGTGTTTATGGTTTTTGAGTACACTAATTACCAAAAACACTTAAATTAATTTGCACATTAAATTCGAGCCCAAAGAGAAAACCAAGCCATACCTATTGTTTCGTTGCCCACAATATAATTGCTTTATAGCTTGTTATTTTTTTATACACTGTTTAGAGATCAGAATAATTTAAGTTTAATCAGAAAATTTTTTTGTCGGAAATGAGTGATTAAGTGCAATGGGAAAGGAAAAATCTAATTAGAAATATTACAAGATTCCAAAAAATTTCAGTATCTTCTTCGTTCTCCTTTAATTCTGGTTGTCGTCCAATCGAGCATGTTCTCATTACCAGATTATGCTCACATAATACGGCAGGTTCTCTTCCAGAAATTTGGAAAATCTGGGTGAAGGGAAGCTGACAAAGTGAGCGGGATAAGGAGAAGGGATGGGAATTTAATGGGACAAAATTTCTATTTAGCTGAACGGAAACTTTACGATACTCTATTCGAAGCCCAACGTGTGGCTCGACCCATGCCCTGAGATAAATTGTCTCATGTTTCTACCGACTGAGCTAGCCGGGCTATTGTTTGTGTGTGTGTCTATAGGGGTTAACCCGCATAGGGTTGTGGCTCAGCATTTACCGGCGTCCGCCGGGCATAATTTTTGCTGTGTATTTTTCCGGAATTTCGCGTGAACCATCGAGCACGGACAGGTGTTTCATAAGTGTGACGGTTAATTTTGGTACTGATACTAAGTCATTCCAAAATTCGAGGAAATCAGCACGGTTGTATGTAATGGGTGCGTGTGGAATCACTGAAGACCGTAACTGTGGATGGAACAATACCTGACGCTTAGCTTATAGATACACTAAATGGCAGATAAGAGTGTAGCGTAGTATTTGACAATATTTTGTTTTACTAACTCATGTGTATATATAGGAAAAAAAAATTTTAACTTATTTTTGATTACATCTTATATAAAATATACTAAAAACCTACTCTTATTGTTAAGACCTAATAATGCAACAATTTATGATTTCATTACGAATGAATTTAAACCTAGATTCGCTGTATTTGCTAGAGTTATTTCTTCGCATCCCTGTAGTGCGTCCACATATGAGTTTTGAGATTGTGCATAGCATTATACTACTTTGGAGCCGTTGTTAATTCCGGTAAATCACCACCACTGAGTACTTCGTGCGCAACACAATGCTGGGCCGTTTTTATTTACCCAGCTTCCGATCTCCTCCTGTTTTTCTTTGATGCATTTAGGACCTTCTTCAGCAGTGAAAAGCGTTATTTGATCTCTCCCCTTTTGTAAGAAACAAAATTGAGGATGCTGGTAAGTATTTTCATAATAGTGTCACGGGTTTTCCTTTCTTCCCCATCAATGCATTGTCTAACTTTTGTTTTAAGCTTTTAGGCGCATTTTAGAACATCTGAACGCTTGAGGCAACACATAAAAACCAGCATCCAATTCTCCATTAGTGTAAGAATTTCAATCTCAGTTTGAATAGCTGTTGTATTTATTATATCTTGGATACATTTACTTTACTTACTCTGTTGTACCATATCGGTTTTCGGGGGATGTTTCCTCATTTACAGTATTTTCTCGCATTTCTCTTGAAGGGTTTTCTTACTGTCATCAGTGTTTGTTGAGTTAAGAAACTCTGAAGGCCCGCCGCCATCACCAGGTCTTCACATCGTCTAAATCAATGTCAGTTCCGGTAATTATTTCTGTCAATATAACTATATTTATTATGCGTGAGCACTGTATGGATTCTAGAGGGGTTTAATCGAGAATTTTCACCAAACAGAATCCTTAATGCATAGTACTTTGGAATGTTACATCTCACCAACATTTTCCGTTTTTTTTAAATGAAGTAAAAGGACAAACTGTAATACAACTGCAGTCCAGCATTATTGCTCACTCAGCCCGAGGAATCTAGCTTCCATTCAGACTATTTTTATCAACAGCATGAGAATGAGCAACGCTATGGAGTGCAATGGCTGTTCTCTTTTGAACTGTTTCGTCATTCTTAGAATGCATCATTTGAACTGAGAGATAAGTGCGTCCAAGCCGTCGCAATGTATTAGTATCTCAGTGGTCCAAAGTTTGGACTCCAAACCATCAGAAAGTTTTTCGGTAGGTCCGGCCCCTTCTATTTAAGTATGCGAAGTCATCCGAATGTACTGGTAGCAGGTAATACTATTCGACGTCAGCTTTATGGATTTGGGATATTTGGTTTAGTGTTGGTTCTTCCTGAATAATTATAATTTTTTTTATATATAATTCATTTAATAAGATTTTTTTTTTAACCGACTTCCCAAAAAGAAAGAGCTTCTAAGTTCGATGCGTATTTTTTTTATTTATTAATTTTTTAATTTTTATTTTTTTTATGTCTGACGGGGCATAACTTCGTAACGCGTAGGCCGATTTTGATGATTCTTCCTTTGTTGTTTGCTTTTCCTTGCTTGTTCCTTTGTTTGTCCTTTGTTGGGTGAAACCTAACTTTGTAAAGCGTGGTCCGATTTGGATGATTCTTTTTTTGTTGTACAGAGTATGATCCCCCATTGCTAAATGGAGAAAAAAATTTGGCGTAGGGTGGGGGGAGATAGTCTAACTTTGTAGCGCGTGGACCGATTTGGATAATTATTTTTCTGTTGGGTTTCTGTTGGGGGGATGGGAGTGGGGGGGTGGGGGTGGAACCTAACTTTGTAACGCGTGGTCCGATTTCGATGGTTCTTTTTCTGTTGAATAGAGTATGATCCCCCATTGCTAATAGGAGAATAATTTGGTCCTATGGTGAAAGGTGTGGGTGGGGAGGGGGGTAGTCTAACTTCGTAACGCGTGGACCGATTTGGATAATTCTTTTTCTATTGGGTAGAATATGATCCTTGGTTGATACTACGAGAAAACAAATGTTGGTGGGGTGGGGGTGGGAGAAGGGGTGTGGAAACTAACTTTGTAACTCGTGGATCGATTTGGATGGTTCTTTTGCTTAGGAGAACAATTTGGTCCTATGGTGGTGGTGTGGGAGGGGGAGGGGTAGTAACTTCGTAACGCGTGAACCGATTTCGATAATTCCTTTTCTGTTCGGTAGAGTATGTTCCCTGATTGATACCATGAGAAAAAAAATTTTGTGGAATGGGGGTGAGGTAGGGGGTTAAAACTAACTTTTAACGCGTGGACCGATTTGGATGGTTCTTTCTTCGTTGTATATAGTAGAAGACACTAAAAAGTGAAAAATAAAATAGTTTAAAAAAAAAAGTTGAACCGACTTCACAAAAAGCGCTAAAAAGCATAAAATAATTTTTAATTTTATATCTATTACGACATTTTGAAGTCGGTGCAAATTAAACAAATAAAACAACTACAGAACCACAATTGAAAATAATACATAATACTACCTGAACGTTTCAGCTTACGGGATCATAAGAAATGACGATTAAATATTTTTGTTGTAGTTGTTTGGTTTGTTTGATTTTCACCGACTTCAAAATGTGGTAATAGATATAAAATTAAAAATTATTTTATGCTTTTTAGCGCTTTTTGTGAAGTCGGTTCAACTTTTTTTTAAAAACTATTTTATTTATTTGAAAAACTTTATAAAAAGGAACAATGAATCTGAATGAAAAAATACAAAATAATAGAAAAATAATAATAAAAAAAAATTTTAAAAAATAGAAATTACAAAAATAACGAGATAAAAAAAATTATCAAGAAAATCATAATCAAAACAGGTGTATCAGGGATATTGGTGAGGTAGGAAAGGACGCCTGATCCTATTATATGTCCTAGTTTGCAGGGTATCTTATAGTAGTATTCAGCATTTCCACACGCTCATACGACGTTCGTAATTTTATTTATATATGTTTACAACAAAGGTTATGAGTTATGTCCAATTCTTTCGTTCGTCTGTTTTAGTACGTACTTTATCTGTTGGTGTCCCACCTGACCTCGATGACTTTAGTTCTTTTCTGCGCCAACACAAAACAAAAGGACTAACTGACTTGTTAAGTATTCACATGTGACGTACCGCAACGGACACGAGGAACGACAGAATCACAATTAATCGCTTTACAACCTTGTTCTTACTAATTTGTATTAGGAAAAGATGTATGACACAAGAGACAATTTAGATTAAGGGTAGGGGACGAGCGAGAGACCTGCTCCTGTCATGTGCTAGCTAGATGTCATAATATTGCAGTGTTAGCTTTGGGTATGGGATACTCCGCTTTAGACGATTCCCGACTGTTGGAAGTTTTAATTCTTGGGAACTTGATTTAGGGCAGGGCGCAAAACAACTGCAGATGATGCAGATGGCTCGGAGCTATGTTGATTAATTTAGCTTTGGTGGTGAAACATCATGGTGCAAAATCGAATCTTCGCCA
Source organism: Leptarthrus brevirostris (assembly GCA_964036015.1). Classification (NCBI taxonomy): domain Eukaryota; kingdom Metazoa; phylum Arthropoda; class Insecta; order Diptera; family Asilidae; genus Leptarthrus; species Leptarthrus brevirostris. The sequence goes on from OZ038371.1 coordinate 75,755,375, forward strand.
AGGCTAGTCTTGACTACTCGACTAAAAAATTTGTTAGGTGATGTAATAAAGATGCATGAAACATGCTTTGGAATGAGGCACAAACAAGGTAAGATTTGCTGAGGGCTCGGTGCTTATCAGACATTGTGGGTGAGGGGAAGATATACTTGGGGCAACTCACATTCCCGTTGATCTGAATGTTGCGACCGGTTCGTCATCTCGGCGTGCCCAGTCAGATCCATCAGACATACTCCTAATGAGAGAGCAGCCGGTGAATCTGAGCTCATCCTCGGGTAGTTTCACCAGGACTGACCCGACGTCCTGATGAGAGACGCGTGCGCCCTGGTGATTCTCCCACAGAGTTGCCGAGATGCTTCTCCACACGAAAAGGAATTGGGGTCGTGAGTCCCACCGTGCAGACTGGACCTTGGTGTATGTGTACCTCCCTCCTCAAGTCTACACTTCCTCTTCTTTGTCGAAGGAAGCTCTGTTACGTAGACATTTTTTTTCATCATTAGAAGGGGGGGGGGGGGGCACGCACTGCAGTGTGGCCAGACTCACAACACCACTCCCAACCGTCGCTTCAGGGACGGATATCCTTGGCGTGGTGTATTCCGATTAGTTGCCCTTGGAAGTCTTCTAATTCGTATAAATTATTTCCCTTCCTTGATCGTATCTGCTTTTTATGAATGTTTTTGCAAGTTTGGCGTTCGTGCCCTTCTGAAAATCACTAAGTGTAAAATTACGCCGATAGACTTGTTGGCCGGGCCGAAACTAAATGGGCCTAGCTCTTGTATTAAAGTTTCGTTCGCCCTGGTTAAATGCACGGTCTAGGTTCGCTTTAACGCTTTCTCTAATAAGGACAATTTTATCTGACATGTCGGCTTGCATATCCGTTTCTGACTAGGTACCAAGCTTACGCAAGAGCAGGAGGGTACGGGGAGAATCCTGTCGCCTTGCGGGTGGAGCTTCGCAACGAGCCTGCGACAGCGCTCAGATGTTCTTCCCAGCGGTCATGCTTGTCGGATAAATAAGCCCGGATGCCTGCCAGAATGGAGCGATTAACACGTTCTGCAGCGTTCGCTTGCGGGGAATAGATGGCAGTGTACATATGATGTATTCCATAGCGTAATCTAAAGTAGTTGGATTTAAACTGTAGGCCATTGTTCGTGACTACTGTTTCGGGCACCCCAAAAAGGTGGAATATTTCTTCCTCGATATATTTACATATAAGTGTAGAGCTTCATTTTCGCAAGGGTTTGAGTAGGGGAAACTTGTAAAAGTGATCCAATACAATGAGAATCGACGTGTTTCCGCTTCTAGATCGTGGATAAGGGCGGAGGAGATCTATATACAGTCGTTGCCAGGGACGTTCAGACTTTGGCTGCTGTCCCATGGGTAGGCGAAGCACGGAATTTGGAGCATTGGTCTCCTTGCAGATCTGACAGTGGTTGACGTATGCTCGGACTTGTGTTGTCATTTTAGGCCAATAAAAGTATCGACGTATTCTTTCGAGTGTTTTCCCGATGTCGCCATGTGCAGCAAGAGGTGGGTCATGAGCCTGACGCATTGTCTGCTCGACAAGTCCCGAAAGAATCCACAGCTTCCAGGCCTCATCCTCCGAGACAGAGTCGCCGGTACGTGGCAGCTTACGAATGCACACATTTATCCAATACGTGTACATCGGGAAGTTTGGACTTGTTGTTCAGCCTGGAGGAGGACTCCTCCGACGCCTTCCTGAGCATCGCACTGAATGATGAACGGCTTGTTAGTCCTGCCTTCAGCAAGCATTCCGCCACTCGCGATAGCGCAGCCAGGTGGTCCGGGAAGTCCTTTGATATCACTAGAAGATCGTCTAAATAAACAAATACCGATTCCTTTAGGTCGGGTGGTATGACTTTGTCCATTAATCGGCACATAGTTTGTGGGGCATTACAAAAGCCAAAAAGCATGACTGTGAATTGGTACAAGGGATGTCCTGGCACAGTAAATGCGGTCTTTTCGCGGGAACTCCTCTCCAGTGGTATCTGCCAGAAAGCATCCTTCAGGTCCAGCCCTGTTATGTACTTGGCGGGGGGAAGTCTTCCGAGGATGCCATCAATATGTGGAAGGGGATACCCATCCTTCGTCGTTACAGCATTAACAGATGATGTCTGGGGCCAGCTGGAAAGCTTTCCAGAAATCAACTCCAAGATATAGGTCCTGCGACAAACTAGGTATGACATATAACCTGATGCTGTCTTTTGCCGCGGAAATATCGGTGTCCAGGTGACCGCATACCTGCTGTGAGGTTCCATCAGCTGTTTTGACGGATGTTGCGTATCTTTTTATAGTCACCTGGCCTTGTTTTAGAAGCTTCCGAGGTGCTTGACCTCCCAGACAACTCACGCTCGCTCCACTATCTAGCAACCCGTTGATCTCCTGCCCTAGTAACCTGACTCGCGGTATAGACGTAATGCCTGACACGAGTCGACGTCTATCTTTTACAACTCGTCGCCAGAATTCGCGAAGTCGTTTTGTCGAACGTTTGGGCTTGCGAGATGGGGGTGGGTTATAGCTGGGTGCGAAACTGTCGATGGACTCGGTAAAGATGCGCGCTCCAGCAGCATTATATTCCTGTAAGCGAACATGGTATGGTTTCAGTGGGAACTAGCCTGATTGTCGCTGAGCCTGAGTTTTCTGTCGATGTCTGTGTAGATGCCTCTGATTTACTTTCACCCTGAGTGTTTTTGGTCGATTGCTCGACGGTTCGGGTTCGGTGAGGTCTGATTCCGACGGGAACTGGTGTCATTGTTCCCGCCCCGACGCAAGTTTTTTCGTCTGCACTTTTCGCAATCGTTTATATAGACGTCCCTTCGTTCACATCCGTAACAGTACACTCCTGTGTTCGGTAAAGGACATTGCCCTGGCACCGTCCTACTTGGCCGCAGTTCCAGCATGGGTTCTCCCTTGATATCGCCGAACAATCTTCCGTAAGGGTGTTATCGTTAATTTCGTCATCGTCCGGTGTACGTTGATTCAAATCTGGCTGTCGGAGTGATTGCTTCGGCATCTACCTCTTCCAATCTCCGGAGACTCTTGTTGTGTCTCATCGCTCGGGTTCGATGGAAGACTCCCTCAATCGGCATTACTAACGCTTGCAACTGAGCAACACTAAAGGCAGGATGCAAACAGATATGCTGCTGTGTTGATGGTAGTAGGTTGTGCCTTACAATCTCCACAAAGTCCATTTTAGGCATGGTCAAGCGTTATCTCTGTCGTAGCGACTGAAGGTTGTCGACGCGCCAGCATTTGTCTCAGCGTGTCTGAATCGTGCACTGGAGGCGTCCAATCCCTTCTGAATGCTTGTTTTAGGTCGTCCCACCTAGGCTCCGGGTGGTAATGCAGATATTGCCAATACCACTCCAGGGGTCGATCCTTCAACAGCGCGGCAAAGTTCTCGGCCATTAGGTGATAATCGCCTGCCAGGGTGTTGCGAGCCATTACTTTTGCTCTAAAAAGAAATTCGTCGGCCTCCACTACTTGGATCGTATATCCTACTCTCTACTAGCGAACAGAGTTGTCTGCACACCGGGCACTTCCTGTGGAAGATATGTGCACAGGGAGTAATGACATGCTTAGTGTTCGTGCTCAGATCACTACTTTGGCAGACCGTGCAGAATGGTGGAGCGGTTGTCCCAGCGACCGAAAAATTGTTTCCACAGCTCTCTAGAAACGCTAAGAAGAAGCTCCAAACGTAGCGTGTCTCCAAAGCCGCAGCAGGAAAAAAAATCAAAAGCAAAAAGTAACTCGCGGTTGACTGTTATACCAGTATTGTATTGCAAGCCAAAGCTCGTAAACTCCGGGATAGTTTTGAGCACTCGAGTCAATCGTCCTTCGAACCAGGCTGACTATAAGGATGGGAATCAGTCGACTAGGATTGCCAGTCCAAGGAGAGGGATCCAAGATCAGGTGGTTGCTCCGAAGTTTGGAAACGATCTCCAGTGATATTCAATTGGCTAAGCCCAGCCAAAGGAAATCACTCTCTGATTAATTTAGGATTTGTAATTAACTTACAATGCTGTTGTGAAATGCACTACATACTATTTTATTTTTATCTATTGATCTACGCAACACAGCCACATCAAACAAACGCTAAAAAACAACTATCCTAATGACCTTTCCAAAAATGTCAACACTACTGATCTAACTCCTACCATTGCACGTACAGTCACTTCCAAAAGTGAAAAAAATGGTTTGCGACTACCTAAAATTCAGCATTTTTCAAAATTTTCTCCGAAATTCATGTAATTAGTACACCTCCCTTTTATTTTTATTGGATTGCTCATCTTATTACCTTTCCAAAGCCGCAGCAGGAAAAAAAATCAAAAGCAAAAAGTAACTCGCGGTTGACTGTTATACCAGTATTGTATTGCAAGCCAAAGCTCGTAAACTCCGGGATAGTTTTGAGCACTCGAGTCAATCGTCCTTCGAACCAGGCTGACTATAAGGATGGGAATCAGTCGACTAGGATTGCCAGTCCAAGGAGAGGGATCCAAGATCAGGTGGTTGCTCCGAAGTTTGGAAACGATCTCCAGTGATATTCAATTGGCTAAGCCCAGCCAAAGGAAATCACTCTCTGATTAATTTAGGATTTGTAATTAACTTACAATGCTGTTGTGAAATGCACTACATACTATTTTATTTTTATCTATTGATCTACGCAACACAGCCACATCAAACAAACGCTAAAAAACAACTATCCTAATGACCTTTCCAAAAATGTCAACACTACTGATCTAACTCCTACCATTGCACGTACAGTCACTTCCAAAAGTGAAAAAAATGGTTTGCGACTACCTAAAATTCAGCATTTTTCAAAATTTTCTCCGAAATTCATGTAATTAGTACACCTCCCTTTTATTTTTATTGGATTGCTCATCTTATTACCTTTCCAATAAGGTGCAACATGGCAGGATTCGAAAAACCGCATACTTAGAACTCCCTGAGTACCTAATTATTTTATTTCACCTTAGGTAGAAAATTCTTTAAAGAAACAAAATTGTTAAGATAAAAGGTCGAAAATGTTCGTTTTGGGTTAAGTTATAAAAATGTTAATGTAATTTTGTTTTATTGCCGATATTATCTTCTGGTAGCCAGAATTCACACCCTTGTATCCTGGCGTTCTGTTACTCGCACCTGATGAAAATTTTGCTATAAAAAAGGGTCAGTTAGCAAGAATACTTCTCATAGTTGAAAAAAAAATCAATAAGTACGGGTGTTTTTAAGAAAAAATTATTAAAAAATGGTGGAATTTACATTTGAGGAATAATGGGATATTATTTACATTTATGGTGTAGTAGACGGAAAAGAGAGAGGGGTTGTACTGGAATATCAATAGAGATTCCCTATCCGGCGAGCACCCCAAAGAGGTGTATTTATACGGACTTTCCAAAGGTTAAGAGAAACAGGAAGTGTAACTTCACATGACATGGAGACAAAACTTCGGGAACTTCTGCCGACGTCGACCACCAAATAATCACCATCATAAGGCAGGACTCTGAAACGAGCACGAGACGAGTCTCATCACCCAGCCCAAGGACAACTGGAAGGAGATTCTGAGAGAAAACTGAAATTTAACTCTTGGCTTCTGGAACGCGACATTGACGACAGAGCGTTTCTGGACCGAATTCTGTGGACAGATGAATGTCAATCCACCAGGAATGATATCACGAACTTCCATAACCACCATACCTGGTCGAACACTAACCCACACAGCGCAAAGGTGACCTCATTCCAGTAGAGATTCAGTGTCAATATCTGGGCTGGTATCATCGGCAACGATTTGGTAGGACCATTCATTTTGCCGCAAGTGCTTAATAGTGAAATTTATGCGGACTTTTTGGACACTGCCAGATCTAATAGAGGAGAACCCTATGGATAATATGAGGGGAATTTTGCACCAACACGATGGAATACCAGCGCATATGGCAAACTAAATGAAAAATTTCCTAACCACTGGATTGGGCGAGGTGCACCGATACCTTCAGATCTGAAACACCCTGTATAGTCCAAAAATTGTTGTGACCGACACAACTCCACGACAGTGTTTTACTGTCGACAAATTGATTATTTACCTGGTTGATTTGTTTCGCCAGTCAGCAGACAAAATATAATTTAATTGAGGTTACCTTTGCTTCAAACAATGTTTCACTGTGCACTATACCCTCTTATAACGGGATCCCAGGGTACAACGAGGTAAAACTTCCTTTGACGAGCCTCCCCGACTTCTCCATTAACCGGAATACTTGCTGTTCCACTAGAATCCTTCCCATATTATTCCTTTAAAGGGTCACTATGATTTTACTTTAAATTAAATTACAACCGAAATCTCAAAATGAACTTTATCACTTATGAACACTACATTTTTAAAGAAAAAAGCAAGTTTTTTAACTTCCAACGAACACGCGTTTTCTCGTGAACCACTGCCAAATCACAATCTCGTCTAGCCTACACTTGCTATTATCCGACTCGATTCGTTCCCCGTCAGAACTAAAAAAAATTTAAGGGGTTATATACAAAGTTGAGGGGAAAAAGTGAGCTAAGTTGCTGATTTTTTTTAAGGGTTTTATGCAAATTTTATTCGAAAAAGCGAAAGGTAATTTGTTGGTAGTACTATCCAAGAAAAAAAAACAAGTTGAATTATAAAAAAATATTAAAAATTGTCGGAGTTATGGCCCCTCCCCCGATGCGCGTTTTTTTTTGCAGAGGCTCTCTAAGGCGAACCGCTTGACTGAAATCAAAAGAGTAAAAAATTATTGAAGAAAAATGTAATGTGGTGTACTTGAACGGTTCGGTTTAAGAAAAAAAATTTTTTTTCCAATAAAAAAACCATGTTGACAAAAAAATCGATTTTTGAGGTGTTCAAAATTCTAAACAAAAATTCATTGCAAACAATCGAAAATTTTTAGATGAAAAAGGAACCGTTCAAATACACCAGATTGTAAATATGAACAATTTAAAAAAATTATAAAAATCGATTGAAAAGTTTTTGAGATATCACGTTGACCGCAACGGTATTTTTCAAAAAACTCTATTCCGAGATCATCACGTTTAAAGTTTTTGGACGCCGCTCGCCAAGTGCTTATGGATGGAACTAGCGCGCTGCGAACGGCTGTCATTTGAAATCTAGTGCTCCGATCTGGATGAAATTTCACACAGATATTTTCGAAAGCATGTACTTTCAGAATATGCAATCAAAAAATTTTCGATTTTTTGAGCCCCAACTTTGTATATAACCCCTTAATTGGCGTCACTTACATTCTCATAGATTTGCAGATGTGCAACGGGTTGTCTAGATGTGTGAACGATTTGTGCTTTTTGGCTACATTTAACGCACAATAAAAGCGAATTTTAGATAAATTTCAGATGGGGTTTCGGAAAACATTCCAATTTGATTTACCTTTGCAATATTTAATTTCGATCCAATTGTATAGCTTTCCGTTGACCGTTGATTCCGTTGAAGCGTGCTAATGCAGGTAAGGATTTAAGATTTTCAGGAAATTTTCTTGTGAGGGTGCATTAGCGCGAGATCAGGACCGATACCTGGACCGTTTAGTGGCATAATGCCTCTAGTGGTCAGGTTATGCTGGACCATTCGGATTTCTAGACAACAGCAACCATAACAAGGTTCATCCCCAATTATGCGACCCTAGCAGCTCCAATTACGGACTGCTTAAAGGGCAAAAGTTTCTCATGGATCGACGAAGCGCAGGAATCATTTGAGAACTTGAAACAAGTTATGTGTATTGCAACCATCTTAACGACACTTGACTTCTCTAAAAAGTTCTATATACAATGTGATGCTAGCACATCTGGCGTTGGCAACGTTCTATTTCAAGTCGACGATTCCGGTGCTGAACGGCCAATAGCGTATATGTCGTATGAATTCAGCACAGCGCAATTACAGCATTTTTGAGCGTGAAAAAGTTTCGAGCTTACGTCGAAGGACATCCATTTACCATCATAACAGACCATGCGAGTCCAAGGTGACTGATGAGTCACTCAGATCTCCGGACGATTGGCTCGATGGAGTTTAAAGCTGCAAGCAAGACCCTGACACTCTGTCTCGAGCACACGGTGAAACGGCAGAGGGGTTGAATGTAAGTGCAATCGACGTAGACTTAAAGTCGCCCTACTTCTCCATGGAGAAGTATGAACAGTTGAAATCGGCTGTACTTGCAAACCCAGCACAACTCCCTGATTTCTGTGTCTCGGATGGGTACGTATACAAGAGGACCCAACCCCTAAGTGGTGACCTGATTTGAGGAGGACTTAGCCTGAAAGCTTTGGGTTCCGTCGGGTCTGGCGGATGGTTTGTTCAGGGAGGATCACCTCAGTCCGCTCATGGAGGCTTTTACAAAACGTTATGTACACTTCGCGAAAAATAATATTGGCTCTATATGGTAATAGAGGTACGCCCTTATGTGTCGCAATGCCAAGTATGCAAAGAGACCAAATCGCCTAATACTATTTTACGACACCTATGGGCAAGCCTTTGGAAGCTCATCGTCCTTTTCAGTTCCTTTACATAGACTTTCTTGGTCCGTATCCTCGCACTAAAAGCGGAAACACCGTCGCCTTTGTCGCATTAGATGGCTTTACCAAATCCGTCCTCATAAAACCAATGCGTGCGGAAAGGGCAGACTTAGCCAGCGCATTTCTTAAAGAAGATGTATTCTCCATCTTTGGAGCGCCCGAAACCATCTTCTCGGACAACGGCCGGCAGTTCGGCTCTACCACTTTTCACAAACTGCTGAGCGATTATGACATCAAACAAGTCCAGACTGCCAAGTACTCTCCGCACCCTAATGCCTCTGAGCGAGTGAACAGATCCATCCTGTCAGCCATCCATGCCTATTTGCAAGGAAACCATAGCACCTGGGACTTACACCTTCCCGCCATAGGAAGCGCCCTTCGCTCTTCAGAACACCAACCCACGGGCGTCAATCCCTACTATGCTCTCTTCGGCTATCATTTGGTGCGGCATGGTTCATCGTACCCAATACTGCGACAGCTGGACCAGTTGAAATCTGCAGGCCGTCTCCAGATGATTCGCTCTCGCATGTCTGATCATCTCCAGCGTGCGAACAAGACGTACAAAAGAGCCTACAACACTCCAGGAAGTGTACTGTAGAGTCTTTGTACAGAACGACATGCAGAAAGGCATTAGTGCTAAGCTGGCAAATAAGTTTAACAAGGCCAGAATTGTTAAGCACATAGAACATAGCCTATATCAGTTGGAAGACATGCAAGACAACTGCATTGGAACCTTTCACGTCAAAGACATCTGGCAATGAAAGTCATCCCAATTATAGACAGTCCAATTTTATTCGTCTGTCCGTCCAATCCTCTAAGTCCGTCCGAATTTTATTGTTAGTCTGTCCGTCCCTAGACAGGAGTGACCGTCTGGCTCAGTCAGTAGAGCATGGGACTCTTCTCAGGGTCGTGGTCGTGCCACACGTTGTCTTGATCGAACGGTGAGGAAGATCTGAACAATCCAGCTTCTCATTAGAGCTTGGAGAAGGAAAGACCTGACTCTCTGCTCGAGGTGGAAGGGACCTCTCTTCCTCTTATTAGGGAATGAAGTGACACCGCTAACTGCCACGGCAGCGTGCCTCTCTCATCGGATCGCTAGAGCTACAGGCCTTGAGAGAGAGACCTGTGTTGTAATGTGAGCCATTCAAGAATACTCTGCGCCATCTGTGAGCAAGCATGTAACAACACTCTGGCACGTGCACGACCATTGTTTTTACACGTCACATACACCCATATCACACCCCTCTGGGCAAAATCTTACCTGTCGTCATACGCTGGACGAAAGGAAACATTCGTAGTGGCAAACATCCCTGTATTTTATACTCCCGTCTATCAGACTGAGAGACTCCATTAAAGAAATAGAAGCAGGTAACTTTTTTTTAATTGATACCCTTAATGTGCGAAAGAAACAAAAAATTACCAGATTTCCCTCCCTATAGAAACAGAGACCTGCTTTTTAAGTACAGGGCGACCAACTTCAGCCAGCTAGTCCCACCGCGCACACATTACGCGATATTCATTTATTTTTGCTAAAACTTAATCATCCAAGGTTATTTTTCTAAGTTCAGCATAAGTTAAATTTACAGATAAAAATTGCCGATTAGGAACTGTGATTTCGTATAGTTGCAAACTATACTAAACTTGCGAGGATTTGCCAGTCAACATATCGTCAAGGTAGTCTGCTTCACGGAACGATGGAACTCATCTAATTTTATTGGTGGGGTAAGTCCACATTACAATTTACTTTCTCAATGTCTTTTTCAAAGAGGAAAAAGAATCCGTACCATACTCGCCGGATTAGTATAAGCTCATCATCAGATACCGAGAAAAAGGGTTCCACTGATTTAAATAAGAAACTTATCTCGAATAGTAATATAAGAAGTGAAATCGTCGAAAAAAGTGCTCCTAAATTTGAAAAATACTTAGACTAAACTAAATATAACAAGTGAAATTAAAGAAAATACTATTTTTAGTCTTAAAAAGTGTATAAAAGAAAGTAAATTAGGCAGTAATTCAAATACTGTAAACGAAGAACTTAAAGCTACTAATAACAGTGAAGATATCAAAACTATAAACAAATAAGTGATTATTTAGATAATGAGTTTCAAATCGATCATTTTTCAATGTGTTTGAACACAAATCCAAGTGCATATGAATGTAGGAGCAAATCAAATTGTAAATCCAGTTGTTGCGTGCCGGAACCAACACTGCCGCTGGATGACAGCCCAACGCAGGCTATGACTCTGGTCGACACCAACTAAAAATCAGCTGATGTCAATCAGGGTCACGGCCTCCGCTGGGCATTTATCCTTCAGCAGATTCTTGAGCAGGATGGGAGATGGCATGCTGGTAGGCTAGGGGATGCGGTAGAGTAATTGGGGGTTTAGATGGGATGCCATCTTGCTCCTGGTCGCGCAACAAAAGAAAAGAGATCATGCCTAAGGAATGGGATGAGGGTGAACAAAAACGGACCGAACAAAAAAACTTTCACAAAAAGGAAAACGAAAACCCGCGAAATGAATAAAAAAAACTAAATCTTAAAAAAATACCAAAAGAAAACAGGAGGATGGACTGCAGCAGAGTTCGCTGACTTACTGGGGTGCGTTGGGGAGTCTGATGTTGTGAGTCCCCTGACTTGGCCTTTGCCCCAACCGCCGATGTATCCAGGGGGCCTGCATTATCTGGATGCCCTTTTTTTGAACCTTTAAGTAAAAGGGCCACTCACCTCATAGCGAGAACTCCGCCCATCGACGTAGCCAGCACCGCGGTAAGAGGAGGAGGACTAGAAAAAGAGAGAGTTCAAAGATTATTTCAGGCTCATATACAAATTTATTTTAAAAGAAAGTATAGAGTTTCTTCCCAAAAAGAGAGCACACTTCCTACTGGCTGAGGGCCAGGGAAAATTTACCTCTCTGCAACGAGGCTCTGCTGAGAAGTTCAAAAAAAATTACAAAAGAAGTATGCCTAATCATATATCTTATATATCACTACTAAAGAGGCTTAGTAATAAATGAATTCTACACGGTTTACCCTAAACATAGTCCTATTTTATAAGTGTTATATAAAAAGAATCCTGTGATGATAAATTTAATTAGCAAAAAAATTAATAAATTTAATTAGTTTAAAGTTAATTAAGTTCTACAAACATACGTATTCTAAGGAAATACAGTAAAAAGATGAAAAAAGTAAAAACACTTGTTTTAATTTCACATAATAGGAGCAAACAAATTTTTTTGGGATGGTGATCGCTCAAAAATATGAGCGCTCAAAAAAAATTATGGATGTTTCATCATCAGCGTGATACTTGCACTTTCCACCACGGACATCCATGACGGAAGGTCAAAAACTCAACTCCTATAAGTACTCAGTTTTAAAACTAAGTACGAATTATTTATGAAGAGGATTTTTAGTCCATCAATTTCATTAATACCAATACTGGTTAAATATTGCTTCATCACAAAGTTTCTTTTCGATAACCTCTTGGTGGAAGTCAGTTAAAGATGAAAAAAGTAAAAACACTTGTTTAACTTCCACATAATAGGAACAAAAAATTTTTTTTGGGATGGTGAAATTAACAACATTAAGAAACTTCAGTTATCTAGACTATCAATGATTACAAATTAGTAATTTATTAATTACCCAAAACCTTTGATTGACAAACAAAACTTTTCTCTTGAATGAAATAAAGCACCTATTCACATTCAGTGAGTTGGCGTAATTGTATTTTCTTCATGCAATTACTTACTATAATTGAAGGATAAATTTTGACCCATTACAAAACACAAATTGAAAATTGAAATATGAAAATTCCACAAGCTTTTGAAAATTGCTTTGCAACGCCGGCACAGCATATGTGTCAGTTTGCAAATTATCATCTAATAGTATCATCCCGATACTAATTCTAAATATTTATTTTTAGTTTCTGGCAAATATGAATATAAAAAAAAATTACTTACTTTTATAAAAAATGTGTCTTTACTTAAATGGGATACTTGTGCTGGTTTCTCTGTGGCTTTTTCTAGAGCTTGCATGAACTTTACCTCGAATCTATCAGATTGCCCTGTCGCTTCAGATCCATCCACAAATGTTGCGTTTCCAGATTGTAGAGAGTAAATGCTGCCATTATCGTTAATTGATTCGTCGCCAGAGTTAGAATATCCTATGTGACCTTTGCCTTTTTCATTCTATTTAGGCATAATCTCTTCTTTTTCTACCGCGGTGAGAAGGTTTCCCCTAGAAATTGACTAATTCTCGAGACAAGAAACTAACAACTTCTCTTGATTAATTCCTTGTTCGCGAAAACTCACGACAATTTTACTACAGATTCCTCACTTTTACTTCACTTCAATGCATAAGTGATCTTCAATAAGTCCTGAATTACACAAGAGGGATTTTACCCCATAACTCACGGCAATTCTCTTCTGTGCAAAAGTAGAAGAACCCTCGGAGTGTTGCTACGAAAGGGGCATTGACTGACGTTAAAAAACCGGTTCATAAGTGTTTTGCAGAGTTGAAAATTTGTATTCACCGGCTCAAGCAATACTAAATCAACCTGACACCAAAAATTTTTCGAACCCTAATGAGGAAGTTACGAAAATGGACAAAAGCAATTCAGGAAAAACTCAAGCAAAACCCCTACGATTCGTGATTGACACTCACAGATGACCCTCTTGCTACCTCACTTCTCTTACCAAGAAAAAAACAGGTTTTCGTCACTCATGGGGTAAAATCCCTCTCGTGTAATTCAGGACTAAGCATACAAAAACCGAGACAAATCAAAACTATAATTTATTTAATAGGACATCCAATTGAAACATTATGTTCACGTCAAACAAGCAGACAGCCTTCTTGATGGCCACGCTTAATTTGACGTCTTCGTGGCCCCCTTGTTCAGCCGTTCCACTTTTCTTAACCACATTCTAGTAGAAATCTCAACCCTGATCCGGAGGAATGAGGGGAATTAGGCAGTGGCGCCGTGAGCTGGTAAGATTTTTTCGTAGGAAAATTGTGCAATTATTGGATAATGATTAATATTTTCTCATAAATTGATTGCCTTAAATAATCTTAGTTCTCCCAGATATGACATACAGAGATTTATCATTTACGTGATCAGGAACATTTGTATATGGTTTTTTTGATTAAAAAGAATAACCAAATACACTTACATACAGACTGTGTTGCACACAAAATAATTGCTTTATAGCATGTTATTCTTTATGCACTTTCGAGATTTTAGGAATAGCTTAAGTTTGATCAGCAGGAATTTCGTCAGAAATGAGTGATTCAGTGCAATTGGAAAGACATAAAAATCCAATTAGAAAAATTTCGGATTCCAAGGAATTTCCGTATCTTTCTCTTTTTGATTCAAGGCTTGTTGCCGTAAATTGCGATATCTCTAAGCCTATGCTCACATAACAGGTTTAAACGATGAATTAGCCAAAATAGAATCTTATGATATACGTGTGTATTCAAATATTTAATTCTTTTTATTGCATTTTGCGAATAAATATTACAAAAATGGTCCGCATTAGACATCAATTATCTTTGTCTAAATTGCCTCTCGCGAAAATGACCTTCCAATATTATTTTGCCTATAAAACAAAAACTATGTAACGAAAAAAAAAATCCTATGACAAGTACTAGATAATGGTGTATAGAATAACCACAAAATACCTCAAGGTAATCGGTTCGTTGGTTTTCGAGAAATTTTGGGTACGGATTTGAAAAACGTGGTTTTGAGAAAAACGCGTTTGAAAATTTGGAAATGAATAAGTCATGAAGGAAACACGCAAAACATGTTTCACTTTCTCGGCTGTAACTGGCTTATTTATCGAAATATTAACTTGCCGTTTTCACCAGATATTCTGGAGACCTCAAGCTTCAAGAAAATGCAAAAAAAAAAACCATCTAGGTGTATATCTTCCCTTAAGAGAAGAGGCTGAATTCTCTTGAAATCATACAAACTTTTCATGTGCTTCTTTACTATCTGCACTTCGTTATCGTATTTAGCACTTAAGGCATTCCAAGCGCTCTGATAATTTTCCCCTGTTATAGGTAATGAAGAGACAACGTGATGTGCCTTACCACCGCAGGTACACGAAAGCAGATAATGAAATTTGGTGCAGTCTGTTAAGCACTCGTTTGTATGAATTAAATCAGCATATGATTTCTTAAATTTCAACCAATCCTCCCAATCGCCAGAAAAGGATGGTAGTTTTATATCAGGAAGTTTCACTGTTGCTAACTGTGTTTAATCCCCAACCGATGTATTATTCATAGTACTGTTGTTGAATACCGTTATAGAAGCTTTTCGCCGTAATTGTCTTAAACTGATGATTTGAGTCATCATCAAAATTATTCCTATTTTCAGGAGCAAGTTGACTGGAGTCAAGTTGTTCTAATTCAGTCTGCGTTTGATCGAACTTTTGATAAATACCTGGGAGTCTATTATGAATAGACTGCAATTCACAATCTGAAATGGTCGCTTTCTTTTTATCCACTTGATTTTTAAAATAGGTTATACGACCCTTTATGCCACTCCGCTAGTTTTTAAGAAATTCGATGTGAGCAGCTTTATCTTCCATTGCAAATTTTGCGATTTTCGATGTACGATGTACACTTGCGCGTTTTGACGAAATCAGATAAGTAGCTTGTTAATATTTCACAAATCGCGAGCAATCCGCTGCGAATATCCGGTTCGATGGAGCAAAATGTTGAGGAACTTGTAGAATTCCAATAGAGCAGTGGATAAACTGAATTAAAATGCGGAGGATTGCTTATACAGATTTATTCAAACTACATCGGCTAGAGTTCACAGAAGACTAAAACTAAACAATTCAACGCAACTAAATCTAAGCAAAAAGAGAGAATTTTATACATGCAAAGTTCATCCAATTTATTAAAAGCGATTCAAGTTCATTTGAGACATAAACATATGTGTGTGTTAACTTACTGTGTAGCTGTAGCAACACAATCTCAAATGCTAACCTAGCACGAACACTTGCACTTCCATCGAACTCTTCTTTCCCTTTCTTGCTGTGATAATTATTGAAATTATTAAAAAAACTTGCTAAAATTTTGACAGAAATCGTGACAACTTGATGATGGTCTTGTTCTTCTTCTCGGCCCCTTGTCCAGCCATTCTACTTGCATACATATTAATATACGTTTACAGCGGCCTCAATTAAATTGGGTTCGTGGAACACTAGAACGGTGGCGCGCCGATAGATGTGTTCGTAATTTATACAGTGTTTATTTCAGGTTAGCAGGCGCTAAAGCGACACAACTCTGTGCTCACATAACACGCGTAATGCAGTTAGCAAACAGTGGAAGGCAGTACTATAGTATAAATACAAACAAATTTATAGTATAGTATTGATAGCTCTTGTAAATGCAGAACATGAGTTCGTGTAGACGTGGGTGAAATGGAACGCTTTCTGAGGGTGGCGTGATTGAATATACCGAATTTTATAGAAGACTAACGTCTGATCGGATTAAAAATTTTTTATTTCAGTAGGTTAGAAGAAGCTGAGGAAACAAAGGATTGATATATTTACTTACCAATATAATTGAGTATTCTCAAGATATAACTCAAATGAAAGTTTTTTACTAACAAACTTCAAACACAAATAAAGACTAACTAACGCAAGCCTACTTTCCCAATGGATTTCTTTTTCTTAACATTCATTCGAGCCATTGTCGGGTTTGACATTTTATATATTTATACTAATTTTAAAATAAGTATTAACGCATTGTACAGGAAGCAGATGCTTATTATTAAATAGCTTTGATATTTATCATAACAGGAAATAAAAAACGGAAAAAAGACACCTATTGAAGACTTCTGAAACACAAAAACTCTAACGGAAGAACATTTTGACTATAAGCGGCAAACCAACACCACATAGATATGCGTTCGTGAAAATTATATATTTTCTTCTCGATGAAATAAACTTTTTCAATAAATTTAAATAACTAAATAAGACCTAGGACGACATATGCCACACAAAAAAAGTCTACTACCGCTACTGATGCTGCATCTGAATTTCTGCCCAGAGCAATTTTTTTTGCTTCAAAAATACTCTTCTAATTTGAATATTATTTTAAAATCCGAATTATGGTCGACAATAAAGTATTTGGATTAGCGAGATTCAACTGTAAAGAGTGAAACCTTCTCGACAGCCAACATAATGTAACACAACAAACAAACTGTGACAATTGTAATGTGTGTGTGTGCGTATGAGCAACGTGAAGTTGCCGCAGGATGTTCAGGTGGCACGCGCTAGCTGGCAGCACGTCCTAGCTCGTCGGTATGGGGTGTAGGTCCTTGAACATCATCACACATTTCACAACAGAATTCCGCGTGCCTGTGGCGAAGAAAGGTTGTGGAATCCTTCCTTCAGGTCTGCCACAAAGGATAAAAAAAACGAGAACAGATAGAAAGGAAGAACAACAGGTCTGGTGTCACCTGCTGTTCCTAGCCGCACTGAACTGTCCTGAGAAATTACACAAAAAGAAAGTTTACCCCCTTTTCTGACAGTTCAGGAACTAACCCACCTCTATCCTGCATCTGGCTAGGATGCAGGCCCAACCTAAAAGGAAAGCTGAAAACAAGAAAAATAAAAATTTATAGAAATTTGAACATGAGGACAGAGGGAGGAGGGGGACAAGAACAGGGAAGAAGCTCTAAGAGGTTCCTGAAAAAAAAACGAATTAAATACAAAACATGATCATCTTATTCATAAAGAAATATAAAATTTTTCTGTATTCCTAAAACTTGTATTAAGAGTAAAGGACGTTCTATTTAATTGCGTTAAACAACTGATTTCTAGACTAGCGTAGCATTCCGTGAACAAAAAGCTTTTTGTTTTGCGCAGCTAAACCAAGGAAAAGAATTATTACATTTGACGATATTTAATATTAAGGACTGACGATAATTCACTCGCTCTTGTCGCTTTAACCAAGATTTCACAATAAAAATTTTTGTATTTGTAAACGAGAGGTTGAAAAGTCATAACACTATTATTCGTTTAAATTTTGTGCAATATTTGCGCCTACAAAAAAAAATGTCCAAAATTATTCTAGTAACAAATAGCTAATATTAATGATCTTAAAAATTATATCAATATTTGCTTTCTTATGACCTCAATTATAATATGTAATTCAGAGTTATGAATAGATAAAAAAAATTCTACGTGAGATGATCTAAAACTACATGTTACGTTAAAATATTCAATTTAGTCATTACATAAAGGAAATTATAAATATTTGTCTACTTTTCTTTTTTTGAGAACGATTGCACAAGCTAATTCTTATTTTGATTAAAGATTGAACTTCTTTTTCAACTGTAAAATTTCCTGTACGAACTCGAAATGAAAAACAACTATCTCGCGGGAATCTGTTTTGTTGCCTTACAATAGCCGATAGGCTTTCATTACAGCACTATATTAATACCGATTTTGCTTTTTTTTCTACTGTACCCACACCGATTACTAGCAAGAAAATTTGGGGGTATGGCACTCGAATAACCGATATCTCTACACTAATTAGGTGTTTACTTGTGAATTCTCGAATTCACTACTTTTTTTGAACACAGTTCTTTTATACAAAACAAAAAAAATTATTTATGTTGTTAATACACAATATCCTTAGTAATTTGGTTAGATTCCTGACACAAAATTTTGGGAGTTCGGCTTCAAGGCTTGGCTAATATACGCACTCTGACGTTTTGCGAAATTGCCTGAGTCCTTTTTGAAATTAATTAAAAGACCTTACTTGGAGGATCCAGTGATATCCTGTATTACCCTATTATATGCTGGGGGCTGTTGAAGCTTGTGTGGCGGGACGAATTTTTTAGCTTGTGTAGTGGGACGAATTATGAAGCTTGTATGGCGGGACGAATTTTTAAGCTTGTGTGGCGGGACGAAATTTTGAAGCTTGTGTGGCGGGACGAATTTTTAAGCTGGCGGAGCAATCTCTTCCCTTTCCTAGCGTTACCTACAAATCCTTAAAGAAGGTGAAATTCGCAATGGATTGATTTTAAGAAAGTCAATTTAAATTTCCGAGATTACTTTTCTCGCACAGTTTGCTGTGTTGAGAATAGTGCCTCGCGTTGCCTGCACACCACATTGCGGAAGATCCCACAAAAGGATTCTATATTATAATTTTCCTCCGCCGACGTGATGGCCGAGTCAAAACTCTTTTGATGGGTTAATAAATTTTCCTCATTTGCCCGTTCACAGCCTATGGGCTTAATTTTTCACTTATTAAAGTGGCTGCTAGTTGCGCAATTGCAATTATGGCAAGGAATGTGGGCGTAAAAGTATTCCTTAATTCATTCCACGATTCAATACCTCATTCCTTAACCTGTACTTTTTCCCAAAATTTTTTTGCCATTTATCTTGTTTTCTGCGCCGCTGTGAGTAGATAAATATGATTATGAATTTATCCGAGCCAGGATGGCTCGAACAAATTTGGAATTTAATTATATAACAAGCGGGCTTACCTCAAGTTGTTACCACTCCACCAGCTTGTTGACATGTGAATTCAATGCAATGTGTTCTCTCTTCTTCTTGATTTTCTTGAAGAAGAGTGCACATTCATTGTTCGTCATATAAGCAGTGGCGACAACCGAGTTAACTTTAGGCTGGGTTCACAACGGAATAAATTGTCTCACATTACAACACAGGTCTCTCTCTCAAGGCCTGTAGCTCTAGCGTCCGATGAGAGAGGAGCTGAAGACAGTGAGACAGGTCTACTCGGACTCAGTGGAGGCACCATATCATCCCAGGATCTGGCGCTGGCACGCTTGCTTGTCAGTTATCGGTACTACTTCGTTCCCTAATGAGAGGAAGAAGGATAGCCGGTCACTCCCACCTCAAACAGAGAGTCAGCTCTTTCCCCTCCAAGCTCTAATGAGAAGCTGGAGAGTTCAGATCTTCCTCACTGCTTGATTAAAACAACGTGTGGCACGACCACGACCCTGAGAGTAAGTCTCATGCTCTACCGACTGAGCCGGGCATTCCTGTCTAGGACGCGGACGGACGGATTAACAAAAAAAAAATTTTCGGACTGATTAAGAGTGGACGGACGGACTAATGAAACTGAACTGTTTACTATTGGATGACTTTCACTGCCTGATGTCTTTGGCGTGAAAAGTTCCGATGGACTTGCCTTGCATATCCTCCAATTGATATAGGCTTAGCCCAACACGCTTGACAATTCTGGCTTTGTTGAATTTGTTTGCCAGCTTCGCACTGATGCCTTTCTGCATGTCGTTCTGTGTAAAAGACCTACAGTACTCTTACCAGAAGTGTATGTAACGTCGCGACAGCGAGTATTATAAGCTTTTTCGTGCTTTTCGTGCGAGCTTTGGAGGTGGTCGGAAATGCGAGAGCGAATCAGTTGAAGGCGGTCTTTTACCGGCAATACAGCCACATCACCAGACTTCAGCTGATCAAGTTGTCTCAGGATTGGGTAGGCTGAACCATGCTGCACCATGTGATGACCAAAGAGAGCGTAGTACGGGTCCATACCGATTGACTGGTGTAGCGATGTACGTAGCGCGCTACCTATCGCTGGGAGGTGTAAATCCCTAGCACTATGATCATCTTGCAGATATGCCCGAATGGCGGATAGTATAGACCTGTTCACTCGTTCCGATGCGTTAGGGTGCGGCGAATATTTGGCGGTTTTTACATGTTTAATTCCATATTCAGTCAGTAGCTTCTGGAATTTATTTGAGACGAACTGCCTGCCATTGTCCGAGAAGATCGTCTCGGGGACTCCGAAGACAGACAGAACCTCTTTCTCCAAGAAGGCATTGACTAGGTCTGTTCGCTCAGCACGCATAGGCTTAATCAAAACAAACTTTGTAAAACCGTCTAACACGACGAAAATTACCTTGTTTCCACGTTTAGTGCGAGGATATGGTCCGAGAAAGTCGATGTAAAGAAATTGAAATGGAAGCTGAGCTTCCATAGGCTTGCCCATAAGCGGTCGTACAATGGTGTTAGGCGCTTTTGTCTGCTTGCATACTTGACAACTTGTTACGTATGCACATACATGTGTTACCATGCAAGGCTAGTAGTATTTTTCGCGGAGTCTAGCTAAGGTTTTCTGAAAGCCTCCATGCGCTGACTGAGGTGACTCATGAGCCTCACGGATCAAACCTTCCACCAGACCCGAAGGTACCCAAAGCTTCCAGGTCATACTCTTCCATGTAGAAGTATGGCGAGTTTAAGTCTACGTCAACTGAACTTACTTTCAACTCCTCTGCCGTTTCAGTGTGTGCTCGGGACAGGGTGTCAGGGACCACATTCTGTGAACCCTTGCGATGCTCTATCTGGAAGTAAAAAGCCTGCAGCTTTAAACTCCATCGAGCCAATCGTCCAGAGAGATCCGAGTGACTCATCAGCCACTTCAGACTAGCATGATCCGTAATGATGGTAAATGGATGTCCTTCAACGTAAGCTCTGAATTTTTTCACACTCAGCACAGCCGCATAGCATTCCAGTTCTGTAATGCTATAATTACGCTGTGCCGAATTAAGCTTCTTTGACATATACGCTATAGGTCTTTCAGCGCCTGACTCATCAATTTGAAAAAGTACACTGCCTACACCCGAGGTGCTAGCATCACACTGGATATAAAATTTCTTGGAGAAGTCAGGTGTTGTCAGAATCGGTGCGCTGCACATGGCTTGTTTAAGATTTCGAAAAGCCTGCTGCGCTTCATCAGTCCATGAGAAGCTCTTGCTCTTCTTTAAGCAATCCGTGATAGGAGCTGCTAGGGTTGCATAATTGGGGATGAATCTCTGATACCAACCCGTCATTCCGAGAAATCTGCGGATTTGTTTAGCAGAGCGGGGTATAGGGAAATCCGCCACCGCTGCTACTTTCTCGGGGTCGGTTTTCAGAGTTCCATCTCCAATCATGAAACCCAAGTAGCGGACTTGCTTGACGCAAAAGCGGCTTTTCTCGACGTTAATCGTCAATTTGGCAATGCGCAGGCAATCAGCTACTTCTCGTAATACAGGGGTAGGCGTCCTTTTTTGTGGCTAAGTTCACCTTGCGAGAGTCAAAACAGAGCCTGACCTTTCCAGGTTTACGTACAAGTACAACTGGGGAATTCCAGGGACTGTTGGACTCTTCAATTACCCCTAACTCCAGTGTCAATGACATGCTCTTCTAGGTGTGTCTCCCAAGCCTAGAGCGGTAAACGAAGGGAATTGTGCAATGACTGTATCAAGTTTTGTTCTGTCAGGATTACTCAAGGAGTGAAAATTCGTCTCAACCGCAGAAGAAGGCTGTACATCGAGAGAGGAGATGATGTTTGGTGCTAATTGAAATGCTCGCCAGAAGTCGACGCCTAGATATAATTGTTGGCTGAGGCCAGGAACAACGAACAAGGTAAGAATTTTGGTCTGTTCACGATAGGTTATAGCAGTTCTGACTGTGCCGGGGACGGACTGGCTAGTACCGTCGGCGGTACGAACTGAGGCTGACAATGCGGAGAGTTTTAAGCCTGAGCGCTGGACAAACTCTAGGGCTCCTTGTCCCAAGCAACTCACGCTGGCACCGCTATCGAGCAAACCTAAGATGGACTCGTTGCCTATTTCGACTTTTACATAAGGACGGCCGTCGTCTTGGGTAGTGATAACAGTCGAGACCAACGACTGTCGAGATTTTTTCATTACGCGTTTTCTCTCTCTAAATATCTTCCATCGTCGTCTTTTTCGGTTGAGAAGAAGCCCCACTTCCTCAGCAAAAATGCGAGCTCTTACGAGGTCATAATTAAGTTGCCTCTCATGCAAGGACATTCCTCGCATGAGGCAAAAGGGATCTGTCTGGGTACTGCATTCTCGATGCGTTGGATTAGTCTGTGTTAATTGTGTTTAAGCAGGGGGAATCAGGGGGTTGTCGAAGTCGCCTTGCTGATCATTATCTTCGGCGAGTGGGGTCCCCTGTTTCGACCACTCGCCCTGGCGTTTTCCGGGTTACACCTGGAGCACTTCGGTGACACTACTCCTGGTTGACCACAGGTGTAGCAAAAGAATCTCCTGGTCTCACTGGGACAGGAACGGAACGAGTGTCCCACTACGCCGCAGTTCTAACAAGTCATGCGACCGGTAGCTTCAAGGGTGCGCCTCATTTCTTCCACTCCATGATGACCACTGGGGTGAGAAGTGCAGGTGCAAGTATCACTATCAGAGTGGAAGGAGCGTCCCGCAACACCACAGTTCCTACAAGCCACACGACTTGCCGCGTCTGGGGTGCGCCTCACTTCTTCCATTCCCATCCCAGGGAAGACAGAGGGATTCTCAGCCTCCTGGGCTATGTCAAAATTAAGTTCGTGTACGTCCGATCTGGTTGAGCGTCTATATAATTCGCGCCCTTGCAGCCAGCGTTCAGCCATACGGCATAAGTTCTGCAGTTGATCCATGGATCTTACTGTAGCCGTAGAAAACTGCTGACCGATACGGGGATGCAGATTGTCCCTGACAATCTGGACTAGATCGATTTCTGGTGGTGGTGTCCTCATGTGTCCCACAATCGACCGGGCTTTGCGGAGGTAGCTGTCGCAGCTCTCCGAACTCTGGCGGAGTTCCATCAGAGTCCGCATCAGGTCCAAGTCTGTTTCGGCAAAGCCGAACTCTTGTCTGAGGCGATCTCTGAATAGTCCCCAGTCAAAGTCCGGAGAGGCGCGACATAAATGGTTCCAGAACCATTGCTCGGCCCCGTCTTTTAATAGGATATGGATATTACAACAAAGCTCGTCTTCGGACACGCGGGAACTGAAAGCTAGTCGCTCGATGCGAAACAAAAAGTCTTCAACAGTAAAGGCCGGGCTACGACCAGAGAACTGAATCCCCCAAGACGCTAGGATGGAAGGGCGTCTGGGTTGGTAACCTGCCGTTCTAGGACCGGGCCTTTGTCTAAGTTGGGGTGGTTGATGAGGGTCGTACTCGAAAGCCGGGGCCTGTACTGTACACCTGGAAGGAGCTGGGTACGCGTTAGCAGCACTGGCCGGACTACTGACAGTACCGGACTACTGACAGTACCGGACCTCTCCAACATGGATTGGGCCAGGTTTGTCCTTAGCAGACCCAACATTTCTTTTTTAAAATTCGCCATCTGAATGGCCAACTGATCGGCTGTGATCACAGCTGTCTCTGAATTGCTCGGAGCTCGAGCTTGACACGGGGAAAGCCGAAGCTGGTGTAAATTTTCGAGCTGTCGAGCCTGTGCCGGAGGGGGAAACGCCCAAGCTCCGTCTAATGACTCATTCAGGGTAAGTGATGTTCTTGCTGGCTGGCTTTGAGAAATCGGCCCTTGACGCTTGTACAACACCAGTGACAGAATCGGTCGACAGTCTCTCCTGTGCAAAAGTTTGGTTAAAATTCTTCTGCCTCTTGTTTCTGATAACCGGAAGAGAGGAGGGAGCTGTTGCCTGTTTCGGCCTTGCACCACTACCGTCCGATTCAGCGAGCTTTGCCACGGGTGAACGAAACATTATAAAAAATTTTCTTGCTTTAGGCAATAGCAAGCGATAAAATTATAGTAAACAATGTAGCCTCGTATATGTAATTAATGATAAATTATGAGACAGAAGGTCTCAGCCAAATATGCGGGAGATACAACTCCGAAGGTCGCAGCACGAAATCAGGTTCGATGACAGCAAAAAAAATCAAAAAAAAAGTCGCAGCACAAAATCAAGTTTGAGCGCGGCAAACAAAAAAATCAAAAGAAAAGGTAGCCGCTCAAACTCAAGTTTGCATGTAGCAAAAAAGGAAATCAGCGAAGAAAAAAAAGGACAAAAAAAATTTTGAGCTATAATAAATCAGAAATACTAATATAAGTGTAGGAATAAAATTCAAAAAAAACATAAGCAAAAATGCATAAAACACAATCTAAACAAAATCAAAATTAAAAAAAAAATTGTCAACTGAACCGGCAAAAATAAATCATCAAAAAATCAAAAAAAATCAATCAAAACAATTTCAGGTTTCCCCCAGAAGCTTCTTCTCCATCTTGCATAAGGATGGGGAGGGTATGAGGGAAAGGAGGTAAGGAATCAAACACAAAAACAAAATTCAAAAAAATTCAAAGAAAAAAGAATGGGGGGAAAAGAAAAAAAATTAGTAAAAGGAATTTACGGTATTCACCAAGAGGAAAGATTTTGAAAGCGGAAAAAAATGAAAAAAATTTTAGACTGTGAGAACATAAGGTTCCCAAAAACCCACAACATCTGTCCTGCCGGTGGAGCTAGGAATCACCGCTGAACTTAGACGAACTCAACGAGCACTTTCACGGTCCTACCAAGACGGCATCGGGGCTGTTCAAGCGTAGACGACCAGGTGAAGAGTCTCGTTTGCTACTGCCTAAGTCGGGTGTTCGTCAGACTCACCAGTTCCCTACGACATGAGATGCTAATGATCGCAAAGATTAGGCATGTCAGGAGCAACATCGGACATCGCTAAACATCAGTTCTCCCATGCCGAGGACAGAGCAGAGTTGGATAAGGTGTGTCCCTATTTGCTAAAACTGACATGTCTGTGGACACTTGTAGACATGTCAGGACAGAGGCACTAGGCCTCGAAGGTGCTTTAAACATAAATAAAAAAGTCGAGATGACTGCCGTTGAGGCCAAACATCGCCGAAGTCCGAGAAGGACTAGCAGATCAGCCTAAGCTGACAAGCCATCTCTTCAGAGGCGCAAAGCCTCCAGAAGATGCTGGAGTGTCTTCCCTAGGGAAGACGTGCTTCGCGTTGGGCGCCATTTATGTAATGTGTGTGTGTGCGTATGAGCAACGTGAAGTTGCCGCAGGATTTTCAGGTGGCACGCGCTAGCTGGCAGCACGTCCTAGCTCGTCGGTATGGGGTGTAGGTCCTTGAACATCATCACACATTTCACAACAGAATTTCGAGTGCCTGTGGCGAAGAAAGGTTGTGGAATCCTTCCTTCAGGTCTGCCACATAGGATAAAAAATACGAGAACAGATAGAAAGGAAGAACAACAGGTCTGGTGTCACCTGCTGTTCCTAGCCGCACTGAACTGTCCGGAGAAATTACACAAAAAGAAAGTTTACCCCCTTTTCTGACAGTTCAGGAACTAACCCACCTCTATCCTGCATCTGGCTAGGATGCGGGCCCAACCTAAAAGGAAAGCTAAAAACAAGAAAAATAAAAATTTATAGAAATTTGAACATGAGGACAGAGGGAGGAGGGGGACAAGAACAGGGAAGAAGCTCTAAGAGGTTCCTGAAAAAAAACGAATTAAATACAAAACATGATCATCTTATAAAATTTTTTTAAAACTGAAACACTTGTTTAGTTCCACTAATATTTATTTTAACAAAATGAACAACGCGTTTCGCCTTATTGGGGCATCATCAGGTTCAAAACTAAATTACTAACTACAGTCCAATTCTATTTGTACCTACTTACGAACAATGATGGATTTAATAACGGACTATTATTTTTGAAATCTAATTGGTCATTTAAGATCTTTTTATTTTCAAATTTTGCTTTTTTTATTTCGTATGTCTCATATTTATCTAAAACAATTCCTCCATCTAAATTCTTTAAAAGTTTCATATTACTTAACTCAATTTTATGACCTGTATGTAGCTGATAAATGTTTGGATAAGCCCGAATATGATCTGCCATTATTTGCGCCAGCTTCATGTTCCAAAAATCTTGTTTTCAATTTTCGTTTTGTTTTCCCTATGTATATCCCAGAGCAATCGCTGCAACCTACTTCATAGACCCCACTCCTTTCTATACCTTCTGTGTTTGGCTTAATTTTATTGTTAGAGATAAGATTTTTTAGCGTTTTATTATTAAAAAATGCCGGCTTTAACTCGTATTTATTTAATACGCACTTAATTTCTTCTGACACGCTTTTCACGTATGGAATTTTTCTCCATTGTTTTGCTTCTTTCACTGAATTTTGTGGAAAAATTAATTTTAGTGCTCTGCTTTTGGTTTTCTGATTTAGTAGGCTATAAACTAATCTTTTCTTGTATCCGTTATTTAATGCAATCTGAATTATAGTTTTTAATTCATTTTTGAAGTTAGTTTGTGTCATTGGAACATTTAGGAGACGATCTATCATACAATGAAAGGCGGCTAATTTTGTATTCCAAGGGTGATCTGAATTACAAGGGATAACTGCATCCGAAAAAGTATCCTTTCTAAAAATCTTAAAATTGAGTCTATTCTTACAAAGATATATGGTAACGTCAAGAAAATTAATTGAGTCGTTACCTATTTCAACCGTAAATTTAATAGAGTCTTCTATCTTATTTAATATGTCCTTAATAAATAAATTTAACTGTCGTACGGTACCCGTCCAAATACATAAAACGTCATCGACATAACGATGCCAACACACAACATGTTTCAACAGATCACATTTTAAATTAAATAGCTTACATTCAAATTTAGACATAAAATATTCAGCAAAGAATGGAGATGCCGCACTACCCATCGTCCTTTTGTGCGTATATATTATTATTAAAATAAAAATAGTTTTGTGCTAAGCATACGTCTACCAAATTTTTAAGTTGCAGCGACCTCTCAGGGTTACATACATTTTTATCAATATCTTCGAACAAGATATTTTTTAATTTCTGTACTGGGATGGACGGAAACAAATTACAAACATCAAACGAAACTAATTTAGCATTCCGTGGTAGCTGTAAATGTTTTACTTTGTCTATAAGTTCAACAGAATTTTTGACCGAATATTTTGAATTAAAATTTAATAACTTGGGGACGATATCACTTATTTTCTTACACAGTCTTTGTGCTGGAGCATTTATGGCAGAACATACTGGTCTTATTGGGTGATTATTTTTGTGTAGTTTTACTAAGCCGTACAGTATCGGAACAGAGGGATTACTAATTTTAGATTGAAATTTATCTTGTACACTGAGAACTAAATCTGCCTTATTAATTGCTCTAATAACATCATTCTGATATTTTTGAGTGGGATCAATAGCAAGTTCTACTACTGCTGGGTTATTCAGAAACTCATCCATTTTCTCTAGATATAATTGTTTTGTTAAAATTACAATAGTATTACCTTTGTCAGCTTTCCCTAATATAAGATTATTAAAGTTTAATTTATTTTTAATAGAAGATATTATTAATATTAGTGGAACTAAACAAGTGTTTCAGTTTTAAAAAAATTTTATAATGAATTTAAAGTTCCAACAAGTGCCGACAAAAAACTCTCATGATCATCTTATTCATAAAGAAATATAAAATTTTTCTGTATTCCTAAAACTTATCTTATTAATATAAATCTAGGATAATTTCATAATTTCATTTCAGATATAGGTAATTAACACAAGAAATTTAGTTACTGTCTAGTTTATATGACTTATCTTCCGGTTCGGACATTTATTAATTCGATAATTATGCAAAGTATTCTGAAAGAGGCCATTGTCTTTGTACTTTATAAAATGATTTTACGAAGTGGACTATCGCCATTGCAATTAATTCTGTATTAAGAGTAAAGGACGTTCTATTTAATTGCGTTAAGGGGGGAAGTACATAAAGAGGCCGAAAAAAAAGGACTTTTTTGGGATTTATTTTTGGGAAAATGAAAAAGGTCCACATGAAATCGATATTATATGTACTTAGGGCAATGTTTTAAGAAGAGAAAGAACATTTTTTACATTTTGAAAAATGAAAAATTAATCAATTTTTGGGGGATTTCGTAACTCGTGTCGCGGCTGACATCGAAATCGGCGTAAATTCTCCTGGCCGCAATTTTCATCTGAAATCAAAAAACCAAACATTTTTATACTCGAGTGGGTTGTTTATTCTAGATAGACTACGATCCTTTCGAAATTCGAACATTAAATATAAAAATCGGGCATGAAAAAAAAGGTTGGTTGGTTGGTTTGATTATTTTCGCGTCAAAAATGGTCTTAAAATGATTTTTTTGCTATGTTCGTAGTCTATCTAGAGTAGTTGTTTATGCCCTTTAAAATGAGTGCTGGATGAAGAAAATCGGTTCACTAGTTTTTTTTTGTAATCTTTTACGCCAATTTGAAAAACATGGTTTTGAGAAAACGCCGTTTAAAGTTTGTCCCGAAAAACTGACGAAAAAGATGCAGATAGGAGAAGGAAGGTAAGAGGGGAGGGGTATTCTCAGAAAAATCGGTATTTGGACTGAAAACATCGAGAACGCTCTTTAACAAAGTCGCATTCATCACTCTAAATTCCAGAGCAGAAAAAAAATCCGGTAAGCGGAATCACGCTTCCCCCCTTAAACAACTGATTTCTAGACTAGCGTAGCATTCCGTGAACAAAAAGCTTTTTGTTTTGTGCAGCTAAACCAAGGAAAAGAATTATTACATTCGACGATATTTAATATTAAGTACTGAGGATAATTCACTCGCTCTTGTCGCTTTAACCAAGAACTGCGGATGATCCCACAAAAGGATTCTATATTATAATTTTCCTCCGCCGACGTGATGGCCGAGTCAAAACTCTTTTGATGGGTTAATAAATTTTCCTCATTTGCCCGTTCACAGCCTATGGGCTTAATTTTTCACTTATTAAAGTGGCTGCTAGTTGCGCAATTGCAATTTGGGCAAGGAATGTGGGCGTAAAAGTATTCCTTAATTCATTCCACGATTCAATACCTCATTCCTTAACCTGTACTTTTTACCAAAAAAATTTTGCCATTTATCTTGTTTTCTGCGCCGCTGTGAGTAGATAAATATGATTATGAATTTATCCGAGCCAGGATGGCTCGAACAAATTTGGAATTTAATTATATAACAAGTGGGCTTACCTCAAGTTTTTACCACTCCACCAGCTTTTTGACATGTGAATTCAATGCAATGTGTTGTCTCTTCTTCTTGATTTTCTTGAAGGAGAGTGCAAATTCATTGTTCGTCATATAAGCAGTGGCGACAACCGAGTTAACTTTAGGCTGGGTTCACAACGGAATAAATTGTCTCACATTACACAATCCTGACAAATAATCAATCTTGCAAGAGCCGCTTCACATAAGCATCAGTAGCTCACCTTTTTACAAAATCCTGTAATGTATGTGTGTGCGGAAGAGAAACGTGAAGTTGTCGCAGGATGTTCAGGTGGAACGCGCTAGCTGGCAGCACGTCCTAGCTCGCCGGTATGGGGTGTGAGTCCTTGAACATCATCACACATCTACAAACAGAATTCAGCGTGCCTGTGGCGAAAGAAGGTTGTGGAATCCTTCCTTCAGGTTTGCCACAAAGGATAAAAAAATCGAGAACAGATAGAAAGGAAGAACAACAGGTCTGGTGTCACCTGCTGTTCGTAGCCAAACTGAACCATCTTGAAAAATCGCTAAGAAATAAGAAACACTTCCCCATATGCGATGGTTCAGTCTCTAACCCACGCCATCCCTGTACCTGGCTAGGGTACAGACCCAACCTAAAAAGGGTGCTGAAAAAAACTAAATCAGAACAAAAATTTAATATATTCAATAAGAAGATCTAGGGCAAGATATTAGGGATGAAGGATGAGGGAAACAAGAAGAGGAAGGAGCTTCATAGGGTTTCCTGAAATAAAAGAACAAAATTTAACTCATATAATCCATATTGTCATAATCTAGTAACAAAATCTTAGATATCTTAAGTTTCTAAAGTTTTTCCTTAGCATCATTGGCTGCAATTCTAAGAATAAAAAAAAATGTCAAACATATTGCCTGAAATCTTAATGAGAGTAAAGTTCATGTAAGCTAACAAAAATCTACGTAATTACTAAATTTCCTAGAGTACTTAACTATTCTTATGAAATACAATCGTATAAGGAAACTATGTTGGTATAACCTTTAAAACTAGAAATTCAATTTTGATAAATTGGTATAAAAACACACAATCGAACTAATGGAGATCATATATAAAATGCATATTCGACGTTGGGGATTTCCGTTTCTTTTTCTCTTATTCAGCCAAAAATTTACCGGCGCTGGTATCTAGCTAGATATCGCGTACTAAAGTGCGGGGCACAAATCGTCATTCGGTATTTTGCAACCAACTAATTTGCAACAAGGTTATCTATATATAGATAATCTCGTGTTCTCGTATTTAAAGCCGAAATATTGCCGAACTCTTGTTTCACCAATCAAATAAAATCAAAAATAGGAATCTATCCTCTGTTCGTTTAGATAAAATTAAATCTTGGCATAAATGACAAGCATGGGATTTAGCAAAGTGCTCTCCACTAAAAAGAGATATTATAAAGGAATCTTAACATGAAAACTGGATAGCTACTGATTGCTATACCTTCCTAAAATGGTAAATCGAACTTAAGCAATGCACGAGTCGAAAACATGAAAATTGAAATTACGCTATGTTATCTCGTTATACCCAACATCATTTCTAAGCACTGGAATGACTTAAAATTTGGAATGGGTCTGGCTACATATATATATATATATATATATATATATATATATATATATATATATATATATATATATATATATATATATATATATATATATATATATATATATATATATATATATATATATATATATATATATATATATATATATATATATATATATATATATATATATATATATATATATATCAAAATACTTGGTTAAACAGAATTAGCATGCTACATCTTCTTAAATTTACATAAACAAAATAGTTTTAAACTGTAATTTCGCTAAATACTAATTGCAGGTGCAAATTTTTTTTTTCTCGTTACAATAAAAATTTCTCTGCCTTGACGGACTCTATGCAGTTAGACAATTAAAATTTCGTAACCAAAGTCAAAAGTATCCCTACTCAATGAACAAAAAAAATATATCTGATGTCACTTCTCTAATTACTGCATCAACTAATTCTAAGCATTTAAACAATATAAGAACAACTAAACATTATCAGAGTTAAATAGTTTAAAAAGAATTTATAAATACGCTTCAAGGCATGCCAATGTATTGATATGTGCGATATTGACGGACACTTTTGTCTTACTAAATCTAATGCGATATCCTGACAGAATTATGTAACTTTTACATAAACAATATTTAAGAATTATAGAACCTGAGCTCGGTAACAACCGTATTGCTCATGAGTGCTGTTTTATATCCAATATGTATAAAACTTACTTGAGTTACGGTACCTTCGTTTAGACTTTGGTGAGAATGATGATGGCGGTTGTATTACCAGACTATTACTGTCCATATAGACCAGGATACAGGAGAATATAGATATGCCCAAGCCATGTAATACAGTTATTATCCTATGCTGACTTTTGGGTGTACATAGCTATTCCGAAAATTCATCGGTATACTATGATGATATGTCCTATTCCTGGGACGTGTTCCAAAAGATGCAATGTAAATTTGTAAGCTAGACAAGAAACTGCAATCACAGCTAACTCTGCCTGGAATATGTGCGGCTTCCCCGCAATGTTGAACTTGAGCGGAAGTTCTGTGTTTTTTTGCTTCCCGTCTTAAATTTCTTTCTTCCCCCTTAATTGTTCCTGGATACAAATGTTATACTGAACTATGTGGTACGGGGCTATTGTACATAAATTTTCCGCCCTGTAAGTTGTTTATGGATTTACCTTCACTCACAAACTCCAGACTGCTGGTCGTGGACTTAATTGTTTCTCATGTGCTGGTCTCATCTCTGGCAGCTATCACGGAACAAGTTTCTCTTCTTTCCCAAAAGATCACGTCCGTGGCAGGAATCAGGGGAGGCAACCATGAGAAGAAGAAAAAAGGCGCACGATAGTTGGTCATGTACGTGTCAAGAGGTTTTATACTCTTGGCTCACAGATGGCGCAAACTATTTTTAAATGGCTCACATTACAACGCAGGTCTCTCTCTCAAGGCCTGTAGCTCTAGCGTCCGATGAGAGAGGAGCTGAAAAGAGTGAGACAGGATCTACTCGGACTCAATGGAGGCACAAGATTATCCAAGGATCTGGCGCTGGCACGCTGCCGTGTCAGTTACCGGTACCACTTCATTCCCTAATGAGAGGAAGAAGGATAGCCGGTCACTTCCACCTCAAACAGAGAGTCAGATCTTTCCCCTCCAATCTCTAATGAGCAGCTGGAGAGTTCAGATCTTCCTCACTGCTTGATTAATACAACGTGTGGCACGACCACGACCAAGAGAGTAAGTCTCATGCTCCACCGACTGAGCCGGGCATTCCTGTCTAGGACGCGGACGGACGGACTAGCAAAAAAATTCGGACGGACGGACGATTAAATTTTGTACTGTCTAAAATGTTGAAGGCTTTTACTGCCGGATGTCTTTGGCATGGAATGTTCCCAAGGACTTGCCTTGCATGTCCTCCAGCTGATATAAACTCTGTCCCACGCGCTTAACTATTCTGGCCTTGGCAAACTTATTGGCCAGCTTAGCACTAAAACCCTTCGGCATGTCGCTTTGTGAGAAGACTCTACAATACACTTCCTGACCGGGAGTGTATGTGACGTCACGACAGCGCGTATTGTAGGCCTTTTCGTGCTTGTCATGTGCTTGCTGGAGGTGGTCTGATATGCGGGAGCGAATTACCTGAAGGCGGTCTGCAGCGGGTAAAACTTCTAGGTCACCAGTTTTTAACTGGTCGAGTTGCCAAAGTATGGGATAAGCTGATCCATGCTGTATCATGTGGTGGCCAAAGAGAGCATAAAACGGGTCAGTGCCAATTGATTGGTGCACTGAAGAGCGTAGCGCACTCCCAATGGCGGGTAGGTGTAAATCCCACGAGCTATGGTCATCAGTCAAGTAAGCGCGAATGGCTGACAGGATGGACCTGTTTACGCGTTCCGAAGCATTAGGGTGCGGAGAGCATTTAGCAGTCTTGACATGTTTAATGGCATAGTCGCTCAGCAGTTTCTGAAAGATGGTAGAGACAAACTGCCTGCCATTATCGGAGAAGATGGTTTCAGGTACCCCGAAGACAGAGAAGACATCTTCCTCGAGGAAGCGACATACTAAGCCTGCTCGCTCTGCTCGCATAGGCTTAATTAGGACGAACTTAGTAAAGCCGTCTGATACGACAAATATAACTGTTGCCACGTTTACTGCGGGGATAAGGTCCAAGAAAGTCAATGTAAAGAAATTGAAATGGACGCTGAGCTTCCATAGGCTTGCCCATAGGCGGTCGTGAAATGGTGTTAGGCGACTTGGTTTCCTTACATACCTGGCATTGAGCTACATAAGCGCGTACATGGGTCACCATGTAGGGCCAGTAGTATTTTTCGCGGAGTCTAGCTAATGTTTTGTGAAATCCTCCATGCGCTGACTGAGGTGACTCATGAGCCTCATGGATCAAACCTTCCACCAGACCCGATGGAAACCAAAGCTTCCAGGCTAAGTCCTCTTGCAACCGCTTCGGGGTTGGTTCCTCTTGTAAACTTACCCGTCCGAGACACAGAGATCAGGGAGTTGTGTTGGGTTCGCAAGTACAGCCGATTTCAACTGCTCATACTCTTCCATGGAGAAGTATGGCGAGTTTAAGTCTACGTCAACTGCACTTATTTTCAACTCCTCTGCCGTTTCAGTGTGTGCTCGAGACAAAGTGTCAGGGACCACATTCTGCGAACCCTTACGATGCTCGATCTGGAAGTCAAAAGCCTGCAGCTTTTAACTCCATCGAGCCAATCGTCCAGAGAGATCCGAGTGACTCATCAGCCACTTCAGACTAGCATGATCGGTAATGATATTAAATGGATGTCCTTCAACATAAGCTCTAAATTTTTTCACACTCAGCACAGCAGCATAACATTCTAATTCTGTAATACTGTAATTGCGCTGTGATGGATTTAGCTTTTTCGACATGTACGCTATGGGTCTTTCAGCACCTGAGTCATCGACTTGGAACAGTACGCTACCAACAGCAGATGTACTAGCATCACATTGAATATAGAACTTCTTAGAGAAGTCAGGTGTCGTTAAGATTGGTGCACTGCACATAGCTTGTTTAAGATTTTGAAAAGCCTGCTGAGCTTCTTCTGTCCAGGAGAAACTATTGCTCTTCTTTAAGCAGTCCGTAATAGGAGCTGCCAGGGTTGCATAATTGGGGATAAATCTCTGATACCAGCCCGTTATTCCGAGAAATCTGCGGATTTCTTTAGCAGAGCGGGGTATAGGGAAATCCGCCACCGCTGCTACTTTCTCGGGGTCGGTTTTCAGAGTTCCATCTCCAATCATGAAACCCAAGTAGCGGACCTGCTTGACGCAAAAGCGACTTTTCTCAACATTGATGGTCAGTTTAGCGCTGCGCAAACAATCAGCTACTTCTCTTAATACTTTCAGGTGGGCTTCAAAAGTTGGAATAACCAGGAAATATCTTGTCCATAAGTCGACACATTCTTTGGGGGCATTGCACAACCCAAAAGGCGTAACGGTGTATTGGTAGAGCGGCCTGCCGGGCACTGTAAACGCTGTCTTCTCCCTTGACTGCTTATCTAAAGGGATTTGCCAAAACGCATCTTTCAAATCGATGGACGAAATGAAGTACGTATCCTGCAGTCGACCAAGCAATCCGTCGATGTGGGGTAAGGGGTAGGCGTCCTTCCAAGTGACCAAGTTCACCTTGCGAGAGTCCAAACAGAGCCGGACCTTCCCAGGTTTTCGTACAAGTACAACTGGGGAATTCCAGGGACTGTTGGACTCTTCAATTACCCCTAACTCCAACATGCAGTCGAGTTCTTCGTACATCAGCTTTTGGATTGCTGGAGAAATGGGATAGTGCTTTTGTTTTATCGGCAAAGCATCGCCGCTATCAATGACATGCTCTTCTAGGTGGGTCTTTCCCAAACCTAGAGCTGTAAACGAAGGGAATTGAGCAATGACTGTGTCTAGTTTGGTTCTGTCTGAGTTATTCAGGGAGTGAAAGTTCGTCTCAACCAAAGAAGAAGGCTGTACATCGAGAGAGGAGATGATGTTTGGTGCGAGTTGAAAGGCTCGCCAGAAGTCGACGCCTAAATACATTTGTTGGCTTAAGCCAGGCACTACAAACAAGGTTAAAACTTCGGTTTGTCCGCGATAAGTTATAGCTGTCCAATTTCATAAATTAAATTCATTAAACCTTCAATTTTGTGAAATCTAATTCTCATAATATTAATTATAAAGAAATTTCCACAAAATTGTCAAGGTAACAAGATCAAGTTGCAAGCACAAAATTCTCAGTCAGAAGCTTTGCTATATGAACCCTTGGCACTTGCCGTGGGAAGAATTTTCCTGCGATAATACGATCGCTGACCTACGTGAGAATTTTGTGCTTTCAGACAACTTGCGATAAGAATTTTGTGGGAATTTCAACGAACTTGTAATTACTTTGCTGAACTCTGCTAAAATTGTAACCTTCTATATGTGGCTAGATAAAATATAAATATGTCAATAAAAGTTACTCCTCAGTCAGTCGGACGGAGTATTTACGTAAATCAAGTGGTGTTTTACTTTTATCAAGTGATATTTTCGGATGCATAGGTATTGTACCTAAGCATCAGATCATCAAAGTCAAGGTTTTGTACTTTGGCTACCACGAACTTTCGCAGCTCGGTAAAGGAACCGAGTGGAGATTAAACATTGGTGACCCCGACGTGATCAGGCGATCCGCTTGTATCACGATTCACGCAACAGATTTTGCTATTTGGATACATCCTCACTCCCACGTAATCCAGATGATTCGTTTGTGACCAACTGCATCATTCAGCAGCATTTCTGATCACATCATTACAACTGATCAATTCACCAGTATTTCCGCATTCAGCCGAAAAATACAAGACGTCACAATGAAGGATTTAGCAGCTCAACAAGAGCAAACCGGTATCAAAATCAAGGGCATCATAACTAACTACAAAAAGAATTCCTTATCTCGCAAGAACTTGGAATATTACCAAGAAAGATTAAGGCGCCTGCAAGAAGCCTGGGATACCTTTGAAACGACTGCAGCACGATTATTTTGTTAAAGACTATTATGAAGCTGTGAGAGAGATCAGTGATGCATACTTTGAGGAATTCAATAAAAATTTGACGATTCTTGAGCAGGAAGCATTAAGAACTCCAAAGCCCCAGGGCCCAGTTGCTAAGAAAACCACTGATTAAGGTGAAAGGGCAGCAACGATTAATCCCCATATATCTCAAAGGGGCGTCGGCACAGCTGCAACCACAAAAGAAACAGCAACCAAACCTCAACCAAATCAATTGATAGTTGACACAATTGCAGAGGCATCCAAGGTAATAAGGAAGCAAGCGGCAGTAGTCGGATCTTTACAGCGATTTCTGACACGAATTAAGCAAAATGAGCAGCAATTCTCCAGGCAGGCTTTCGAAGGGAAAATGTCGACTATTAACCACTATTGGTCGCAAATTGAGGCTTTTCATCATAAAATTTGGGAACTCACTTATGACCCATCCACTCATGGTTATGATTCCACTGGCTACTTCAACATAGAGGAGCAAGTGCAAGACACGTTAATTCATCTGTCAGAAAAGTTAGCCAACTTACCTTCAACCACAGTTCAAACATCCATGAGTTCGAATACAATGATGCAATTGCCAAAAATAACGTTACCGAAGTTCGATGGGGATTATTTGAAGTGGCGGCAATTTTACGACCTGTTTAATCAAATGGTCCATAACCAACCTTTGGGAAATTGCCAAAAGATGTGGTACTTAAAAACACATCTTTTAGGAGAGGCCGAAAAACTCATCCGTCATCTAAGTCTGTCGGATGAAAATTACACCGCCGCCTGGACCATGCTCAAAGATCGCTACGATAATCACAGATTACTAGTCACTGCATTGTTGAACAAGCTGTTACCACAAGCCAACATAACTTCGGAAGGCCCCGCTGCGATCAAGGCACTACACGATACGACCCAGGAATGCCTACTTGGGTTAGAAAACCTTGGGATTGAGACCACCAATTGGGATCCTCTGCTATTTCATCTATTGACGAGGAAGTTGGATAAAGCCACTCATGCATTATATGAGCAATCTTTATCCCAACCCAAAAGACTGCAGTCCATAAAAAACTTCCTGGATTTTTTGGAGAAGCGATTTCAATCACTGGAAGCCCTAGGAAACAAGGGTAGATCTCCAGATGGGAATCAAAGAAGACCAGCAGCAAAATCATTTACTTCCATTGCCAAAGTACCAACAAAATGCATTTCTTGTACGGGAAATCATCCGCCTTTTGCATGTCAACGATTTCTACAAATGGCACCATCTGACAGATTAAATCTTCTACGAAAGACCAACTTGTGCACAAATTGCCTCAGACCTGGACATTTTGCCCCCAAAGTGTACTTCAAGAGGATGTTCTAAGTGTGCCAAGAAACATAATACATTGGTGCACCTCGAAAAGGCAGTTACTACAACCCATATAAACAGTCAGCCTGCAGGTGCTCATACGCAATTGAAAACAGTAGCTGATCCTGTTCGAGATTTCTTACACCCATCGGAAGAGAATGCAACATCTCTATCAACACATGGTGCTCGACCGAAAAGAGGATATGTCATTCTAGGAACGGTACTCATCAAGATCGACGAGGAAACTCAATCAAAAGCAACATGTGGGATCTGCAGCGAAGATGACAGAACCGAGGAGCAGTTAGAAAAATTCTGGAAACTAGAAGAAGTGAATACTTCGGATGATGAGACCAGTATAACAGTGTCGGAGCAGAGGTGCGTGAACCACTTCAACCAAAACACAAAAAGAACCCCAGAAGGCAAATTTATAGTAAGGTTGCCATTTTCACAAAGTCCCAAAACACTAGGGGAATCAAGGGACATTGCCCTCAAAAGATTTTTATCATTAGAACGAAGACTTAATAAGCAAACTGCTATTAAGGCACAATATACCGAATTTATGCATGAATACATAAGTTTGGGACACATGAAGCTAGTAAAGCCAGCGGAAATCATCAAACCACACTACTTCTTACCACACCATTGTGTGACGAAGCCAAACAGCAGCACTACCAAACTCAGAGTGGTATTCGACGCATCGGCAAAATCGTCATCCAACATATCTCTAAACGATATCCTATACAATGGGCCTACTATACAGGACGAGCTGTTTTCTATACTACTACGCTTCAGATTACCGCGTTTTGTCTTCACAGTCGACATAGAAAAAATGTATCGGCAAGTGGTTTTGCATGACGATGATCAAATGTACCAGCTCATCCTGTGGAGAGACACTCCAGATCAACCTATAAGTTGCTACAAACTCAATACGGTTACATACGGGACAACATCAGCTCCATTCTTAGCCACAAAATGCTTACAATCACTGGCAGACTCTACAAGGACAAATCTTCCATTAGGTTCAGTAATTCTCAGAAGTGACTTCTATGTGGATGATGTAATGACCGGTTCCAATAGTCTAACTGAAGCAAAGGAAATGCAACGGCAGCTAAAACAACTTCTTCAGTCAGGAGGATTCCATCTTCGGAAATGGTGTGCAAATCACCCACAGTTGCTGCAAGGAATTCCAGAAAAAGACGTCGAACTGCATCTGGACTTCTCGGAAGCAAATGAGGGAGACACAAAGACTCTTGGCTTGAGATGGCTTCCCAAATCAGACATTTTCTCTATAAACACAACATGGACTGACACCAAGAGAATAACGAAACGGTCGGTCCTATCAGACATCGCACATATATTCGATCCTCTTGGATTTGTAAA
Organism: Leptarthrus brevirostris; assembly: GCA_964036015.1. Classification (NCBI taxonomy): domain Eukaryota; kingdom Metazoa; phylum Arthropoda; class Insecta; order Diptera; family Asilidae; genus Leptarthrus; species Leptarthrus brevirostris. The sequence continues at coordinate 75,794,612 of OZ038371.1, forward strand.
CCCGGTAACGGTCGTAGCAAAACTATTTATACAAAGGCTATGGACACTTAAACTCGACTGGGACGCAGCAATACCAATGGAAATGCACACTGACTAGCTTAAGTTTCGTGAAGGGCTTAAAAGGCTCAATGATATACAAATTCCGAGGCACGTATTCTCAAATCAAATCCCAAGATCAAAACAACTGCATGCATTTTGCGACGCGTCCGAAAGGGCATATGGAACGGCAATCTACATGAGGTCAATATCCCAAGATGGAGTTGTCATTGTGCGATTATTATGTGCAAAATCGAAGGTAGCACCCTTAAAAACTGTGACACTTCCGCGCCTTGAATTATGCACCGCAAAATTATCTACCCAGTTGGTTCAACGCGTCATAACGGATTTAAGGATGCAAAACGTAGAAACATATTTTTGGACAGACTCTGAAATTGTTCTTGCATGGATCAACGCAGAATCATCAGCTTACAGTACTTTTGTAGCCAACAGGGTCGCCAGCATACAACGATCACGTGGAATTCCAGCTGAGAAGTTAGCAGATTGCAATCTTTGGTTCTATGGTCCCACTTTTCTCCATGGTTCTGACGGATTATGGCCATCTAAGTACTCAAAGATAAGCACTGAGTTAGAGAAAAAGAAATCCAAGGTGATACTTAGTGCAACAACTGTATGGTCACCACTCACAAGTACTATCAACCACGGAAATTCATTCTTAAAACTGCAAAGAGTAATCGCATATATGCTGAGATTCATACTCAACGCACGACAAGCTGATCATAAAACAAGGCGCTGGCACGTCTTAAAAACCGAAGAATTGAACAAGGCACTTGTCATCATATTGAAGGAAGTCCAACAAGAAGGGTTCATGGAAGACTTAAATCAATTGCGGAAAACCGGTTATATTGACAACGAAAGTTCCTTAAGCAGCTTGTCACCTTTCCTCGACAAGGATGGAATTATCAGAGTAGGAGGACGATTAGAGAACTCAAGTTTACCATATGATGCTAAGCATGCCATATTGCTGCCCTACTCTCACCCATTAACAAGGCTATTGATGACAGATATTCACATTAATAATCTACACTCTGGTCCTCAGTCACTATTTGCAGTAATCCGTCTGGCCAGTGAAGGGAAAGACAATCGCCAGATCAATCGTTCAGAACTGCATTCGGTGCAACAAGGTGAAACCCAAATTGATGACACAACTCATGGGAAACCTTCCCTCAGCACGAGTTGAACCAGCAAGACCATTTGTTAAATGTGGCGTGGATTTCTGCGGTCCAATTTCGACATATTATAAATCGAGGGGAACGCGTCCTCAAAAATCCTATATTGCAGTCTTCTGCTGTTTCGCGACTAAAGCAGCTCACCTTGAAGTAGTCAGCGATCTAACAACAGACGGATTCCTTGGCGCGCTTAAACGTTTCATCGCAAGGCGAGGACACTGCCGGGATCTGTATTGTGACAATGCCACGAACTTCGTGGGAGCGAGAAACCAATTGTCTGAGCTACACGACATTTTATACGCCAACGAATGTCAAGAAAGGATCTCAACATTGTGCCACAAAAAGGGGATAGAGTTTCACTTCATTCCACCACGAGCTCCACACTTTGGTGGACTCTGGGAGGCTTCAGTAAAATCGGCCAAAAACTTACTTCAAAAATATGTTGCACCTGCCATTTTAACCTATGAAGAATTGTCGACAGTAACATGTGAGATAGAGGCCATTCTAAACTCGAGGCCCATCACTCCAATGTCATCAAATCCTAATGACTTGACGGCATTAACACCAGGGCATTTTCTGATAGGAGAACCCCTAACAGGCATCGTCGATCCACACTCAAGCCCGCACAACCTGAAACTTGTACAAAGGTGGAAACTCGTATCCCAGATAAAAAATGAATTTTGGGGGCGATGGTCGAATGAGTATCTGTGCGAGTTGCAACATAGACATAAGTGGAAGCAGCCCTCTAAAAGCGCTTGTCCTGGGATGATGGTACTCATAAAAGAAGACAATCTACCTCCTTTAAAATGGCAACTTGGAAGAATTACTGAGGTAATTAAGGGCAACGATGGCCTGGTAAGAGTGGCCGACGTTAAAACTAATTCAGGATTCTTGAGAAGACCCATACACAAGCTAGCACCTTTACCAGTAGAGAATCAGGACAATCAACCGTTGCCCCAACCTGCAGAAAGACCACAAAAACCACCAAGAAGAGGTGATAAAGATCATAGAGATCGAAGTGCAGAGTCCACCCCAGCCAAGAAAAGCCGCCCATCTACAAGTTCAGCACTTACAGCGTTTTTATTTACTTGTCTTATAATGCCTATACTGGGAAGTCTACACTGACATGTATTAAACTGGACTGACTTATAAGCTATCTCATATGGGTACAATTTTACTTTCACTGGAGGAAAACAATTTTTAATCTCCAACGTTTACTGTGAATTTGCAGCCATTCAGAGTAGAATTTAATAACCAAATATATACGAAGAGACATATTTAATTTTAATCTTCTATATTGTTGTAAGGAAAATGTAAAAATCATTGGAATTACTGGAATACAAATTATAAATAAAAGGTTGTTTTAGTCTGGATAATGCTTACCCAGAAAGAGATGTAAGATGATTGTGAATATTGTCATCTATTTCTAACGCCAGCATTTAATAGGCGACATTACGTTCGCAATTAAGAAAACCATGTTGAAAAAAAAGATGCTTACCAAGAAAGGGACAACCAGCTAAAAGTGATACCATTTTCTTGAAGAAATTTCATGGCACCAGTCACTCCAGTTTTATATATCTTAGTGGAAGTCCACCAGTTGAAGTATTACCATTCAAATCTCACTTGATCTCCAATGAATGGGACTTAGTCTTCTGTTATGACATGAAAGGATATTGGCGAGAGCATTTGTCCATTAAGAATGGCATTAGTAAATTACACACCATATGTAATCTGCTAACTGACAAAACTTATTGTTCCCTTATCACAAGACAGGCCGCATTAATTCAGGAAGAATTCACCATCATTAATGAACTCTTGTCGGTAACCCATCGGAAGAGAGTGGCGCGAGCTCCATTAAATATCATCGGTAATATAGCTAGCCCTCTTTTTGGTGTCCTTGACTCAATATAAAGAACAATGAAAATCATCTTTTTACTTTGATCAAAAATCAAACAGCTATAATTGACTCAACCACGAATATACTCAAGAAAGATGAAGAGATCATTCAAAATCAATTTAAAGAGGTGGACGCCCATCTTAACAAGATGACAAACTACGTCGACAACATAACAGCAGAGCTCCATCAGCAAAAACTATCCCAGCTATTTATGTCATTGGCTATACAAATAACGCTGATGTCGTCAAATTTCCGACGTGCGCAAATTGCTATTATTGACGTTTTGATAGACACTCACCATGGCAAAATCAACCCTCAACTGCTGTCTCCAATTCAATTAAAGGACGCTTTAACTACAATTAAAGATCACCTACCATCTACCCTCAGACTGCCACAACACCGGGACAACCTCATTCAACTCTACAGTTTAATGACAGTAGAAGGCCGTGTGACTACCAAATATGCCATATTTAGGCTCAAATTACCATTGTTTGCATTTGAAGAATACGAGATGTTTCGCATCATTCCCGTACCAGTTGTGATAAACGGCACCTTCGTCGCCATCAAACTTTCAACCGATTACATAGTAGTAAATTTGCACCGTGATCAATACTACCCGCTCAACGAACAAGAACTGACCGCTTGCATATGTCTTAAGGAGACCTACCACATATCGAAACAGAAACACCCAATCTATCGCAAGGGTTCCAATATTACATCGTGCGAAATGAGCTTCATAAGTCACGCTCCACCATCATCTAGCTGCGAGACAATGAATGCCGGGGGCATTCCCAAATGGATTCAGTTATACAATCCTAATGAATGGATCTACTCAATGAAGGACAAGAACGTTATTAACATTGTGTGCGGCACGAATGTGGTTCAGCGAAATCTGGAAGGCGCAGGAATTTTAAAAATCCAAGCTAATTGCGCAATTAAACATGAGCTAATTACAATACAAGCTCATCATGTTTACCGCAGCGCTCTCCGATCATCATTCACACCAACTTTGAATTTGACGGATCTCCTGTCACCCGATCAACTGGAAAGGCTATCATACTCGCCAATTCAGCTCCAGTCCAATCAAGATCAGCTTAAGCAAATACAACAGAGGATTCATGAACTGAAACAACAGCAGACACTGCCAAATAAGATCGAACCAATCGATGTGCATCAGTTCACTTTGGGATACCTGGCACTCCTAGGAATAATCATCGCTGTCATTCTACTCTACAGTTGGGCGAAACGCAAACTCAATCACCATCAGATGAAAAAACCGAAACCAGCACCTCGTCAAACTCTTCCTCAGCCTTTCACAATCAACATCAACGAAGAAGAAAGTTGAACAAATAGTCCAACGCGGGGGAGGATGTCCAATTTCATAAATTAAATTTATTTAATCTTCAATTTTGTGAAATCTAATTCTCATAATATTAATTATAAAGAAATTTCCACAAAATTGTCAAGGTAACAAGATCAAGTTGCAAGCACAAAATTCTCAGTCAGAAGCTTTGCTATATGATCCCTTGGCACTTGCCGTGGGAAGAATTTTCCTGCGATAATACGATCGCTGACGTACGTGAGAATTTTGTGCTTTCAGACAACTTGCGATAAGAATTTTGTGGGAATTTCAACGAACTTGTAATTACTTTGCTGAACTCTGCTAAAATTGTATCCTTCTATATGTGGCTAGATAAAATATAAATATGTCAATAAAAGTTACTCCTCAGTCAGTCGGACGGAGTATTTACGTAAATCAAGTGGTGTTTTACTTTTATCAAGTGATATTTTCGGATGCATAGGTATTGTACCTAAGCATCATATCATCAAAGTCAAGGTTTTGTACTTTGGCTACCACGAACTTTCGCAGCTCGGTAAAGGAACCGAGTGGAGATTAAACAATAGCAGTTCTGACTGTGCCGGGGACAGACTGGCTAGTACCGTCGGCGGTACGAACTGAGGCTGACAATGCGGAGAGTTTTAAGCCTGAGCGCTGGACAAACTCTAGGGCTCCATTCATTCCGCGCATGAGGCAAAAAGGATCTGTCTGGGTACCGCATTCTCGATGCGTTGGATCAGTGTGTGTTGATTGTGTTTTGGCAGAGAGAATCAGGGGGTTGTCGAGTCGCCTTGCTGATCATCTTCGGCGAGTGGGGTCCCCTGCTTCGACCACTCGCCCTGGCGTTTTCCGGGTTACACCTGGAGCACTTAGGTGACACTACTCCTGGTTGACCGCAGGTGTAGCAAAAAAGTCTCCTGGTCTCACTGGGACAGGTATGGAACGAGTGTCCCACTACGCCACAGTTCCAACAAGTCATACGCGTTGTCGCATCTGGTGAGGCCTCACTTCCTCCACCCCAGTCACAGGGAATCCAGAGGAATTCTCTGCCTCCTGGGTTGAGTCAAGATCAAGTTCATGGATGTCTGTTCGCGTAGATCGCCTATATAATTGGCGTCGTTGCAGCCAGCGTTCATCTTTACGACACAGTTGTTGTAGATGGTCCATGGATAGAACAGTATCTGTAGAAAATTGTTGCGCTATTCTTGGATGTAAATGTTCACGAACAATTTGGACAACGTCAGCCTCCCGAGGTGGCATCCTCATATGTCCTACGATAGAACTGGCTTTGCGGAGGTAACTATCGCAGCTCTCCGAACTCTGACGGAGTTCCAGCAGAGTCCGCATCAGGTCGAGGTCTGTTTCTGCTGAGCCGAACTCTTGCCTGATGCGAGCTCTGAATAACTCCCAGTCAAAGTTCGGAGAGGCGCGGCAAAACTGGTTCCAAAACCATTGATCTGCGTCCTCTCTTAGCAGGATGTGAATGTCGCTACAGAGTTCTTCGTCAGAAACTCGAGAGCTGATGGCTAGTCGCTCTATACGAAACAAAAAGTCATCTATGGTGAAAGCTGGGTTACGACCAGAGAAATGAATCCCCCAAGACGCAATGATAGACGGGCGTCTAGGCTGATATACAACAGCTCTAGGACCGAGCCTCTGCCTAGCTTGGACTGGTTGAGGATGAGCGTACTCGAAAGCCGGGGGTTGCGAGCGTGGGCTTTCTTCAGCTTGTAGATGTCGTACTGGACTCCTGGAAGGGACTGGGCACGCGTTAGCAGCACTGGCCGGACTACTGTCAGTACCTGACCTCCAAAATGGATTGGGCCAGGTTTGTCCTTTGCAGACCCAACATTTCCTTTTTAAAATTGGCCATCTATATGGCCAGCTGATCGGCCGTGATCACAGCTGTCTCTGAATTGCTAGGAGCTCGAGCTTGGCGAGGGGAAAGCCGAAGCTGGTGTAAATCTTCGAGCTGTCGAGCCTGTTCCGGAGGGGGAAACACCCAAGCACCGTCTAGTGACTGGCTTGACCCAAAAACAGGCTGCGCGGATTTGTCATTCAGGGTAAGTGATGTTCTTGCTGGCTCGCTTGGAGGCCTACTAACATTATACACTGGTGAAGGTTTTGAGAAATCAGGCTTTGACGCCTGCACAACACCAGTGACAGATCGGTTTGTCATATCATGCTTTTGAATTTAAATTATAGCGTCCATTTTTCGGAGACACTCCGAACTATGGCGGGTTCCCCACCAGTATGGCGGCCCTTACGCCATATTGGTGGGGAAACGTCAGCACCGGTGTGATTTGGATGGCATGAGGCATGTTTGAGCCAGTTTCCTTTTTAGTGTTTTTTTTGCGTGTCAACCTTCAGCGAGTGCGGATTAGGTTGTGTATTCTTCTTTTTTGGGTGTGACTAGTGACTGGAGGAAAACAAGGAAAGGCTCTGAAATTTTTAACAAGAACGAAAAAACCAAAAAAAAAAGGAAAAACAGGAAACCGCCAGACATGTAAGGTATAGGTAGACACGAGGTAGATCGGAATCCGTAAGTTCACTCATTTCTGTTTTTGATACGATTATAGCTTATTTTAAATGAAGTAAAGAGAAAAGAAAAGAAAACCTATAAAAAAACTATAAAAATAAACGTGCAGAGTACACATTTACCTATCGCAAGGTACAAACGAATCATCAAATTTTAAAAGGGGTCCAAAATAATAAATGTCCGCTCAACCACTAACGAATTAATGGTTTTTCAAATGATATATCTATTTATTATATTACTATGAATTACAGTATTTCCTCAGAAATCTTGCTTAAGTGCCGACAAAGTAATTTTTTTTAGTTTTCATTTAAATCTTTTAAATACAGAGATTCCAAGATGGGATCCAAGACTCAAATGTAATTATAATCTCTTTACTAAAAGAAATTGAACTAAATATTGAATATTTAATAAAACAATGCGAAAATATTAATAACAATAATATATATATTATATATACATTTATGAATTTATTAAATGGTTTTCTTGTATAAACAATACAATACAGTTATTCTAATATTCTATTTTGCCTTATATATATATATATATATATATATATATATATATATATATAACCGCACCACTTATCTAAATCGCTGTACCTCTGATGGTAAAAGGTGAATTGAAACTAAGACCTGAATGTTTGAAATAAATGAATTTTATTGCATTATATGTTAAATAGATTCTTTCCTTAGTGATAATCCACTACCTGAAATTAGATACAAATTATATTTTAAGCATACTTTATATTATTGAAAAATGTAAATATGAAGTTTTTGTGGCGAGTGAAATCGACTATCAGCAACCATGTTTAGTAAAAATACATTCAGATACATTTTTTAAAATCGAGGTACGTATGGGCAGATACCTGTAAAATGGGTCTTTGAACACGATAATGACCCCAAACGTACTGCGTGTAATACAAAAAAAAAATGGTTGGCAGATAATATGGGAAGATTGCTAGACTGGCCTTCATGTAGTCCGGATCTTATTGGAAGGTTGGTTTTTTTTTGTTCAGTAGAGTCCATGCCTCGCAGATGTCAACAAAATATTGATGTTTTAAGTACAGAAATTTAAATATACACATATTTTGTGAATATCATGGTGTTAATTATGTGCACGGTCAAATATGTTAATCAAGATAGCAAAAGGCTTCTATTTATTTTATTTATGTATACAGGGTGTTTCAGATCTGACGTGCCAAAATGACTAGGGTGATAGATCTCAACTAGAAAAGAAAAATTGTATGGCAGGGGGGCGGGGGCAATCTCAACTGTTTGGGAGTTTCAGGGTGATTCATAAATTTCAGTTTTTCATGTTGTGCTCATTACTCTTTTATTTTTATCTTTTGATCTACCCAACATAGCGACATCAAACAAATGCTAAAAAACTACTATGCCAATGGCCTTTCCAAAATTGTCAACAATGTTGATCTAACTCCTACCATTACAGGTACAGTCACTTTCAAAAGAGTGAAAAAAATGATTTGCGATTACCTATTTACCTTAGTTATTACCTTTCCAAAAAGGTGCAACATGTCCGCGTCGAGAAAATATGTAGACATACGTAGAAATCCTATCATAGAATATTATAAAAGTCAACAAATTAAAGAAATTAAACTCAAATTAGTTTTAAAACGCTTTTTATTGAATTTAAAAATAATTACAATTAATCTTGATAAGTAACAAGAGCCGTTCAAAATGTCCACCGCCACTTTGGATGCATGCCAACAATCTCCTTCTTAGTCCCTGTTTAAGGTATATTGCACCAGCCTCTCCCGTATTTTTGTCGCTGCATTCCCAATTTGGCTAAATAAATCCTCCCTATTGTTAACTGGGCTTGAATAAACTTTATCCTTCATTGCCCCATAAGCAAATGTCCTATGGGGTAAGGTCTGTAGAGCTAGCAGGCCAAGGTATCGGTGCACCTCGCCCAATCCAGTGGTTAGGAAATTTTTCATTTAGTATTACCTTCACAAGTTAGCCATATGCGCTGTTATTCCATCCTGTTGGTGCATAAGATTATCTATAGGGTTCTCCTCTGTTAGATCTGGCAGTGTATTGTCCAAAAAGTTCGCATAAATTTCACTATTAAGCACTTGCGGCAAAATGAATGGTGCTACCAAATGGTTGCCGATTATACCAACCCAAACATTGACACTGAATCTCTGGAATGAGGTCATCTTTGTCCTGTGTGGGTTAGTTTCCGACCAGGTATGGAGGTTATGGAAGTTCGTGATACCATCCCTGGTGAATTGACTTTCATCTGTCCACAGAATTCGGTCCAAAAACTCTTTGTCATCAATGTCGCGTTCCAAAAGCCAAGTGCTAAATTTCAGTTTTCTCTCAGAATCTCCTTCCAGGGCTGGGTGACGATGATATGGACGTAAGCCCCTCGATGAATAACCCTCCAAACCTTAGATGACGACACTCCTAATCGCCTTGTGACTCGTTTCGTGCTCGTCTCAGGGTCCTGCCTTACGATGGTGATTGCTGCTCGACGTCGGCGGAAGTTCCCGAAGTTTCGGGTCGTGTCTCCATGTCGTGTGAAGCTACACTTCCTGTTTCTCTTAACCTTTGGAAAGTCCGAAAGTCCGGTATTTACCGTTTTTTGGAGTGCTCGCCTCTAAGGGATTCTCCTCTGATATTCCAGTACAGCCGCTCTCTCTTTTCCGTCTACTACACCATAAATGTAAATAATATCCGCATATTCCTCAACAGTAAATTCTACAATTTTTTAATAATTTTTTCTTAAAAGCACTCGTACTTATTGATTTGTTTTTCAACTATGATAGGTATTGTTGCTGACGGAACCTCTTTTATAGCAACATTTTCATCAGGTACAAGTAACAGAACGCCAGGATACAAGGGTGTGAATTCTGGCTAACACAAGCTAATATCGGCAATAAAACAAAATTACACTAACATTTTTATAACTTTTTTGAGCAATAATTAAAATTAATTACCTGTTAACCCAAAACAAAATGTTTGACCTTTTTTCTTAAAAATTTTGTTTCTTTAAAAAATGTCGTACCTAAAGTGCAATAAAATAATTAGGTACTCAGGGAGTTCTAAGGATGCGGTTTTTCTAATCCTGTGTCTACCTTGCCATGTTTCACCTTTTTGGAAAGGTAATAAGATGGGAAATCCAATAAAAATAAAAGAGAGGTGTACTAATTGCATGAATTTCGGAGAAAATTTGGGAAAATGCTGCATTTTAGGTAAGCGCAAATCATTTTTTTCACTTTTGAAAGTGACTGTACCTGTAATGGTGGGAGTTAGATCAACATTGTTGACAATTTTGGAAAGGCCATAATAGTTTTTTAACGTTTGTTCGATGTCGCTATGTTGGGTAGATCAAAAGATAAAAATAAAAGAGTAGATCTGAAACACCCTGTATGTTGTGTAGTCGACAACCAAATTTCAACCGACTGGTTTTACAATTTACTTGACTTACAAAATTGTTCCAAATGAAAATAAACAAATGAAAAATAGAACGTAAATGAAACGAACGTAACCAAATTTAAAACGCTATAAACGTAAATTGTTTCTGTCAATTTAAGGATGTCGCCACAGATTAAGCAACTTATTCTACTTATTCTACTCATTCAAATTATTTTTTTTCTAATGTTATGCTAAATTTAGTATGTAACCTTAAAATATTTTACCTTAGTGCATAGGTGTAAACATTTCTTAAAAATTTCTTATTAATAGCTAAAATATGATATTGTAATATTATAGATTTTGAAGGACTTAAATCTGAAGAAACTGAAATTACAGTTGAAACGAATGCAAGAAGAATGGAAGAAACAATTGAACAACTTATGAGGAAGGTATGCTAGTTTTTAAGGAAGCTTTTCAAAACCATTAATATTACTTTCACAGATAAAAAAAAAAGATGAGCTTCTTGAACAAGCAGCAAAAGATATGGAAAAACTCAGAAAGGATTTCCGCCTATTGCTGGAGAAGGATTCTGATGTGAAAGAGAATTCAGAGCATTGTATAAGTAACGTTCCATTAAAAGTGGATGAAGGATATTTCAGCAGTTATGCTCATTTCTCGGTTCATCATATTATGCTATCGGTATACATTTGAAAATTTTAGTAAAAGTTTAAAAAAATATTGTGAAAGTTTAGGATACAGTAAGGACGTTAAGTTACAGAGATGCACTTTTAAACAATAGTGATATTTTGGAAGACAAAGTAGTTCTAGATGTTGGCTGTGGTACCTCCATTCTTTCAATGTTTGCTTGTCAAGCTGGTGCAAGGAAAGTAATTGCAGTTGATAATTCCGAAATTATTTTTAATGCCATGGATATTTCTAGGTAGCAAACATTTATGCAGTATATATGTTTTAAAACCTGTCTTTTCAGAAAAAATAATTTTTCAAGAATTGAATTCATGAAAGGACGCCTTGAAGACACCAATCTCTCAATCGATAAATTTGATGTTATTGTTTCCGAATGGATGGGTTATTTCTTAATTTTCGAAGGGATGCTAGATACGATCATCTACGCTAGGGAACGCCATTTAAAGCCGGGGGGTATAATTATCCCCAATAGATGCAGCATTAGTTTAGTTGGATACGGGGATATGTGTAGATTTAAGGAATATATAACGTTTTGGGATTCTGTCTATGGTTTCGATATGTCTTCTATGAAAGCAGAAGTTTTACAAGAACCTCTAATAGAAGTTTGTAAGCCTGAATTTGTACTTACCGAACCAAATATTATTGCGGATTATGACTTGAACGATGTAGATCTAAATTATTCGAATTTTTCGTATAATTTTAATTTAAAAGTTATTAGGGATGGCAAATTAACTTCTTTTGTTGGATACTTCGATACTTTCTTTGATTTACCACATAAGGTATTTTTTTCAACATCACCGAACGATAGACCTACACATTGGAAACAAGTAGTTTTTTTTATAAAAAATCCCATTGAACTGCAAAAAGATAGCATTGTTAGCGGTTCAATTATTTGTCAACGCAACACAAAGGATCTACGATCGTTGAAAGTTAAGATAAAAGTATTTAATAAAGAATTTTGTTATCACTTAGACTGAAGTCAAATACATTTCATTAACTTAATTGTTTTTTTTATTTATATTGTAACCTTATATCAATATTATCGTGATCGTGAATTGCACATTATTAATAACATAATTATGTTAAGTTGATTCTGCGTGAGTGGGAATAATTTTCATACAATTTTTTAATTTTAAAAGCTGCCAAATAGAGATACATCCAGTGGTGGAAAGTTAACTACACTGAAGAGCAAAAGTGTTTCAATATTTACTGTGAAGGAACGAAACCATCAATTTACGAAAAATAACACACTTTTAACAAATTTTAAATATATCGTTTATTAGTAAATGTTATTATCTTCTAAATAATTTAAATATAAAATTAACCATTATTCAATAATAATATAAAAAACAAAAACAGAGAGCACTACGGCATTGTAATAGTTTTGCACCAGTACAAAGTACGTTTTTTTTAAATTTAATTTTAGTAATGTGTCCAAAGACCTTTAGACTTTTTTAATGCCTCAAGTCTTTTAGGCATACTTTGATATAAATTTGAAATGTTTGGTTGTGGTATGTTGGTCCATTCGTCTGGCACAGGTTCCCATAGTTCACTCATCCCTTTTGGAGGCTCGTAATAATTGGCAAGTCTTCTTTTTATAAACTCCATAGGTGTTCGATTGGGTTCATATCCGGGCTTTGTGGAGGACATTCTAACAGCCCAAACCTTAAAAGAATTTATTTAATTATTAAAATCTGTTTGTTTGGAAAATCAATATGAAAATACCTGGTTCCAGTCGTGAACTGTCCAATCTTTGTGCCTCTCTACGAAGTGTTTTCTTTTGTGGACATTTTTTGATGAAAGAGCTGGTGTTTTCTTACGCTCGGCTGCTTTTAGGCCAATTCTGTGCAACGCACGTCGAGCAGTCAATGGACTAACATTTTTTCCGAGCACAGCGACTGCCTCCCTAGGACTTTTTGAACTGCCACTTGTGATCATACGAGCAATATCACGTTCGTCTCTCGCGGTTAGCTTCCTTATTCTTCCACCTCGTGAAGCCTTGAAATTTTTCCCACAATTTCTTCTTATTCGAGACACCGTAGCAATACTAATTTTGCAATTTGTTGCTATTTCTAGGACGGACTGACCTTCCAATAAATCTAAAACTGTTTTTTTAATGTCTCTGCAAATTGCCTTCATGTTGTAACGCCGCGAACTCTCGATGATTAATCAGACAAAGCCGAATGCAGAATGAACGACTGTTGTTATTGCAATTACTTTTGCTCTCTTATTCAATGAAGAACCTAACGGCTCTTTCAGTTAACCAAAGAATATGTAGTGGTGCAAAACTGTTGCAATACCGTAGTATCCATTTTTTTGTTTTTGTTCTTATTATTGAATAACGATTAATTTCATACTTAAATTATTTATAAGACAATAAAATATACCAATAAAAAAATTTTAAATTGCTAAAAGTTTGTTACTTTTTGTATATTGACGGTTTAGTTCCTTCACAGTAATTATTGAATCACTTTTGCTCTTCAGTGTATATAATTATAAACTATTAAGCTACGATTGACGCGGACTCGAGAAAGAAATACAAACAAGTTAACAAAAAGAAATAAAGAAAAATATATTATTTACCTCGAATAATCATACAACACCGCCTTTATGATAACCTGTAAATAAAAGAGAACGATAAAAATAAATTGCATTCAAGTAAACAAATCCGAGAAAAGAGAACAATATGGATTAAATAATAACGGGAGGAAAGAATAGATAACGATGAATTCGAGTCATATGGCAACAATTTAAATATTTTATTAATTGATGTAACCGAGAAACTTTTGTGGAACATGATTATATAGTTCAAATTGGGTAGCGAGTAAAACAAGTAAAATGATAATCTGTGACAATATATATAAGTTCACATGCATGAACCCAAAAGCTCCGATGTTGTATGTTTCGTTTGTGAATTTGTAAATTTGCCAAGGATTTGTTTGTAGAAGAAACTAAATTTGTGTCAACCTACTCAGTTAAGAACAGTGTAGATTTAATCCAAAACATCAAAAATCTTAAAGTACCTGAAAATTCAATGTTGGTTTCATTCGACGTTACTAGTTTATTTACTTCTATACCAATTAGTAAACTTTTAAAGGAGGTTTTTCAATTATTAAACCGTAAAGTTAAAAGCAAAACAGGAATTGAAAAATTTAATTAACTTGTGTATAAACCAGAATTACTTTGAGTTTAATGGAAAATGCTACACCTTCAAGGACGGTCTCCCTATGGGGTCACCATTATCAACCCTGTTGGCTGAGGTATTTATGAATTACATAGAGAAACTAATTTTAAAAAATCCTCGTTTTAAAAATTTAATTGGCTTCTGGTACCGATACGTGGATGATGTGCTGTGTTTGTGGAGAGGAGACAAGAATCACCTGGACGAATTTTTATTATATATAAATAATATAGAGGGGCATATAAATTTCACGTTGGAAGTAGAAAAAGATAAAACGTTAAACTTTTTAGATCTAAAAATTAGTCGATGTAGATTCAAAGTTCAAATTTAAAATTTATCGCAAATTAACTTTTTCGGATAATGTAATACCATTAAATTCAAAACATTCAAATAGCGTTAAATTATCAGCTATTTTAAATAGATTACTTAATGCCCCGCTTGATAATTGTGCCTATCAGAAAGAATTAAACGTAATTAGGAATATTGCAGTAAATAATGGCTTTGACCCAAAATTAATAGATAGTGTAATATAAGCCATTCTTAGAATATATAACTAGAGGAAGTGCACATCGCTCAGAAAAGTTAAGCATTTTTCTTCATGTGTTAGAAGTGTATCTTTGTGGTAGTTTTCTCCATAGCAGTAGTAAAAAAACGGACTTGAGCTTGACGGGGCAAACATAAGTTTTGAAATTAAACTCCATTTTGGCTGACCGCCACTGAAATCGAGTTGGGGGACACAAATTCCAATTGCTCAGATGTAAACAAACTGAGAACGGGAACAAAAACTTTAATTTTTCTAGTTACCTACATTAAGTCTTAGCAGTTTTAATTAAATAATATAATATTAAATATATCAAAAAACATATTTCTAATAGCTATCTGCCTAAAAAAAGATATTCCACGAGTCTATCGTCGATTATTTGTGCAATAATGAACAACAGACTTCATTTTAAAAATCTGTCTTTTAAAGTCTATAAATTATCTCAAAACTTATAAACATAAATCACTCCACTAATATAGTATCGATTTTTGATGTTATATTTGCAGAAATTACTTTTAATTCCAAGTAAATTGAAAACAAAATTCACACAGAACTAATGACAAATGTTTTGCATTGGGATCTGTCAAAGATAGGGGATCTGTCATCGAGATAGGGGACACGTACCTCACCTTGCCTACAAGAGAAATGCTTAAAACACGTACGAGGTTTTTACAGGCAAGGGCACTTCCTCTAGTTATATATTCTAAGGAGCCATTATTCACAATATTTCGCGCCATCTGTGCGCTGAAATGCGAAAGCACCTACACCCATTTTCGTAGAGTTACCAATTATTTCTGTAGCTGTTGCCTCCGGCAGCTGCCATGGATGCTGTGCTTTCGTTAAGAAGAAGCATACATAAACCTGACAGCCGCCCGGAGACAACAACTACTAGAGGTAATTTCCTTTTTTTTCAACTTAAATTCCTTGATTATCTGAGCCATCCATGCTCAGATAATCCAATTAACGATTTAAATTTGTAGAACTACATTGAACATGGTGTATTTTTGGCAGGGATTCCGCCAAATTCAACTTAAAGAACTTAAAGTTGCAATCTAACCACGCCAATACCAAAACCTTTTTTTTGTGCAAACGGGGTTGAAAAAAAAATAACAAAAAAGCTGAGGCAAGTGGACCAAGGCGGATAATCGTGAGGAATAGGTGAAGGCTCTTGTGCCTCAATCCCTGCCCTCAACTTTGCGTCCAAATCAGGATGCCATAACCCCCCCAGGCCTTGCCACGTGAAGAAGGAACCCCACACGGTGCCCGTAATTCGGAGGCACGCCGCTATAATAGCTTAGGGACACGACCGGGAGTTGTATAGAAAAGGTAATTGATCCACTATTAGGAACGAAGTGTCCTCAACTTTCTTATAATTGTATAGGAAAGAAAAAGAAAAAAAGGTGAATTGTTCACACTACGTGCTGAGTCAGTACACCAGATAGTAGGGCAAACCAGGGCATCCCCTCTCACCCTGGAAGTCACCCCAAGATATGCAGGCGCCTCCTTTCCACCCAATAGGCGCTTCCTAAAAGAAGGAGTAAAGAACGTCCCCCATCAGGTTGTCGCTTAAGCGTAGTGTTAGCCTGGTGCTACATCAAGATTGGAAATGGGAACAAAAATCGAAACAGGAAAGCATTCTACAAAGGTATTTGTAGATTGTACTGGGCAATAGATTTATTTTGTTTGAAGAATATATGTAAAAAATTTTTTTAGTAGTGTAGAGTTTCACTGAACGTTTGCGTTTGGTGGTAGCATTTATAGGTCATATGAGTAGGAATTATATTTAACAATTTCAATGTCTTACAATTTTTACATTTAAGCTAATCAGACCTAAGGTCCTATAGAAAAAAAATCTTTAGATATGCATATTAAATTTGCAACTACCCTCCCTCACAGTTTAATGATTTCATGATTTCGTTGACTTAGAATTGAAGTGATTGAGTTAAATGATTCCCTAAATTGTGCACAATTTAGTTTTACTGAACACCGACACTAAACGCGATAAGGGACGCGACGGTCCAAAACAATAAACGAGACTCGAGTATATAGCATTAGTTTGCTAGCTTCTGGTACCTGTTAAGGATTTGAATTAATACGAATTTAATCAGAGTATACCTTCCTAGTAGTGGAAGATAGTTTTTATTTGAATTCATTTTTATAGGCTTTCTTGTTTTAGTGGCCGAGAGTGGCGTTACATTTACTAATTAGGGTGTGGAAACATTTGATGTTCGCTCAAATGTTGGATTTTTAATTTTAATAAGCGAAATGATTAACGTAATTGGACCTATTAATATAATATATCATTGAAACTCAGGTGAACATCGATTAAATTCATTCACATAAGTCAGTTTTGTTACTTGTATTGAAGTCGAAGTTGTATTAACCTAAATAAGACCTAGTTAGATTTTATGATGTGTCAGTTGTAGTAATATATAATTTAGAAAAGAAGCGAATTAAACTGAATTCCCAGCTGATTTGTAAAGTTCCTAATAGGGTAGGGCCTGTGAGGCATCCAAGATATCAGACATTGAAGAAAATGAGTAGTATAGCAACTGTTCCTCTATCATTGTATAATATAGTTTCAAGGATAATATAAAATGAAGTTCTAGTTTTTTTTGTTTTTTTTTTCAGGACTCCCATATGAAGTTTCATCTTCCGCTTGCTTACCTGCCTCTCCGTCCCCATCACT
Source organism: Leptarthrus brevirostris (assembly GCA_964036015.1). Lineage (NCBI taxonomy): Eukaryota > Metazoa > Arthropoda > Insecta > Diptera > Asilidae > Leptarthrus > Leptarthrus brevirostris. The sequence goes on from OZ038371.1 coordinate 75,812,109, forward strand.
CCTTTCCCATGTGTTAATTTACTTATTTTTTTTGTTATTCGGTTTTATTTTATTTCAGCACCCTCTATAGGTTGGGCCTGTAACCTAGCCAGGTACAGGAATGGCGTGGGTTAGTGACCTGAACTATCGCTATGGGGGTAATCTTTCTTTTGTTTGTGTTTTTCAAGATAGTTCAGGGCGGCTGGGAGTAACAGATGACATCTGTTCATCTGTTCTTGTTTGTTTTCATCCCTTCGTGGCAGACCTGAAGAAAGGATACCACAACCTTTCTTCGCCACAGGCACGCGAACTTCTGTTTGCGATGCGTGATAGGATGTTTAATGACCTTGACCCCATACCGACGAGCTAGGACGTGCTGCCAGCTAGCGCGTGCCACTTGGACATCTCTGCGGCAACTTCACGTTGCACATTTCGCACACACATTACATATACATGGCGCCCAACGCGAAGCACGTCTTCCCTAGGGAAGACACATCAGCATCTTCTGATGCGCTTCGTGCCTCCAAAGAGATGGCATGTCAGCTTAGGCTGATCCGCTAGTCCTTGTCGGACTTAGGCGATGTTGGCCTGAACGGCTGTCCTCTCTTCCCCTTTTCCTTTGTTAAGCACCTTCGAGGTTTGGTACCTATTATTCATGTATGACTGTTGGTGTTCGCAGGCATACAGGTTTTCATGTACAGGACACATATATCCAACTCTGCTCTGTCCTCAGTGCGAGATGACTGGTGCTCGGGATTAGTGCTGGTACCCCTAGCGATGACCGATGTCGCTCTGGGTATGCCTAATCTTTGAGATCATTAGGATCTTGTGCTGTAGGAAGCTGGTGAGTCAGACGAAGACCTGACCGTAGCAGTGGCTGGTGTGTCACTCTACTAATCGAGTACCATATACTATCTCGATGTCGTTTTGAGTAGGGTTAGTGGAAGTGCTCACTGAGCTTGCTTAGGTTCAGGGTTTCTCCTAGCTTCGGAGGCAGGACAGATGTTGTCGGCCTTGGGGAACATTCTTGTTCTCCTATTCGATTTTTCGTAATAACTCCTCTCTCCTCTTTCTTTAAAATTTTCCTCGGTGAATGAAAGAACTTATATTTCATTATCCATTTCTTAAAACCCTCTTCTCTTTCTTTTCTCTTTTTTTTGTTTGCGTGTTTGTTTTTATTCCTCCTACCTTTTCCTATCCTCTCCATCCCCAAGCAAGACAGGAGAAGAAGCTTCATTGGTGGGATACCTGAAAAATTTTTCTAGTTGATTTCTTTGGGTTCTTTTTCAAAATTATTTTGGATTTTTATTTCGGATAATTCGGATTTTTTTACTTTTGATTTGTTTTCTCGAAAATTAAATTTTTTTTCTTTTCTTTTTTCTCTTTTTTTTCCTTGATTCTTATACAAATTTTTTTTCTGAAATGTCATAGCTCTAATTTGTCTTTCCTTTTTCTTGACTTCGTTTGTTTTTGGTTGCCCTCAAGCTTGAGTTTGTGCGACGGCCTTTGTTTTGATTTTGTTTTCCCTCAAACTTGTTTTCGTGCTACGATATTAGGAGTTGGACTCCCGCACCATTAGCAAGACCTTCTGTCTCAACTAAGTTTTTTTATATACGCGGTTACATTGCCGACTGTTCGTTTGTGTAATCCTTCATAAACCTAAGAATGTATAGGTCTCCGATTGTAAAGCGGACAAGTGGTCCTGAAGACCAGGGAGCAAAGCCTAAGCAGGTATTAGCCCTTCCATCACCTACGACGACGAGAAGTAAGGCACAAAAGTCTCTGAATAAGACTTATGGCACGGCACGTATGTCCTCAGTGTTGTATCCAGAAGAGGAAAGTCGAGTAAAACGCACGGGTTAACAAATAACTAAATATATTGACTTAACAATTAGGTACAACGAAAATGCGATGCTAATCCATGGCGGCTTTGTACAAGACTCCACACTCTCTGACAGGAAATTCAATTATTTTAACGAGTATGTGTATGTGTATTACAATTGTTATAAACTTCATGTGCAATCATATAAGGGTTACAAACTTCATGTACAATAGTATAATCGTTACAAACTTCAGGTATGAAAATATAACATAATTTTAATTAATGTGTTTTGAAACTTAATGCTAATATATAATTTCCTCCTCACCAATTTGGAATTCGGGGAGTGAAAACGAACTGACTTATCTTTCAGCCGTGCTGAGCGCTTGGGTTGTTCCAGTAGTCTGTCGGGAACAGTAATTGCTTCCGAGCTGTGTGGTAAGGGGGTCTCCAAAGTATGTCCTGGAAGGATCTCACTTGTTGGATGCAAAAACCTGTCCGTCCAGGTGGGAGTTGTCTTGGATCGTCGGGACAAAACATCGGAAGTCGGACTGGCTCCTGATTGAGCGGGATTGACTGGCTGCCTTGGCAACGGCTCTATATGCAGGGGCTCCCCGTCTGTAGGACCTTCGCTACCTGGGCTTCTACAAGAAGGAGTATAGTTAGTAGAATATTGAAAAAGACTGTCCTCTATGGGATAAAGTCTGGACGACTGTGTTTTATTTGAAGATAATGAACTCGTCTGGCATGACCTTTGATTCTGGTGCCGCTTCCAGGTGCCTCGTTCAACTTTGACTAGGTACAACATACGACCCATGTTCTTGATTATGGTTCCCTCAACCCACGCAGGCCCTCTTGCATAATTTCGGGTAAAGACCAGTTGACCTAACTTGAATCGGGGATTCTGCTTAACATCTGTCATTTGGATGGTTTTGTGTCGGCCTTGAAGCAGGGAAAGCAATGTCTTTGGTTGGCGACCATGAAGTACCTCCGCTGGGGATTTTCCTGTTATCGGGTTGGGTGTTGCTCGAAAAGTAATCAAATACGTCATGAGTGCTTTGTCCTTGTTCCTTTTGTCCAACTTTTGAAACTTCTCACTAGGGATGTGCATATTCGTTACTTAAGAGTAACTAGAAATACTCGTTCCTTTTAAAACAGGTACTCGTTACAAAATACTCGTTACTGAATACTTTTCATAAAAATAAAGGCAGCCGCAAATACGTTAATAAATCCATTACATATTCTACACATTTATATATTTCCTATTCTATTGAAAACTAACTCGCTCATATTTGCATGGTTGCAGTTTATCATCATCAACAGGTATTTTAAATTGTGACTGTATTTACTTGCCTGAAAATATATGCATCCATCCTCTGATATGAATCTGATTTCGGAGAGCAAGAAAAATCGGCACCCACATCCATTCCCACTACTCAAAAGTAGAGCACAGCCACTAGTATTTCATGAAGAGGAAAGAGTGAGCAAAATGCAGCTAGATTTGTAGATTTTACAAAGATTCGCTACAAAAATGTAGCTACGACTCAATAGTACTTGAATGCTAGGCAGATATCCGAAGAATTTGCAAATTATGAGTAGCCGGTACAGCTGGCACTTCTGTATCAATTGGGCATTATTAAAGAGTAAAGTAACGAGTACTTCTGAAAACTGGGTATCGTTACTTCGACCTTCACGCAGTAACGAGTATCGAAGTAACGAGTAGGTACTTTTCGCACATGCCTACTTCTCACGAATCCCTCCGCCTCACCGTTGGAAGATGGATGGAATGGTGCTGTAGTTCGATGGTCTATTGCGTTGCTCGCGCAGAAAGATTTGAAGGCTTCTGAAGAAAACTGTGGTCCGTTGTCTGTAACTATAGTGTCTGGCAAGCCCTCCAACGTGAAAATATTCTGAAGAACTCGGATGGTTGCTTCTGCTGTCGTTGAATTCATTCTGACTATAAAGGGGTACTTTGAAAAGGAGTCTATGCAAATAAGCCACATTGCATCGAAAAATGGACCCGCGAAGTCGATATGTAAACACTCCCAGGGTTTGCTGGGAGTTGGCCAGTTCTGGAATTCTCGCTTGGGGTTGCTTGCGTGTTGCTCACATATGTTGCACCTCTTGATTAGCGTTTCGATGTCGGTATTTATAGCTGGCCACCAACAGTATGTTCTGGCTATTTGTTTTATTCTCGTAACTCCCCAGTGTCCTATGTGCAGTAGTGCTAGGGTTTTGTCTTGGATACTACCTGGAATGACAACTCTATTATATTCGGTTTGTAGTAAAATAAGACCATTTTCGATTATCAGGGAATATCTCCGGTTAAAAAACGGCTTCAGATCTTGATCCTTGCTTACGAGACAGTCGGGCCACCCTTCGATAATATACTTCTGTACTCGACGCAAAATCTTGTCGTTGCTTGTTAATTTGACTATAAGCTTGGAATCGATTGGAAAGCTTGCAATGTCCTCTGCAAAATGTAGGTAGCTACATGACTCTTCGGATGTATCGAAGTTGTGATCTGGGCCAGTCGGGAGTCTAGACAATGCGTCCGCATTGGCGTGCTTCGTGGTTGGTTTATATCGTATTTGGAAACGATATGCCATGAGGATGATAGCCCAGCGCTCCAAACGTTGTGCTGTGGCGCATGGTAGCTGCTTGTCGGGGCTGAAAATAGACACGAGTGGCTTATGATCTGTATATAATAAAAAATTTCGACCGTACAAGTATTGGCGAAATTTTTGAATACCGAAAATGATCGAGAGAGCTTCTTTTTCGATTTGGCTATAACGCTTTTGGTGGGTTGATAGTGTTTTTGAAGCAAACGCGATTGGCTTTTCTATTCCGTCGGGGTATACGTGTAAAATCACGGCACCAATTCCGTGAGCAGAGGCGTCAGTAGCTAAGATTATTGGCAAATTATCATGGAAATACGATAGCCTGGTTGCACTGGTGATACGCTCCTTGAGAATTCCAAACGCGTCTTCTTGTTCCTCTTCCCATTTGAACTTGACGTTGAGACGACGTAATTTGTTAAGTGGCGCAGATAGCTCAGCAAAGTTTTCGATGAACTTATTGTAATAGTTTATCTAACCCACAAAAGATTGAAGCTCCTTGAGATTTGAGGGGCGTTTTAGCATTTTAATTGCCAAGATATTTGTATCTGATGGACGAATGCCTTCACTATTCATTAAATGCCCTAAGTATTCGATTTCTGCTTTCATAAATGAACACTTTTGTCGATTGCATGTCAATCCTGCTGCTTGAAGCCTCTTAAGTAAGGTATCCAAGTTCTGAAGATGTTCTTCGTCACTGCTGCCCGTTACGACGATGTCATCTAGGTAAGTTGCGCAATGTGGGATCCCCGCCGTGATTTGCTCTAAAAAACGTTGCAAAATAGCTGGAGCACTAGCGATTCCGAATGGAAGTCGCTGATACTGATATAACCCAAGAGGGGTGTTTACTACCGTCAACTGCTTTGATGAGTCATCAAGCGGTACTTGCAGGTAGGCTTCCGACAGATCTATTTTGGAGAATTTTTGTCCACCTCGCAGTTTGTGAAATAATTCTTCTATTCTGGGAATAGGATATTGATCGACGTCTAGCTGTGCATTTAATGCTTTGAAATCGCCACAGACTCTTAACTTGCCACACTTTTTTGTTAGAACTACAATTGGCGCTTCCCAAGCACTAAACTCAACTGGCTTCCAAATATTTGCATCTATTAAGCGTTTTACTTTTTGCTTAAAAGCATCCATCAACGCGAAAGGCAGTGGTCTTGATTTAAAAAACGTCGGTTTTGCATTTGGCTTCAAATGTAAATGTGCTTGGTATGAGGAGCATTCGCCTAAGCGTGAAGAAAAAATATGTTGATGCTTTTCACATAAGTCATTTATATTTGAGGTTAACGCTTGAACACTATGAACTGACGTCGTTGGGCTCACAACTGTTAATTCAAATTCATCCATCCAATCTACGCCGAAAATATTTTCACGTCAACAAAAAATTTTTTTCCATCCCGCCGTGGCGCACTTTCGAGACTAAATACACTTTCAACTGATTGAATTTGCCCCTCTCTGTCAGCTAAACTTTCGGTGTTTACATTTCGAGAACGATGCCGCGGCCGGGACTGACGATTTGTTTTGAATTTATTTTGATGCAATCGAGCAGATGATATGCACACTGGTGCAATGTGTCCCGTTTTGTTATACTTGTAACATACAGCTGAGCGAAATTGGCAGTTTTCTCGTTTGTGACTTTTACCGCAACCAGAGCAAGATTTAATGCAAAATGACGGATTGCCTGTGAATTGCTTGCCAACGCTATGAGAGCGACGTTTTAAATGTGATTTCATTTGACATACATCAGCTGGAATAGAATTGCTGGGTGGGTTATTGTTGTTTTTGATGAAGTCCATTGTGCTTTGGGTTGCTTCAAATGTGGTGGCAATATTGAAAACGTCTTCAAAAGATGGCTTCGATTTCTGAAGTGACGCAATACGAACAGCGTCATGCGGAGTATTAAATACGATCATGTCCCGCATTAAATCATCACTGTAGTCTGTATCGCAGCCGTTTTTTGAACATACGAATTCGCAATTTCGGGCTATTCCTCGAAGTTCGGCTATCCACTCTGAATATGTCTGGCTTGGTTTCATTTTGCATTTAAAAAATTCATATCGACTCTCAAGGGCATGCGTGTTAGATTTGAAATGATCAGATAATTTACCTGTAAGCTCCTTGAATGACTGGGTCTGTAGATCATTTTTTCCGGATATTTTTTGCAGAAGCTCGAACAAATCAGTTCCGATCCAGGACAGAAAAAATGCTCGTTTTCTATTATCGTCAATTACGGAATAAGCGTTAAAATGCTGCGCTAACTGCTTAAGATATGAGCTCCAATTATCATTCGATTTATTAAAGGTATGGAATGGAGGGACACTGTCTTGGCTACCTGACGCCATTGGGAGGCTTTTTAATTGCTACTCTATCCACATTTTTTGTGAGTCGATGATTGATTCCATCCATTTTTGCTGCTTCTCAAGCAATTTAGAGAAGTCTTCACTCATTTTTTCCTCTTTTAGGCTTTAAAATCACAAATTACTAATACCTGATTTGTTGCCACGTGTTGAAGAAAATTTCAGCCCAGCCCAAAACCTTTATCCTCGTCGCCAATATGTTGTATCCAGAAGAGGAAAGTCGAGTAAAACGCACGGGTTAACAAATAACTAAATATATTGACTTAACAATAAGGTACAACGAAAATGCGATGCTAATCCATGGCGACTTTGTACAAGACTCCACACTCTCTGACAGGAAATTCAATTATTTTAACGAGTATGTGTATGTGTATTACAATTGTTATAAACTTCATGTGCAATCATACATATATATGTACAATAGTATAATCGTTACAAACTTCAGGTATGAAAATATAACATAATTTTAATTAATGTGTTTTGAAACTTAATGCTAATATATCACTCAGACTCTACCTTGAGTACCACTTGCCCTGCCAGACCAGACTTTTCGAAACCTCCCCCAGACTTTAATGTATCGACTAGATCGAACGAACAGGCAAGGCCATTCTCAGGCGTAATTGGAGATCAGCCAGTTAAGAACTTTGGCTCAAGCCTGTCCCTGACTGGAGCCTGGTCCGTCCCTCCCATTAATCAGGCACAGCCGCTTGATGAGTTGCGCAATGCCAGGATTAGCCCTCCGGCAAGTACTGCTCCCAATCCAAGAGAGGCTGCGGTGATTACGGCAGATCAGTTGGCAATTCATATGGCCGATTTAAAAAAAGAAATGTTAGGTTTGTTGAGGACGAACCTTGCGCAATCCATTTTGGAGAGATCGGGTTCGGCCTGTTGTCCAGCGGAAGCTCACAACGGTAGCACTGCCCTAGATACTAACACCCGGCATTACCATAGTCATGAGCCAGCCTCCCCTGCACATCCAGTAGATTTAAGCCCGCGATGGCAAACCGAGGGCTATGAACACCACCAAGATGACGGTCGCCCTTACGTAAGAGTGCAGATAGGCAGTGAATCCATTTTGGGTTTGCTCGATAGCGGTGCCAGTGTGAGTTGCTTGGGACAAGGAGCCCTAGAGTTTGTCCAGCGCTCAGGCTTAAAACTCTCCGCATTGTCAGCCTCAGTTCGTACCGCCGACGGTACTAGCCAGTCCGTCCCCGGCACGATAAGAACTGTAGTCACATTTCGAGGACAGACTGAAATTCTCACCCTGTTTATAGTGCCTGGCCTAAGCCAGCAATTGTATTTAGGCGTCGACTTCTGGCGAGCGTTTCATCTTGCGCCTAACATCATCTTCTCTCTCGACGTCCCGTCCTCTTCTTCGGTTGAGACAAACTTTCACTCTTTGAGTAACCCTGACAGAACAAAACTCGATGCAGTCATTGCGCAATTCCCTTCGTTTACCGCTCTCGGTTTGGGAAAGACACTCCTAGAGGAGCATACTATCGACACCGGCGACGCTTTGCCGATCAAACAAAAGCACTATCCCATCTCTCCAGCAATCCAAAAGCTGATGTATGAAGAACTAGACCGTATGTTGGAGTTAGGGGTAATTGAGGAGTCCAACAGTCCCTGGAATTCTCCAGTCGTACTCGTGCGCAAACCTGGGAAGGTCAGGCTCTGTTTGGACTCTCGCAAGGTGAACCTAGTGTCGAAAAAGGACGCCTACCCCTTACCCCACATCGTCGAATTGCTTGCTCGACTGCAGGATACGCACTTCATTTCGTCCATCGATTTGAAAGATGCGTTTTGGCAAATCCCTCTAGAAAAGCAGTCAAGGGAGAAGACAGCGTTTACAGTGCCCGGCAGGCCACTCTACCAATACAACCTTTTGGGTTGTGTAATGCCCCACAACGAATGTGTCGCTTGATGGATAAAATAATTCCCGGTCGTTTACGCGAACATGTCTTTGTCTACGACGATTTATTAGTAGTATCACCTGACTTCACAACACACCTGAAAACCTTAAGAGAAGTAGCTGACTGTCTGCGTAGCGCTAAGCTCACAATAAACGTCGAGAAAAGCCGCTTTTGCGTCAAGCAAGTCCGCTACCTGGGTTTCATGATTGGAGATGGAACTCTGAAAACGGACCCCGAGAAAGTAGCAGCGGTGGCGGATTTTCCTATACCCCGCTCTGCTAAGCAAATCCGCAGATTTCTCGGAATGACGGGTTGGTATCAGAGATTCATCCCCAATTATGCGACCCTAGCAGCTCCCATCACGGACTGCTTAAAGAAAAACAAAAGCTTCACTTGGACGGAAGACGCGCAGCAATCGTTCGAGAACTTAAAAGAAGCTATGTGCAGTGCACCAATCTTGACGACACCTGATTTCTCAAAAAGGTTTTATATTCAATGTGATGCTAGCACCTCTGGTGTTGATAGTGTTTTGTTTCAAGTTGATGAATGTGGCGCTGAAAGACCCATAGCGTACATGTCCAAAAAGCTCAATCCAGCACAGCGTAATTATAGGATTACAGAACTCGAATGTTATGCTGCTGTGATGAGCGTAAAGAAATTTCGAGCTTACATTGAGGGACATCCATTTACTATCATTACTGATCACGCCAGTCTGAAGTGGCTAATGAGTCACTCGGATCTCTCCGGACAATTGGCTCGATGGAGTTTAAAGCTGCAGGCTTTTGACTTCCTAATCGAGCATCGCAAGGGGTCGCAGAATGTGGTCCCTGACACTCTGTCCCGAGCGCACACTGAAACGGCAGAGGAGTTGAATGTAAGTGCAGTCGACGTAGACCTAAACTCGCCATACTTCTCCATGGAGGAGTATGAGCAGTTGAAATCGACTATACTTAGAAACCCAACACAACTCCATGATCTCTGTGTCTCGGACGGGTACGTATACAAGAGGACCCAACCCCGAAGCGGTGACTTGATTCAGGACTTAGCCTGGAAGCTTTAGGTTCCATCGGGTCTGGTAGAAGGTTTGATCCGTGAGGCTCATGAGTCACCTCAATCTGCTCATGGAGGTTTCCAGAAGACGCTAAGCAGGCTCCGCGAAAAATACTACTGGCCCAACATGGTAACGCAAGTACGCTCATACGTCTCTCAATGTCAGGTTTGTAAAGAAACCAAGTCACCTAACGCCATTTTAAGACCACCCATGGGCAAGCCCTTGGAATATCAACGTCCATTCCAATTTATTTATATTGACTTTCTCGGACCTTATCCTCGCACGAAGCGAGGCAACACAGTTATCTTTGTAGTATTAGACGGCTTTACAAAGTTTTTGTTTTGTTGAAACCTATGCGTGCTGAGAGGGCCGATCTAGTATACGACTTCTTGGAGAAAGACGTTCTATCTGTTTTTGGTGTTCCGGAAACCATCTTCTCTGATAATGCTCGGCAGTTTGTATCCAACACCTTCCAGAAACTGCTTAACGATTATGGGATTAAACACGTTAAGACCGCTAAGTATTCCCCACACCCGAATGCCTCCGAGCGAGTTAACAGATCCATTTTGTCTGCCATCCGTGCATACCTGCAAGATGACCACAGTGCATGGGACTTACATCTCGCGGCCATCGGAAGCGCTTTGTGCACATCAGTACACCAATCTACTGACATTAGCCCCTATTATGCATTATTCGGCCATCATATGGTGCAGCACGCTTCGACCTACCCACTACTACGACAACTCGAGCAGCTGAAAACCGGTGACGTGCATGTGTTGCCAGTAACAGACCGTCTTCAGCTGATCCGCTCTCGTTTATCAGACCACCTCCAACAAGCACACCACAAGCATGAACGAGCCTACAACACTCGCTGTCGCGACGTTGCATACACTCCGGGACAAGAAGTGTATTGTAGGGTCTTTGCTCAAAGCGACATGGAGAAAGGTATAAGCGCAAAATTGGCCAACAAATTTAATAAGGCCAGAATTGTCAAGAGGGTTAGACAGAGCCTGTATCAGCTGGAGGATATGCAAGGCAAGTCCATTGGAACCTTTCACGCCAAAGACATCCGGCAGTGAAAGCTATTTAATCATAGACAGTCCAATTTTAATCGTCCGTCCGTCCGAACTTTTTTTTTTGTTAGTCCGTCCGTCCGCGTCCTAGACAGGAATGCCCGGCTCAGTCGGTAGAGCATGAGACCTGATCTCAGGCCGTGGTCGTGGTCGTGTTTTGATCCAGCAGTGAGGAAAATCTGAACTCTCCAGCTTCTCATTAGAGCTTGGAGAGGAATGATCGGAATCTCTGTTTGAGGTGGAAGTGACCGACTATCCTTCTTCCTCTCATTAGGGAATGAAGTGATACCGGGAACTGCCACGGCAGCGTGCTGGCACCAGACTCTGGTGTGATCTTATGCCACTGATGAGTCCGAGTAGATCCTGTCTCACTCTTTTCAGCTCCTCTCTCATCGGACCGCTATAGCTACAGGCCTTGAGAGAGAGACCTGTGTTGTAATGTGAGCCATTATTCACAATATTTCGCGTGAGGAATAGGTGAAGGCTCTTGTGCCTCAATCCCTGCCCTCAACTTTGCGTCCAAATCAGGATGCCATAACCACCCCAGGCCTTGCCAACACGTGAAGAAGGAACCCCACACGGTGCCCGTAGGTTAGGTTAGGTTAAAGTGGCTGCCTAAGAAGGCACACTTAGGCCTAAGAGGCCCTTTGTGCTACCACGTTGAGGCTTGAAAATTTTACAACCCCATAGAATAACCTAAGGAATAGGAGGGTTCTGTCCCCTTGTACACCGAATCAGTTCCTGTATCTAATGGAACTAGTTCACGGGAAGTCAAAAATTATTTTGACTGGATTGTGAAGGATGTTCATCCTTAGTTCGTCGTCGGGAACCATTTTGAACTCCCGATAAATCGAGTCAGGTTTTTGACATCTATGGAGCCTAGCTCAAATAGCTCTTTGAAGTAGGGGGACCCCAAAAGCCGGTTCCTACGGTTGGCTAGGGCCGGGCAGCTACCGAGGAGGTGAAGTATGGTTTCCTCTTCCTCCTCGTCGTGGCAACTCCTACAGAAGTCGTTTGAGGGCACGCCCAGTCTATCGGCGTGTCTACCTATGAGGCAGTGACCCATGATTACGGCTACTGTGGTGCTAATTTGTTTGCGTCCGAGTAGGATAAGCCCTCTTGACCGCTTAAGGTCGAGCTTTGGCCATAACTGTCGGGTAATCAGGCAGGTGTGTTCTTCTTGCCAGTTTTTATTAGCAATCTTGAGAGCCTCCTGTGAGAGCTCCATTTTGCATGTAGCTAGCGGTTTACCCGGCTGGTGGGTAATGTCCGAATCAGGGCGTGTGGTGCCGATTCTTGCTAATTCGTCGGCTCTGCAATTGCCCGGAATATCACTATGTCCAGGCACCCAGATGAGCCGTACGTTCAGGTGCTCAGCTATGTCATTTAGTGTTGAGCGACATATTATGACCGTTTTAGAGGTTGTGTATACTCCCGAAAGGGATTTAATAGCTGCCTGACTATCTGTGAAAATACATACATTTCCTGTAGGTAGCGCTAGTTGATTCAGGCGGTCCACAGCTACTTTTATAGCCATGATTTCTGCTTGAAACACGCTGCAGTAGTCAGGTAAGCGAAATGAGACATCGAGGTCTAAGTGTTCCGAGAATATTCCACCACCCACTTTGCCATCCAATTTGGAGCCGTCAGTGTAGAGATGCACTGAGTTCTCCCATTGGGGAGGACCTTTCTCCCACTCCGATCTGTTGGGAAAGAAGGAATCAATTTTGCTCCAAAGAAAGGCTTGGGCGAGGTGTAGTCGATATTGCTGGCAGTTCTATTGTGCAATATTTTGGAGTGACCGAAATCAGTTCGCTTCCAGGTCTGGATTGAGTTAAGCCTAATGGCGGCTGACGATGCGGTTTGCTTACCTAAGAGATCCAACGGTAGAAGGTGGAGAATAGTTTTCAGGGCTTTGGAAGGTGTGGTTCTCAGGGCACCTGTTATCAGCAGTGCTGCCATCCTCTGAACTTTGTCCATTGCTTTGAGATGGGTTGCTATATTTAGTGCCGGCCACCAGACAATCACCCCATACATGAGTATAGGCCGTATGACACTTGTATAGAGCCAATTCACAATGCGTGGTTCCATACCCCATCTTTTCCCTATAGCCTTCTTACACGAGTACAGCGCTACTGTGGCTTTCCGTACTCTTTCTTGGATATTAGGCTTCCAGGTAAGTTTTCTATCTAGGACTAAACCTAGATACTTAACCTGGTTACACAGTTCCAGCCTAACCCCGTTCAGTGTAGGGCAATTAATAGGAGGTGTTTTATGCCTCCGAGAGAAGAGTATTAACTCTGTTTTGTTAGGGTTTATACCTAGACCACACCTATCACTCCATGATGAAGTCTTGGAGAGGGCGTGTTGTAAAACCTCAGCCAGTGTATTGGGGTGCTTTCCTGAACATACCAGGGCAATATCATCGGCGTAGGCAATAACCTTGTGACCGGATAACTCCAGGTCTATGAGCAACTCATTTAGAGTTAAGTTCCATAAGAGTGGTGAAAGGATTCCTCCCTGAGGGGTGCCTCTAGTCACCACTCTTTGGATATTGGATCCTCCTAAGCTGGAGATAATGACCCTGCTTTTTAGCATGAGGTCAATAAATTTGATGAGAGGGTCGTCGATTTCAAGCCTCCTATTTCCGTAATTCGGAGGCACGCCGTTATAATAGCTTAGGGACACGACCGGGAGTTGTATAGAAAAGGTAATTGATCCACTATTAGGAACGAAGTGTCCTCAACTTTCTTTTAATTGTAAAAGGTGAATTGTTCACACTACGTGCTGAGTCAGTACACCAGATAGTAGGGCAAACCAGGGCATCCCCTCTCACCCTGGAAGTCACCCCAAGATATGCAGGCGCCTCCTTTCCACCCAAAGGATTCCTCAGTTGGCACATCCCCGAGGCCCTAGGCGCTCCCTAAAAGAAGGAGTAAAGAACGCCCCCCATCAGGTTGTCGCTTAAGAGTAGTGTTAGCCTGGTGCTACATCAAGATTGGAAGTGGAAACAAAAATCGAAACAAGAAAGCATTCTACAAAGGTATTTGTAAATTGTACTGGGCAATAGATTTATTTTGTTTGAAGAATATATGTAAACATTTTTTTTAGGCCTAAGGTCCTATAGAAAAAAAATCTTTAGATATGCATATTAAATTTGCAACTACCCTCCCTCACAGTTTAACGATTTCATGATTTCGTTGACTTAGAATTGAAGTGATTGAGTTAAATGATTCCCTAAATTGTGCACAATTTAGTTTTACTGAACACCGACACTAAACGCGATAAGGGACGCGACGGTCCAAAACAATAAACGAGACTCGAGTATATAGCATTAGTTTGCTAGCTTCTGGTACCTGTTAAGGATTTGAATTAATACGAATTTAATCAGAGTATACCTGATAGTAGTATAGCAACTGTTCCTCTATCATTGTATAATATAGTTTTAAGGATAATATAAAATGAAGTTCTAGTTTTTCTTGTTTTTTTTTCAGGACCCCCATATGAAGTTTCATCTTCCGCTTGCTTACCTGCCTCTCCGTCCCCATCACTCCTTTCCCATGTGTTAATTTACTTTTTTTTCGGTTTTATTTTATTTCAGCACCCTCTATAGGTTGGGCCTGTATCCTTGCCAGGTACAGGAATGGCGTGGGTTAGTGAACTGAACTATCGCTATGGGGGTAATCTTTCTTTTGTTTGTGTTTTTCAAGATAGTTCAGGGCGGCTGGGAGTAACAGGTGACACCAGACCTGTTGCTCTCCCTTTCATCTGTTGTTTGTTTTCATCCCTTCTTGGCAGACCTGAAGAAAGGATACCACAACCTTTCTTCGCCACAGGCACGCGAACTTCTGTTTGCGATGCGTGATAGGATGTTTAATGACCTTGACCCCATACCGACGAGCTAGGACGTGCTGCCAGCTAGCGCGTGCCACTTGGACATCTCTGCGGCAACTTCACGTTGCACATTTCGCACACACATTACAATAGATTAATTTATAGAAAGCGTAAGGTTGTACTTTTGAGGAGTATTTTCCCAGACAATAGTGAACGTAGTCCAGAGAAATGGGTGAAATTACCTTTCATTGGTAGAACTTATAACAGAGACAAAATAAAAAATATGATGCTGAACGCGAAATGTAAGACAGATAAATTGTTAAAATCGGGAGTGTATGAAATATATTTTAATGATTGTGGTTGCAGTTATATTGGGCAAACAGGTAGAGATTTTCGTACTAGATTCTCAGAACATATCAGATCTTTTAAATACAACAAACAGGATTCTGATCTCGCAAAACATTTAAATGAATTCGGACATTATTGCAGTATTAGTAATCTAAATATTTTACATGTGGAAGAAAAAAGTAGAAAGTTGCATATTATGGAATTATTTTAAATTAGGAAAGCACTAAATTAAAGTAAAGCTATTCTCAACGACCAGACAGACCTAATAAGTTCGCCACTGTTAAATTGCTTTTTGTGAGGAAAATATGTTTGTCCATGTGACAGCAACTACCGTCAAAAATTGAGAATTTTTAGATGGTATATTAGCATTGCTCTTGCTGTAGTTGCTTTGTATTTGGTTTTTTATATATAGTATGCACAATTGCCACTACTTTAGTAGCGATTAAGCACTCTGATGATGATGCAGTGTAGCATCGAAACACATGTAATAATTAGTAAAATTAAATTTATTATTTCTTTTGGAAAAAAGTATTTGTTTTACTCGCTACCCAATTTGTACTGTATAATTTAAATATTAATAACTACAAAAGTAAATTACATGAAATTTGAATTGTTATTGAAGTGTAAATAAATAAATTGAAGTGAAATAGGGAATTGAAATAACTTAAGAGCATCAAGTAAGTCCAAGATAACGGTTTCTTCAGAAGATATAAGACTGCAAATGTGAGTCGTCCAACACATTAACACATGGTCCTTCGATGGCTGGATGAGGTTTGAATTAAATAATTTAATAGATAATTTAAGAATTTCATCAAAATTTGTGCTGAAACATCTTAAAAGAGAGTTATAAATACAGCACATACAAAATGACATAATTGAATAAAAATGAAGTTGCACACTCCGGTACACACACGATATTTAACTCAACTTGATGCAAATTATGAATTATGGTAATCTAGTTGAACAGAAATTTATGTAAATTAAATTAGTAGCATTACATGCTGAAGACAGCATATTTTAAATTAAATTAAATATACATATGCACAGTGCTTTTTTTTGGAAAAAAATATTTACCGGAACGCTATATTATTTTTAATTCTATAGAAGGAAAACTGATACAGAAACTGAATTTAATTTATTGAATAATTATTATTTATTATAAGAAAAAATAATTTTAAAATTACAAGTTTTTCCATAAAATTGCCATGTTTTCATCATAATCCTTTTCACGATTTCTTTTTTTGCTGTTTGTGTCCGTAGCTGAATGATGACCTTGAATTAGCCATGATTTGACATATTTTTGCGGGTTGAGAAGTCTCAAAGGCGGACCAACCATTCTTATAAAAAGTAATGATGCTGCTGTAGATGTTAACAGCGATGATCTGGTTGGAGTTATGATTTGATTCATCTGCGAAAATACTCTCTCACATTTGCTTGTAGAAATTGGAACAACATCTAAAATATTTACCCCAAAACCAAATCTTTTGCTCAGAATTTGAATTTCAGTTCCACCGTACGTTATGGTTTTTTGTATGTCATTGGGCCAATTTTCTGGATACAGTACTTTAGAATATTGTGGTAATTCTGTCTTCTGTTGATAATAGTCTCTTTTCTATTGATTGTTTCAAATGTTTATAAAATGCACTCGGACTTATAGTTTCTGTTTCATATCTACCAAATTTGTTCGTTTTGTTAATAGAAACATTTTTAAATTTCAAACTATCAACTGCACTAACAGCATTTTTATAATAAGTTCCAGGGCTAGTAATTCTTTCTTCAAAAAATTGAGTTTGCAATTTTATCTTTTGATGTGCTGTATATAAATTTATATTACATGATTGTAGTTCAAGCGACAATGCGGATAGTTCCTGTAATGCATCGCACATCAATGCAAGCTCCACAATGAATCCAGACGAAGTAATTTTAAAAAGCAGTCCTGAATACATACTTCTATCCTTTGCATCTCTCTGATTATCCGATTGCGCCTTTGTAAAGTGTTTCACCAAAACTTCATAATTTTCCCATACCGCATAAACTGATCTGAAGCTTGAAGCTACCCACCGAGTACTTAAAATTCGTCCAATTTTTAATATTTGAACCTCAAGTTCGGTTGCATAAATACTAAGTTCTCGTGAATTTTTTGGTGACGCGTGATATATAACATATAGTTTATCCATAAAAGATTTGAACCTATTAATGCTCGAAACAGATTTAACCGCATCTGCAACAGAAAGTTCTAATCGGTGGTTAGCGCAGTGCCATATCAAAATAGACGGGAACATATTCTTTAGTAAAGTGCTAACCCCACTACGCCTACTACGCCTACGCCTACCAAGCATTACTATATATTATTATCTTAAAAATATTCTCTGAAAATTTGAAGTGAATTCGACAAATACTTTTCGAGTTATTCGACAATTATCGGGCGCTCTAGAACGGCAGGCAGCTAGCGGCAGCTGCAAGCAACCGGTTTCTCGGGTTCTATTGTCATGAACTTATTACAACGTTGATGAAGGTAGAATGCTACGTAGACAACAGCAAATCGATATTTTGGAAGCTTCTACAACGGCTGAAGAACTATTATATGGCCCAGGAATAGACGACTCAGTGTAACTAATTAAATAATTCGTATTACTCTACATAAATCGAGTGTAAAACATTAAATGCGTTTTTCTCAAAACTATGTTTTTTGAACTGGTGACCACTGTAAATCGAAAACCGCTCAGTAGATTTCAATGAAATTTATACAAATTTTTTTTTTAATTTCGATTTTTTAAAAACAATTTACCGATGCTTTTTTCCCGACAATCTGGAGAAAAATTTCCTGAGGGCGCCATTTTGTTAATGTAAAAAAAAGCTTCGACCATTCACTAGATTATCTATTAAAAAAACTAATTTTTTTTGTCCGATTGATTTTCGATGAATCTCCAAGGATTTGTGATGGTCACCGCAAGGCACTTCTTTTGGAACTGGGTCAACACAAACAGCCATAACTTTTAAAATTATAAAATTTTCTTTTTCAAATTTTTTATAGAAAATTCTCATTTTTTCATGTCTCTGACTACCGCTAACCCCTTAAAGAATAAAAAATTCCTGTAGCGGTAACATCGGTAAGTTCAATTAAATTTATAAATAAATTTACAGGTTTTCTTGTTACATCAATATTTTCGTTATTTGGAATAAACACACGAAAATATATAATTAAAGTAGAGGATTGGATTAGCGTAGTGCTTTCATCAACCAACAAAGCAAATTTTAAGTCCTTATCAATTATATTGGCAACTATTGCTGTTTTCATCTCTTTGCTAATGTTTTTTATTATACTTATGCTCGCATATGTAGAATGAAGTATGTGCCCCATGTCTACATATTCCATTTAGTTCCTGTAAATCTATTTCTGTTTCAAAATCATTAAATGCTTGATTTTTTTTAGCTATTTTATAAGGAGTTCGAAATATTTTTTCAGTAGTATCGGTTTGATGAGAAATCGCCTTAAAACAATCATTTTCCAATATCTTCTTCTTTGATTCATTTTGAATTTTAATTATAGCTTTATGAGATGCACTTTCTTTATGTTCATATATTTTTTTTCTTAATGAAGATAATTGTCGCTGTCTAGTTTCTCCATTCGGAATTACAGTTATTGTTGTCCATTCTTTCGAAATTTTCATTCCAACATTTTGCTCGATTCCAAGTGCTCCTATTTCTCGACAGATTGAACAGCCCAACTTTTTGTTCTCTGTAATCAGCCAGTCATATTTCAAACAAAATTCGATTTTTTGATCCATATTCCAGCAATCCGGATAATCACTTATAATATCGTCATTGGTACTTTTATTTAATTCAGCAGCAATTTCTGTTGATTGTGATTGTACATTAATATTAATAGGCGGATTAGGCGTTGGAACATTGCAAGAAACTTTCGATGCGTTACCTATCTCGCCTCCTTTGACTTTTTTTGTTAGGGTACTAAAATAACTATTTATTCTTTTCATATTCTTGGGATATATTTAAAAACTATATTATAAGTGACACTTTGAAAAATAAATTTAAATTCTTAACTTCCTGAAATCTTCAAAGTAACGTAGAATAATAGCAATCGCAAAATAACTAGACAAAAAATCCCTAGAAAAAAAAATAGCAACCAAAAAATAGCAATCGCAAACCTAGTCAAGGCAATCTATGATTTAAAATCCAAAAAATAGTAATCGCAAACCTTGTCATGGCAATCTATGATTTAAAATTTTTATTAGATAAAAATTATCGTTAATTACGAATTTTTCTCATGAGAAAAATAACGACAATTTTTTAAATCTAATAAAAATTTATTTTTTATTTAACACAAGAGACTGGGGTATACTTGTTATGTATTTAGTAGAAGTTGTTATTGGTATTATGAAGCAATTCATGCGCACATGCTGTCATCGAATTGGACTGAGGGTTGTGAGCACAACTAACTTAGTTATGACTCACAAACAAAGCGAGTGGGAAGGTTGCAGGAATTATTAGTGCCGGGCAGGATTAGTCGGTGACCAACAAGGTCTAGCTAGTAGTGCTTAGCTCGCCGGATCGGTGTGGGATGTTGCCTCACACTCTTCGGTACACTCACCCGAACATTATTGCGGGCACTTTTCAAGTCCTGATAGACCGAAGACTATGAAAGAAAGGGAAGAATCCTACAAAAGGATAAATTTTGTATCTGACTTTTTTCGTTGTCATTGAATAAATATTAGCACAATAAAATTGCGAAGTGCCTTTTTGGTTCAGTGTATACATTACTAATTCAGTCAAAATATGAATCATTACAAAACAACAAAGCCAATTTCAACTTCTGCGTAAGAAAACAAGATTATTATAATAGGTTTGATGCAGCGCTATAATAGGACTAACTTATTGTATGGTCTTAACAGAACCCATAGCACTGTTTGAGTTATATATATAATTAAAAAAAATGGTAATACACATATCTACAAAAATGTTGGTTTATTTTTAAACCACTATAATTTATGTGATTCATATCAATACATAAATTCAATCGAAAAACCTTCGTTACCATTAATTATTCGATTTTCAGTTCACACTTTTTTTTATGGGAGCGGGGAAACCACCGAAGCCACCGTGCGCCGGGCTCACCTTTTCTAACAACCAATCCTAGCCACGGAACCGTCAGGGAGACATTACCTCGCGGTGCAGTCTTATAGAACAGCGGTCTGTAGGTCCCGGGGGACCCTACTGGCCCCATGCCCTTGCTGATAAGTACGAGCCTAGCTTCCTTCTAGCGGGAGGGAAAAACTCTCCGTCAGTCAGGCATTATACATATCAAGCAAGAGCTCTGGATGGCTCGCCGACAATGCCATCAGCATCTCTGTCGGTAGCCGGTAGGCCCTGGCGCCTTCTTGTTTTGCAGACTTTGCGGAAAACATAGACTTTGATGTCTTAATAAAAAAGTTTGCCGATAGAAAGGTTAGAAAAGTAAATTTTTTTTAGTTTTTTTAATAAATGGTTATTTCATTATATCCCTTGCCTTTTTTTGTTTGGGTTTCAATGGCAGATAGGGGGCGCCGTAGAAATCTCGCCCAGGGCGCTGGTAGTGCTAAAACCGGCACTGCTACCCCCATATACATAAATGGCTCTTAGGACGAATATGTGATGTGTATAAAGGAAAAGACAATCTAGTGCGGGTAGTGACAGTTCAAACAAAAGGCTCAATGCTCAAACGTCCGATACGAGACGGAGATGGATCAATTCGTTGAACGCACGACCACAATGCACATGTTTTTATTAAGAAATTAAAATAATCCACTCCGTCTCTGGGCTAATAAATAAATATCAAATGTCCGATAACGAAAATTGCACACTTGCCTATATTAGACAATGAAACGAGCTCAAGTTCCGAAGAAAATTGCAATTGACTTTAATTCAAGTGAATAATATCAATATCGCAAGGTGAACTTAATCTAAATGAAACTAGTGAATTCAAATGACAGTGATTATCCTAACAGACGCAATAGTGAAACTATATCTAGTGAATTAGAACAATTGAGCTGGCGAGTTACAAACGGTTATAAGTGTAGAATCAGCTTTATTAAGAACTTTGAATAGTAAATTTAAAAAAGAGTTACAAATGCTAATAAAACAAATTTTCCCTCAACAACTCCCCGTCGAACCTATTTTCTTCTCATCCTAATAAAAATTCTATACTCTCTGCTCTTGTCTTTGCAGTATACAGAATCATCTTAAAGTCATATAAGAGTTAAACTCATTTAACGAAGGAAGAGCATTCATCAACGAAACTCAAACAACAATGAGGTTTATTTTGACGCAGGGAGGATGCTCAGGACAGCAAAAGTGAATAATAAACAAACCCCCTTTTGGAGGGCTGGTATCTACTTTCATTTCACCTGAAAACGTAACATACCTACCTGGCGTACTGGGATACATACATACTGAAATAAATTATATATATAATTGAATTTGAATTTCTCTTTTGTTTACACGCATGTTACCTCGTAGTAAGTCTCTACGTATTATTGCAATTATACAGTCACATATACTTTGCAATAATTAGTCAACTGCTCTTACGGCTTATATCCGTACATCGGTACCGTGTTTTGTATCCAGTAGGCTTGCGATGAGAGTTTTGCTTTGTTGAAGAGTTCAGTTGTTGTGCGGTTTTCAAATTGTTAAAATCAATAAAATAATTGCTTTGATCTGTGAATATCTAGTTGTTTCTAGAAATCTAATTTAATTTTCATGTGAAATCAAACACCGCCAACTTGAGGGAAATTCGGTATGTCCAACCACTGCAGACATCCAAAAAATCATTAATAAAAAGATTCCTAAAACGGACAAAGAATTCTGGAGTTAGACCATCATCATAACAAGTAGGAGTATGACGACGAAGATCCTTTGTTGCGGTAAGCATATCATCGAAAGTAAGCGTTCTGTCCAGGAATTCTTTACTTTCATCAGAGAAAATAGGACCATGATGAAAGAATTCATCGTTGGACGAGAATGTTGGCAACGTTGATGCAGCATAAAGCCGCGTGTGGTAGTTGCGAATATAATTTGCAAGTTCCTCTCCGTATAGGATCTGGCCCGATTCGGCAAAAATCCAGTCTACTTCACAAGAAGCGGTACGACGTCGAGTTGTCTGGAAAATGAACTCGGTCGAAGACTCGCCCTCTCGCAACCAGCGAGACTGGTTTCGGAGCACATACTCCAAACTATGCTTGTAGTTTTGTGCTGTCAGTCGTCCTTTAAGTCTCTCGTATTGTGAGAACAACTCTGGTTGCGCGGGCAGAAGCGTACCAATCTGTGTGATTTCGGCCGTCAAACTTGATGCATGATATCTGCTTCGATTGAATCTCGTCTCAATAAATGAGCAAAGCTGGAGCTTTTCAACATCCCACCAACAATGGCTGAGGTTTGAATAAATATTCTTGCTATCACGCCATTGGTGTCAAAACTAAATGAATTCTTCGATGAACTGCTCCGAGTTCAACAAGTTATTGTTGAAAATCCAGTAAGCAGTTTGCTTTTCGACCATAGTACTAGTCTCCACAACAAGAAGGTGATCACTTAATGAACACACTTCATGGGTGACACTAACGAAAAAGTTAAGAAGGCTAGACGTAACGTAAAGTTTGTCTATCCTCCAACCCGAAAAGGTACCCTGGACATTTCGGGAAACCCTTGGGTATGAACTAGTCGTTGGATTAAGCCAACGGTAGACATTCACAAGGTTGCTATGTCTGACTAGGCTCGACAATCTCGCTGCGTTCACCGAGTTGAATTCAACTCTAGAATGACGATCGATTGAAGAATCTAGTGCGCAATTGAAGTCAGCCCCACGGATAAAATCACCACCGAAGTTCGTAATATGCGACAGGATTGAGTTCAATGCCTCGCAGTATCCTAGTCATGCGGCAGGTACACGTTTACTACCCTTAGCGTTTTGTCTCCCAAGACAAAATCTAAGGAAGACGCGAAACCTGGGCACATGTCTGTGCATACAGACATCAGTGTTAAGCTGTGGGACACAGCAATTGTCACACAGGAACCTCTGCGGGGCGTTTTTGTGTCGAAAACTATGTAACCCTTGTGTAAGTTGGAATTTTGTTCTAGACGTGTAATTGTGTCTTGTGTAAAATTTGTCTCTTGTAGAAGTGCAATATCCGTGTTCCAGTGTCTAATGTCTTCAAAAATATTGTGTAGTCTAGTGGCTGCACTCAAGATCCCTGCATTGATCAATGTTATCTTACACATTCAAGAAATCGTAAGAACTCAGACGATGACTGTACGACTCTAATGATGAGGAGTCTTGTCCAGTTGGAGATTCTCAAGGATTCCCGAGATATCATTGAAGAGGCACTCGCACCTCGACACCTCATTATACTTGGCCTTCTTTTTGGCTTTTGCTATATAAGCAGCTTCAGTTGGGGCAGTATCCTGGCTGGATCTCCAAGCTCACACCTGAGAATGATCAGGATCCTGTCCGAACTCTTCTCTTCGGAACCTCCACCATGTGGCATCACCTCCTGGACAGGCTTTCCCTTCGTGTTCCTCTTCATACTCTTTTTTTTCTTTTCGTCCGATCTCATCATCTTTCGTGTTGGGGTGGCACCGTTTGTAGCCGGCGTCGGAATTGCCTCAGGGAGTGGTACCTCAGGCACCTTGTTGACAGTGTGCTCCACGGGGGCAGGCGCAGTACCGGGGGAGGAAACTGTTTCGGGTATCTCCGGTTGCGCAAGCGTGCTCTTCACAGCGTCCTCATCCACTTTTCTATTCCTCTTGGGGCAGTCCGCAACGAAGTGCCCTGCCTGCATATTATTTCGCTTTAGTGCACACCTCAATACAGGATTTCGACCCCAACATACTCAAGTTAAAACCATCAGGTAGCACACACCCCTGATTCAAGTAACTGATACTGCGATCGAGACCCTCGCTCCCAATTTCAAGGGGAACTACGCGGATCTTGCCGGGGACCTTTTCGAACCTTCGTAAGAAAGCTTCAAGGTACTCAGGCCTGGTTCGGAGGGGGACTCGAGAGAAAGTGACTCGTCAATTTCACTGTAACCGGATACGGCTGAAGGTGTCTACCACCCGCGTCGATGCCCTGAAGCATTAGCTTTGTGGACGCTTCGATAGTAGTGGTATACACCTCCACCATGCTTCGGCCAACCAGATCAAGGGAGAAGATATTCTCCAGTTGTACGAACTGTTGCAGGGCTCGTAGGTATGTACTTTGAGCAGACCCGCGAAGGAGCTCAAAATATATATCATAACCGTCATCCAGGCACTGGGCTTCGAATAACCCTTGAAGCCCCGCGGCAGACTTTGGCCGAGACTTACTTAAGTCAGCTGGAGGCTGACGAGGAGTCACGTATTCACCTACAATTACAATTTAGGAACTTTTAAAAGAGCGACCACCAACCTGTTGGGTATAAATAGTCCCTTCTACTACTCCTTCACTGGATGGCGCTGACTCTTTATGCGCTTGCTTATTTAGCCCGATCTTCTTGGTGCCAGAGAGGCTCGGGCGCATTTTAACTGGGTTGGGCGGCAGGTCAGCCTTTGAGGTGGCTTTTACGACATCTTAGTAGGAGGTGTATGATTTGTGGGAGATGTCACATTTGCGTTAATAGTTGGTGCTGCTGGTCTTTGGTCCTAAATGAGTTTTGATGCCTTCGGCTTATCAATGGCGGGAATTCTTTGGTTTGAACTTCTTTTAGTGCAGCGGTAGTCGCTAAGGCACAAGTTACAAGTACTGCAGCTTCCTTTTGCGTGGACACGGCTTTTTCTTTCTGATCCCTTCCAGCTTCTTCAGTGGTTGTTTTAAGTATATTACCCAAGCTATCACAGAGCTTAATATAGTTCCGAGTGCTTTGCAAACTATCTTGTAGTCGACATTGCAGAGCGTTACTGGCCTCCAGTTTCCTAGCTGCTGAAGATTTCCCTTCTTAGGTATTAGACGCATAACGGATCTCCGCCAACTTGAGGGAAATTCGGTATGTCCAACCACTGCAGAACTGAAGACATCCAATAGGTCTGGAATCAAAAGGGGAAGTATGACGGCGAAGATCCTTCGTAGCGGTGAGCATATCATCGAGGGTTAGTGCTCTGTCTAGGAATTCTCTACTTTCATTAGAGAAAGCAGGAACTTACTGGAAGAATTCATTAGTAGACGTAGAGGTTGGTGACGTTGCTGCAGCATGTAGCTGTGTGTAGTAGTTGCGCATAATACACCTCGATTCACAAAACTTAAAGTTGCGATCCCATTTTATGTTTACCAACCAGCGGACTTACCAATCAAAGATCAATGGTAGTACTATCTTAATTGAATATTGCATATTTTTGGGCGTTATCCTTTGTTCAGATACCTCAGTTACCTTTGCCCAATGTATGTACAGTCTTGACGTATGGAGTAAAATTAAGCATGTCCCATCATTTAAATTGTTATCGTACCAATAAATGGACAAAGGAAGAGGAGACAGATCTGGACGGACCTAGAAAAAGTGAAATTAAGAGAACTACTATTAATTGATAAGGATTTGGCAAAAGTTACATTTTTTGAGTAAAGTTTGATGAGACCCACAACCTTGATTTTTTTAAGGTATACTTGGAAGAAAGTACAAAAACAATTCGGAGCTTAGTAAAGCCTGGCAATTAGCGGCTCAAGAAATTAATTCCGTAAACAGGAGCGTTGCGATTAGGACAGCAGATGACTGTATGGCGAAATATATTGATCTCAAGAGTAGGGTCAAGCAGGAAAAGAGTGAAATTCAGGTTAAGAAAGCACGAACAGGAGGTGGTAAAGGACTGCTGAACTATCGGACATCGAACAAAAAATTATGCTGCTGATTGAAAAGAGTGTCACTGAGGGTATTTCCGGTGGTATAGAGACATCATTGGCACCTCCGACTTCTTTCGAAGTAGGCAATAATGTTAATGAAGGTAGTACAGTTGCTAGTGTTGATGTAAGTGAAAGCGATCCCTCACCTGTGCAACATAATGCTCCTGGTGCAGTAAGAGCTAAAAAAGGTAAAACATCTTATCTTTACGAGTACGAGATGATAAATCGCAATCTTGTGCAGCTTAGCTCAACCTTTGAAAAGATTTATGAGCTGAAAAGGACTCGTGTCAACAATCAGTGAGCTGAAAAACCCCACTTCTTGTAATGATAATAAAGATCAGCTTTAATAATGCAGTATTGTAGGGATCCCAAATGTTATGTGTTACATTGAGTTAAAAGATATTTCGTTTTGTTTCTATTTTTGTTGCGTTTTTTATGCTTTATTTAAATAAATATAAAGGCGGTGGATAAAAGTTTGTCTTTCGAGTTCACCCAATCTATGCATAATACGTGCGTCGATGTCTTCTAAATCAGTATTCTCTACGGTGTCTTGATTTTCTTCACTTATAAAATAATTTTGAATAATAGATGCTGCTAAGATTATTTTCGCTACCTTTGTCGGTGTGTACTCCAATATTCCACCTGAAAAATCGAAACAGTTTGCTATTACTTTTTTCATGCATTTGGAAGCAGAGTAGGTTAATATTTTGTGACACTGATATGTATGAACGGCACATTATTCACCTATTAGTAATGGCTAGTGTCGACGATTTATCGACCTTACATATGAGGTTTATATTACCTGTAAAATCAAGGTTCCGTCTGTGGATCTCTTAACGGTGTCATTACACATTTAGTTAAACTATATGCAGAATCGAACAGCAAATAACCATTTTGGTTAATGCCGCCGTGGATCTTCACATACTGTCCTGATGTTAAATAAAAGAGTCATGTGCAGATCCAGGCCATTTGCAACAAGGTTGGTAATTTCTTGTTTGCCGTTACAGACCTACAAGTTAACACAAATATATAAGTATATGTATACCCCTAACCATTCTGACTATGAAACGTATCTACCACTTGAACATTAATGGAATAAAATCCTTTTCTATTCATGAAGTTATGGGCATCCTCGCAAGCGGGTTTTATTATGTATTCCAATGTGCGTTTCGTCGATGACACCAATCACAGAAGGTATCTCAAATTTTCGATAAAAGCCTAGTTTAACCTAAAAGTTAACCTTTGAATTTTATATTGCACTAATAGCTAATAATTACTGCAGAGATCTCTTCTTCCGTATAGTCGGAACTTTTATAAAATCGTTCTGGAAGTTCAGAAGTGTTACCAGAAAGTCGTTGAAAATCCTAGACATGGTAGGTTGTGAAATCATGTGATGATCGACATCACCACAAACTCTTTGGAAACTCACCGTTGCTATCAGTCTTAGAGATGACAACACCTGAAGGATGTATAATTTAAACAAAATCGCCAGCGTCCATAATATTATTTCTTACCATGAAATGTGTAGGTACTGCGTGGCTTCTTTTAGTTTTTCTTTTTAAAGACGGTTCTAATTTCTAGATCAATTCCAAAGCACATCGTTTGGAAAGTCTGTACTTTGCAATGAAATGATTCTCTAACAAAGTAAAAATATTTTCTCTTTCCCTTAAAATTCTATGCATAGGCAAACCTTCACGGTGGCGATTTCTAATCAAAAAAGTCATTTTACTATTTAATTGTCCAAGATTTATTGCTTGAAAGACAGCCAAATAATTTTATATGTGAACTAAGTGACTGAACTTTCTAGAATTAAGCTAAGTAGTATAAATAGGGCTGAGCAGTAGCCCAGGTAGTTTAGTCGTGATTTAGACTGCAAAGTGTTTACATGTGATAATAGGAATAGTTAGTTGTATTTTAACCCGTGATGTGATAACTGAAACGTTGCTATATTGTAAAGAAAACGTGTAAAGGAAACTATAAAGAGAACTAATTAAGTGAAGACTAATAAAATTGTGAACATTTGTGACTGTAAATCAGTGTCTTAATTAATCCGTCGAGCCCGACGAGCCCCATTTACGTTACAGTATCAATCCAGGTGAATTCAGCCGTCAAATTCGATGCAATATACCTGCTTCGATTAAATCTCGTCTCGATTAATGAGCGAATCTGAAGTTTGATGCCAAAACTGAATAAATTCTTCAATGAACTGCTCTAAATTCAACATTTTATTGTTGAAAATCCAGAAAGCAGGTCGCCTCTAGACCAAAGTCCTAGTTGCCACAACTAAGTGAATACACTTAATGAGTGACACTAACGAAAAAGCTAAGAAGGCTTTGCGAGACGTAAAGTCTGTCTATCCTCGAACCCGAAAGGCTTCCGTGGACATTTAGGGAAACCCTTGTGTATGACCTAGTCGTTGGATTAATCCAACGGTAGACATCTACAAAGTTGGGCTGTCTGACTAGGTTCCGCAATCGTCCCGCGTTCACTGAGTTGAATTCAACTCCGGAATACCTGTCTTGCGATATTCTGGTCATGCGGCAGGTACACGTTTACTATCCATTGTCTCGCAAGACGAATTCTAAGGAAGACGCGAAACCTGAGCAGATGTCTGTGTATATAGGAGACGGTACTGTTAGACACTGCTATTGCAACTCGGCAGCGGAGAGAACCTCAACGTCCGAGAAGGCATCAGTGACATCTTCCGATGCCATCAAGGACGCTTTCGGGACGACAGGTTTTGTCTCCTCCGCCGGAACCCCCCCTTTGCTCAGCTTTGCTTCTTTGACGGAGGTGCGGGCAAAACCTCCTGGTCACGTTTGCGCTTTGTGCGTCTCTTCTTCTTTTTCTTCTCCTGACCGGATTTTGTGAGTTCCTCATCCGAGCTCATTGCTTCAACCCGTGTTGGGTGGCTCCGTTGTCCCTGGAATAATTTCCTCAGACACTTTTTCTGCAGTTTTCTCCAAACGAGCAGGTGCAGCATTGAGCCACTACAGGTGCTGAAGCGCTCTCCGCAGTGTCTTCAGCCACTTTCCTTTCCCTCTTAGGGCACTCTGCAGCAAAATGGCCTACCTGGTAGCAGGCGAAACATCTTGCGTCGGTGTTCACCTGAATCCAATTTCTGGACCCGAGCATACTCCAGAAGAAGCCCTCTGGAAGCACACATCCCTGGTTTAGGGAAACGTTTGCTTCCCGGACAGAGCTGAGGATGCCCTTCCTCAGACCTTGGTGCCCAAATTTCGTAGGCCGTCCACAAGAACGTCCCCAAACGTCCGACATTGTTCTCCGAAAAAGCTTTCGAGGGCGCACTCACAGAATTTACACACAGAAACGCAAAGACACATCATACCAAAACAACAATTATCCATCATTCTTGATATTTGAAATACGGACGTATTGCCACAATACTGTAATGTGTGCGTGGTGTGAGCAACGTGAAGTTGCCGCGGGATGTTCAAGTGGCACGCCTAGCTGGCAGCACGTGCATAGCTCGTCGGTTTGGCGTGAGGGTCCTTGAACATCCCATTTACACACCATATCAGAATCGCGTGCCTGTGGCAAAAGAGGGTTGTGGACTTCCTCTCTCAGGTCTGCCACGAACTAATAAAAAAACGAGAGAACAGATAAAAAGAAGAGCAACAGGCCCGGTGTCACCTGTTACTCCTAGCCGCACTGAACCATCTCGAAATAAAAACGCAACAATAAGTTACCCCCTTAAGCGATGGTTCAGGCTCTAACCCCTGAAACAAAATAAAATTTAATTAAAAACTAAACATTGGTGATAAGGGAGATGGGATGAGGGAAGCAAGAGGATGAGGAAACTTCAAGGAGGCACCTGAAATAAAAACAAGAAATTTATCTCCTATAATTCATATTTATCTAATGGCTAATGGATAACATTCATAAGGTGCATTAATCCTAACAGTGATTACACTAGATCTTAATTCATACGTGTAATTATATCTAAAATTAATTCATATAAAGTGGTTTTTTAACCCACCAAAAAAAATGCTACGCGCGCTTATCTTCGAGGTCTTGTCAACTAAATTCCTACTAACATTAATGCTCGTTCGTGTTAACCTAATATGTTTAAAGTAATGTCCCATTACCTTCGTTTCCTTGCCCGAAAGCAATTCTTGATATGTCTCGCGTGGTACTTGGGGTGTCACGACAAATGAATAATTCGAAATTCACGAATTATGAAGCTAGCTAGTTTCATAAATATATATTTGTTTTTGTTTTAGTTATTCTTCGGCTGTTTGATACAAGTGTTGCTTTATAATTTGCAAAAATTATCTGTGCTTGTGTCGGATTGATGCGCATTATGATAATTAGAGGACATTTATAGGCAAAAGCAAAAGCTAATAACTTGACTTTATAACAAAAAAATTTCGATCTAAAAGAATCTCTACCCTATAGCCATCAGACATGGCATAGCTGAGTATACTGTTGAGTAATTACAAAAAAATACAATATTCTAATTCAACCTGAGGTTGATAGCACAATTTGATTACTTAATAAGTAATCATTACTTAAACTAGGTCCTCAAATGAATAACTAGAATTATTAAGAGCGGCTATAAGGCATTCACAAATTAAATTTGATAGTTAAGATGCTCTTCAATGTCAATCATAGATAAAAAATTTCATCATTTTTAATTGCCAGTTCTACTATCAATGAAATTAGATAATACTCCCTAACTATTATAATAAAAAGGTTCGACCAGATAAAGGGTTCAGAGTCTATGAATGAAAGTAAAAAAGACTTAATACTTCTTTTGACGTAGTCGGGTAAAATGAAAATTTGCTAGCATTTAGTTAAATGTGCTAATGTACTTAGAATTAAGTTGAATTTACTAGGACCTCACACTAGGGTGATATATTTTTTTTTATTTTTTATGATTGTCTTGCTTTTAAATACTAAATTGTTTTAATAACTCATATCATCATAAATTAACTTAATAAATTGTCTTTTCTGTAATATAAATAAGTATATTGCATAAAACTTATACGTATCGCTTAGCAACAATATGCCTTAGCAAACTACCTGTGAGCAGCACTATGACTTGCAAAACGTTAAAATTAATCAGTTATCGGAATTATTTTTTTTAAATTAACACAGTTTTTCACTTAACCTTATTAATATGTCCTTTTTGTGAAGAAATGTATCACCAATTATTAATATAAAGTCCTTTCAGAGTTTGATAGCAAGATAAATTTCACAAATTTGATTGAAATGAGGCTCGGTTCGTTTCAGGAGTCTTCGCTTGCTTAGTGCCTAAGTTTTCTGTTTTTTCTTTTATCGTTATGATATCCCGATGCTGTCAAGGCTGGGCTAATTTCCATTTGAGCACTCAAATCATACCTAAATATTTTTTAAAACTAAAAATGCTTATAGCCATAACCACAGCTTGGGCACTACCAGTGTTGGCCTCTCACAATAACCACAGCTTGGGCACTACCAGTGTTGGCCTCTCACAATTTTGCCTCAAGGATTAGTGCTTGCTTCACTCCTATTCAGCCTATACATAAACGATTTACCTAACGTTATATCTGATGCATCAATTCATCTCTATGCAGATGATGTACAGAAGTACCTTAGTCGGCCAGTTCGACTAATCGAAGACTGTGCGCAGCGATTAAATGATGATCTGCAGCGAGTGTATAGGTGGTCAATATCTAATAAACTATCGCTAAACCCATCCAAATCACATTGTTTTGGCATCTATAGACGAAACATTGACATATTTAACCTACCATCAATCACCTTAAACAATTCTGTTAAAAATTATTAATTGGGTGTCAAATTGAATTCGGAGTTCACGGCTTGTAGCCATATTCGTGAGCTACTCAGGAAAATCTATGGGTGCCTCAGGCAGTTACGAGCTACTTTTGGCTATTTGTCGATCCCCCTACGTCTCAAGTTGGCTAGGTCCCTAATAATCTCACAATTTACCCATGGCAGCTTTATCTTTAGTAAGCTAGATTCTGTGTGTCAACAGAGATTGATAGTAGCATTCAATGATGTGTTAAGATATGTATATAAGTTACCCCGAACTCCCATATTTCTGAATTAGTCAATATACTCACTGGTACTTCGTTAGAGACATATCCCAGTAATCGCGGGCTGATCTTTTTGCATAGCCAACATATCTATACGAAAAAGTTCAGTTCTTGCATTCGAACAGGGGTCTTCAGTTCCGATTGCCTAGATTCTACTCCCAGTTTGGGGAGCGATCTTACTTTGTCCAAATTGTTCGTAAATGGAATTCCTTACTTCGAAATATACAGCTGATGGGATCCGACAGAGGCGTCAAAAAATTATTATTTTCCCTTGGTCAATCGTAGATGTGTGGTTCACATTCTTATTCTTCTTGATCTTATTGTTTTCCTTCTCTTTTTTACTTTAATTTCTTTCAATCTTAGCAATTAGACCTTGTATACATTTTATAAATTTAATTTAATTTTTATTTTATTTTATTTATCTAGTTTAGCAAATAGCTTCTTTCATTCCATATTTTTCTGTTTTTTTTCTTATTTTCTCTTTGTTTCTTTTTATCTTTAATTTTTGGAACACTATTTTTTCATCTCTGCAAAAAACCTAAATTAGTTAGTATGAAACAAGATTGTTAATCTTCTGTACAGTACTCCAATAAATGAATTATTATTATTAAATATTGTTTAAAATTTAGCAAGGTTAAGCAGGTTAACAAGCACTTGCCGGCACCTCCTCATTGTTTTTCAGGTTGATCCTTAATTGGACTCCTGCCTGGTTACTAAAACGGCGATACAAACAAGTCCATGTTGGACTCCATTCCTCGTTGGCTGGAGAAATTAGATATCCTCTTCCGAGACGTTGAATGACCCGTCTGCCCTTATTGGAGAGTCCTAGCGGGAAACTTAATGATGCCTGTAGGGGCTCCACTGGCCCTGCACTATTTTAATGCGGTTGGCCCTTGACAGTGCCTAATTCCCTGGGCTCAAACGACCAGATATGAGAGGCCACTTTCGGAGGCTAAAAAAACTATTTTCAACAATTTTTATTATTTGTCCTTTGGGGAGGGATTTAGCTTTGTTATATTTACCTCTTATTTACGTGGGTGGAATTTTGTTGCCATCTGGGGCTAGGCAGATTATTTCTGATCATTGTAAATGCCGTTTAGTTATTACTATTATTCCCGAACAATGATGGACGAGATAATTAATGATTACAATTGGGAAAACGCTTACCTTTTCACATGTAGTGTGAAGATGGTGACAGTTGCAGGGTTGGCAACCTCTAAGGTTAAAAAGGGCGCGTTCAATTTTTCCGGGAGGATTGTTCAAATGGAAAAGAAGTTGTGCACTGCGCTACCAAATCCATAGGTTAGTTCAATGTTAGATGTCATGTCTCACATTACAGTAACACAGTAGATTACTTTTAACGAAGTACATACATACAGATATATATATATATATATATATATAGTACGGATATAGCGGTCTGGCCGAGCGGTAGCCTATCGTGTTCAGCTGTTTGGTACTAGAAATTAGTATCCGTATTGTGAAAAAGTTAGTATATTGAACAATTTAAATCGTGTTTTGGCAATGTCTACGCCTAATTCACTTACTCTTGTATCCGCGGATTAATTAAGTTCTCAAATGAGATAGCACAACTTAGTCGTATAAAAAGTGTCCGTGTCGCGTAAGGTAATAGTGTCTAGTTCACCCGGGTTTTGTAGATTTCACTGATTAAACGCGCGGTTTGTTAATCTTATTACATTGTTTTTTCTTTTCAGATAACCGACAAGTAAGAGAAAATCACTATTCGTTTTTTGAAGTGTCACTCGTTTTGAAAGGAAAAGTGAAGACTATGTTACCTGAGTGTAGTTTATGCTCCGTGAGTGAGATCTGAAGTACCTGGTGATCGTAATGAGGTGATCCGTGTGCTAGTACAGGTGCTACTTGATGTTTTGCTTAAAGAGCTGGTGTGATTTATGTTTCCGTCCGGTTGTTTTGATGGTGAGCTCTCCTGACTGGGGATTCCGTTTGAGGCCTGCGAAAATTAAGCCGGGTCGCTTCGAAATCCCTGTTGAGTGGAGCCGTGACTTCAATGACAGTTTGGCGGGTTTGAAAAATAAACAAAGTTATTGATTTTGCGTAAAGTGCGTGTATTAAGTTACCGTGACGATTTCTGATTTACAAAAGAGAGTTTCAAGATGGCGGTGAGCCTTTTTATAGTTTTTGTTAATTTCGAAATTCGAAAGTGACCTAATTTGTGCTAAAAAAAAAGGACTAACATCAGGTAAGATCAATATTTAATTAATTTTCGTTAAATTCTTATTTAATTACAAAGATTTTCAATAATCACAAAGGTAAAAATTAATCCTAATCTTCTGCAAAGTGTAATTTTGTGGTAATTCGTGGTTTTTAATTTGTGAGGTTAGGCCTAGGATTTTGTGATAAGATTTTTAATTTCTGTTGTTTTCATCGGATATTTTCCTCATTCCAGGTCCTCCAGGTGCCGGGTACCGATTTTTAGCTTGCAGATCTTCATGGAACATGGAGTACATCAAGAAATCTCTGAACGATATTTGCAGGATTTGACAGCTACGCCGACTAGAGAAGTACCTCGATTCACAGGTAAGTATTACTTCTCAAAGTAATTTTTCCAGGTGGTTGGTAGATTCTGGAGTATTTTGGACAATTGATTGAAATGGCAGGTGAGTTCTATGTTTGTTGTTATTGGGTACTCTTCTTGGATGGTGCTGTAAAGAGGCATTATTGACTTATAATTTTATTTGATTTCAGGTTAAGGCCAGTGCGAGGGCTTTATTGGATGCCCTATCGGAAAGGATGTGGAGGGAAAAATATCGGAAGGGAGTTGGAATTTGTGGCGGACACGGGTAAGTAGGAAATTGGTTGAGGGTTTTGTCTTTAATGTTTGTGTTGTGTGTGATTGTTGTCTTGTGGGTTGTGTCTTGTGTGTTGCTTTTTCCTTACTCTGTTCTAATATTTCTTCTCGATTTTAGCGGGGGAAAAGGTAAAAGCTCCATTTATTTTACCCGGCTTGTCCTGAAAATGGTCGCAAATTTAGTGCTGCCGGCGCCGTGGGAGGATCCAGCAACGTTGTGTCGTTGGCCTGTCGTCGTGGGACCTTTCTAGTGGACTCAAAGGAATCGCGGATATATGTAGGTGAGTACTTTTGTAACAATACCCTCTCCTTCGGAAGCTTGTAGCTCCGTCCAAGCTATTAGATTTTATCGGGAAGAAATGTAGATTCAACCCTACTAGAATATACACGTTAAATTGTAGCGTATCGTAGAACTTGCTCGCGTAGCTGGGACTTGGTTATTAGTTCTGTTCACTTCGCGATGTAGCACTACTTTACATTTAAGAGTTTAGATTCACCACTGTGCATAATAATATCCGTTTGAGGAGTTTTGTTAAGCGTCTGGGTTTTCGTTTCTTTCGCGATACGGGGCTAAGCGATTAACGTGCACTGTTTGAACTTTCGCGCCGCGATAGCGTTTGATCTTGTACACCACTTCGGTTATACGGTCTATGATTACATACGGTCCGTCCCAGTCTCGTTGGAGCTTTGGGCAGCGCCCGACGGTGCGTCGCGGATGGTACAACCACACTTTTGTTCCAGGTTCATAAAGTGTTCTCCGGGATTTGAGGTCATAGTACTCTTTCATTCTCCTGTTCGCGGCATTTAGTGTAATACGATTGTGCTCGTGGACTTCATTCAATGTGTTTACTAGTTGTTCCACATACTGGGTCTGCGGTACGTTGGTAGTAGGTGGACTCCCGAAGATCATTTCGATAGGCAATCTCAATTCTCTTCCAAAAAGTAACCGCGCCGGTGTTTCCTTCGTGCTTTCTTGTACAGTTGTGCGATAGGAAAGTAGCAAATACGGGATGTAAGTGTCCCACTCTCGCTGGTTCTTATCTATAAACTTTGCCAGGTAATCCAATATTGTTCGATTGAACCTTCCTACTAAGCCATCCGATTGAGGGTGTAGTGGCGTTGTCCGAGTCTTCTCTATCCCAAAACGAGTCAAGGTTTCCTGAAAGAGAGCGCTTTCAAAATTTCTGCCCTGGTCTGAATGTAGTTGGAGAGGGGCTCCGTAGCGACTAAACACAGCTGATATAAGAGCTTCAGCGACGGTGGCGGCGGTTTGGTCCGGTACTGCAATGGCTTCAGGCCACTTTGTGAAATAATCAACACAGACGACAACATAGCGGTTGTTGTTATTGGTTTTTGGAAATGGTCCTAATATGTCTACGGCGATCCTTTCAAACGGTGCCCCGACGCTGCAAATTTGTAGAGGTGCTTTATTTCTTGGTCGTGGTCCTTTACGTGTTTGGCAGTTGGGGCATCCTGCACACCAATCTCTGACGTCGGTACTGCAGCCGACCCAGTAGTAGCGTTGCCGCAATTTACTTAAAGTTTTGGCATTTCCGAAATGCCCACCAGATGGAGAATCATGGACTTGTTGGAGCACAGTTTTCCGTAACGATTTGGGGATTAATATTTGCTTGACAGTATGCGTTCCTTCATCTAGGACACGGATAACGATATTATTTTCCAGCACCAAACTTTGCCACATAGACCAAAGAGCTTTAAGCTCCGGATTCGCGTCTTTTATGGAATCCTTTACTGGTCGTTCCTGAGAACGCAGCCATTGGCGCAGTTGTCGTAGCGTTAGGTCATCTTCTTGCAACTTATCTATACCATCTTGTGCTGTTGTTATACGGACAGTGATGGCTTCCTTCTCCTCTAATCGTTGACAGTAGGTGCATTTGGAAGGCGCACATGGGCGACGAGATAAAGCATCAGCGTTGTTGTGTCTTCTGCCTGGGCGATGCTCGATTTCAAATTCGAACGTCTGCATTCGTTCAATCCAGCGCGCTACTTGGCCTTCTGGGTTCCGAAAATTCATCAGCCATCTTAGCGATGCGTGGTCTGTTCGAATAATAAACTTTTTTCCTAACAGCTACGGTTTAAAATGAGTGCATGCCTTTACTATTGCGACTAACTCCTTCCTGGTTACACAGTAATTCCTTTCAGTTCGGCTGAATGTCTTGCTGTAATACTCGATCACGTGCTCGGTTCCATCGTGCACCTGGGCAAGCACAGCGCCCCAAGCGTGGTGGCTGGCATCGGTGTCTAGTAAAAAAGTTTTGGATTCATCCGGCTGCATTAATATAGGTGTGGTCGTTAGCTTAGTTTTCAATGTGTTAAAGGCATTATTGCAAGCGGGTGTCCAGATATATTTCCGTCCTTTTTCCGTTAATTCGGTAAGGGGTTTGGCGATCGCTGAGAAATCCTGGACGAACCGACGGTAATAGGCGCATAACCCAAGAAATGACTGAACATCTCGTTTACACTTAGGGATCGGCCAGTCTCTCACGGCAGCTGTTTTGTCTGGATCTGTGGCGATGCCCTTGGTGTTAATGACGTGTCCCAAAAACTTCACTTCTTGTTAGCACAACTGACATTTCTGTGGAGAGATCTTTAGGTTAACCAATCTCAGGCGGGATAGAACCAGACGCAGGTTCCTCAGCATTTC
Source organism: Leptarthrus brevirostris (assembly GCA_964036015.1). Classification (NCBI taxonomy): domain Eukaryota; kingdom Metazoa; phylum Arthropoda; class Insecta; order Diptera; family Asilidae; genus Leptarthrus; species Leptarthrus brevirostris. The sequence continues at coordinate 75,849,519 of OZ038371.1, forward strand.
CGGGAATGTAGCCCCGTGAACAATAACATCGTCTAAGTACACCAGGCATGCTTGGGGTGGTATCTCCTGGAGTACGGCATCCATCAAACGTTGGAACGTTGCAGGTGCATTGGTGAGTCCAAACGGCATGACTGAGAACTCCCATAGACCATGGCCTGTTGTAAAAGCCGTCTTTTCTCTGTCTTCTTCGGCAACTTCCACTTGCCAGTAGCCGGATTGCAAATCTAACGTGGAAAACCATTTGGACCCAGCCAAAGCATCAAGCGTGAGGTCTATTCGAGGAAGCGGATATGAGTTCCTTTTGGTTACTTCGTTTAAGCGGCGATAATCCACACAAAATCTTGTAGAACCATCTTTCTTTGCGACAAGTACTACCGATTACGCCCAAGGACTTCCGGAGGGATGGATAATTCCCTGATCCTTCATCTCTTTTAAGATCTTGGCAGCTTCTTCACGTTTGGCAAGTGGAAGTCGTCTGGCTGGTTGTTTTATAGCTTTATTTTCTCCCACGTCGATATGATGGCGGAGGATATTAGTCCGCCCCAAGTCGCTTCTTGATCGGGCGAAAACATCTTGATACTCCACCAATACAGTTTTTAGAGCTACCTCTAGTTCCTTGTCCAGGTAGTTAGTCGAATTTTCGAATAGCGTGTTCAATTCAGGTGGCAAATCTATATACGCTGGATTAACTCTATCGCAGGTTTCGATCAGATCAACTTTGGTATCGGCTTCTGCAAGAACTACATCTGATTGAATTTGGATTGGTTCCGATGTCAAGTTAGTTAAGCGAATGAGTACACTTCCTTGCCTGGAGTCACAAACCGACGGTTCCATCCATAGTTCGGGTAAATTCTTCACTGGAGAAAGCATTACAGTACCTGAATTCCTTAGGTTTGGGTTGAAAAGTCGCACTAAGCAAGTCGAGGTTGCTGGAATCGTGCAATTATGGGCGGATCTCATAAGTAATGCATCTTCTTCTGTCAGTATTGGAACGGATTCGGTTCCGATCAGGAGGGTGTGAGTTTCCAAGTTGATGGCGCATTTCTGTCCCGCGAGGAAATCCATCCCGATAACACAATCGTCCCATATATTTGCTACGTAAAAGCTTTGGGTAATAGTATAATTTCCGATGGAGATTGGTAAGTCTACTGTCCCTTCTACGATGCTGGATTCTCCAGTAACACTCCTGAGGTACGTTAAGCATGGCCAGACTTCGGGTTTGAAGGGAAGTTTAGCGATAAGGCGTCCGTGTATAATTGAATCGGTGGCACCCGTATCCAAAATCATTTTACAGGGGATTCCTTGAATTTGTCCTGCGATTCTTATGGTGTTGCCGATTATACCTTGGCTAACTGTAATGAAAGGCGGTATTGGTAGTGTTGAGATTGTTCTATAAGTCTCCGAGCTGGTACGAAGTGAGCGAGCCGGGCGACCTTGGTATACTGGTTCATCACACGAAAAGCTATCCTTGTAAAAGGGTATCTGTGTGTTGTATTTATACCTCAGAGCTTTAGCGTGGGTTGGTCCGTCTGGAGTTTGAGTTGAGGTGAAAGAGACGTTGGTTGGTGTCTTGACAGTAGGTGTGTTGTGGGTTAGTGTGTCACTGACTGATGTGTTGTTGGTTGATGAGGTGTGTTCTTTGAAGGAGTGTTGGTATGTGTGTGGAGCGTTTATTGTGCCAGCTGATCCCTGCTCCCTAGGACCAGCATATTCGTGTTTAAAAGCCGTGTGTGAGTGTCATCCCAGCTACGTTCTGTCGAAACGGGGAATGATTCTGATAGTGTTCCTGCTTGTTGCTGCGCAGTGGGTGCTGTGGGGATGCTTTGGTTTAACTCATTTGCCTGAGATAATGAATTTTCGTTGGATTCTAGTCGACTCGCCCTCGAAGTCAAAGCTATATGGATGGCCTTCGGGGTTGGGCTTCCGCAAACTAAATTAAACCTAATCCGATCGCCGATATATAGTGGGGGTTCGTGTTCGATTGATTGTCTTATAATATGGGCCGTATGTAGAAAGACATCCTCACCACTGTCATCTCGCACAGCAAAACCGAATTTCCTGGAAATATCAAACCATCTTACTGTTCCCGTTAGGTCTCGTCCAATGAATTGGTCATCTTTCTTTTGTATGAGGTTCTTTGGGGCGCTGTTGATAATCGGTGCTAGCTCTGGCCCCTCTAGGCTAGCCCGTTGGCATTTCCCGACGACGAAGTTGAAGCGGCTTCTCGTATTCGTACGTTTTGCAAGTTTGCGGGTCTGAGTCGTCCTCTTCGGTTATCGTTGGCGGAGATGGATACCGTTGCAACCCTAATATTCCGACGTGCTGCTTTGGTTGCTCGATGGTTGGCCTCTATTCGACACGCCGTCTGCAGAGCTGCTTGTAGAGTAGATGGCCCTGAATCCCTAACTCTCTCCTGTACATCAATATCAAGAATCTCGTCCAGAAATTGCTCCAACGCGATTCGGTCCCTCGCGCTCTCTGGGCAATCAGAAAACGTCAAGTGGGTCAAGCGCTGTAAATCCGTTGCGAACTCGGCAAAACTCTCTCCACCTTTCTGAACCCTTGACCTTAGTTGTATGTGACTGACAGAGTTTTGCCAATCAGCGCTAAATCTTATTCGCAGCGCTTCACTAAGCTTTTCGAATCTCGACCGAGTTTCTAAGTTAAGGGTTTCGCAGAATACTAATGCTGGTCCTCGTAAATAAGCAACCAGATAAAGAGCTTTTGCTGGACTATTCCACCCATTTGCTTGAGAAATTGCGTTGAAATGAATTTCGTAACGACTCCACGGGATTTTTCCGTCATACTCAGTTGGCGAAAGGATGGGTCTTGATTGGTAAGAGCCCTCTCGACTTGACTGAACTTGACTCTTCCCTGAATGGGTGTTATTACTTATATCTTCAAATCTTACGGCCTTCATGGGAAGTCTTGGGTTCTCACAGTTTGACGAATTGGCTATATGTTCGTCTAACTGGCATGAAACCGAATGAGTAGAACGCGCGTTAGGTTGCTGGTTGTTATCAACTTGTGAAACCCCATGTATAGCAGTATTAGCTTCCTCGAGAACGTGGGTAGACGAAGGTGCTCCTAAAATAGTCATGTCGGCTACTTGTTTCCGAAGGATACCCAATTCTACGCAAAAACTAACATTCTCTTCTTTAAGTGAACCTAGTTCGGTTTTAATCCCCGCTATTTCGTGCGTTTGAGTTTTCATCGCGTCTGCTAACTCGGTTAATACACCCGCCTGCGCCTCCAGACTTTTAAAAATCTTTTCCAGCTGTTCGGCAGACATTTCTCTGGCTTTTGTAAATGTTTTCGGGAATTAACGTTGTCAACTTAGCAAAGCAACGAAAGTCTTCTTGCGTTTTCAGATGAAGGATTTCACAAAACTCTAAAAAAACAAATATCCCTTAATCGATCACTAAAGGTAAGTCTAGTTAAACATAGACGAGTCTGTTTCCTAATGTTCCTTTCTTTTCAGATGCTGGCGATCACCGTTTAATATTTAATCGTCCTAATTTTTATAATAAATAAGTTTATACTAAAGTTTAGCGTTGAATTGTTCACTATTTTACTCTTATCTGCGAAAGGTTACTTCAATAATTAAGTTGCCTAGTACATCAATAATTGTTTTCACTAAGTGTAGGGTTGGCGCGGAGGGTATAATGTATAAGATCTAAAGTTATCGCTATCTGTTCATCACCTCTGGAAGTTCGTAACTCACGATAACATCAAATATCTTTAGAAAAGCAAATTCGTTGACCACCGATTTCATCAATTTCATTCCAAGTTATATTCTAATTTATCCATTTCCAAATGATGACACTAAGTAACCGAAATTTTGAAAAGAAAGTTTTTATAGTCTTTTATTAAAATCCTCACAAAAAAAAGTCTTACAAATTATTCGCGAATGTTTAATAACTAGTAATAGACGCAATCAACGATTAATTCACACTTTTGCTCGTACGATCTTATTCCTACAGTTCACTGCAATTTGCAAAAAATTCAAAAATATTTACAAAGTAATCAAGTTCAAGGTCAATTTTAGGAATAAGTAAATAAAGCACTCAAGGAAGACAACTTTTCTCTATTAATTATATCATTTTATAGATTTATATTGGATAAATAGTTCATTCAACTTAACTAAGCATCATTCACGCAATATCATTCATTGTTCAAATTCGCACAATAATTCACTAATTAATGTTCAACACTGCAATAATTTTATTTCAAGAATAAATACTTTCATGCATCATAAAACGAAATGGTATACTATATCGTAAATATTTCAAGAATGGTTCAATTCTCTTTTCAGGTATCAGAAAAACTCAAAACTAGAAACTTTTTAGTAAAATCAGCAACAAAACAAAAGGCGTGTGGAGTACTCGGATTAGTGAGTGATCGTCTTTGCAGAATGTAAATAAACAATACCCCACACCTGGCACCAATTGTTACGGATATAGCGGTCTGGCCGAGCGGTAGCCTATCGTGTTCAGCTGTTTGGTACTAGAAATTAGTATCCGTATTGTGAAAAAGTTAGTATATTGAACAATTTAAATCGTGTTTTGGCAATGTCTACGCCTAATTCACTTACTCTTGTATCCGCGGATTAATTAAGTTCTCAAATGAGATAGCACAACTTAGTCGTATAAAAAGTGTCCGTGTCGCGTAAGGTAATAGTGTCTAGTGTAATATACCAAAATATATTCCCCGAATAAAATTGCATTAAATCACTAAAGTCATCAAATAACATGACATGCCCAATAACGTAAATAAAAACTTTACGAGCTTGAGATACAAAGTGCTGTGCATAATTTCCTGACCTACATTAACGGCGGTCAGCGACACTTCCATTGCATATCAGTAATTACTCAATGGAAAAGCGGCACAATGCACTAGGTAAACAAACAAGCACGTGACGCATCTACAGCGACCAGTTCACAGCGGAAATATGAACTCGCGCCGTATGATGTAAATGGGCCATCGAAAATAACAAAGTATGCAATTATAAACGATACTTTCTTTCGCAATAATTAATTACTAAAGAGGGCAAATTATTGAGCAATTAAGAATGTGGCCAAAGAGCATTAGTTAGGTAAGCATAAATATTGTATATAAATAGAGTAAGAATTTTTCAATAAATCAGATTCAAGTTAGAATCAATCCGCCGAGTTTCATTTAACAAGAGTTAAGCTAGTATAGCTGCTCTTACTCGTAGTTCATTCTAGCTTTGGAGCAATAGCTAATTTAGCTGCTCCAGTGGAGCTACAGCCTTGAGGCTGCTCCCAGGGTTAAAACGTTTAAAAGCAAATTGGGCTGATCGTCGAAAAACTTAAAGTAAAAGATTAATTTGGCGAGCGTAGAATTTCAACATTACATAGCAACCGTGCGCTTTACCAGGCAAACCGAAAGTAGTAGAATTAATTTATTACATGGCGACCGTGACAAAAGTGGTAAATAAACCACCAAACGCGAGTTATTCAGATCCTGAAAACTTACCAGCAAACAGCTTTTCACTAGACGGGGCATTTAACAAAATTTTTAAGTTAATAAAAGCGACGACGAAGCAGCCGGAACAAAACATTGGGACGCTAACACTATACCCAATTAACAGGCCAGTAGAGCCATACGTCCCGAAGGCAAGTACTGGTAAACAATTGTCGGACATTCCACCATACACCCCAGGACCTAGGAAGATAACTATCGAGGAGTATAAAAAGAGACAGGCGAACCGCAGAGAAAGCAGCAAAGAAACTCTAAAACCAACTCGTGGAGGAAGGAGAAACAAACTTCAGAAGGAATTGCTAGGATACAAGCAGATATTAAAAACAGTGACCACGGAAGAGGAGAAAATTAAGTATACGGAACTGATGAAAAAGACAAAAATGGAAATAAATAAAATTAAAAGAAATAATAGAAAATAGGAATAAAATAGTAAAACAGTAAATTTATCTTATAACAAAAATTTTTTTATTGAAATGTACAATTTGATACAAATTGATGTAAATTTTAGCCTTATAATACAATTAATATAACTCTATGTAAAAAAAAAAAAAAAAAAAAATATATATATATAATAATTTCATATCCCTTAAAAGATTGTTTTAATAACTTATTTGTAAAATTGGTTAAGAAAAACAGAATATACAGTTCAAATGAAAAAAAAAATCAGATTGTGTTGTTCCTGCTCATTCTCGTAGTTGAATTCATGCATAAACAGTACAAGGTCCATAGGCGGGGTCTGAAAAAGAAATAATTGAATACACCAGCAGTATAAAAGGTGTAAATGGAGAAATTGGATAAAATAAAAGAAGAACTTGAAAGAATATTAAGCAACTTCAATAAAAGTAAAACCAGAGGATATACAGAAAAAACATTGCAAGAAAAGGCAGATACAGTAAAAAACCTCATTTTAGAAGCACAAGAGTGTTTAGGATCACCAGTGAACATGGAAATAATACTCCAATATAAGGAAGTCTACAAGCAAATTAAAGAACTCGCAGAAACAATTTCAAATTTGATAGACAGCCAAAGACAGCGGAATATCAATATGGCATTCGATATGAAAGAAGCAACTGCCCTCGTGCAATACTTCAGTGGAAAACACGAGGAAACAGAAGCTTTCATCGAATCCATTGAACTCTTGGACGAATTAACACCAGCTGAGCACAAGAGTATAATGATAAAATTCATAAAGACTCGCATAACAGGCAAAGCGAGGCAGGCTATATCAAGCGAATTAACAACTATCGCGCAGATCAAAAGCAAATTGAAAGAGAAATTCTCAGTAAAGCTATCTTCAGACGCGATACTTGCAAAGCTGCGAACATGCAGACAAGGCAATAAGAAACTAGAAGACTTCACTGAACAAATTGAAAACCTTTCAAGACAGTTATAAAGCGCATTTATAGCAGAGCAAGTAGCTTCAGGAGAAGCTGCAGAAAAATTAGCCGAAAAATTCTCCACACAAGCGTACATTGATAACGTAGCAAATCCTGACACCTCAATAATTCTAAAAGCGAGTAACTTGAAAACACTATCAGAAGTCGCTACAAAAGCTCTGACAGTGGACAAACCACAATCCAGTAATGTCCTATATTACAACATAAGGAATAGAAAAATACCAGAGAGAAACTACCAACAGCCGAGGAACAACACATGGAGTAATAATAATATAGTAAACCGGCCAAGCAGGCAAGCAACTAATACATGGTCAGGACAAAGACCAAATAACGCATGGCATCAGAATAACCAAAGACAAAATAACAATTACAGACATGCCTACCACAATAATAATCGTAATGAAAATAAAAGGAACAACACACAGTTCAATAATAGGAGAATTAATCATTACGGGTCGGGGGAAGAGCAGGCCCCCCAACCCGATACAGAAATAACCAGGCTGGGGGGAACACCACAAGAATATACAATATAAATCTTTCATTAACAAATTTTATTCGAGCATATGTTGAAATGTGTACTTCCATATGCACTTTCATTATCGATACGGGAGCAGATATTTCAATATTCAAACGAGGAAAAATTAAAGACGACCAATTATATAGCCCGAAAAATAAATGTATTATACAAGGAGTTACAAACGGTAAAAAACAGTCCATCGGAGCCACTAAAACTCGATTTTTTTTTAATGAACAAGAATCAGTCGAACACTCATTTCAAATTGTGGACGAAGATTTCGCTATTGAAGCTGATGCGATATTAGGGTTAGATTTCCTTACGAAGTTCAAGGCAAACATCGATTACGATACATGGACCCTATCAATTACGATAAATAACGAATTATTAGAAATACCAATTTCAAGTGGACCAACCCCAGACTCAATTGTCATACCGCCTAGATGCGAAGTCATCAGGAAGGTAAAAATTTCTCACGAAGAAACCTCCAGCGATTTAGTTATCCATAATACGGAAATTCAACATGGCATTTTCATACCAGGTACCATTATCTCAAAAAACAATCCAGTGACAAGAATCTTGAATACCACAAACAAGACGGTTATAATAAAAGAACCCGAGTTAAAAGCAGAACCACTAATAAACTTTAATATTCTCAGAACATTACCGGAAGACGCAACTAGAGCGCATAAGGTAATATCTAAATTAAATTTCAATAATATTCCAGAATACGCCAAGGCACAATTTAAAGATGCATGCCGTCAATACTACGATGTATTTGCTCTAGAAGATGAACCATTATCAACAAATAATTTCTATAATCAAAATATTGAACTATCCGACAATTGCCCGGTATATACTAAAAACTATCGCATACCGGAAGTTCACAAAGATGAAATTAATCGACAAGTAGAGCAAATGTTAACAGATGGTATTATAGAACACTAAGTGTCACAATTCAATTCCCCAATACTTCTAGTACCAAAGAAGTCATCCAGCCAAAACAAGAAATGGCGACTTGTAGTTGATTTCCGTAACTTAAATAAGAAAGTCCTTGCCGATAAATTCCCACTCCCACGATTAGAAGATATACTCGATCAAATGGGTCGAGCTAAATACTTCTCTACATTAGACCTCATGTCAGGTTTTCATCAAATCCCACTAGAAGAAAATTCGAGGAAACTCACTGCTTTTTCCACAAACCAAGGACACTATCAATATACGCGACTACCCTTCGGACTTAATATAAGCCCAAATAGTTTTCAAAGAATGATGACCATTGCAATGGCTGGTCTAACGCCAGAAATAGCATTCTTATATATCGACGATATCATCGTAATAGGATGTTCTCAGTCGCATCACCTTAAGAACCTAATAACCGTATTCAAAAGACTTCGAAAAAGAAATCTCAAACTAAATCCTGAAAAATGTAAATTTTTCCAAACAGAAGTTACCTACTTAGGACATCAGATATCGGCGCAAGGTATCAAGCCAGATAGTTCAAAATATGAAGCAATAAAAAATTATCCTGTCCCTAAAAACGCAGACGATGTGCGACGCTTCATCGCCTTCTGTAATTATTATAGACGTTTCGTCCCAAATTTTGCGAATATCACACTACCTCTAAATAAACTGCTCCGTAAAAACACAAAATTTGAATGGACAAGTACACACCAGAAATCGTTTGATACTCTGATAAAAACGCTAATGTCACCGACGATATTGCAACATCCAGATTTTAAGAAACCATTTATAATTTCAACCGATGCATCAAATGATGCATGCGGAGCAATTTTGTCACAAAATACAGATGGAAAGGAACTACCAATAGCATATGCAAGTAAAACATTCACGCCCGGAGAGAAGAATAAATCCACAATAGAAAAAGAACTTACAGCGATTCACTGGGCTATAACATATTTCAAACCATATGTATACGGTAGAAAATTCCTGGTAAAAACAGACCACAGGCCTCTAGCTTACTTATTCGGAATGAAAGATCCCTCATCTAAACTAACACGCATGACTAGACCTAGAGGAATTTGATTTCAAAATCGAATATGTAAAAGGTAAAGAAAACGTAGGACCAGACGCTCTGTCCAGAATAAAAATTGATATAAATGACTTAAAAGAAATTAGTATACGACGAGTAGAAACTCGTGCTACAACAAAAAGAAATAACAAAGACACGTCAAATGCTCCTACCCTTGAGGAAATAAGCCCCATAGCACCGCAGCCTGATCAACTGCGCATCATGGAAGCAATATCTCCAACAAAAATAGAGCATTTACCGGAATTAAAATTAAATAAAAGTAGCTACAAATCAAAAATCGAAATAAATATAGTGCACAAGAATAAAATAATACATAAGCGGTATATAAAAATGACACAGTCAGTAGAACCCGCATTAGTGCAGGTATTCGAAGTGCTGGAAAATGATATAAATAAACAAACTCAGACTTCGACTCTGAGACTTTCTGCAGAAAGCGATATATTTAAATTTATTAATTTAACCGCATTCAAAATCCTAGGAAATCAAAATCTAAAATACTTAGATATTTTTATATATAAACCACAGAGATACATCTCTGATAAAACGGAAATTCAAGAAATACTGTACAACTTTCATTCAACACCAACCGGAGGACATATAGGACAAGCAAGAATGTTCAAAAAACTCAAAGACCTATATAAATGGAGTAAAATGAGGAAATCCATAGCGAAATATGTAAACAAATGCGAATTATGTGCGAAAAACAAATATCAAAAACGCAACAAGGAAGTAATTCAAATTACAACAACACCTTCGAAAGCATTAGATATAGTATCCATAGATACGGTTGGACCGTTCACCAAAACAATAAACGGCAACCGATACGCAGTAACAATGCAGTGTGATTTAAGCAAGTATGTGGTAATAATCCCAACAAAAGACAAAGAAGCAAACTCTATCGCTCAAGCACTAGTCAATGGGTTCATACTAACATACGGGCCGATGAACAAACTCAAATCGGACCTAGGAACTGAATACAAAAACCAAATTTTCACTGAAATATGTAATATCCTGAAAATCAAACAGTTGTTCGCAACAGCTGCGCACCCAGAGACGATAGGAGCGTTGGAAAGGAATCATAAATGTCTTAACGAATATTTAAGATGCTTCATAAATGACAACAAGGATGATTGGGATACATGGATACCATACTACACATTTTGTTACAATACCACGACAAGCACTGTACATGGATACACTCCATTCGAATTGATTTTCGCTAAAAATGTAAGCATACCATCAGAACTTACCACTACAAAACCAGAAACGGTTTACAACTATGACTTGTACAGTAAAGAAATGAAATTCAGACTACAAAGGGCATTAAATAAAGCAAAGCAATACGTAGAAGTTTCTAAACAAACAAGACAAGAAACAAGTAAAAATGACTGTAACCCATTAAATTTACAAATAGGAGATAAAGTTTTAGTAGAAACTACAAATAAGAAAAAACTAGATCCATTGTATAAAGGACCATATATTGTAATTAAAATTGAGTCAGTAAATTGTATTATAGAAGATATAAATGGAAAGACAATTAAAATACATAAGAATAGGTTAAGAAAAATATAGGAATAAATCATTATAGATTTTATTTAAGAAAAATAACAATATATATATATATATAGCAAAACAATGTAATAGACTGGATAAAATGTATATATAAATTATACTATACTGTACAAACACATCATTAGACATATGTAAAACCATAGAACCTTGTCTAGAAGAAGTAAGAAGAAACAATAAAAATATGTAAAAAAAAAAATACATGTAATATCATAACAAGAGACTACATTCTTAATCGCTGCAAAAACAAAGCCCAAATGAATTTTCATTTCAAAAAATTTCTTTTTCTTAAACAAAAAACAAATTTTTTTCCCGAAAAGGAGGAAGATGTAATATACCAAAATATATTCCCCGAATAAAATTGCATTAAATCACTAAAGTCATCAAATAACATGACATGCCCAATAACGTAAATAAAAACTTTACGAGCTTGAGATACAAAGTGCTGTGCATAATTTCCTGACCTACATTAACGGCGGTCAGCGACACTTCCATTGCATATCAGTAATTACTCAATGGAAAAGCGGCACAATGCACTAGGTAAACAAACAAGCACGTGACGCATCTACAGCGACCAGTTCACAGCGGAAATATGAACTCGCGCCGTATGATGTAAATGGGCCATCGAAAATAACAAAGTATGCAATTATAAACGATACTTTCTTTCGCAATAATTAATTACTAAAGAGGGCAAATTATTGAGCAATTAAGAATGTGGCCAAAGAGCATTAGTTAGGTAAGCATAAATATTGTATATAAATAGAGTAAGAATTTTTCAATAAATCAGATTCAAGTTAGAATCAATCCGCCGAGTTTCATTTAACAAGAGTTAAGCTAGTATAGCTGCTCTTACTCGTAGTTCATTCTAGCTTTGGAGCAATAGCTAATTTAGCTGCTCCAGTGGAGCTACAGCCTTGAGGCTGCTCCCAGGGTTAAAACGTTTAAAAGCAAATTGGGCTGATCGTCGAAAAACTTAAAGTAAAAGATTAATTTGGCGAATTTCGAATTTCAACATTACATAGCAACCGTGCGCTTTACCGGGCAAACCGAAAGTAGTAGAATTAATTTATTACACTAGTTCACCCGGGTTTTGTAGATTTCACTGATTAAACGCGCGGTTTGTTAATCTTATTACATTGTTTTTTCTTTTCAGATAACCGACAAGTAAGAGAAAAGCACTATTCGTTTTTTGAAGTGTCACTCGTTTTGAAAGGAAAAGTGAAGACTGTGTTACCTGAGTGTAGTTTATGCTCCGTGAGTGAGAGCTGAAGTACCTGGTGATCGTAATGAGGTGATCCGTGTGCTAGTACAGGTGCTACTTGGTGTTTTGCTTAAAGAGCTGGTGTGATTTATGTTTCCGTGCGGTTGTTTTGATGGTGAGCTCTCCTGACTGGGGATTCCGTTTGAGGCCTGCGAAAATTAAGCCGGGTCGCTTCGAAATCCCTGTTGAGTGGAGCCGTGACTTCAATGACAGTTTGGCGGGTTTGAAAAATAAACAAAGTTATTGATTTTGCGTAAAGTGCGTGTATTAAGTTACCGTGACGATTTCTGATTTACAAAAGAGAGTTTCAAGATGGCGGTGAGCCTTTTTATAGTTTTTGTTAATTTCGAAATTCGAAAGTGACCTAATTTGTGCTAAAAAAAAAAGGACTAACATCAGGTAAGATCAATATTTAATTAATTTTCGTTAAATTCTTATTTAATTACAAAGATTTTCAATAATCACAAAGGTAAAAATTAATCCTAATCTTCTGCAAAGTGTAATTTTGTGGTAATTCGTGGTTTTTAATTTGTGAGGTTAGGCCTAGGATTTTGTGATAAGATTTTTAATTTCTGTTGTTTTCATCGGATATTTTCCTCATTCCAGGTCCTCCAGGTGCCGGGTACCGATTTTTAGCTTGCAGATCTTCATGGAACATGGAGTACATCAAGAAATCTCTGAACGATATTTGCAGGATTTGACAGCTACGCCGACTAGGGAAGTACCTCGATTCACAGGTAAGTATTACTTCTCAAAGTAATTTTTCCAGGTGGTTGGTAGATTCTGGAGTATTTTGGACAATTGATTGAAATGGCAGGTGAGTTCTATGTTTGTTGTTATTGGGTACTCTTCTTAGATGGTGCTGTAAAGAGGCATTATTGACTTATAATTTTATTTGATTTCAGGTTAAGGCCAGTGCGAGGGCTTTATTGGATCCCTATCGGAAAGGATGTGGAGGGAAAAATATCGGAAGGGAGTTGGAATTTGTGGCGGACACGGGTAAGTAGGAAATTGGTTGAGGGTTTTGTCTTTAATGTTTGTGTTGTGTGTGATTGTTGTCTTGTGGGTTGTGTCTTGTGTGTTGCTTTTTCCTTACTCTGTTCTAATATTTCTTCTCGATTTTAGCGGGGGAAAAGGTAAAAGCTCCATTTATTTTACCCGGCTTGTCCTGAAAATGGTCGCAAATTTAGTGCTGCCGGCGCCGTGGGAGGATCCAGCAACGTTGTGTCATTGGCCTGTCGTCGTGGGACCTTTCTAGTGGACTCAAAGGAATCGCGGATATATGTAGGTGAGTACTTTTGTAACAATATATATATATATATATATATATATATATATATATATATATATATATATATATATATATATATATATATATATATATATATATATTGTGCTGCTGTTGCAGCTATCAGATGCAATGGTTCAAAGACGCGCGATCCAACTAACAATACTAACAACACCACACTGAAAAACCCGGCTTAGGAGAAACGACTGGAGAAGCGTATCGACTCTATCCGTTGCGATATCGGTCGACTTAGTCAGTATAAACAGGGCAACCGAAGTAGGGGGTAGTGAAAAAAGTTCACACAATTTTAGAAAAACAAAAACTACACACTAACAAAGACACAATAAGCACAAATATAACAATGCACATAGATACACTTGATCAAAAACTTTCGGCACTTCCTACTAGATTAAAAAGATACAAAAAATGTACGGGCAGAAAAACAAGGAACACACACTTCACTCACAATGAAAGACAATTTTACATATCACTTACACATAATCCAAATTCAAACAATATACCGTCAAGCGAACTACCCTCCGAAACTGATATGGTCGAATTTTGGTCATCTATTTGGTCAAAAGGAGTCCAATATAACCTGAATGCTGGTTGAATTGAACCAGAGAAACAACGTATTCAAGACATCCCCAACATGTTAGAACCACAGATATCGATAACGGGCGTCATACAGAACACTCATAATTGGAAGGCTCTAGGCACAGACAACATTCAAAACTTCTGGTACAAGAAGTTTACATCTCCACATACGCACATCCTAAATCACGTCAATAATTTTCTCAATAAGCCGGAAACACTCCCGAAGTTTTTAACACAGCATACTGGCTGAGCAGCAAAAGGGATGCCGACAAGGATGGTTAGGCTGTAAGGAACAGCTCCTCATCGACTCGGTGATCTTGCGACAAACCAAAACTCTGTTTGCCAACTTCGCAAGACGTAAAACTGATAATTAAATGGTCTCAATAAAGAATCCCTAATTAAAACCATAAACTTAATTTTGTAATTAATTAATTGTAATTTGGTCTACAAATAAAGAATCCCTAATTAAAACCATAAACTTAATTTTGTAATTATTTCTGAAACCTCTTAAATAAGTCTTTTTATAAATTGTTCCACGAAATTTAAATTAAACCCAAACATCACTTTCTTTAGAGTTGAAATAGTTTAAGATTTTCTTATTAGTTTTAGTAGCAATTGTGTCCAATAAATTTCAATTTCCCCTGCAAGTCCAGTTAAGAAATTTGGAAAACAAAAAATTTTTTTAAAATTGTGAGCGGTATACTTTTTCTTGATGGTACATATATCATTCGAATATGTTTTAAGTTCTTAATGTTTCGCTTCGAACCTTAAACACCACAAATATTTGGTTGGTCGCATTTTCTAATTAATGTCGGAAAGTGGACCGAAAAGTGATGTTTAGGCTTCAGGGTTGGTCCGCATAGATTTAGGTATAATTTGTGATGACACTATATTATTTCTATCAAGTGATCTAAATATCCATTGTTAAATTCTGATTTTAGTAACTTATCTAGAATATGAACTAGTTGTTGCGTGGTTGTGGGAGAAATCCATGTTCACATGCAACCACGAGATGGCTGCATGCGGACATGGATTGGATTGAGGGCTGGGAGCACCACCAAGTCGCTTGTCACAACTTAGTCGTAGTTCACAGCCAAGGGATTGGGGAAGGTTACAGGAGATAACTAGGGTGAGCGTTATAGCAGCCGTGCAGGCTTGTTCAGTGACCGAAGAGATGAGAGGGGCCCGCCTAGCTAGCCGTGCTTAGCTCGCCGGATCGGTGTGGGATCTTGCCTCACACTCCTCGGTACACTCACCCGAACATTTTGCGGGCACTCTTTAAGTCAATAAGACCAAACCGCGATTATTATAAAAAAGATAAATCGACAGATTTACACCCCTGACCAAAAAGCCTCTAGATGATCCGAGGCTTGTAGGGCTTTCCCTCCCCAACCAATGAATGCACCTTGCCCATCATTTGGTACAGTCCCAATATCCTTGGACATTTCTCCGGAGTTAGACGAATGGAGAGAGGATGTCGGGAGGGTTAGGTAACCTTTTAAAATTCACTTCATTTTGTAATGTGTGTTTATTATCAGTAAACACAATTCTTGGCAATTCTTAGAAATCCAAAAAAAATTTCACACCATAGATTTAAAAAAAAAACTAGCAGGGTTCGTAATTATAGAGATGTATAATCCAAGGGTTTGGCGTAATCCACGAGCTAAATTACCCTTATAACTGATGCATGCCAGATACCAAACAAAATTTTCTTACTGGAATTAACGTATGAATAATAGGCAACACAGACCGATCAGTTCCAAATCATTCGACTGATACAGGGAGATAATCAATAATTATTAATTAGAAAGAAACGATAACATTTTTAGTTTAATGTCCTTTTAATTTTAAGGTACTAGTTTGCCATTATCAATTCAATTAATGTACCTTTGTGTACCGTATGCAATAAATCAAAAAAAAAAATTTTTGAAACAAATATTAACTTATTTGCTACAAACTTCTTTACCACCATTTATATATATATATATATATATATATATATATATATATATATATATATATATATATATATATATAATAATTTTGCTATTAAAAACAAACCCAAAGACTTTTTAATATTTTCTTATTAAATTGAAATTTCTTTTAAAGCACACCAAGTAAAACTGTATTGTGTAATTCACTTTTTCTATAATTGTTAATTTTATCGTTATCAGGTGCAAGTAATAATCTACTCTAACGTAATTAGCGCATTTATCTTGTGACCGCTAAATCACCAGGAAATCATTTGCAATGTTTTATTTGCAGAGTTAAAGATAATTGCGCTAATGCTGTTAATTTCACCCTGATCGAATAATATATATATTTAATAAAAACAAGATAGAATACTTAAATGTCCACGTGGGTCCTCCTTTGTCCTTGTTCTTTCTGCCTTTTTCAGGAAATTCCCTAGTCTTCCTGAGACTTCGTCTCGTACTTGTTATGTCGTCCAATATCCTCTCGTGTTTTCTTTTATATTTTTTTTTGTTCACACTCTACAAAAACTCTTATTTTTTGGTTTAACTACAAAAGCGTGATTCTTTTGCTACGTCCAGAAAATTCGTTCCTTTCGGGCCAAGCCCAACCAGCACCTGCCACCACCAAACTCAAAAAAGCAAAAAGACGCGATCACAGCCGTCGCTCCTCCACTTACCCTCCGAATTTCTCCTGTTCCCCTCCAATATGGAGTGGGTGTCACCACATTGGAGAAGGAACCTGCCATATTTCGGAGTCAATCCGAAACATGGGCGCTAAAATATTTAAATTTTTACATTTAAAGGCAAATCCTGTAACTGCTTATGTGGAAGTACCTTATTAAAAATGACTCCAAATAATTCCCCTATATTTATTTATTTAAGCTTAATACAAGCTATTGCAACAAAAAATACAAAATAAAAATACAAAATACAAGCTATAACTTAATACTAATTCTACAGATTATAATAAATGATAATTAAGAATAAATAAATAAAAAGTATAAGCTACAATATGAGCTAAATACATTGATTACTGGGAGAAGGCGAAAGGAAGAAGAATTAAGGTATGCGATCAGGATCAAGATGGGCGGGGTCAAGATATAAGGCTTTGTGAAGGGATGATTTACTCAGATGGAAGTCAAAAGAGGAAAGGTCGTTGACTTTTCGTAACATTCTGGTAATTGGCTCGCTTTGACCGTAGTTTGTGCGATGGCGGTTGAGTCGGAAAAGGGGAGTGGACCTAAGGTTTTGGGGATTGGTATAGATGGGTAAAGATTGCAGGATTGAGGGGCAGTCTATGGCACCAGTTAATAATTGATAAATGAATAGAATGTCGGAAACATCACGACGCTTGCTTAAAGGTTGTAAGTCGATCAGTTTCAGACGGTTTTCATAGGGTGGAAGGTTGAATCTGTCAACCCACGGAAGATCACGTAGAGCGAAGCGAATAAACCTACGCTGGACAGATTCAATCCTATTAATGTGAGTTGTTTGTGTAGGAGACCATACCTGGCTGGCATATTCAAGGAGAGGTCTAACGAAGGAGACGTAGAGAGATTTGGAAACATAAGGATTGGAGAACTCTCTAGACCAGCGCTTCACAAAACCTAGCGCGGAGTTAGCTCTGTTAATTATGCTGTCAATGTGGGAACGGAAATTTAGTTCACTATCACAGATTATTCCTAAGTCACACAAAGAGGTAACGATAGGGACTGGTACGTCGGTTAACATATAGACTCTCGGGGTGGTGGTAAGTCGTTTGCGGGAATAAGAAATGGACTGGCATTTGGAGACATTGAGTTCAAGAAAGTTTTTCATGCACCATGTGGTGAAGGAATCGAGATATTTTTGCAGGAGAAGAGATTCGGAAGTGGAGGAGATATGTATTGTATGTATTGTGAGGATAAAAATCAATGGACCTAGGTGGCTGCCCTGAGGGACGCCGGAACGAGCGACAATAGGGTTAGAAATGGATGAGCTGAATAGAATATTGTACTGACGGTTGTTGAGGTAGTAGGGAGAAGATAGACTTACAGTGGAAGAACATGGAATCGCAGACCAATTGTTCGAATAGTTTAGGTATGGATGATAATTTAGCAATGGGTCTGTAGCTGGACACATCGTTCTTGCAGCCTTTTTTGAAGATGGGAATAATATACGAGTTTTTCCATAATTGAGGGAAAACACCTTGAGTGACCGAGAGACGAAAAAGCAAAGTAAGGGGTTGAACTAGATGCATAGCACACTTTTTCAGAACGATGGCCGGAATGCCATCGGGACCTGGGTGAAAGTCGTCCTCAAGCCTATTAATACTGGCGGCGATTAGTTCAGGATCAGGGTCAAAAGATGAAAACGACGTTTGAGTGCATTTGTCCATGAATGCAAAATAGTTAAGGTTGGGTTGTAGAGAATTGTCGCTGAAAGATTTACTGAAGAAGTGTGCAAAGAGATTAGCGATAACCTTAGGATCAGATGAAGAGGTATTCTCGAGATTTAGGGTGGAAGGGTAACCATTGGATTTCTTTTTAGAATTAATAAAGCTATAAAAACGCTTGGGGTCGGATATGAGGCTAGTTTCCATCCGTTGGAGGTACTCATGGTAGAGGGTATCACAACGTTCAGAGAAAGAGGTATAAGCAGATAGATAGGAAGAATAGTCCGACTCAGTCTGGGTTAGAAGAAAAGTTTGCCAACGTTTATTTCTCCTGTTGCAAAGAGAGCGTAATTCTTTGTCGTACCATACGGGGGCTGAGGAGTAGTTTTTACGAGCAAGAAGAGGGATAGATTGTGTAAGACAAGCGTGTATTTCCGAATAGAACGCCTCTAAAGCAACGTCAATTGGGAGATGTTGAGGGATATCGCCAATATTAGAGTTGAGGAGTAAGTGATTTAATTTGTCAAAGTCGCCCTTACGAAAATTGAAGGATAAAGAAGACTCGGAGCTTGAAACGGCATGAGGGTGCTTGTAGGAGAAAACGAGGAATAAAGGAGGATGGTGACGGTCGAGCGAGGAGAGAAGATGGCTGCTTTCTGCGACAGCCGAGTAAACTGGGTCTGAAGAAAAGATTAAGTCTAATTGTCTGTCCAGGAAGTTCCTGACTCCGCTTACTTGAAGGAAAAAGGCAGGAAAAACTTATGGCAGCACAACGAAAGGCTTCGACAGGTGTTTGAGCGATTAAGGAGGAACAATTTAAAACTGCAATCTGAAAAATGCCAATTTTTGAGACGAGAAGTGATATACCAGGGACACAAGTGCTCCAGCCAGGGCGCACTGCCCGACCCTTCGAAAACCGCCTGTGTATCTTCTTTCCCAGTTCCAAGGACAGTGAGACAAGTCCAATCTTTCCTGGGCTTAGTAAATTACTATAGGAAGTTTATTTCAAATTTCTCGAAGATAGCAGCACCCATAAATGCTCTGCTGAGGAAAAACACGAAATTTAAGTGGTCCGAACAATGCCAATTAGCTTTTGACTCGTTAAAAGGTGCTCTAGTCCAACCACCCTTGCTGGTATAGCCTGACTTCAACCAGCCTTTCAATTTGACAACGGACGCGAGTAACGAAGCCATAGGGGCAGTATTGTCCCAAGGGGAGGTTGGAAGTGACCACCCAATAGCCTACGCCAGCAGAAGTCTGAACGCGGCGGAAAGGCGATATTCCACCATCGAAAAGGAATTCTTGGCTGTAGTGTGGGCCGTAAGGAATTTCCGTTGTTACCTATTGGGAAGGAAATTCACCGTGTATACGGACCACAAACCATTAAAAGGGGTCCACAAGAGTAAAGACCCCGCATCTAGAATAGCGCGGTTCCAATTTAAGCTAGCCGAATATGATTTTAACATAGAATACAAACCAGGGAAATACAACACGAACGCGGATGCACTTAGTCGAATCCCAGAAACGCAGGAACTCACCGAAGTATCCATCACAACTAAAGCCGAGGTATACGGACCAAGGATAGCGAAGGAACCATTGAAGAAGTCTACTGCAGTACAAACCCGGCAGCATGAGCAAGACAAAATAAAAAAGATGAAACCCGATTTGATCGAATCACTTGAGAATGACACCACGGCGCGATGCCTGCCCCTCACACGAGCACAGACAAAAAGGGCACAAGAGAAAGCAGGGGAGGAAATTCAAGTACAACAGGAGGAAGATGACAAGGCTGAAATTGATAGTGAGATGGCGGGATACAAATCGACTGCAGGAAATTCAATAAGAGAAGAATCGAAATCCAATACGTTCGAAAGGGAAAAGCAGCAGACGGCGATTCAAAGTCTAACAAACCCGGAAGATATTAAGAAAGTGTTGAGGGATTTTCATGATTTACCTCTCGGTGGGCATCAGGGAATATGGAAAACATTTAAAAATATTAGCAGGGAATTTGCATGGAAGGGAATGACCCGGGACATAGCAGCATACGTGAAAAGATGTAGTCAATGTCAACGGAACAAGTGCAGCCCAAACACAAAGGAGGAGATGCAAATAACGGACGAGGCCAAACAACCATTCGACAAAGTATACATGGATATAGTGGGACCGCTAGAAGAAACACTGAAGGGAAATAAATATATATTAACGTTCGAGGACGATTTGACTCGATTCATGGATTTCTATCCCATTCAGGATATGGAGGCTGCAACAGTAGCCAGGATATTTTTCGATGAAATAATCACCCGATATAGAATCCCTAAGAAATTAGTCACGGATCAGGGTTCCAATTTTACTAGCGAGATGTTTAAACGTGTATGTAGTTTCCTGAAGATCAAGAAAGTGCAGACCACTGCTTACCACCCATAGAGTAATGGAGCCTTAGAGCGATCTCATCGTCCGTTGATAGAATATTTGAGAAATTTCACAGAAACAGGCATATTACGACACAAATGTGAGAACATTAAGAATAGGGGTAGGCGATAAAGTACTTCTTAAAAATCCGAACAAAAAGGGGAAATTGTCTGCAGAATGGTTGGGCCCTTATACGGTTCTTAAAATACCGAGTAAAGTGAATACGACTTTCCTCGTGGGGAAGAAAAAAAGAAGGGTCCATAACAATCGAATAAAACTATATATAACATAACAGTTTGATCCATGAAAAAAAAAAACTAAATGCAATAAGATAAGAAGTTAACACAATTACTACCAAACTAAAAAATTTCTTTTTTTCTTTTTAAAAAGAAATGGTATCGGCAAAAATTGTTTTATTTTGGTCGGTCTGGTGGTACACCGTGGGTGCAACGCCATTCGTCTTTGAACCTTTGAATCCGAAAAAGGGTTTACTTTTGGAATCAATAGGGATAGGAATGACCTACGAGAAAACCTGGAAGGTAATCACCACGATAGGCATTCCAGATTGGAATCCAGTACTAGAGTATCTAGACTATTGCGATGCAACCCTATTGGTGATTTGCGGTCTGAGAGGAGAAACCGCGGGAACTCGATGCAACTATTGGCATAAAGTAATAAGAAGGGATATTAGCGACATACAGGAGCAAAAAGCGGAGTTACACGGTTTCACGTCCAAACTCCGTAGACGTAGGGGTTTAGTGGACGTAGTGGGGAAAGTGAGCAAGTTTCTATTCGGTACAATGGATCATGAAGACTCGGAAAATTTTTTTAACAAAATTGAAGCCCTGGATCAAGAAACAGGGGAAAATTTTGAACTGATTACAAAAGAAATGACCCTAATTAAGTTAAATTTCGACACAGTAATGAATCCATTGAAGGAAATAGAAAAAGAACATAACTCGTAATCCTAGTTAACCAATTTATAGAAGAATACACTACAAATCTAGGAGAAGTAGAAAGAGAAATAAAGGGACTGCGGGTCCAGGGAGAGACCAGCGTGATTATGCTGGCAGTAATGTCCCACATGCAGAACACACAAAAGATACTGTCCCATTTGTTCAATTTAATGAATGCGTTACAACAACTTAAAATACACCCCCTACTCCTACGATCAGACGTTTTCAGAGACTTACATGGCAATATTACGAAACAAACTAACCTCAGTCCTAAGCTGAAGGACCCCGCTATATTAAATCAATTGATAAGCGTGAATTATCTGCTATTCGAGGACAGAATACTTATCAAAATAGATATCCCACTGGGAAAGCAAGAAGAGTACAGAGTACTCAGGATTCATAAGTATCCAATCATTACGGGGGATGGAAAATGCGCGACGTTGGACGTTAAACCAGAATACGTTTCAGCAAGTATGGAAACTAGGAGCATGCACACTTTCACGAGGGAGACGTTTAATAGGTGGTGCACGAAACTCAAATCATATAAGAACGAAAACCTGTATCTGTGCAAGGAAGGTGAACCAAAATCCATAGGTCCTCAATCACAAGATCAGTGTATAGAAGCTCTTCTTCAAAACTTTAATAACAGCAAGCCACAATGTCCAGCGCACATCCTGGCACACCCACCCTACCTTTTGACAAGATTGAATAAAGAGAACAAATGGTTATTTTCATCCCAAGAAGAAAAAGTACTACAGTCACACTGTGAAAATGGGACAAGCCAATCTCGGGTGAAAGGTAGCGGAATCCTAAGCATTAGCAATAAATGTGCGCATAGTATCATGGGAATTGCCAGTTGAAACCACCGAAACATTCGGGAACGCAAGCCGAACATGGGAAGACACACCGACGCCAATATTAACGTTCGACCTGGAAGCGGTACAAAACATAACCACTCAGGTGAAACCAATGTTAAAACACTCCAACATCCCGCAAAAATCGTTAGACGCGGCTGAGCAACAGACAATAGAGCTAACCAGTCAAGTGCACAGAGCTGAAAACTTTTAACTTCTAATTTTTCTTCTTTAAAAAAAAATAATTTTTAAAGATATATATATATATTTATTACCACTTATAACTTTTACAAAAAACTTAGCTTATAAATTATATTCAATTAAATTAAATACGTCGTTTAATTCGCGCGAGTAAATCCAAACTGCAACTGACTTATTTGTAGGAAGCAAATTAGGATAGCAAGATTTGAGGGATTTGTGCTGACTCGGATCTGTTGGGTCTGTATCAACGAGTTCTTGGTACTCACTTTAAGGTGGCAAACAATTCTTAGGAATTGTTTGTGCAAGTGCATATTTTGCAATGCAATTAATTGTTTGTTCACTGAATATAAACATCAGCGATTAATTTAGTTGAAGTGAACTTATGGAATTTTATGATAAGATGCTGTGGGAAAGGATTTGAAAGAGTTATATATTTTATATTATAGGAGGATTTTCTATTATAACACCCCCACCACTAGATTGAGGCTCCGCCGAAATTATTTTTACGTCAGTTTGGATTTTACATTCCTTTTTCTTTCTTAATTTTATAACTAACAATACAATTAAAATGCTGATAATAATTAACAAATTTATGCTTATTGTAGCTGAACTTAATTTCTTATTTTCTAATCTTATTTCCTCTATGAACTCTCTATTATAAATGTGTTTTAAATACAATTCTTCCAGTTCAATATTTTGGATAACTTTTTCTTCCTTTATTTTGGTAACAAAATTTGGTAGAATAATTTTGTCATAGATTTTTGTTACATAATTTTCAAATGTTCTGTTATTTAATTCTATTTTACAGTTTTTAAATTTTATTAAATAATTTCCACTGATTTTAACATTAGGTTGGTTACAATTTTGAACTAGGTTTGTTTCTTTAAGATTCTTAGTTATTAGGATGCCTTCTGTTATTTCTATTATCTCCTCCGTTCTTACTATTTGTTTCGGACAGTAGGTTTCTTTTGAATTTACTATATCTCTAATTCAAGAATTTTCTATTGAAACCAAATTTTTCTCTAAATTATCTTTAATTGGAAACTTATAAACTTCGTTGTTTTTATCTATTAAATATTCATTTTTTTCTAAAAATATAGATTTAAGAAAATATAGATTGGTTCTAGGTGTATTTTGGAATAGACCAGGTCGGAAATTTGAGGAATGAGAAGGACGATTATAATTTGATCTCTGTAAAGTCTAACTGTCACTTTAATGTTTTTGTAACTTTCGAAATCTGAAATGAATTCCAGTTCATTCATGGTTAAGATACTGTTAGAAAGGATGCCTAATCCACTAGTAAAAATGACTTGTTCTATATCATCGACATGGTTTCTTAAAAGCAGTATATCGTGGTTAGTATGATTAATATATTGCATTAATTGAATTTCATCTTCTATAGTTGCTATTTTGTCTAATAGTCCGTTATTATAATGGTTGAGGTATTGTTCTATAGTCCGTTGTTGATTTCGTATATGTATAGTAATATTTTGAATCTGATCTGAAAGTTCTTTGTTAATTAGAACTTGTTTATTATTTTCTTTAATTAATTTTCCGTTAGATTCTAAAAGTTTATCTAGTTTTTCTTTAATTTCAATCTCATCTGCATGGTCCATAGTGCCAGCTACATATTTTAAACCTACACCTAACATATCGATTAGTCCTCGTTTTTGTTTATGATGGGGTATCATATTATTTATTTTTGCTTCTAGGAGAACAAGACTTTGATTTATACTATTATACATTGGTCCTATTAATCCAGATTTTGGTTTAAGTGCTAACAGGTTATCTTTTATGTGGTCTTCCGTTATCATGAATTCGGTCACATTGACAATGTGTAGAATTTTCTTATAACATTTAATTAATTTCACATTTTCCACGTTGAGTGTTATATATCCGTTGTTGTTGTTTAGGTCATGTAATTGTATTTCTTGCGTTCTTGTTGGGACTACCGTCATCGTGATCAGTAGCAGTACTGAAAGTAACAGTATTTCCATTGTTGGTTCCTAAAACCAGACTTAATTATAATTTATTTATTATATAAGACAAAATTATAATGTTTGTATTTTTATTTTATATTGTTATAATATTTTATTTATTAGAAATTCGTTTTATTAAAATTTATTTATCTCTAACTGATTAATGTTTTATATTCTTATGTTAATATTTGCGTCTTGTTTTATTTCCATTCACACTCCCTTTTTAGCTTTAATGTTGGGATTTCTTCTATCTTGATATTTCTTTGCTTTTCTTACATGTGTCTTGTAATATTTTAGGTTGTTCTTAACATCTATTACATGTTCATCATCCAGTTTCTCCGCTTCAATCTTTCTATATTTACGATGGTTTTTGCCACCTCTGATTTCTTTAATGAAATTTGGACCTGGGTCCAGGCTGACATCATTTCTATTTGTATTCAGTTTGTTAATAATTTTTTCCTTTTTTTCAATAATTTTTTCACGTATGATTCCGTATTCGCTTTCGGTCACTTTACCGGTAACAAAATCTATTGGTTTTTTATTTGTGGTGTTATGGATTGTGTTGTTATAGTAACCTATAATCTTAACGATTTTTTCCTCAATCGTCTCGACGTCTTTGTTTTCGTCGTGTCGAAGAAGACGAAGGTGTTCATTTATGGTGTTGTGCAGCCTTTCGATATCGGCGTTAGAAGTATGATTACTATTTGACGTATAGTGAACTTCAATATTTCTTTCTCTAAGAAAGAAATTCTCTAAGAAATTCGTTGTCTGCGATTATTTTGGTTACGTTTCCATGGCTACTAAAGTATTGTAAAAGAGCCCGTCTGAATTCTGTCCAAGTACGACTGGAGATTTTTATCGCTTGAGCAAATTTGCTAAATTTATCTATTACCGTTAAGAAAAGTTGACCCTTTAAGGTATAGAAAACATCGATGTGGATCATTTCGTTAGGGGCGGACGGCGTATCAGTAATTTTGTACTTAATTTTAATTGGATTTCTTTCGTATTTTTCGAGACTACAAATTTCGCAGTTATTTATGAATTGTGTAATTCTAATTTTTAATTTCGGATTATAAATTTTTAATTTTAATTCTTTGAATACTTCCTCAATTCCTCGGTGGTTATTTCTTAAGTGTTCGATTTTTATTAATTCCGCTTATTTCTCTTCGTCGATTATATCTTCTAATACACTCAAACATCGTATTATTTTAAATTTACTATTAGTGGAAAAGTGTTCTAGATATGTACTCCTTAGTGTATCGTCTTCTATGAGAACGGAATTGAGACCGTTAGGGTTAAAATGGTTTTTTAGTAAAGCGGTGGCTGTTTGTACATCCAGCGATTTTGTGTAGATAATTGTTCTGTTTTAATCAAATATTTTCTTCTTCCTCATTCTCATGGATCCTGTATTGGATTTATGTATTTATAATTATTTGTGTTTTAAATATATTTAGTGATGAGTTACTGATGGGTATGTTATCCTCTTCCAATAGATTTAATTCTAAATTTTCAATGCGTGAAAGCGCATCAGCATTACTGTTCTTTACTCCCCTTTTATATCTAATTTCATAGTCAAATTCTCACAATCTTAATCTCCACCTAATTAGCTTAGAGTTGGGTTCCTTTATTTTAATGGTTTGTGATCAGTTTCAATGATGAATTTTCGACCGAAAAGATATGGACGGAAATATTTTGTCGCCCACACGATCGCCAACAATTCCTTTTCAATTGTACTATAATTGATTTCATGATCGTTCAGAGTCCTGCTAGCGTAGCAAACAGGATGATTGTCCTGAGAGAGCACTGCTCCAAGGGCATATTGGCTAGCATCCGTTGTTAAAGTAAAAACTTCTTCGAAATCTGGGTACCGCAGGATTGGGTCACTGACGAGAAGTAGTTTTAGGGTCTCGAAACTCCTCTCGTACTCTGGGTCGGCAATATTTATCTTGGCATCTTTTTTCAAGAATTTTGTCATGGGTTTTGCTATTTTTGAATAGTCTCTAATGAATTTTCTATAATAATCCGTTAATCCCAGGAATTGTTTTATTTGTTTGCTTGTTTTGGGAATTGGGAAATTTTTCACACACTCTATCTTTTTAGGATTGGGTTTTGTACCCTCTTGTGTAACAATGTGACCCAAAAACTCGGTTTCTTTCTTAAGAAACTCGGATTTATCCAGTTGAACTTTAAGATTCACTTCTTGTAATCTTCTGAATATTATGTTAAGGGAGTCTAAATGTTCTTGTAAGGAGGTCGAGAATATAATGATATCGTCCAAATAAACCAAGCAAATTTTGTTTATAAAATCGTGCAATACGCTATTCATTAAGCGTTGAAATGTGGCTGGGGCTGTCTTCAGTCCAAGTGGCATACGTAAAAATTCATAGTGGCTATTTTCCACACTAAAAGCGGTTTTATGGATGTCCTTTTCATTAATCTCTATCTGATGAAAACCTTTGGCTACGTCAAGCGTAGTGAAATATTGGCATTTCCCTAGCTTGTCCAGAATTTCATCAATATTTGGAATTGGGTATTTGTCATCAACCGTTACTTCGTTCAGCTTACGGTAATCGATGACCAGTCTCCATTTCGATTTTCCACTGGCATCGGCCTTCTTAGGTCCAGATAGGTGCGGAGTAAGGAGAATTACTTGCACGGATGGTTCCATTTTCAAGCATCTCCTGAATCTGATTCTCGACTTCTTTTTTATGATTGTACGGATAGCGATATGTTTTACGATGGATCGGAATGTCGTTTGTAGTCCGAATCTCATGTTTTATAGCGCTAGTAAACGTAAGGTTTGAATTTTCTTCATAGAAAATCCCATGGTAATTTTTCACTAGTTTTATCAAAGAATTTCCCTCTTCTTTATTTAAATGATCGATCCTTAGTTGATTAAGAAGCGGTTTATGTTCCTTAGTTTCTATTATATTAAAATTGTGGTGATCCACCTTCTCTACCTCCAGGGGTTGAATTAGTAATTTAGAGGCATTTTTTAATATTTCCACTTTTGCACGGATTTTATAATCTTCAATGTTATAAATTCCTTCTTTAATGGTAAGCGAACTATCTTTAGTTCGCTCTTCCTCTAAATATCCTAGCCCATCCTTTTGAAGTACAGGCAGGTTCAAATCAACAGTTTTATAGTTTTCTTCTTTACATTTCTCGTGTAATTCAAAGTGAAGTTTAAGCTTATTTTCACTTGAAGTAAGAATATTATTTTTATAGTCTATGTTTACTTGAAGTTGACTTAGGATGTTGTTGCCAATTATCCCGTCGTATTCTGTGTGAAACTTACAAACTAATAGCTCTATTTTATTTGAAGGATCGCCTCATTCAGCGAATAAGGGTATTCTGACTTTCTCTTTAATTTCTATAGTATGGTTGAGGGTTTTTAATTTAAGAGCTTCTTTAAGTTCTACTCTCCATCTTGGATGGCAAAGATTGGGATTTATAATTGAATGTGTAGCTCCCGTATCTATTATAAATTTTAATGGAATTGTCTTTGATTTGACTATTATATAGGGAAGCTTGGGTCTGAGGCTAGAGATTGAAAATTTTGACATTCGGAACGATCTTGTATATCTGGGTGAATATGTACTAAATTCACTTCCATTGGCTCTGGCCTACAATTTCAGCACCGATCAGCCACACCCACCCGGAGATGAATCCAATAATCACTCAGAAGCCACCCACACCGCCGCCATCCCAAGTGAATGAACGACGCCATAATGATCAAAGACAAGTAAGCTTTTACGAGACAAAAATGGATAAGGTTCCGAAGAGACCCGCACCAATCAGGGAGCCAATCTTGACACGCGCACCGTCCATCAGACTACCCAGGTACACACAAAACCATTAGAAATTAAGAAAATTAATACATCTTTATTTTTTATATTTTTATATTATATTATTTAAATAAACCAAAATTTTTTTATATACAACCGTTGTTTTATTGTATTTACTAAAGCAGTGACTGACAAGGAAAGAACCGCCGGTGAGTAAAATATGAGTTCAAAATACTCACACCCCAAAGAGGCGGTCTATCGAATAATAAAGAAAGCTCTCTTAGTGACTTTCATTTTACTTGATTTCAGCCATGGAGAACCAGACCTTCGTAAACTTTTGTTTTATTTTTACGGAACTTGACCGTGGAAAGGAGCAAACAATCGCCATTACCAAAGTCAAAGCTTCCATTTTAACGAAGATCAGTAGTAAAAGTTTCCCAGAAAAGCTTTACGAAAGCTTAAGCTCACAAAAGTAAAAAGCTCCAATGCAAAGGTTGAAGTCAAGGGAGAAAAGTTTAAACAAAAAGCTCACACTCAGCCATGACACACACTCAGATTATTTTGGAGGAGTTTAGAGGTATCTGGAAATGTAATCTCCAGAAATAATCTCTCAGGAAAATTTAGACAATGAGATATACAGGACATTACAAAATGATATGTACACTACACGAAAATATGTCTTAATAATAATAATAATAAAAGAAAAAAAACAACAATTGTTACTGTACGGGTTTGGGAATCCATGCTCACAGGCCACCAACAGATGGCTGCAGGTGGGCATGGATTTAATTGAGGGTTGTGAGCTCCACTAAGTTGTTGGTCACAACTTATTAGTACTCACAACCAATAGGGATTTGGAAGGTTATGGGGAATACCGGGGTGAGTGTAAGTTGCCGTGCAGGCTTGGACGGTGACCGAAGAGGTGAGGGGCCCGCCTAGCGAGCCGTGCTAAGCTCGTCGGATTGGGGTGATTCGTATAAAATGTTAATTGCGGTTTCCAAATCACTTGGTCCCCTGCAATATAAAATCGACTTCATTGGTTCTGGGATTTTATTCTTAAAGATGTTTAAGGCCGAATTAATTTTGGTTTGTAGAGTTAAGTTTAAATGTTTTTGACTTAAGCTGTTGTCGTTACCTGTTTTTATGTTAAGTCTCCTTAAAATGGTTCTAATTTCGTTGTATAGATCATGGCTATTTGTTTTAAAAATTACGCTTCTCATCGCGTCAAAAAGTTGGTCTACTGACTTTCTATCACCAAAATTATTATTTAAAAGGGCTTTAGTTTCTGTCCAGGATCTAACATGATAATTTATTTCAACTACTGCTCGAGCTCTACCTTTTAGTTTAGATTTTATAGTGTCAGAAAATATTAGTTGTGATAGTTCGTCAAAAGTCTGTAAAGTCGGGTGTATTCTATCTATTAAGTCGATAAAGTTTTGCAAATGATTGGGGTTCCCGTCAAATTCGGGTAATTTGGACAGGTATTTTAAGGGATCGATTGTTATTGACTGACGTGTGGCTGTATTAATCGCATCAATGCGATTCCTCATGGTTTCTATTGTAGCTTTCAAATTGTCACCTAACTGTCCTAAATTGTCACCTGATTCCGTCATTTTAAATATAGTATAAACACGAAAGGAGATCGAATCACTCAATATTATGAATCAAATAAAAATATGCAGAAATATCAATATTTTTAAACTAAAAATTAACTTTTAATTCTAACTAATGAAAAGATTATTTATATATATTATAAAAAAAATTTGTTGAATGTTACTTGGTATCTTCAGCTTCGGTTGTGTCCTCCTTGGATGAAAGGGCGTTGTAATATTTCACAATTGAACGACTTCTGGAATTGCAGAATCCTTGGGTAGATACTGTTGTCTTCTTAGATAGCAGCTTTTCAATTTAGTGCTGATTTATGGTTCATGGAGTTCCTTATGTACTGTTGTTTTCTTGGACAGCAATTTTTTCAGTTAATTGTATAGATAATTAGCTCACACTTTTTTTACTATTTTAAAAGTATTTTGCAGCACAGATCGATTTACAAATCTTTTTGTATCGATGTTTATTTAACTGCACAGGTTGATTCTTATCACCAAAAAAAATTAAATTTTTATTACACAAATCATATTGTGTATAGTCACTCAGAAATTTCAGCTACACAAATCTTTTTGTGTAAAATCACATAGAAATTTCAATTACACAAATCATATTGTGTGGAGTTTTGGATTACACATTAAAGTATAGATATACAAGAAACGAGCACAATTGTACCCAAATCTTTCTGGGTTACGTAACTTTTTAATTTATCACTCTAATGATTAATTACACAACACACAAATGCCCGAATCTATGCGTATCCTACCGACTGCGCCACTTTTAACTTCTAATTTTTCTTCTTTGAAAAAAAAAGAATTTAATTTTTAAAGATATATATATATTTATTACCACTTATAACTTTTACAAAAAACTTAGCTTATAAATTACATTCAACTAAATTAAATACGTCGTTTAATTCGCGCGAGTAAATCCAAACTGCAACTGACTTATTTGTAGGAAGCAAATAAGTATAGCAAGATTTGAGGGATTTGTGCTGACTCGGAGCTGTTGGGTCTGTATTAACGAGTTCTTGGTACTCACTTTAAGGTGGCAAACAATTCATAGGAATTGTTTGTGCAAGTGCATATTTTGCAATGCAATTAATTGTTTGTTCACTGAATATAAACATCAGCGATTAATTTAGTTGAAGTGAACTTATGGAATTTTATGATAAGATGCTGTGGGAAAGGATTTGAAAGAGTTATATATTTTATATTATAGGAGGATTTTCTATTATAACACTGAAACTCGTCGGTTACAGCGGCTGCAACAACAGCATTTCGCAACACACATAGGTATGTCCACCACCATAATAGTCTGTATTATAATCTTGGCAGCATACGCATTATATAGAAAGAGAAGACAGGCCAAAGATACTACAGAAACCGAACAGAGACCACAAATAATAACAATTTCAGCACCGATCAGCCACACCCACCCGGAGATGAATCCAATAATCACTCAGAAGCCACCCACACCGCCGCCATCCCAAGTGAATGAATGACGCCATAATGATCAAAGACAAGTAAGCTTTTACGAGACACCAATGGATAAGGTTCCGAAGAGACCCGCACCAATCAGGGAGCCAATCTTGACACGCGCACCGTCCATCAGAATAGCCAGGTATACACCCAACCATTAGAAATTAAGAAAATTAATACATCTTTATTTTTTATATTTTTATATTATATTATTTAAATAAACCAAAATTTTTTTATATACAACCAAAAAGTTTGTTTTATTGTATTTACTAAAGCAGTGACTGACAAGGAAAGAACCGCCGGTGAGTAAAATATGAGTTCAAAATACTCACACCCCAAAGAGGCGGTCTATCGAATAATTAAGAAAGCTCTCTTAGTGACTTTCATTTTACTTGATTTCATGGAGAACCAGACCTTCGTAAACTTTTGTTTTATTTTTACGGAACTTGACCGTGGAAAGGAGCAAACAATCGCCATTACCAAAGTCAAAGCTTCCATTTTAACGAAGATCAGTAGTAAAAGTTTCCCAGAAAAGCTTTACGAAAGCTTAAGCTCACAAAAGTAAAAAGCTCCAATGCAAAGGTTGAAGTCAAGGGAGAAAAGTTTAAACAAAAAGCTCACACTCAGCCATGACACACACTCAGATTATTTTGGAGGAGTTTCGATGTATCTGGAAATGTAATCTCCAGAAATAATCTCTCAAGAAAATTTAGACAATGAGATATACAGGACATTACAAAATGATATGTACACTACACGAAAATATGTCTTAATAATAATAAGGCCACCAACAGATGGCTGCAGGTGGGCATGGATTGGATTGAGGGTTGTGAGCTCCACTAAGTTGTTGGTCACAACTTATTAGTACTCACAACCAATAGGGAATTGGAAGGTTATGGGTAATACCGGGGTGAGTGTAAGTTGCCGTGCAGGTTTGGACGGTGACCGAAGAGGAGAGGGGCCCGCCTAGCGAGCCGTGCTAAGCTCGTCGGATTGAGGTGAGTTCTTGCCTCACACTCCACGGTACACTCACCCGAACAATTATTGCGGTCCTTATAGGCTGAAGACCAAATAAAAAGGAATGCACAAAGATACTGAGGGGAATAAAAAAAAGGATAAAAAGAAAACCGATATTATGCTCCTGACGAGAAGCAACCTCAGCCTCCAGCTGGTATGAGGCTTATCGGGCTAACCCTCCCCATTCTATGACTATGTCACGCCCTGTATTGCGACATAGTCCCTATGACCTCGGATAGTTGTCCGAGCTAAATGTTAGAGAGAGAGATCGCCCGGAGGAATTTGGCTAATTTCACTCACTCCATGATTCACTGGGTGGATAGGGAAAAATAAAAAAAATTGGAGGAAAATACGTGGGGTTAGTTTAATTTACTTTGAATTCAGCGTACTGCTCATATACGCTATGAAACGTTTTAATCACTAAGGGGGGGGGGGGGGCAATTCATACACAGATTTAGCTCACTAGCTAGGGATTCGGATTATAGCGCCCTAATAGCCATGATGATGCCTAAGTTGAGCTTGAAAACCGCGTTTTAAAATATGGAACAAGTTCAATAAAAAAAATTTCCCAATTTTAAACAGCTTTTCTTGAAAAAAATAATTTTTGAACGTTAGATTCCGTTTGTCCTTCGAATGCACGTAGTGGTTATGGTAGTTACATCAAGCGCACCTTGATTTTTTTTTTGAACTCAACATAAGCCTATGAAAACTATTAGCAATAACCGGTACCGTATATTATCAAAATTGATAAAAAAAACCAAAAAAAAACTTACAATAATCTAAGACTAAAAATTCCAAAAATTATAAATCTGAAACCTCATGCCGAATTATTAAATGAAGTTTTAATTGAATTCCATATACTAGAAAAGGTCTAAATGCGGAATTTTTTCTTTTAGTTTAAACCTAAAAACAACCAAAATAACTTGTTATTTCTCTCTACGCTCCCGTAACCCCTTGTAGGTCCTGGGACGGGAGAAGAGCTTCACCCAATTCAAGACAACGATTGCAACCTGCTACATGATTAAAGGAAATATACAGATAACCTAAAGTAATTGATTTAATGAAATCACCAAATCTCTATTTGATTTTCACCAACTTGTCCAATTTATGATGTGTATGTCAACGACAGTCAATCCCCGTTTAAAAAAAATATTCAATTAAACAAACTTACAACTACATTGATACCTTAAACGATTATGAGATCAAACAATAAATGCTAGCAGAATTCAATTTTGTTCGCAGAAAGAAAAACTTCGAGAAAATTTTAACCAAATATTTATCTTCAAAGACTAAAGATATCCAACAGAAAGAAAATTTTAAACTAAAGAAAAAAGGAATGAGACTTAGAAGTCATGATCAACACAGCTCGATTTCACTTAATTAACTCAGATTTCAGCTGCCTTGAAATATCACTTAAGCAAAGGAAAATTTATCAAACCAAAAGAAACGTTATATCTTAGTGCTATTGGCACTCTCCATATATTTCAGATACTGGCGTTATCTATATTTCATAATTTATACGGTATTTCACGAAAAATATGCTATTGCATGTAAAAAGTTTATATTGTTAATTTTATTCAAAGATATCTATATTCATTCAATTGCTACAAGTTAAGAAAATGCGACTTAGAAGTCATGATCAGCACCGCTCGATTTCACGTAATTAACTCAGGTTTCAGCTGCCTTGAAATCTCAGTTAAGCAAGGAAAATTTATCAAACACAAAACGTTATATCTTAGTGCTATTGGCACTCTCCATATATTTCATATACGGGTATTATCTATATTTCTTAATTTATACGGTATTTCATGAAAAACATGCTATTGCATGTGAAAAGTTTATATTGTTAATTTTAATCAAAAATACATTCATTCAATTGCCATAAATTTTTATAAAAAAAGGAATTTGGTTACCTTATATCCATTTTACTATTTTTTTCTTTTTTTCCAACCTGTTTCCTTCCCTTGAGGAATTCTCCTCTGCTTTCCACTTGCTCGAGCACGTGCCGCCGTCTTACAATCCAATAAAACCGTGGCGATCCGCAAAGTCGCCACCTCTTTAGGGGTTTCTGTCGGCACCTTTTCAAATTTTCTTTTTTCTTTTTTCCTTTTTTTGTCTCCAGTTGATTTCCTTTTTTTCTTCTTTTTGTTTTCTGTTCTGTCACTCTGCTGAAAAAAAAACTCGAGGAATAACCCACCTTTACAATCCTCAACCACACACCAAACTGACAATGCCGGCTTAACCTCTCTTTTCTTCTGTTGTCGGCCCACACCCCAGCCGTTCCACTTTTTATGTCTATTTCTTGTGTTAGTTTGCTGGATATCGGACCAGCTGCGCGATGATCGCTGGATTCCTAATTCTTTTTTGAGATGTTTTTATTGCAGAACTTCGGGCGTTAGGAGACTCGACTTGATGCTCACATAACACAATCGGCGTACTATTCATGTCATTGACGCGCGCGAAAAGCTGACGGAGGGAATTGCTACATGGATAACCCAGTTACTCGATTCAATTGCGAGTCAAGGCAGAAGAAATTACTTCACGGTTGAGGTAATGACAAGTGACCGATAAACAGCATTGCAGCATTAAGCTGAGGTTATGTTTTTCGAGGAAATTGTCGGCATGGTTAACCCATTGACTCGGTTCTAATTGTTTACAATTGAACTGTGAGTCAATGCAGAGGTTATTTCCTACAAGTGAAATTACCTCACGATTGAGGCAATGACCAGTGACCGATAAAACGCATTACAGCATTTAAGCTGAGGTGATGTGATAGATTCTGGGTCACTGGTATGTCGCGAAACATGATTTGTAGGTACACAATTGGCAACCAGGAAATCTTTAATCGAGGCGTTGGAAATAAACGCGTTAAGTAAGTATTTTACGTCTGCGATCTGGATCTTAATGAAAAAATCTTTTCGGAAAATGTTAACAGCTTTTGATCTAGACAAAGTATTAAGATCAATATACTGTTTGAACCAATTCAATTATCTAAATCAAAGAGGCCTAAAAATGCATGAAAACTTCAGTCCATGCTTTAAACATTTTTGGAGAATTCATTATGTAATGAAATTTGCCTCCTAAGTCAGCTATCTATTTTCTTGAGCCTAATTCAGGGTTCTTAATATCATTTGCGCAAAATGGTAGGTTATTGTGCAAGTCAAATATGTAAAATGACGTAGTCAAGTGAAATGCGACGAAAAATAAAGTAAAGCGACATTTCAAAAACCTGTGCTAACTATCCACTATGAATTTATATTCGTGTGCTGCCGACGAGATATAGAAATCATCTAGGTGGAAAAATGGTAGGAACAAATTACGTTTCCTCTGAGCCTCGCCCGGAAATATTTTCTTTTTAATTACCAACCCTAAATAGCATTACAGATACAAACTAAACCGAACTATTGGTTTGAATTGAGTTCACAATGTGTACACATATTGTTACATGACCATAAGTAACCAATCACATGCAAAATTATTTAATTAACCCTCTAGCCACAAAATATCCAATCTATGCGTGTAGTGTTTTTTTGCACCCGAGAGATAGAAATCATTTTGGTGGAAAATTAGAGGGGACAATCCCCCTCCCTTGCGATCCTTTGCCATCAAAAACCTGTTTGGATAGACTCAAAAGAGTACCGTTCGTACAAGTGCGTTGGCTAACTCGAATATTATATGTAGCTCCTTTGTCTGAAGTTGCAGAAGAAAATAATTTTGAGCACCCTCAATAAGTCATCTGAGTCAAAACCCAAATTATTGCACCCAAATGTAGAATCCCTGCAAAACGATTCAAACACAAGTGAATTTCTAAAAGTTAATAATCACTGATTAAAACAGCGTTAGTATCAACAATCAAATCAAATCAGTACCTACAATCACTTTATCTTTAGACAATGAAATACACTTTATTGGAAGTTTTTAAGTGTTTTGCGTATTATTTATTTACCTTGTTTGAAATACATGTTATTGGAAGTCTTTAATTGTTTTGCGTTTTTCCCGAAACTACTTGATACCCGTATTTAGCACGAAGATAGGAATTGGTGACAGAATAACAGACGTATAGGTGAATTTTGATGTTTTCATTGGGATGAAATGTGAATCAAATGAAATTGTTTTTAATGTCATTGAGTATGGTGAAAGATTGTACAAACGAGTTCAAAAAAATAAATGTCCTAGCAAAAGCCGTTACCACTGGCTTAAACAACTTTCCGGTAACAATTTCTGGAATAAAAACAAACGGAACTTACTTACTTACTTTGATTTCCGTCACTTTCAGGTCAATAATAAAGAAAAGAACAAAAAAAAATTTTTTTGTAATGCTTAATCATTTTGTAGCAAAAGATATTCATCTAAATTTAAATTTGTATATTGGAAAAATAAAACGAATGCTCGTAGTTAGGATATAGTGAATAGTTTTGTAAGGATAATTTTTTATATTGGAAGCTTTGTATCTTCATAAGAGTAAATAGTTTTTAATCATGTTCAGGTATAATGAAAATTTTGGACTAGTAAGTCTTTTTTATCTTTGTAATAATGATTAAATTTTTTAATAATAATTCTCTGTACCTTTGTATTTTTCTAACAATTACATTTTATATAAATATAATAAATAATATGGAAAATAGTACTCTTATGTAATTACGATTAATTTAGTATTTGATTTTTTTCACTATGTAAAAAAAAAAATGTTTTCAAAATGTTTTTTTTTTCCTTGGAGGGTGGAGGAATGTTGTATTCCGTGCAGGTGTAGATTCGTCTCATGAGCGAATCTTTATCACGGAAGCAGATTTTCACAACTGTGGTAAAACACAGAAGTGAAAATCTTTCCGTTGTTTAAAAAGTTTTGCTACTGAGGCGGAACACCTGTGCGAAGTCAAGATTCTTCATCTAACCGGAAGAAGAATGTTGACAAAACATTTTGGAAAACAGAATCTTCTTTTAAGATTCTGAAGTAACGTTAAGGGAGTAGTTGCTAAAACGTTGAAGGGAACAGTTGATACTCCGTAGAGAGTAGTTCTTTATACATAGAGACGAAGTAAATAGTGTCAAATTTCACCTGCACGAAAGGGTTGCAAATTGTCTTGCAAATAGAGTTGAATTTAGTAATTAATCAAGAGTTAATCGGAGAAATTTGTTGAGTGTAAAAAGAAGTAATTCTCGTTAATAAAGAGATTGTGTGAACTAAAGCATAAGTCAATAATATTCTCGTTAATAAAGGAATTGTGTAGACTAAAGTCTAAGAAAGTAAAAAGAGGAAACTCTCGTTAACAAAGAAATTGTGTGAACTAAAGCATAAGTCAATAATATTCTCGTTAATAAAGGAATTGTGTAGACTAAAAGTCTAAGAAAGTAAAAAGAAGAAACTCTGGTTAATAAAGAAATTGTGTGAACTAAAGCATAAGTCAATAATATTCTCGTTAATAAAGGAATTGTGTAGACTAAAGTCTAAGAAAGTAAAAAGAAGAAACTCTCGTTAACAAAGAAATTGTGTGAACTAAAGCATAAGTTAATAATATGAAATGAAATAAAACTGGTTATCAAGAAATTGAGTTTTCCTTAGTCAGTGTGGAAATAGAAGAAGTGAGAGTTGTTTGTCACGTCCCTCTGGAGAGAAGTTGTAACTCTCCCAGTAACATCAACGCAAAGAAAATACAACATAAGGAACAATGCTTTCCAGTAAGAACGCTGACACGACACATCATACCCGCTAAATCTACATGCTTCGTCCAGCTTACCAGTCCGATGCTAAGTGAACATCAAACGTTCCTACTGACCCCTAAGAATACTCCTGCCGAGCTTTGGATTTACCCAGCCGTACACCGTTCACAAAGTGGAAACTTAATGGCTCGCATAACAAATTTGTGTCGAGAACCCATTGAATTAAAGCCTGACACTAGCTTAGCAACTGCCGAAGTGGGCACCCGCGTCGAGATATTACCAAAGGAGTCGTTTTTCGAAAAGGAAGAGCTATTACCGGATTTGTACGAATTATTCCAAGAAGCTACACCGAACCTTAATTGTCGACAACGAGTAATTTTAATGAAACTATTGAGTCAGTATCAGGACATTTCTGCATATTCGAAAGCAAACTTGAGACGAACATCTATTCTTCGTCAGACAATTGACCTCGGCGACCATAAACCCATTAAACAACCTAACATGCGACTTCCACTGGCTAAGCGAGAAGAAGCGAAAAAATTGTTACGAGAGATGGAGGACTTAGGCATAATCTCCCCATCTTGCAGTCCTTGGTCGTCCGCTATGGTGCTTGTGAAGAAGAAAGACGGCTCTACACGATTCTGTGTTGACTATCGGCGTTTAAATCATATCCCCAAAAAGGACTCTTATCCACTTCCTCGGATCGATCTGACGCTTGATGCCTTGGCAGGATCCAAGTGGTTTTAGGCTCTTGATTTACAGTCCGGGTACTGGCAAGTCAAAGTAGAAGAAAGGGACCGCGAGAAGACAGCTTTCACCACCGGCCTACTATAGACGTTCCGTGCAAAACTTCTCGATGATAGCGAAGCCCCTTACAGAGCTGACAGAAAAAGGACGCACATTTTGTTGGTCGGTTAAGTGCCAAGAGGCCTTTCAAGCGTTAAAATGTAAACTTTGTACCGCACCAATATTAGTTCAGCCCGACTAAAATCTGCCGTTTATCCTAGATACCGACGCTAGTGAACACGCCTGGGGAGCGGTACTAACGCAGATCAGAGACGAAGTTGAATATTTCATTGACTTTTATAGCACAAGTC
This sequence comes from Leptarthrus brevirostris, assembly GCA_964036015.1. Taxonomy (NCBI): domain Eukaryota; kingdom Metazoa; phylum Arthropoda; class Insecta; order Diptera; family Asilidae; genus Leptarthrus; species Leptarthrus brevirostris. The sequence goes on from OZ038371.1 coordinate 75,889,092, forward strand.
AAAACTGCTGCATAACGAGAAAAGAGTTGGTTGCAATAATTAAGATTTGCGTACACGTTGGATAGAACGGTTACAAGCATACGATTTCGAGATTGTACATCGCCCGGGAAGTAAACGTAACAACGCTGATGCGCTATCTCGTCGTCCATGCGCCACTCCAGATTGTGCCTACTGCCAACGGCTTGAAGAGAAAGATGCCATCACCGTTCGCTTAATTACAGCACAGGAGGATGTAGCCGACCATCAAGATTCTGATCCAACTCTTAAATGCCTGAGAGAATTGCTGCGATCGGAAAAACGGCCAGAAAAAGACGAAATCAAGGGTTTCAGCCCTGAAATTAAAGCCTACTGGACACAGTGGGCTTCTCTGCGACTAGATAAGAACGTTTCCATCCGTTTAATTGATCAAGAAAATAGCGCTATAAAACAAATGTTAGTACCCATGTCTTTACGAAGCACGTACTTAACCAGGTCCACGATTCACCATCCGGCGGGCACTTTAGGATAGCCAAGACATAGAGTAAGTTACGGCAGAGGTATTAGTGGCCAGGCTGCAGTATCGATGTAAAGGATTGGTGTGTCGGATGTACACAATGTCATATTGCAGCCGCTTCCAAGGACGGATCAAAATAATCGTTATCTAGTGGTATGCGCAGACTACTTCACTAAGTGGCCGGAAGTCATCCCTGTACCTGATCAGACGGCAGAAACAGTAGCAGATCCCTGATAGCAGCGGTATTCAGTCGATACGGAGTTCCACTTCAGCTGCATTCCGATCAAGGTCGCAATTTTGAAAGTGCCGTCTTTCAAGAAACCCTTAAACGCTTTGGAATTCAAAAAACACGTACCACTGCTCTTCATCCACAATCTGATGGCTTCGTTGAAAGGTTTAACAGAACAATTCTTGACTACCTGGAGAAATTTATAGATGCGCACCAACGGAATTGGGATGAGTTTATCCCATACTACCGGTCCAGCATACAGGACAGCACAAAACAAACTCCAGCTCGCCTATTGTTTGGGAGAGAATTAAGTTTACCGCTGGAGATGGTCATGGGGACTAAACCAACTGAAGCTTTGTCAACAAGTCAGTACGTAGAACGACTCATCGATACCCTAAATCACATTCATGAGCACAACCGCGCGATGTTATCCTATATGGGTCGTCGAATGAAGACGTACTATGACTTGCGTTCTTGCGATCGTAAATACGACTGTGGACATTTTGTATGGCTATATAATCCGCAACGCGCTACTACATGTCGACAGATTGGTAAACTGCGTACACTACATGTCGACAGATTGGCACCATATCGCGAGCGGGTTGAAGAGCGCAACGAGAATATAACCGGTAGCGAACGTTCGTAGAATAAATACTTGGTGATACGCGCTCTGTTAAGCAATCAAGAGGAGACCAGAAGTTGATATGTCTCTTTTTTTCACAGATTTTATCCGCTGGGATGGAACTTCAAGCTTTTAAGGGGGGAATAGTGTTACAAGACGACTCACCTGTTACGCTGAAATAGTTTCACCTTATAGAAACACTTATCAACATGAATAGCATTCATCCTTTGACGCGTCCTGGTTAGAAGAAACCCTTATCCCCTGTAATGTATGCTGCAACGATGAAGGAACACGACAGGATGATCTTTAGCGCCGCAAGCTTCTAAAACGATAAAGAAAACTATAACGAAACAAGTCAAACCGAAATTTGAAAACACAGAGCAACCCATAACCTCAAAAAAATTTTAACTGATTTATATACAAAAGGAGACACTAAACACAAAATAAATAATTTTCGCAAATAACGTCAAAAATAAACATTTGAATTATATAAAAATTAGTAAATTTTTTGCCAAAATAAAATTGTACACTAGATGTCACTTACCTAGTTTGTAATAGATTGTGTCATTCCGAAAATTCGGATATGAAAAACCTATAAAAAGGCACACCGTCATATTAAACTCTCTCTTCCTGTCGAAATATAATGAAGATAAGTGGCTCAACTAACTTCTTTTATTTTTAAAAACACTTATCCAAGTTGTAGCACAAGTTTAAAAAAGGGGAATTCTAACAGTGGAGAAGAAAATTTGCACTACCTGTGTGAATTACCTAACAAAAATTTGCACATCTCACACGATACACTAAGTTAAAAAACAGAACATAATCCATTCAACACGTGTACCGAAGTTCCAGGTTAGCTCCACTGAAAAAGGATTCACCAGGACTCGAAAGTGTGCAGTTCAACGAGCCCAAGGACTAGCGCCGACCAGGAAAGCTGTCTAACCTTCGATAGGGTTTACACATAACACTAGATTGAGATCAATCCAGCAGTATCGCATCAAATACAACCCCAAGCACAGTCCTATCCCCCTTTACACACAACACAAATTTAACAACAGCACACAGGTACACAAAATCACAGGTAACAAGCTAAAGTTTCCTCGACACTACTTTTTACACGGTCTTTAAGAGAACAAGAAAGTGAGGCGAGATCAGGAAATTCTTCTGCTACGCCTGTGGTCAACCTGGAGTGGTGTCTGCTAAGTTCTCCAAGTGTAACCTGGAAAGTTTCAAGGCGAGGACGACATAGGGGACCCCACTCGCCGACGATGATAAGGAAGGCGACTTCGACGACCCCTGATTCCTTCTACTATAATACAATCCACCCAGACTAATCCTAGTGCCTATACAGATCCTTTTTGCCTCATGCGAGGAATGTGAGACTTCCTCTCAACCGAAGAAGACGACGCTGGAGAAGATTCTGGGAGAGAAAACGATACATGAAAAATTTGTTTTCATGAATCGTTTGCAGCCCAAAACGAAGTGGATTATTTTAGTTTCTTAATAAAAGCTCACGGGGAGACTTGGTCTCGAACCCAACAACGTCGTTGTGTCGGACTCACTCAACAGGATGTTGCATCTTGTTCTGTTAGTTAAGTTAATTAACAAAAATTATCTTAATAAATTATATATTATGTTACATTCTGCTAACTTTATATTTAGTGACCCTATTTCTCCTAAAAGAATAATAGTGAGTCACCTGTCGTTTGATGCGGATGTGCGCCCTGGAACCAGCCGCGGATAATGCTTTTGGTGTGTGGAGAAGTTTATGGCCCTTTTGAGCGTTGGTATAAGCGAATGGCTCTTTGTGCTCCGGTCTTGGGCGGCTAATTGGTGTGTTTGGAAAATGTAGATGTAGCCTATAACCACACAAAAAAAGGACTCTGGCTAGAATTTGTTCTCATCACTAGACGAGCGAAGTTGCCGTGGTATATGTCAGTGACACACAGATTATGTAAAATATGCTGGAACGCAGTCTTCCTATTTTTGCAATTTCCCAGTCCGGAAAGGACTCAAGCCGAATAAAATTCGCGAAATTGCTGAAGTTTGTGGCAGTACGCAGGGTTGACAATTTCAAAAGTAAAGGGCGCCAAAGTGTCTTACATTATTAGCTCACAGATGGCGCAGAGTATTCATAAACTGCTCACATTACAAGAGTAAAAGTTAAGTTACTTCCCTTTCGCTTGCCACAATTTCTTTAATTGCCGAGTCTTATAGCCACCCCGGGAAATAAATGTGCATAATCAGCTTCCATCCGGAGACTGTGTAAGCTGAAGCTGCATTTGAATAGCAGGAAAGGCACCAATTTTTAGTAATTCAGTCACAAAATTTCTATTATGTAGCCCAATTAAGCATTTTTTATCGGATCAGTCACGCAGTTTTCATCGTATAAGTCCCAAAATTTGAATCGTCCATTGACGACAATGATTAAACAAGAGAAACGAATCGCCGTTGTAGTAAGTTATTTAGCGAGAAAAAGTATAAAACGTTCCTGCCACAACTTTGGGCACAGCAGTCAGCGCCGAAACGTTGTAGTCTTTAGAAGTTTAATCCAACAAGGAAAACATACGCGTGCCACTGACCAGGTCAATGGATGTAGTTTGTAAATTATTTAATCCAATGACACAGCAGCAGAAACAATACAGGCCCATTTTCTTATTGTCATATGCATTCCGAGCTAACGTTTAGCGTAACCTAAGGATAAGTTAGAAACGAAAGGTTCACCAGGCCATCAATTTTTGATTTCATTCCTAATATAATTTTTGTTGATTTTAATTTTTTTCACTTAGATTTTTCTTTCTGGTTGCGAGTCACCTTAAGTTTTGGCCGCTACACTAGGTTCCTTTAAGTTCGATACTATACGTAATGGTTTCCTTTCTGTTAGATATAAGTTTGAGTAGTGAATATTTGCTATTCGTCTCCATTTATAAAAGTAGATATAAGTTATTTGTAAAAGTCTTTTTTTTGTGAATCAGTAGGTGCAATCCGTTATAGAAAAAATAAACTAAAAAGAACTTTAAAACTATCATTATAAATAGCTTGGTTCTACTGAATTACTTCTGCTAGACTGAATTGATAGTTTCGTAATGAACTTAACCATAAATATATTTTTTCTTCTGTGTATATCCTCGAATGATCTAGCTAGATGACCATATCGCGAATTAATTTAAAGCCCTTTAATGTTCTTGTATATATTGCCCCTAATCGGACGGCACGAGTTTTTTTGGTAGAACCTAGCTTTCAAGAAGAGTAGTCAAATATATACATAGTCGTGCCATAAGCTCTGTCCCTAAAATATATCAGGTACTTAAAGAATTGTAAGTATAAGTCAGGTAGTTTTGTTTATGTTCTGTGATTAAGTTGATCTCTCTCTATTGTAAACAATTCAGTTTGTATCGATACGTCACAGAGTAAACAAAAAACTGAATCGCTGTCGTTGCACTGTACAAATGTAAAACGACGCCGAAAGAAATATTTGATCTTCTGTGGCAGCTGATAATTACACAGAAATTTGTTTACCGTACCATAAAAAGGAAGGCCAGCACAGGACCGGTCGACCACGCACTTCAAGAACGCCAGCAGCCATTTAAGTTGTGCGTGCGAGAATTCGACGATATTCTCTTAGCAAACAAAAAGTAATGGTTAGAAAGATGAAGATACCGCAAATGACCATGTTGAGGACAATCAAAGAAGATCTTAAGCTTGGAGCTTTCCGCAGATCTACTGGATAAAGGCTCACAAACAAGCGTCGTGAAATCAGAGCCACTCGATAAGAGAAAATGTTAACCATAGAAAAATAAATTCACTCGCCAAAACGACCGTGTGTACGCACGCAGCTCAGAAGAAGCTGTTGAGAGGATTTCCAAAGTTGAGAGAGGACATTCTCCAGCATCAGTCATGGTTTGGTGGGGAGTGGCCTACGATGGGAGAACAGAGCTTCATTTTTACGAAAAAGGCGTGAAAACTTAAGCCAAGAACGACCAGAGAGACAACTTGAAGAACATTCTGAAGCAAAGACCACTCAGGACTGACTAAAAGCGAATCCGTTGGACTACCGGCGTTGGAACGTTTTAAAGGAGAATCACTGCTCTACCCCTCACCAAAATATCGAGTCGCTAAAGGCTGATTTGATAAAAGCAGTGAGGGCTCTACCTTTGCAAGTTGTGCGTGCTGCAATAGGTTAGGTTAGGTTAGGTTTTGGTTTGGGCACACTTAGACCTCAATAGGCCCATTGTGATGCCACGGGAATCCAAGAATTCCCTCCACCTCCTCATTGAAACCATCCGGAGCTGTCGATGAAACGCCAGTGATCTGCAACGTCAATCGCCGTCAGATCGCAAAGAAGCGTTTTAGTCGTCTCTCTACTAGGGAACCTCAGAGCTAGGTTCCCTAGTAGAGAGACGACTAAAATGCTCTCGTGCTGTATCGACCTATTCGTTTAATTGTGTGGTGTGGGGGTGTATAAGTGTGTTCCCAGAGGCATTAATGAGGTCTCCAAGAACTGTAAGTTGTGCTGTATCGGCCGTTACACCTAGAGCATTACTGAACACCGAATCTAGTAACTCAGGATTAAACCTGATCGGAATTGCTGAGAATTCCCCGTACCAAATTTCATTCCAACGCAAATGGAATGTTGGGCAAATTCTGCCGCAAGTCGTAATCGTGGAGATCAGATCCTGGGATCAGTCACTAGGATATGGTAGACGGACCGAGGGCAGATAGTAGTGTTCCCCTGCACCGCTACCCTCATAGAACTTACCCACAGCTGCGAAATTAAGCTATCTCTTTGACAGAACACTCGTTGGAATGCCCGTACCTGAAGACAACGAAATTTCACGACCATGTCTGTAAGACCCAAACCACCCGCCGCTACTGGTCGGCAGTAGGTATGGGGTCGGTTGAGGCAGACATCCGGTAGACATGGGTATTTGTAGAATTGTAGCCTATGACGTAATGGGCGGGGCTTCCCTTGGCGTATGACGTCATAGTAGGGAATCCCCTCCCTGTTGACTGATAAACATCCGGTTGCATGACTTCACAGGAGGGAATTCCCTGAAGTCATATGTTGACTAGTCTCCTGTTGACTGGCTGGTTGTTGGTAATGTGTGTTTGCGTGTGTGTGTGTCACTTGTGTGTGACTGGCTGGCTAATGGATGGATGGAAAAATTCGCTGATTAATAACTGTCTGGCTCGATTCCTTTTAGCATAAAAATTCGCTGATAAGTAAAATTTCTTTTCCAGATCTAAATATAGACATTAATTCGGGAGTTATATCATAACATAATTTCGTGTAGTAACCTTGAACCTTAGATAGGAAGAAGAAAGAAATTAACATGATTATTATGAGCCGTTATCAGAATAGAATTTTACATTTGCATACAGGCAAGACAAGAGCGTCTCTTATCTGAAGATGTGGTCAAAAGCTTTGCACTGTATTTCGAATATGAGTAAATTCGTGATTGTCACCTCTTATCAGGGGAATTTGTATTTATCACAATGAATGACACCAATTTGCGTTCATAAGCATATTCAAATGTTCAACAGGTGCTTACCATTGTCAAGACTTATTCTATAGCACGATTGTACATGTCATTTACTTAGGCCACACACATACACATACATACATAATCTTCATGTTGAACTATTTTGCTGTGAGCGCGGAGGAGTTACCTGTAAGCTTGAGTGTTATCGACATGATGATTTTAAAATAAAATGATTCAGCGTTAAGGTAATACATTTATTTATACATTTAAACGACAAGGTTCCAAACATAGGTGATTGCAGTTTTACAAATTTTAAAGTCAAGGTAACTATGACTGATAATGATTATACAAAAAGTGTAAACACAGATGACCACAATTCGTTAAATTCTGATAAGAGTCGTAGTTGTATATCGCGTTTTGACCTAAATATCTGACGACTTTCTCTGGCGGCTGGAGTTTACCAAAGCTGTCGAAATATTCAGTCTTAGCGGGTTTTATTTTGCAGTACGCTACCCAATGAGTGACTTGACCCCATATCTCCAATGAATTTGAGGTAATAGCTCTCGCAGTGAAATTTTAAAATTCATAGATAGTATCGGGTACGCAAAGTAGCCAGGATGTCAATGATTCGTTCAATTCAGCTAAGAAGCGATCTTGATCTTGAACACTACCAGTTACTCGCTTCTGCATAGATTTCTGAAAGATCACTTGAAATTTACACTATTTGAGTTAAGATCGCTCTAAATTAAACCTCTGCCTAGGTGAAACTTTGGAAACGGTACATTCAGGATTCGAGCTATTATTGCTCTATCGATGTTGCTTTGAATCTGGGATCAATAAAGTACTTTAAAAGCATATGTATTGGGGGTGATTCAAAAGTTTTTAATTGCGATGCGAACCTCATAAGTCAGTTTTCTATTTCAACTATAAACAAAAAGGTACTTTTTATAATTCTCGTTTAAGATGTTTCTTTATTAAACTCATTAATCTGAAAGTCGCATTAAGGCGAGCTACTGATGATTTGTATTACTATATAGAGCAATAAATTATATTATTACAGTTACGGCATATAAATTCTACTTTAAACTTTGTAACGTGTTTTCCTCGTAGATAGGCGGTTACTGGTTTCTTTCAGGGGATAAGCTCGCCGGATCCAGAGTCAGTGGCTTTTGAAACAAAACCTTTGCCTAAATACAATTTTTCTTTATTCAATGTCAAATGCTAGTCACTTGTACTTATATTCTAATCACTTCATACACTTATCCTAGTTTTATTTCACTTTATGTCTATGCTGTTCTAGCTCCTTAAAACAATATGTTCTGTCTTACGGGTCTCTGTTCGTGGATGGTTCGTGCTCTCTTGCTATGTGTTGCCGTTGGCCTGTTCTGTCCCACGATTAATACGGTTCCAGAGGAGTCCAGCTGCTTTACCCGGATTCCGACTTGACTAGCCTTACCTTCGGGAGAAACAAAAACTTTCCTACGAGAGAAAGAGACAAAGAAGGATCAATCTGTACCGAACAAATACGGCCTAGAGTACGACGGACAATGTTGTTAGAAGGGTAGGACGTGTTATTAGGGTCAGGGCGATAAACTAGTAAGAGAGGGCTACCTATATATCCAGGTACCCAGGAAAGCGCACTGGGTAGGCAGTAACTAGATAACCAGGTAAGCACACTGGTTAGACGAGTGTCTCACACCAGGGAAGCACTCTGGTGCAAGAGAGAACGGTATGAGTGGCCAAAACCAGGGAAGCACGCTGGTGAGGGCGGGAGCCAGATACCCAGGCCAACAGCAGGGAAGCGCACTGGTGAGGGCGGTAGCCAGATAACCAGGGAAGCGCACTGGTTAGACGAGTTAATTGCACCGGGGAAGCACGCTGGTGCAAGCGGGAACGGTATAGTGGCCAACACCAGGGAAGCGCACTGGTGAGGGCGATAGCTAGATAACCAGGGAAGCGCACTGGTTAGACTAGTGTCTTGCACCACGGAAGCACGCTGGTGCAAGAGATAACGGTATGGTGGCCAACACCAGGGAAGCGCACGTGTTAAACAAGTGCCTTGCACCAGGGAAGCACGCTGGTGCAAGAGGGAACGGTATAGTGGCCAACACTAGGGAAGCGCACTGGTGAGAGCGATAGCTAGGTAACCAGGGAAGCACGCTGGTTCCTTAAAACTGAAATTACCTGTATACCTCTTACCACTTGGGGGCTCCCTCGATGTGGTCCGTCTGGTGGCTAGTCAGGGACTAACTGAAATATCATCCCAAAGATACATTTCGTTCCAAAATACGATCGTAAGGGTCCCTGGCAAACATTTGCGTTGGACAGATTTCAACAGCGAATTTGAAATATGAAGGATATTTTGAACCCCATTTTATTCATCTCGCATAGAAATAAAATTTATAGGTTAAGATTTAAAAATTTCAAATAGAATTGTAAATTGAAACTAAAGTATTTTTAATATAAAATATATATTTGTATAACAATATTATAATACATTATCTTTCTTAATCCAAGAGTTGTGTTTTGATGAAAATCCAAGCCATTTAACATAAACTTTATCTGCGGTTCTCTTCAATATTTTTTCTACGAGGTAAACATCAGGATTATTCGTCTTTTGGAGCTCCATTTCATAAAAACTTCCCTTTATTGCTGTTCCTTCATGGTCTTCCAAGAGATATGTTACAGGATTCGTTATCTGAATTTTTGTGATCTTGAAGATATCTGTAGTCCAGTTTGGTGTATACCCTTTTTCAAATACATGTTTATATTTACTAATGCGAACAAAGTCTCCCAGTTTAAATTTTGGTAAATGAAACGTCTTTAACTGATTGTAAACTGTTGACAGCAATTTTTTCTCATTCTGCTTTGTTACATCACGTGGCCTCATTTTTAACCGACTTCCCAAAAACAAAGAGGTTCTAAGTTCGACGCGTATTTTTATTTAATTTTTTTTTTGAAATTTTTTTTTTTTTAATTTTATTTATTTTTTTTATGTCTGACCGGGCAGAACTTCGTAACGCGTCGACCGATTTTGATGATTCTTTTTTTGTTGGGTAGAGTATGTTCACCGATTGGTACCATGTCAAAAACATTTTTGGTTGGTTGGGGGTGGGGGGTGGGGGTGAAACCTAACTTTGTAACGCGTGGTCCGATTTGGATGGTTCTTTTTTTGTGGTACAGAGTATGATCCCTCATTGCTAACAGGAGAAAAAACATTTGGCCTTGGGTGGGGGAAGGGGGGGGACGGGTAGTCTAACTTTGTAACGCGTGGACCGATTTGGATAATTCTTTTTCTGTTGGGTAGAGTATGTTCAGTGGGAGATATCAGGTGAAAAAATTTTTGGGGGGATGGTAGTGGGTGGTGGGGTGGAACCTAACTTTGTAACGCGTGGTCCGATTTCGATGGTTCCTTTTCTGTTGTAAAGAGTATGATCCCCCATTGCTAATAGGATAATAATTTGGTCCTATGGAGAAAGGTGTGGGTGGGGGGGAGGGGTAGTCTAACTTCGTAACGCGTCGACCGATTTGGATAATTCTTTTTCTATTGGGTAGAGTATGATCCTTGGTTGATACTACGAGAAAAAAAATGTTGCTGTGGTGGGGGTGGGAGAAGGGGGGTGGAACCTAACTTTGTAACGCCTGAATCGATTTGGATTTGGTGGTGGAGGAGGGGGAGGGGTAGTAACTTCGTAACGCGTGAACCGATTTCGATGATTCCTTTTCTGTTCGGTAGAGTATGTTCCTTGGTTGATACCATGAGAAAAAAAGTTTAGTGGAATGGGGGTGGGGTAGGGGGTTAAAACAAACGTATAACGTGTGGACCAATTTGGATGGTTTTTTCTTCGTTGTAAAGAGTAGAAGACACTAAAAAGTGAAAAATAAAATAGTTTTAAAAAAAAAAGTTGAACCGACTTCACAAAAAACGCTAAAAAGCATAAAATAATTTTTAATTTTATATCTATTACGACATTTTGAAGTCGGTGCAAATTAAACAAATAAAACAACTACATAACCACAATTGAAAATAATACATAATACTACCTGAACGTTTCAGCTTACGGGATCATAAGAAATGACGATTAAATATTTTTGTTGTAGTTGTTTAGTTTGTTTGATTTGCACCGACTTCAAAATGTCGTAAAAGATATAAAATTAAAAATTATTTTATGCTTTTTAGCTTTTTTTGTGAAGTCGGTTCAACTTTTTTTTTAAAAACTATTTTTTATTGTTCGATGATTACTTGAGTTATATTTTACGAGTAATTTCTTAACCATATCTATCCATCGATATGAGCCCTGCATACTAAACTCTGTCCACATCATGTTTTTTAATGTTCGATTAAATCGTTCAACTATAGATGCTTTTAAAGGGCTATATGTAGAAAAATGATTAATGCGGGAGTTTTTCAATTAGTTTTGAAATGAACTATTGAAAAACTCTTTTCCATCATCAGTTTGTAAATTTGTGGGACTCCGACCTTCTTTTAGTATGGATTTCATAGCTTGAGTAACTTCGACGCCAGTCTTTCTTTTAATAGGAATTGCCCTTGCATATTTAGAAAACCCATCTATTACAGTAAATAAAAAATTATCTCCATTATTGCTTGTAGTATAAGCACCCATTTGAACTAAGTCGGCTTGCCAGAAGTCATCTATTCCCTTAATTATAACACGTCTTCTTATGAAATTTTTTCCGGCTCGTTTATGAAGCTCATTAACTACTTGTGTTTTATTCATTTTGAAATTGTCAGAGATTCTACATTAATTAACGCTTTTAAAGTGTCTTTCATTTCTTGTATAGTTAGATCTATATATTTCATCAACTTCTCATTAACGTCAACAATTGCTTCATTTACAAATAATTGGGCTGCTCCCTTCAATCGCTCTTGCAGATTCGCAATTGATTCATTCGTATACAATTGACTGGCTTCTTTATCTTTTTCATTTGTAATATTTATTATGCTAAATAATTGCCTTAACTCTTCTTTAACAACGGCACTTTCCTTAAGTATTTGCTCAGTTAGATTGTTGCTGACTAACTGAATTTTTTCATTAGCGTGGGAATTACTTAAATGTACTACCTTATCAGCTACATCGTCGACATATATTTTATTGGCTGCATCATCTCTTTCCATCGGACTTTTAATATATTTCAAATTTTTAAAGCCTACATTGAAATCTCCACTTTCAGTGAGCTTAAAACCCACACCACTTAGACCTTGTATTCCTTGTTCCCCTTGAGGACAAGGGTCGCCTGGTGAGCCTCTAGGACCAAGCTTGCCAGTAGATCTAAACTTTACCTTTTTAGAATATCTCCCAAACTTGTCGACACTCATTATTACATTAAAACTGAATATGATTAAAGAAGTTATTTATACTATAATGCCACCTTCTTTTAACTCTTCAATAATTGATATAATTTCATTGTTCTGGTTAGTGATGCTATTAAAAGACGAAGTCTATCCACAAGTTCATTAGGATCATTCCAATAAACATAATCAATATTATTTTTGGGTATATGCATCAAACCCTTGCTTTCATGAGAAACCAGTTTACTTATAATTTCTAAGTACTTCAAAGCTCTAGTTCCTTTTATTTGACCATCCGCTCTATGACCTCTTTTATAGGCGTTAGTTTCTTTTAAGATAGCTTGATAATCTTCCAAGTCATCCTTACTATTTTCGCTTTCCCGTTAATAAGGAAATAATCTTCCTCAATTGCAATCTTTGAATTTCCAATTTTCCATTCGTTATCATCATCTAAATAAACTCCATAAGTGTTGTCAATTATCTGGCTTTTTTTAATGTATAGTTCTAAATATTTATCAACTATATATACACTGCTTGATAAATTAAAAGGAGAATCTCTCTTTTCCATCAAAGTTCTAGAGTTAGTAGGCGTTGCCAAGTTATCATCCTCCGACATTAAGGAATAATCTGAACGCGTTATAGGTGTGCTGGTCGGCTCCATTTTCGGAAGTTTCATTTTAGGAGTAAGCTTTATATTCCCATAATCATCTTAATCATCATCTCCATATTCATCTTTGCTTTTGTTATGAACTCATGAAGTGGTTTCGTTATGGGCTTAAATGTCTCCTCAAGACGAGTTTCAGTTTCAACTCGTCCAGTTTTCACAGCGCGGAATTTCTTCTTAATGGCATTTCTAGTTTTGATAAGATTTTTTAATAGTTCGTCTCGCTTTTTAACCATCTTTGTAATGATATTTGAACTGGTCTGTGAACTGGGTTATACTGACCTGAATAGGTCTATGGATAGCTCTTATCAGGTCTGTGAACAGCTTTTGACAGCTCCGTGAACAACTTTACCAGCTCTATAAAACAGCTCGAACGGGTCTATGAACAGCTTTACCAGCTTTAAGAACAGCCTTATGTAATGTGAGCCGCACTTTAATGTTCTCATTATTCGAGACTCTGTGATTGGCACTTCTGTTTTGTTGCCACTGACACGCAACGGAAGTGCTGCTTCCATATTGAAATTATCAAGAGGAAGAGTTACTCGTTCCGGGACGTAAGAAGCAGCTGGTCGACATCCATCCGAGGTAAATTTTCCATTTTTCAAATTGTTTTCTAAGATTATCCAAGTCATCCGCACTTGCATAATTTTCTAATTCACGTGACACTTTACAGCCATTGGATTGTGCAAAGGTTGATCCAGATTCAACCAACTTTTAAAAGGAGTCTCCTCATTCGGTGACTCCAAATTTCATAAGGCTGTTTTTTGCGAGTTGCGAGTGCTAATTACACTCAAGACGGATAAGTGCCGAGAGATAGCACGAGGAATGTATATCAAGCCTCCAAAATTTTAAGAAAATTTGTATTTATGGAAATTTCGCCAAGCGACGAACTAACCAGCAAATAATTTTAGTAGGAGTCCCATTGCAGACGGCGGCATATCGCGCGTAACTTCCTCGCTCAGCAGACAATCATACATGACAGGTAATCTCTTTTTCACTTCCTCATGGTTCAGAAATGTGACTTAAGTTGCCTCTTTTAATAGCCCTAAATAAAAATTTGTCACCATTGCGTGGGAAGAAATTCATTCAGCCTTTGTACCAAAACTATTTCGGCCATCTCACTGAGTGATAGCAGCCATCACCGACCCTGGAATTCGCTCCTAGTGGTCAGGATGCCGGCTACAGGTGACAACAGTCCCCGTGCAGTTCCTTTATATAACCACCAGGGAAGCGCTTGTCAATTTTGTGCGTCATAGTGAGTAGTAGGTGAAAGAAAGGAATCGAGTTTTTTTTAGATACTAGACCGTCGCCAAATGATGAGGCGTTTTTACTAGCATCTGCGTAGCATATTAAATTAATCTTTCAAAAAAACGAAAAAGAAAACAATATAATCGAAGTAAAAATTACAAGTTGCTAAAACCAAATGTAACTCATGGTTCCTCTAAGTAGTTTTGATTGATAGAAACCTTAACTTTAAGAAGCACTTACTCTGCGAATGCCCGGGCCTAACAAAAAGAAGGTACAATGCAATGGGCGTGTACTTCTTAGATGGCATGGGCGATATAGCCGGCATCAGGCTGAAGCAGCTATTAAGGTTTATTAACAGCTGCGGCTGGTTTTAGTTAAACCCTGCAATCAGGCACGGTTCCACGGATGTGCTAGCACAACGGACCATTTATAGGTCTATGTGAGGCTGATCGGCTGTAGGGCTGATAGCCGCCACCCTAACCTAACCTAACCTAACTTTAAGAAGACATTTTAAGTCCACACTATGACAAGCTTAAGCAGTAAGATAAAAGTTAAAAGCATGAATGACTAGGAATGTAAGACTGAAACTCGAGTCACAAGAAATAAGACAGGATTATATACATAATGGCTTTTTGAAAGATTTTCTGATACAACAGTAGTCGTAGGAGAACAAACAACCAAGAGGTTCCAAAAACGTGATTTATCCCAACGACTCAAAGTTTATATCAATGTTACGTGTCGAATATAGTACCGCAGACAAAAATTATTGTAGAAACAAACCCACTTTGAATCTTCTTATATATACATAAATATACTTTTTATTTGAGCCAGCACTTACAGTTTTAGAAAACTAATAATAAATTAGAGATTATCTAATAATTTGCAGGTTTCTGTGTTTTAAATTTTATAAAAGAAAACGTGATTAGGGAAAAACGTGAATTTTACACCCAAAAGTGAGAATCGCTTAATATATACAGATTTAAAAATACGTCATATCCATTGACACATAGACATATTCAAGATACATTTTAATAATTTTGTTGAGTCCCTAAACTCTGCACAGTATAGAAACAAAGAGTAGTGATATGTAAAACTAGCAGGTACGCGGCTGTATTAGACAGGAGACGCCACTAGGTGTTCAAACGATTGCCGGTAGTTACTTTTCCATTAATTTAATATTCAATTATTTCTTGCTGTTGGCCCAGAGGGGTATAAATTAACAAAGTATTATATCTTAGCATTTAATTATCATTCCAAGGTTGAATTTATTTTAAATAATCGCGTTCAACAATGCAATTATGTGCTCTTAATGAAAAATCAGTTGAATTTTGTTTAGGCTTTACGCATGAGCTAAGTTTTGTTGCTTGAATTGAAAAAGAGGAAGATTCCTGTTTAATGGTATGGTTGCTATGCATTAAAAGTAGGGCTTTAGAGAATGTAAAGATTAATATAGTGAAGTAAGGATATAATTTGTTCCTTTTTTATTGTCATTCATAATTTCAATACATTTTTTTTTGATTGCATAACATGAAACCTTAGTTTATTTACTTTTCAGAAAACCCGAATGAAGCTTCTTCTACATCCCGCTTCCCAGTCACTCCCTTCATGTCCTGATTTTCGTTTATTTGATTGATTCTTTTTGTATTTCCTTTTTTTCAGCATTTTTTTTCAGGTTGGGCCTGTACCCTAGCCAGGTACAGGGAGTGGGTTGTGGCCTGAACTGTCAGTAAGGGGGGTAACTTTTCTTTTTGTGTGATTTTCATGACAGTTCAGCGCGACTAGGAACAACTGGTGACACCAGACCTGTTGTTCCTCCTTCAAGTTCTGTTATCTCGTTTTTTTTCTTTTTTTGTGGCAGACCTGAAGATACCACAACCTTTCTTCGCCACAGGCACGCGAACTTCTGTTTGCGATGTGTGATAGGATGTCCAAGGACCCTGACCCAATACCGACGAGCTAGGACGTGCTGCCAGCTAGCGCGTGCCACTTGGACATCTCGCAGCAACTTCACGTTGCTAAACATGCGCACACATTACATAATAACATGGCGCCCAACGCGAAGCATGTCTTCCCTAGGGAAGACACTCCAGCATCTTTTGGAGGCTTTGCGCCTCTGAAGAGATGGCTTGTCAGCTTAGGCTGATCTGCTAGTCCTTCTCGGACTTAGGCGATGTTTGGCCTGAACGGCAGTCATCTCGATTATTTTTGTGTAAAGCATCTTTGAGGTCTAGTGCCTCTGTCCTGACATGTCTAATAGTGTCCATAGACATGTCAGTTTTAGCAAATGGGACACATTTTAGCCAACTCTGCTCTGTCCTCGACATGGGATGACTGATGTTCGGGATTAGTGCTGGTGACTTTAGCGATGTCCGATGTTGCTTCTGACATGCCTAATCTTTGTGATCAGTAGTGTCTCATGTCGTAGGGAGCTGGTGAGTCGGACGAACACCCGACTTAGGCAGTAACCAACGAGACACTTCACAGGTCGCATACGCTTGTACGGTCCCAATGCTGTCTTGGTATGACCGTGAAAGTGCTCGTTGAGTTTGCTCAAGTTCAGGGTTAACTCCTAGCTCCACAGGCAGGACAGATGTTGTGGGTTTTGGGAACCTCATCAAGGTTCTCACATTCCAAAAATTTTTGATTATTTTTTACTTGTTGTCAAAATTTTTCCTTTTGGTGACTACTTTAAATTCCTTTTAATTTTTTTTAAGCCCCCTTTCCTTTCAATGATTTTTTTTGTTTTTGAATTTTGTTTTCGTGTTTGTTTCCTTTCATCCTTCCTTCTTCCACCCCTTCCCATCCCTAGCAAGACAGGAGAAGAAGCTTCATTGGTGGGAACCTGAAATTATTTTGATTGATTTCTTTGATTTTTATATTTTTTTATTTTTTTTGTTGATTTCGGATAAGTTGACACTTTTTTTTGAGTTTTGATTTTGTTATTCATTTCTTTTTTTTGTGAATTCTGATTTTTGGCTGATTAAGTTTTTATGCAGTTTTGCTTATTTTTTTTTGCAGTAAGATCGTTTTTTTAATTTTGTTCTTATACTTATTTTTTTTTATTTATCATAGCTCTGATTTTTTGTGCTGCCTTCAAACTTGCGTTTGAGCTGCGACCTTCTTTGATTTTTTTGTTGCTACCTTCAAATTTGGGTTTGTGCTGCGACCTTCGGAGTTGGACTTCCGCATCTTTGGCTGAGACCTTCTGTCTCATCTTATCATTAATAACATATACGAGCCTACATTGTTTACTGTAATTTAATCGTTTGCTATTGCCTAAAGCAAGAAACTTTTTTTATAATGTTTCGTTCACCCGTGGCAAAGCCCGCTGAATCGGACGGTAGTGGTGCAAGGCCGAAGCAGACAACAGCTCCCTCCTTTCCTCCGGTTACCAGAAGCAAGAGGCAGAAGAATTTTAACCAAACTTTTGCACAGGAGGCACTGTCGACCGACTCTGCCACTGGTGTTGTGCAAGCATCAAGGCCCGATTTCTCTAAGCCTCCACCAGAGTATAACGTTAGTAGGCCTCCAAGCGAGCCAGCAAGAACATCACTTACCCTGAATGACAATTCCGCGCAGCCTGTCTTTGGCTCAAGCCAGTCATTAGACGGGGCTTGGGCGTTTCCTCCTCCGGAACAGGCTCGACAGCTCGAAGATTTACACCAAAACGGCTTTCCCCTCGCCAAGCTCGAGCTCCTAGCAATTCAGAGACAGCTGTGATCACGGCCGATCAGCTGGCCACTCACATGGCCACTTTTAAAAAGGAAATGTTGGGTTTGCTGAAGACAAACCTGGCCCAATCCATTTGGAGAGGTCAGGTACTGTCAATTGTCCGGCCAGCGCTGCTAACCAGTGCCCAGCTCCTTCCAGGAGTCCAGTACGACACCTACAGGCCGAAGTAATTCCATGTTGGCAACCCCCGTCTGACGAGTACGCTCCTTCTCAACTACTTCAATCTGGACAGAGGCCCGCGCCTAGAACTGCGGGTTACCAACTCAGAGGCCCTTCCATCTTAGCGTCCTGGGGTATTCATTTCTCTGGTCGTAACCCAGCTTTCACCATAGACGATTTTTTGTTCCGTATAGAGCGACTAGCCTTCAGCTCTGGAGTTTCTGACGAAGAACTCTGTGGCAACATTCACCTCCTGCTAAGAGAGGACGTAGAGCAATGGTTTTGGAACCAGTTTTACCGCGCCTCTCCGAACTTTGACTGGGAGCTATTCAGAGCTCGCATTAGGCAAGAGTTCGGCTCATTCAAGACAGACCTCGACCTGATGTGGACTCTGATGGAACTCCATCAGAGTTCGGAGAGTTGCGATACCTACCTCCGCAAAGCCAGTTCTATCGTAAGACATATGAGGATGCCACCTCGAGACAATTTACATCCTAGAATAGGGCAACAATTTTCTACCGATACTGTTCTATCCATGGACCATTTACAAGAAGTGTGTCGTAAAGCTGAACGCTGGCTGCAACGACGTGAATTACGTAGGCGATCTACCCGAACAGACATCCATGAACTTGATTTTGACTCAACTCAGGAGGCAGAACATTCCTCTGGTTCCCCTGTGACGGGAGTGGAGGAAGTGAGGCGTTCCCCAGACGCGGCAATCCGCATGGCCTGCTGGAACTGTGGTGTACCGGGTCACTCCTTCCACTCCTGTCCCAGCGAGACCAGAAGACTCTGCTGCTACACTTGTGGACAGCCTGGAGTAGTGTCACCTAAATGCTCCAGGTGTAACCCGGAAAACGCCAGGGCGAGTGGTCGATACAGAGGACCTCACTCGCCGTAAATGATAAGCAAGGCGACATCAATGATCTCCTGAATTACCCTGCCGTATCACAATATACCCAGACTGATCCCACTCATAGAGAGTGTGGTACACAGATCCCTTTTGCCTCATGCGAGGAATGTCCTTGCATGAGAGACAACTTAACTATGACCTCGTAAGAGCTCGTATTTTTGCTGAGGAAGTGACGCTTCCTCTCAACCGAAAAAGATGACGGTGGAAGAAATTTAGAGAGAGAAAACGCGTATTGAAAAGGACTAGACAGTCGTTAGTTTCAACTGTTATTATCAGTCACGACGACGGTCGCCCCTACGTCAAGGTGCAAATAGGCAACGAGTCAATCCTCGGCTTGCTCGACAGCGGTGCCAGCGTGAGTTGCTTAGGACAAGGAGCCCTAGAGTTTGTCCAGCGCTCAGGATTAAAACTATCCGCATTGTCAGCTTCAGTTCCTACCGCCGAAGGTACTAGCAACTCCGTCTCCGGCACAATAACAACTGCTGTAACCTATCGCGAACAGAACAAAATTCTTACCCTGTTTATAATGCCTGGCCTAAGCCAGCAATTGTATCTAGGCGTCGACTTCTGGCGAGCATTTCAACTTGCGCCAAACATCGTCTCCTCTCTCGACGTCCCGCCCTCTTCTTCGGTTGAGACGAACTTTCACTCCCTGAGTAACCCTGACAGAAACAAACTAGACACAGTCATTGCGCAATTCCCTTCATGTACCGTTCTAGGTTTGGGAAAGACCCATTTAGAAGAGCATATCATTGATACTGGCGATGCATTGCCAATAAAGCAGAAGCACTATCCCATTTCTCCAGCAATCCAAAAGCTGATGTACGACGAACTCGACCGTATGTTGGAGTTAGGGGTAATTGAAGAGTCCAACAGTCCCTGGAATTCTCCAGCCGTACTCGTACGTAAACCTGGGAAGGTCAGGCACTGTTTGGACTCTCGCAAGGTGAACCTAGTCACTAAAAAGGACCCCTACCCCATACCCCACATCGACGGATTGCTCGGGCGACTGCAGGATACGCACTTCATTTCGTCCATCGATTTGAAAGATGCGTTTTGGCAAATCTCTTTAGAGAAGCAGTCAAGGGAGAAGACCGCGTTCATAGTGCCCGGCAGGCCACTCTATCAATACACAGTCATGCCCTTCGGATTGTGTAAGGCCCCTCAAAGAATGTGTCGATTAATGGACAAAATAATCCCTGGTCGTTTACGTGAAAACGTCTTTGTTTATTCAGACGATTTACTAGTCGTATCACCTGATTTCAATTCACACCTTCAAACACTAAGAGAAGTAGCTGATTGTTTGCGCAGCGCTAAATTAACCATCAATGTTGAGAAAAGTCGCTTTTTCGTCAAGCAAGTCCGCTACTTGGGTTTCATGATTGGTGATGGAACTCTGAAAACTTACCCCGAGAAAGTAGCAGCGGTGGCGGATTTCCCTATACCCCGCTCTGCTAAACAAATCCGCAGATTTCTCGGAATGACGAGTTGGTATCAGAGGTTCATTCCCAATTATGCAACCCTAGCAGCCCCCATCACGGACTGCTTAAAGAAGAGCAAGAGTTTCTCGTGGACAGACGACGCGCAGCAATCGTTCGAGAATTTAAAAGAAGCTGTGTGCAGCGCACCAATCTTAACGACACCTGACTTCTCTAAGAAGTTATTATGTTATTATGATGCTAGCACTTCTGGTGTTGGTAGTGTTCTGTTTCAAGTTGATGAATCCGGCGCTGAAGGACCCATAGCGTACATGTCCAAAAAGGTCAATCCAGCGCAGCGCAACTACAGCATAACTGAATTGGAGTGCTACGCGGCTGTACTGAGCGTAAAAAAATTTCGAGCTTACGTTGAAGGACATCCATTCACCATCATCACCGACCATAATAGTCTGAAGTGGCTGATGAGTCACTCGGATCTCTCTGGTCGATTGGCTCGATGGAGTTTAAAGCTGCAGGCTTTTGACTTCCTGATCGAGCATCGCAAGGGCTCGCAGAATATGGTCCCTGACACTCTGTCTCGAGCACACACTGAAACGGCAGAGGAGTTGAAAGTAAGTGCAGTTGACGTAGACTTAAACTCGCCCTACTTCTCTATGGAAGAGTATGAGCAGTTGAAATCGGCTGTGCTTGCTAACCCAACACAACTCCCTGATCTCTGTGTCTCGGACGGGTACGTATATAAGAGGACCAAACCCCGAAGCGGCGACTTGATTCAGGAGGACTTAGCGTGGAAGTTTTGGATTCCATCGGGTCTGGTGGAAGGTTTGATCCGTGAGGCTCATGAGTCACCTCACATGACTCGCTTTCACAAAACTTTATCTAGACTCCGCGAGAAGTACTATTGGCCCTATATGGTATACGTGTTAAGCTGTCAAGTATGCAAAGAAACCAAATCACCTAATACCATCTTGCGACCGCCGATGGGCAAACCTCTGGAAGCCCACCGTCCCTTCCAATTTCTCTATATTGACTTCCTCGGACCATATCTTCGCACTAAACGTGGAAACACGGTAATTTTCGTCGTGTTAGACGGTTTTACAAAGTTTGTTTTGATTAAGCCTATGCGTGCTGAGCGAACAGACCTAGTCAATGCTTTCTTGGAGAAAGAGGTCCTGTCTGTCTTCGGAGTCCCCGAGACGATCTTCTCGGACAATGGCAGGCAGTTCGTCTCAAATAAGTTCCAGAAGCTGCTGACTGAATATGGTATTAAACATATAAAAACCGCCAAATATTCGCCGCACCCTAACGCATCGGAACGAGTGAATAGGTCCATCCTGTCAGCCATCCGCGCCTACTTGAATTATGACCATAATGCATGGGACTTACACCTCCCCGCCATAGGAAGTGCACTACGCACTTCAGTTCACCAGTCGATTGGTATGGACCCGTACTATGCTCTCTTTGGTCACCATATGGTTCAGCATGGGTCGGCATATCCAGTACTCCGTCAACTTGACCAACTTAAATCTGGTGATATATTAGTTTTACCCGCTGCAGACCGCCTCCAGGTAATTCGCTCCCGTATTTCTGACCACCTTCGAAACGCGCACGGAAAACACGTAAAGGTCTACAACACTCGCTGTCGCGACGTTACGCACACTCCTGGTCAGGAAGTGTACTGTAGGGTCTATATACAGAGCAACATGCAGAAAGGCATTAGTGCTAAGTTGGCTAACAAATTCAACAAAGCCAGAATTGCCAAGCGCATGGGACAGAGCTTATATCAGCTGGAGGACATGCAAGGCAAGTCCTTGGGAACATTCCATGCTAAAGACATCCGGCAGTGAGATATACCCCAACTATACACAGCAAATTTCAATCGTCCGTCCGTCCGAATTTTATTGTTAGTCCGTCCGTCCGCGTCCTAGACAGGAAAGCCCGGCTGGCTCAATCGATTGGTTTCGTCACCGTAATGTCGGTTGTGACTGATCATCTCTATTTTGAGCTACGTTTTTTATATTTTCTTATTCCCTTGCCATGAATTCTTTTAATAGCGGGTTGCGAGATACTTAAGTTATGCCTGTTTTCGTCGTCATAGTAAATTGTATGAGGCCTGATTTGAGATTGACAGGGTTCGTTGATTAATAGAATTCCTTGACCTTACAGGCGGTAAGTTAGCAGCTGGTGTGTACATGTTATATATACTACTGTGGGTTTCATTAATGAAAATAACCACGAATTAGGCTTGCTCAGCTTAATAAGAGTATCTTTGGGTGGAATTTGGGCCTTTAATGTGCATCTCGGGATTTCTTCTAATGGGTTGAAGAGGATTTTGATGACACATTCTTCTGACATTGTTGCTTTGGTTACTGGAGTATTTAACATGCCGGAATAGGTATCTTCTTTTACCTCTTTTGTTATTTTACGGAACATTTTCATGTTCTCCGGTTTGAGCAACAGAAATTCCTGGGTTTGGATTTGGCTGGCCACATGTGAGTATTCGATGTCCGGGACCAAACTATGGTTTGAGTCTACGTGTTTTGGGAAGCATCGAATTCTTTGTAACTTCATTTTTGGGATATTGAAAATTGGCAATGTGATACGAATTATAAGTTTTTCCTGTAATAGGTGTGTCCGAAGATCTGCCGTCTGGTAGAGGACTGATAAGCAGTTCTGGGGATTAGGACAAGGCGAGTGTGACTTGTGGTAAATTTCTAATAAAGTATTTACGGAGATAAAGAGCGGGTGGATTTGATTATTACGGCTGGAGACTATTATGTCCAGCAGAGACTGTTGCCGGAATTCAATTTCCACCATTTGTAGCAATAAGCTTGAAATTATCTCCTGTCTTAATTGACGTTCGTATAGTTCGTCGGTAGTGTTTAGAAAATGATTTATTTGACCACTAAGGAGACGTTGCCTTTCAGCTAGGGATGTCAGAGGTTTTTGGATTTGAGAGAAGGTGGTTTTTACCACGCTAATTTATTGCTTCTCTAAATCGAACAGAGCTTGAGTGTTTGTTTCTAATTCTTCGAGACTACTATACACTTCATGCTCGTTTTCACTGTCCATTGTGCCAAAAAGGTAGTGCATCGCATTTCCAATTCCATCAAAGATGGATTTAGGTTTGCGTGATTTTGGCACTGCTTTTTTTTATGACGCTTGTTCTTCTCTTAATATTTTCCAT
Source organism: Leptarthrus brevirostris (assembly GCA_964036015.1). Classification (NCBI taxonomy): domain Eukaryota; kingdom Metazoa; phylum Arthropoda; class Insecta; order Diptera; family Asilidae; genus Leptarthrus; species Leptarthrus brevirostris. Next base: position 75,912,572 of record OZ038371.1, read on the forward strand.
TAAGGCGTGGACGTGTTTGGTTTGGAGTTCACATAAATTACCTAGTGTGGCTTGGCCACAGAGCTGATGAACATAATGTTCAGCTCGTTCTGCTAACCTAGTTTGATTTCCTAACTCTGCTAGGTCTAACTCCGTGATGATGCTCCAAGTGTCGTGATAGGCCATGAGACTTCCAAGGTCCTCGAATATAATTCCTCTGTTGTTGAGCGGTTATACCGTGTATGGTTCTCCTTGGAATTTATTACGTCGAGGGATTTTAATATTTTCTTTTTTATGATGCTGATCTCTGCGCCGGTATCCACTACGAGACGTGTTTTGCCGTTTAGGCTTATGTCTAGTGGTAATTTTACTGTAGGAATACCGGATTCGGGCGCTTGAGCGGGTTTCTTTTCTTTTTCCTATTTATTTATTTAGCGACAGCTTCTTGTCGTTTCCCGACTGTTTGTTTTCCCATTTGGTTCTTTGTCTACACTCCTCCAGAGAGTGGCCTCTGCGACTACAGAATTTACATTTTAATTTTATGTCAAATTTCTGGTTGTACATTTGTTGGCCACCCTATTTCTGGTTTGACTCAGGAGGTCTGTTCTTGGGGAAATTTAAAGGTCCTGGATGGTTATCCCTTGTTACAAATTCAGAAAACCTGTTAACAGCAAACCTGTTAACAGTGGCACATCGTCTAAGTAAAAATTTTCGAAGTGCCTCCGCCGCCAGACCTCCGCCGGGCTATATAAAGAGGACCGGCTCAGTGTCAAAGGCAGTAACCGTCTAGCAGCCGACCAGACCGATCCGAAGCCAAGGAGCATTCACCGTCTAGCAACCGACCAGACCAGACCGACCAGAAGCAGTCACCGTCTAGCAGCCGATCAGACCGATCAGAAGCCAAGGAGCATTCACCGTCTAGCAACCGACCAGAAGCAGTCACCGTCTAGCAGTCGACCAGACCAGACCGACCAGAAGCCAAGGAGCATTCACCGTCTAGCAACCGACCAGACCAGACCTACCAGAAGCAGTCACCGTCTAGCAGCCGACCAGACCAGACCGACCAGGGGCCTTCACCATCCAGCAGCCGACCAGAGGTAATTGTAGGATTGGTGGACCACGGCCATACAAGTCCGACCGGCAGAGGACTTAAGCCAGTTGTAGTCCAGTGGTCGAGGAGACCACAACTAGCTCAGCGAGTGGAAGCCGGCAGAAACAGCCGCTCGAGTTAAAAGGTAATATTTCAATTTCAGGTGACTGAACACTTGGGGCTATATAAGTAAGCCCGGTGAGGCAGTTCAGTCAGTCCCTGACTAGCCACCAGACGGACCACATGAGGGAGCCCCCAAGTGGTAAGAGGTATACAGGTAATTTAAGTTTTAAGTAACCAGCGTGCTTCCCTGGTTATCTTGTTATCGTTTAACCATTGCGCTTCCCTGGTTATCTAGCTATCGCGCTCACCAGTGCGCTTCCCTGGTGTTGGCCACTATACCGTTTTACCGTGGACAAAAATCAGAAAAAATGGGACGAATTCTTGCCAGAATTCATGCTAGCATACAATTCTAATAAGAGTGAAACAACAGGATTCTCACCGGCATATTTACATTTTGGAGGAGAACCGATTGCACCAACTACAATGTTCGGAGAGAGGAACAATTTCCCCAAGTACCAGTACAATACTCCAATGGAGAAGCAGGAGAAACTTCGAGAGATCTACCGCTTAGTCAATCTAAATCTGGGACAAGCATTTGAAAAGCAACGCCACCACTATAATCTTAGACGGAGACCATGGTGCCCAAAAATCGGAGACCTCGTGCTACGCAAAGAGAGAAATCTCTCCCCCGCACCGAAACATTTTTCAGCCAAATCATTTTTCAGCGGCAAATCTCTCGGACCCACTCATGTAAAAGACTTAAAACCATACATCGCTTCCACAAATTTTGACACAACCATCAGGCAGAACAGCGGAGCAGTCACCGATACGCGCAAGACGATACTAATTGAAGCGACGCGAGACCCAACGGTGTGCAAACGGGTAGCACCACGCAAAGTGCCCACGGGGAAACGTAGTGGATGTGCGGCAATCATCGATAGACCGAGCAGAAAACCCGACAGGACAGCAGGGCTGGTGGAGGACCAGCGGAATCCACCAAAAAGAAAAGCAGGGGCCCAGACATCCGCCGAACGACGCAGCCTGCCAAAGCGGAAGAGGGATGATGGACCACCAGAACAAGGGCAGGCTACCGGGAACGACCAGCATCCTCCGATGACCACTATTCCGTCAGGCAGTAGGCAACAACACTCTCACTCCAGCCGTTACCACCAGGAGAAGTTCGTAAACCCTCCACGGCCCCAGGAATTTTCCACCGTCTCAGCTTCGCTAGTCCCAGGCCGGTCGAACACCCGGGACTCCTTCAGGGAGGCGGCTGAGCAACTGAAACACTGGACAAATCGCCCCAGGAAGGCAAGCCTTATCACGAGTCGGGGATTTGTACGAGCAAAGCAGGAGTTGGAAGTTCCACTTTGGGGGAGAGACAAGAAGAGTGGAGCTGGAAACGTATCGCCCACCGCAATCAACACCATGAATAGCCGCCATGGAAGTTATTGTTATAGTTTTTGGATTTTGTTTTATTTTAGTAATGGATACCGTTAAATTTATTTTGAAATACAGAATTTATATTTTAAGTTAAATAAATGGATTATTTGTGGAAATCTTTCTTTTGATGTTTGTGTCCCAGTGGAATCCATAAGTTTTTTTTTCCCGTTCCCGAAGAAGGAGGGGGATGTAACGAAGTTACAAATTCAGAAAACCTGTTAACAGCAAACCTGTTAACAGTGGCACATCGTCTAAGTAAAAATTTTCGAAGTGCCTCCGCCGCCAGACTATATAAAGAGGATCGGCTCAGTTTCAAAGGCAGTCACCGTCTAGCAGCCGACCAGACCGATCAGAAGTCAAGGAGATTTCACCGTCTAGCAACCGACCAGACCAGACCGACCAGACGCAGTCACCGTCTAGCAGCCGACCAGACCGATCAGAAGCCAAGGAGCTTTCACCGTCTAGCAACCGACCAGACCAGACCGACCAGAAGCCAAGGAGCATTCACCGTCTAGCAACCGACCAGACCTACCAGAAGCAGTCACCGTCTAGTAGCCGACCAGACCAGACCGATCAGGGGCATTCACCGTCTAGCAGCCGACCAGAGGTAATTGTAGGATTGGTAGAACATTGGACCACGGCCATATAAGTCCGACCGGCAGAGGACTTAAGCCAGTTGTAGTCCAGTGGTCGAGGAGACCACAACCAGCTCAGCGAGTGAAAGCCGGCAGAAACAGCCGCTCGAGTTAAAAGGTAATATTACAATTTCAGCTGACTGAGCACTTGGGGCTATATAAGTAAGCCCGGTGAGGCATTTCAGTTAGTCCCTGACTAGCCACCAGACGAACCACATCGAGGGAGCCCCCAAGTGGTAAGAGGTATACAGGTAATTTCAGTTTTAAGTAACCAGCGTGCTTCCCTGGTTATCTTGTTGTCGTTTAACCAGTGCGCTTCCCTGGTTATCTAGCTATCGCCCTCACCAGTGCGCTTTCCTGGTGTTGGTCACTCATACCGTTCTTTCTCGCACCAGAGTGCTTCCCTGGTGTGAGACGCTTATCTAACCAGTGCGCTTCCCTGATTATCTAGTTATCACCGTCACCAGTGCGCTTCCCTGGTGTTGGTCACTCATACCGTTCTCTCTCTCAACAGAGTGCTTCCCTGGTGTGAGACGCTTATCTAAGCAGTGCGCTTCCCTGGTTATCTAGTTAACGTCTACCCAGTGCGCTTCTCTGGGTATATGGCTCCCGCCCTCACCAGCGTGCTTCCCTGGTGTTGGCCACTCATACCCTTCTCTCTTGCACCAGCGCGCTTCCCTGGTGTGAGACACTCGTCTTACCAGTGTACTTCCCTGGTTATCTAGTTACTGCCTACCCAGTGCGCTTCCCTGGGTACCTGGTTATATAGGTAGCCCTCTCTTACTAGTTTATCGCCCTGACCGTAATAACCCGTCCTACCCTTCTAACAACATTGTCCGTCGTACTCTAGGCTGTATTTTCTCCGTACAGATTGATCCTTCTTTGTCTCTTTCTCTCGTAGGAAACTTTCTTGTTTCTCCCGAAGGTAAGGCTAGTCAAAGCCGAGAAGAGTTCATCGATATCGCACCGACCGACTGGAATCAGAGTAAAGCAGCTGGACTCCTCTGGAACCGTATTCATCGTGGGACAGAGCAGGCCAACGGCAACACACAGCAAGAGAGTACAAACCATCCACGAACAGAAACCCGTCAGACAGAACATAGTGCTTTAAGGAACTAGAACAGCATAGACATAAAGAGAAATAAAATTAGTATAAGTGTATGAAGTGAATAGAATATAAGTATAAGTGACTAGAACTTGACATTGAATAAAGAGAAATTGTATTTAGGCAAAGGTTTTGTTTCTTTCAAAAGCCACTGACCCTGGATCCGGTGAGCTTATCCCCTGAAAGAAATCAGTAACCGCCTATCTACGAGGAAAACACGTTACACTCTGCATGTGCCTATATCGTGCTCGCAGTTGTTGCATGACATGCGTTTGTAACACTCCGAATATGAGTAACCCTGCTTCTGGCAGAAACTACATATTATTAAGGGGTGTGGAGTCTGGTATGTGTTGTTATGTGGTGAGAACATCCTTTGAGGTTGGGAACGAATACTGTGAGGGTTCAATGGCCTGACGGCGACTCCCGGCTGGCGCGGCTGATTATATGTCACTGGAGACCTTTTGGCCGCTCTTACCAGCAAGTTCGGTTGGATTAGTGGCATGGTGGCTGCAGAATACGACAAGGGGGCTTGTAAAACATAAAGAGAAGTAAAATTAGTATAAGTGTATGAAATGAATAGAATATAAGTATAAGTGACTAGAATTTGACATTGAATAAAGAGAAATTGTATTTAGGCAAAGGTTTTGTTTCTTTCAAAAGCCACTGACCCTGGATCCGGTGAGCTTATCCCCTGAAAGAAATTAGTAACCGCCTATCTACGAGGAAAACACGTTACACCCTGCATGTGCCTATATCGTGCTCGCAGTTTTTGCATGACATGCGTTTGTAACACTCCGAATATGAGTAACCCTGCTTCTGGCAGAAACTACATATTATTAAGGGGTGTGGAGTCTGGTATGTGTTGTTATGTGGTGAGAACATCCTTTGAGGTTGGGAACGAATACTGTGAGGGTTCAATGGCCTGACGGCGACTCCCGGCTGGCGCGGCTGATTATATGTCACTGGAGACCTTTTGGCCGCTCTTACCAGCAAGTTCGGTTGGATTAGTGGCATGGTGGCTGCAGAATACGACAAGGGGACTTGTAAAACATTGGCCCCTTGTTGCAACCTTTCCATATTTAAGGCCTTTTGAATCAGATCGTCTAGCATTCCTTAAGTAATAGTCAACAGATATTAACATAGGTGAGGATTTGTAACCCCACTGCGAGTGCGTTTCGAGCGAAGTCCTCCAATTGTGTCTATACAAATGAGGCTGCTGTGGCTCCGTATTTTGCTGTGGCTGCCTCCTAGCAAAGCGACAGCAACTGCTTCACCCTTGTTGTGAAGGCAGTGAGAGCCTCGCAAGGATTTTGTCCTGCCGTAATCAGTCTGTTTACCAGTACTTGATATGTTTCTAGTAGAAGGAATGCGCGATTAAGTTTTTCCTCTAATTCTGTTAGGGATGTGGGTGTGGATGTCGCATTAATTTGGTATACGTCACCTCGGAGTCTGGTTGTAAAGATTTGTAGGAAAGCCGTTTTTTCGTCCTCTTCGCGGCATTGCTGCGTTTGCCTGCAGCAGCCTAAAAATGTTTGGAGCTCTTGGCTCAAATTAAGACTGAGTTCGCCCGAAAAGTGAGGAACTAGTTTTGCAGTAAGTTTCACTACTTCGAAATAGTCTGCCATTGTAGGGTTGGTCTTTCTAACAATTTGGACTCGGGCAGACTATTAAAGTTTCCTCTGGACTGGTGTCCGTTAAGTATGCTTCTATCCAGTCTAGTAATAAATAAATGCTTCTATCCAGTCTAGTAATAAGAAGTTAAGTCGTCGTGAGCTGGGTCGGTTTCTTGTCGGTTTCTTTTTCTACACTAGAGGCTCTTAGAAAAGCCTCGTCACTATTAATGACAAATTATCACTATTATTTTTTAAATTTAAATCTTTAATTAAATTCTTATCTAAATCGAGTGAGGACGATAATCCTGCAAATCTAGCGATGTCCGCTTTAAACTCCTCTGTGTTTGATTTGAAGTCTTTCCTCGCGACTTCGGGCTAGCGCTTCACAGTGAGGAGCAGAGAACTTGTCAGATTCTCGTGCTTTCTCTAAAATCTTATCTAAGTAATTATTTAAGCTTAGTTTGTTGGCAGCTGACGGAACAGGCAAACACAGTGCCTCTGCGAAGTCGTCGTCCTTCTGGTTGTGGAACCTCTGACGATGAAGGTTCTTGTTAACCTTGTGCTGATGAGGTCCTCTCAGCTTGGAACTTCGTTCGTGGGGTTGCTGTTGGTGGGGAGTCCTCTGACTCCGACATACACTAAATCTGCTCCGAATGTGGCAAGGGGGGCTTATAGCCGTCTTGCCTCAACCGCCTTTTGGGTTTCCCTGTCGATGAAGTTTGGAAGGGGGCTTTATGCCGTCTTCGGAATCCTCCCAAACTCCGGAGTAGATCTGCTGTGCTGGGCTGGTTGTCCTTTGTGTAGCCCTTGCTGATGTTTGCTGCTAAGTTGTTGCGGACGAGCTGACCTTTGTGTCGTCCGTTTGAGGGTTGTTACTAACCTCCCGCGCGTCTCGAAAAAAGGGATGCAATCTCCAGGTCATGGCTTTACGTCAAGCGTCTTCTGGGCAGGTATGAAGCCCGCTAGATTCCCGCGTTGGCACTCGGTGCTCCTCAGGGGGATAGCTGCGTGTTCGCCTGGAACAGAGGCAATTAGAGCTGACTAATCCCCGAGCGTTGGGGGTGACTTGCTGAGCAATTGACGACTCAGCAGGAGTCAATCGTTTCCCGTCGTAGACTCGTATGCAGGATTGAGGGTTTTAAAGCCTTTATAGTTCTGCGAACAGAGCTTTCTCATTCCTACCGGTTGCTCCAATTTTGTTGTATTATCTTTGGGATAACCACTGGAGTCACAACGCTGCGTAAATTTATTATGAACTTCCGCATATGGAAAGATGAGTGGCCTGAATTCAAACTCCGAATAATACTCGACTTTTGTTTAATTTGGTATTGTCACTGTAATTATTATATAATTCACTTACTGCCAAAAAGTGTGGAAAAAACCGAAAAATAATAATAATTGCAAGGAGCGTATAAAAATCGGGGATTAATTTGGACTTTACTAATATAAAGTGAAAAAAGAAATTTTGAACTATTTTCAAAGCAGTGAGACAGTTTACGGCTATTTTACGCCAGAAAGTTATATTATCTTTCTATTTTTCGTTCCTTGTGTTTTCGTTCCTTCATTTGTTTAAGTTGCACTTTATACAAAAAACTTTTTAAGTCCTTTTGACAATTTTTTTTCAATTTTATATGACATTTATAAATAATTAATTTTTGTACTGTCATTTACTTATCAAGTCGTCGTTGCATTTTTCAAACGCTACTTGGTTCACTACTGTCCTCAGTATGAGTGGCAGTAGTGACAGTGATTCTGGGGGGAAAAAGACACCCCCGAATTCAAGAAAGAAAAGGGATAGAGGCCAGAAGGTAGACCTCGGTTCCTTCCTCAAAAATACAGAGCCAGTAGTATAAATATGGGGTTTCTGGAGCAAATGTGCAATGTGCACCTTAAAATTGGTTTAATTGTGAGGGAAATCGAGGTCTGACGTCACATTTTTGCACATTTTTAATGCTCCAGAAACCCCATAACAACTTTTGGAGGTGCAGAGATAAGAAAGTGTGATTCCGAAGGTCAAAGGTCAATGTTGATGATTGTTTAGTAAGATAAGGCACCTGTCGGCCATCTTGGATTTTGGGTTTTCGGTCTTGTAGGCTACAATTGAGAGATAAGGAAAAGAGATAAGGATTGTCGGCCATCTTAGGAGCAGAAGAGAGATAAGGATGACGGCCATATTGGATTTTGGGTTTTCGGTCTTGTAGGCTACAATTGAGAGATAAGGAAAAGAGATAAGGATTGTCGGCCATCTTAGGAGCAGAAGAGAGATAAGGATGACGGCCATATTGGATTTTGGGTTTTCGGTCTTGTAGGCTACAATTGAGAGATAAGGATTGTCGGCCAACTTGGATTTTCGGTTTTCGGTCTTGGAGGCTACAATTGGTCTTCTTCTTCTTCTTTGGTTTGCATCTGGACTTAGATCTAAACCTTGGATCTGAACCTAGATTGTTTAGTAAGATAAGGCACCTGTCGGCCATCTTGGATATTGGGTATTCAGTCTTGGAGGCTACAATTGATTTTGTTCTTCTTTGATTTGCACCTGGATTTGGATCTGGACCTGGACCTGACTGGGAATTCTCAAAGGGGATTCCCTGTTGACTAGATAACATCCGGTTGCATGACGTCATAGGAGGGGATTCCCTGACGTCACATTTTGGCTAGTCATCTGTTGGCTAAGTTAGTGAAATTTAATTAAAAAAGCAGAGGTATCTGGATTTGAACAGCGGACCCTGAGTTGATTACTAGTTAAAATAACACCACTGAGGAATAGCCAAAGAAATTTCTGTAATTAGGGAAAAAAAATCTGATGTTTAAAAATAACATGCATCGCTTTGCATAAATCCGTTGATAAGTAATAAACGTCTAGTCAAGCTAGCTGAAATGGCTTCTTTCGGTACTTTGGAGAGGTTTATCATGTGAAGAACTTGCAAAGAAAATAAATATCTTTTCATAGCCTTAAACTTCGTTTCTTTATGGTTCAGCCGTAATAATCTTAATAAGGGACACCATTGATTCATAATTATACTTTAAATTTATACCAAACTAGCAGCTAACAAACCCATATAACAACCTTGAACTTCAGATAGGAAGAAGAAATTAACATGATCATTGCGGTCGTTGTAGCACTTTCTAAAAATAGCCTCAAAACTGTGAATTTAGACTAGGACAAACAAAATCGAGATAGCTGAAATGTCCTGTTTCGATACTTTAAAGAGATTTATCATGTGAAGAACTTAAGAAAATAAATTTTTTATATGCGTTATATAACAATAGACCCAAATTGTGATCTCACCGAGTTCAGTTTACTTTGAGTTTGTCATGTAATTTTGGTAAATATCAGCTTCCGGGTTTGTTGCCGTTGCAGCACTTTCTAAAAATAACCTCAAAAACTTTGAATTGGGACGATAGAACAAACAAAATCGAGGTAGCTGGAATGGATTCTTTTGTTAATTTAGAGAGATTTATCATATCAAGAACTTAAGATGACATTTTCAAAATTTATAGAGAAATGCAGCTGAACCAATGAAAGAAATTTAAAGCGTATTAAACAGAGGCTATAATATTCGAATTGAAAGCTTTCTATTGGAAAAGGATGATGAAGGAATTTTGAATCCAAAACAATTTTTCTACAAAATCAAACCTCAAGTTATAAATCTTCTTGAAGCAAGTTTACAGAAAATCCTCTGAATTAGGCTCACGGAAATTGATATGTTACTTAGAAGATACATTTCATTATAGAATCCATTATAGAAATCTCCAAAAAGTAGTTTAAAGTATGAATTGAAGTTTTCATACATTCATAGAGCTCTTTGATTCAGACAATGGAATTGATTAAAACTCATGCCTTCATAGAGTTCTTTCATTCAGACAATGGAATTGATTAAAACAATATATTGATCTTAGTACTTTGCATAGATCAAAAGCTGTTAACACTTTCCGATCTTAAGCTCTTATGATGGAATTTGTATTTATCACGATGAATGACACTAATTTTGTGTTCTTAAGTATATTCAAATGTTCAACAGATGCTTACTATTGTCAAGACTTATTCTAATATCGCCATTAAATCTTTTGATTGGAGCACAGTTCAGGTTACTAAAATTATTAACTTTATTTTTGGTTTGTCTTTTACTTTGTTTGCATTTTAGATTCATATAGATTAGATTTCTCTAGTATAGAAAAATTAGCGAATAATTCATCTGATGAAAACTTAATATTAACCAGATCCTTTTATAAAAATGACGATTTATTTAATTTAGTGAATTCCTTAATTGCTTTGAAAAATTTAGTGAAAATTCATTGCCTATACAAAAGTAGTTTGATAATAAATTTACAGATATGAAGTGTTCTGATAATGATTATGCGCATTGAACAAACGTTTGTAAAGCATTCGAAGGCAAAATTATTGTAGACTATTTATATTGTCATTATTATATAGATTCAGGATAATTTTGAGGTGCTATGCTTAAGTATTGAAAGATTGAATTACAATAATTATTAACTGTCGTTAATATGTATAACTTTATATGTTCTCGCAGGCATTCTACTGCTAATAATAAGCATATGGAAAATGTTCCCCATCACAAAACTCAACATATTTAATTTACTTCGACAGCAATAATTTATATGGGTGAGACATGTCTGAATTCTTACTATATGAGGAATTTCAATGGGATAGAAAATACGGATATCGATATAATGAACATTCCTCAAAGTTTAGAAATTGAATATATGTATATATTTGAAGTAGATTTAACTTATCTAGAATCACTTCATGACTTACACAATGATCTACCATTTTGCGCAAATAATATAAAAATCCTCTGAATTAGACTCAAGGAAATTGATATGTGACTTAGAAGATACATTTCATTACATAATCCATTATAGAAATCTTCAAAAAGTAGTTTAAAGTATGAATTGAAGTTTTCATGCATTCATAGAGCTCTTTGATTCAGACAATGGAATTGATTAAAACAATATATTGATCTTAGTACTTTGCATAGATCAAAAGCTGGTAACAATTTCCGATCTTAAGCTCTTATGATAGAATTTGTATTTATCACGATGAATGACACTAATTTTATGTTCTTAAGTATATTCAAATGTTCAACAGGTGCTTACTATTGTCAAGACTTATTCTAATATCACCATTAAATCTTTTGGTTGGAACACAGTTCCTTTCAGTCTTACACTAAAATATAAAAAGAAATTAGATTACATGAAATATGAGCTTAATAATAACATAATGTTAGAATTTATAGATTTAAAGTCTAACATGTATTCTTTATCTATACGAAATGTTAAATCTATAAAAAAGCGAAGGGTGTTAAAAACAGTTCTGTTAACAAGTTAACTATAGGTAATAATAGAGATTGCTTGTAAAAGAAGAATAATTTTAATGGTGATATGCTTATATTTAGATCTAAGTTGTAGCAGCTTTATACACAATATATTAATAACGTAGTTTTGAGCTCATCAGATGACAAAAGATATTTAAGAGAGGATAGAATTGAAACGTATGCTTGGGGGCATTATATAAAAGTATAACTTTATAAATAAAGGAATCAGAGGGTGGTTAACACAATGTTCTCGCAATGTTCTTAAAATTAACACCCCATTTATCTTCTTACGAGTAGACAACAGGAAAGAAAGAAAGATATTAAGAAAGCTACATTGCAAACTGCTTGCTCCATTCAATCATTAGTAAAATTTGATTTTGTAAAATATTAATCCTTGAGTGTTTATTACACTGAATATTCAGAAGTTGGAATAAATGATTAATTTTAAATTGTAATTAGTTTTATTTTCAAACATTTTTATACAATGACATTGAGCATTCTTAACTGTTTTAGAATTTCTAAAGCTCTTCTTCCTGACCTCCTGCTGGATGTTAATTTTAATTCATCCACCAGTATATTGGGGTCTGTAATATCTTGAATTTCATCATCGCCATTGGAGTCTTCATCACAACTTCGGTCATCATCCTCAACCGAGGAATCACAACTTCGGTCATCGTCTTCAAACGCGGTATCTTTAACTGAATAACGTAGTTTTGAGCTCATCAGATGACAAAAGATATTTAAGAGAGGATAGAATTGAAACGTATGCTTGGGGGCATTATATAAAAGTATAACTTTATAAATAAAGGAATCAGAGGGTGGTTAACACAATGTTCTCGCAATGTTCTTAAAATTAACACCCCATTTATCTTCTTACGAGTAGACAACAGGAAAGAAAGAAAGATATTAAGAAAGCTACATTGCAAACTGCTTGCTCCATTCAATCATTAGTAAAATTTGATTTTGTAAAATATTAATCCTTGAGTGTTTATTACACTGAATATTCAGAAGTTGGAATAAATGATTAATTTTAAATTGTAATTAGTTTTATTTTCAAACATTTTTATACAATGACATTGAGCATTCTTAACTGTTTTAGAATTTCTAAAGCTCTTCTTCCTGACCTCCTGCTGGATGTTAATTTTAATTCATCCACCAGTATATTGGGGTCTGTAATATCTTGAATTTCATCATCGCCATTGGAGTCTTCATCACAACTTCGGTCATCATCCTCAACCGAGGAATCACAACTTCGGTCATCGTCTTCAAACGCGGTATCTTTAACTGAATAACGTAGTTTTGAGCTCATCAGATGACAAAAGATATTTAAGAGAGGATAGAATTGAAACGTATGCTTGGGGGCATTATATAAAAGTATAACTTTATAAATAAAGGAATCAGAGGGTGGTTAACACAATGTTCTCGCAATGTTCTTAAAATTAACACCCCATTTATCTTCTTACGAGTAGACAACAGGAAAGAAAGAAAGATATTAAGAAAGCTACATTGCAAACTGCTTGCTCCATTCAATCATTAGTAAAATTTGATTTTGTAAAATATTAATCCTTGAGTGTTTATTACACTGAATATTCAGAAGTTGGAATAAATGATTAATTTTAAATTGTAATTAGTTTTATTTTCAAACATTTTTATACAATGACATTGAGCATTCTTAACTGTTTTAGAATTTCTAAAGCTCTTCTTCCTGACCTCCTGCTGGATGTTAATTTTAATTCATCCACCAGTATATTGGGGTCTGTAATATCTTGAATTTCATCATCGCCATTGGAGTCTTCATCACAACTTCGGTCATCATCCTCAACCGAGGAATCACAACTTCGGTCATCATCTTCAAACGCGGTATCTTTAACTGAATTTGGGTTCACATCTTCATTTACTCTTCTATCAGCGATGCTAAAATATCCATTATTCTCATCCTTTAAAGATTCTTGAGAATGTCCCCAATTTTTTCTAAGCTGTATTATTTGATTTCTAATAGTATTGCTAACGGGATCAAAACCGGTTTCATTGATGGGTGTTAATAAATGGGTATTTTCATCTGATAAAATCTCTTCTTCACGATTTTTATCTTTCAATAAATGTGTTGACCGTCTCTTATGTCTTAGAAGACTATCTTTCCGGCTAAAGAATTTGTTGCATTCTATGCATTTAAACATATTGGTGGTTATCTAAACACTAAAAATGACCTGTTGAAATCGATATTTATAACTTATTACTCCCGCCTACGCCAACAACAACACCAACACCAACGCCAACATCAACACCAACGCTAACACCAACACCAACCCCAACGCCAACACCATAATAAAGCTGTTCATAGACATGATAAGAGCTGTTTGTAAACCTGGTAAAGGATAGAATTGAAACGTATGCTGATATAGCTGTTCATAGACCTGCTAATTCTCAGGTGAAGAGGAATATAGCATCCGATAATTTTCAATTTCCAGACTTATTCGATAGAATAATGAAACAAATTATTGCAAAATCTGAAGAATTTCAAGAAATTGATAGCGGTTGGGTTCTTCTAAGAATCATCCGCATTGAAGTGGAAGTATGATTGTCGTTTATTTATTAAAGCCTTAGATGTAATTAAAGGTGCAATAAATATTAAACTTTAAATAAGGAGCGCTATGTGTCAATCTCGAAAAGAATTTATGTTGTAAGAAATCAAAGTATAGAAATACGATTCTTAGATTCATATAGATTTATGTTCTCTGGCGTAGAAAAATTGCTCTTTGATTTAGACAATCGAATTGGTTAAAACAATATGTTGATCTTAATACTTTGCATACATCAAAAGCTGTTACCACTTTCCAAAAAATTTTTTTTTAATTAGATAATAATGTTGTCTGCGGCAAAGCAATAAAAAATGTTAATAAGAGTCGAGATATTAAAATAGCTACGGAATGGGAAAGTCGAGATATACATTTAGGTCTTCCTGCTTTAATTGCAAATCTCAATTTTCATAGTATTGCGTAATTTACAATAAATATGGCTGCAGTTTTAACGCGATGATGTTAATTAAAATATTTCATCCTAGGTCGATTTCTGGTAATAAAAGATAATATGTATAGTGATTATCAAAAACATACGAATTAACAGGAAATTCATAAATGAATAAAACTGATTAGAAATAAGTAAACACTATTTTAGTATTTAAACAGATGCAATCAAGAAAAAAAATAGGTCTCGCGATTATGCTCCACCCGATTTTTATGGATGTTTTTACGCGATGATGTTAATCAAAATATTTGATCCTAGGTCGATTTCTGGTAATAAAATATAATATGTATAGTGATTATCATAGTTTTGGTAGTACTATCAAAAATTTGCGGATGTTTTTACGCGATGATGTTAATTAAAATATTTGATCTTAGGTCGATTTCTGATAACAAAGGATAATATGTATAACGACATTAATGAATAAAACTGATTAGAAATAAGTGAACACTATTTTAGTATTTAAACAGATGCTTCAAATTGTTTAATTCAAAAGTTGTTTGACAGCCATTCAAAATCAAAATTATAGTTAAAATTATAAACTTTTTTGATAACGTGGAGTTATATGAGGATCCTCATATAACCATTAATGAAATAGTGAACGATGTTACAACGCCGGTGTCTGTGCTTTATAAAATCCGAGATGAGGACTTGTGGTACGAGGCAGCCACCCCGTACTCAGAGGGTTTGGAGCCCATCATATCAGTAAGTTTTTAAAATTTGCAAGAAAATAAATTAAATAATAAATTCTTTTTAAAATTTACAGCGGTATTACCATATAAATGGAAATAGGATATTCATCCTGGCATATAGCATCGAGTCGATGGTGGTGGCGATGAGGATGCGACTCGATGCGGCAACACGCAACGAGGAATCCTGGGACACCGACGGCGACGACGATTAAGCTGTACATAGACCTGGTAAAGCTGTACGTAGGCCTGGTAAAGCTGATCAGAATCGTTTTCTTATATAGAAACCACTAGCACAATTAAAATAAATGTTCCTATTAATTCAATTAAAATAAATAAATGTAATCAATCCTTAAATGGCCGGTATTCATTGCCATTACGTTATAAAAGCAAAGCAAAATACTATATTGATGTATGTGTACAGAATTTACATATATACAATAAAATTGGTAGTATATTCGTATGTTTTTGATAATCACTATACATATTATCTTTTATTACCAGAAATCGACCTAGGATGAAATATTTTAATTAACATCATCGCGTTAAAACTGCAGCCATATTTATTGTAAATTGCGCAATACTATGAAAATTGAGATTTGCAATTAAAGCAGGAAGACCTAAATGTATATCTCGACTTTCCCATTCCGTAGCTATTTTAATATCTCGACTCTTATTAACATTTTTCATTGCTTTGCCGCAGACAACATTATTATCTAATTAAAAAAAAATTTTTTGGAAAGTGGTAACAGCTTTTGATGTATGCAAAGTATTAAGATCAACATATTGTTTTAACCAATTCGATTGTCTAAATCAAAGAGCAATTTTTCTACGCCAGAGAACATAAATCTATATGAATCTAAAAATTGTATTTCTATACTTTGATTTCTTACAACATATATTCTTTTCGAGATTGACACATAGCGCTCCTTATTTAAAGTTTAATATTTATTGCACCTTTAATTACATCTAAGGCTTTAATAAATAAACGACAATCATACTTCCACTTCAATGCGGATGATTCTTAGAAGAACCCAACCGCTATCAATTTCTTGAAATTCTTCAGATTTTGCAATAATTTGTTTCATCATTCTATCGAATAAGTCTGGAAATTGAAAATTATCGGATGCTATATTCATCTTCACCTGAGAATTAGCAGGTCTATGAACAGCTACATCAGGTCTACTATCAGCTTTAGCAGGTCTATGAATAGCTATATCAGCATACGTTTCAATTCTATCCTTTACCAGGTTTACAAACAGCTCTTATCATGTCTATGAACAGCTTTATTATGGTGTTGGCGTTGGGGTTGGTGTTGGTGTTAGCGTTGGTGTTGATGTTGGCGTTGGTGTTGGTGTTGTTGTTGGCGTAGGCGGGAGTAATAAGTTATAAATATCGATTTCAACAGGTCATTTTTAGTGTTTAGATAACCACCAATATGTTTAAATGCATAGAATGCAACAAATTCTTTAGCCGGAAAGATAGTCTTCTAAGACATAAGAGACGGTCAACACATTTATTGAAAGATAAAAATCGTGAAGAAGAGATTTTATCAGATGAAAATACTCATTTATTAACACCCATCAATGAAACCGGTTTTGATCCCGTTAGCAATACTATTAGAAATCAAATAATACAGCTTAGAAAAAATTGGGGACATTCTCAAGAATCTTTAAAGGATGAGAATAATGGATATTTTAGCATCGCTGATAGAAGAGTAAATGAAGATGTGAACCCAAATTCAGTTAAAGATACCGCGTTTGAAGATGATGACCGAAGTTGTGATTCCTCGGTTGAGGATGATGACCGAAGTTGTGATGAAGACTCCAATGGCGATGATGAAATTCAAGATATTACAGACCCCAATATACTGGTGGATGAATTAAAATTAACATCCAGCAGGAGGTCAGGAAGAAGAGCTTTAGAAATTCTAAAACAGTTAAGAATGCTCAATGTCATTGTATAAAAATGTTTGAAAATAAAACTAATTACAATTTAAAATTAATCATTTATTCCAACTTCTGAATATTCAGTGTAATAAACACTCAAGGATTAATATTTTACAAAATCAAATTTTACTAATGATTGAATGGAGCAAGCAGTTTGCAATGTAGCTTTCTTAATATCTTTCTTTCTTTCCTGTTGTCTACTCGTAAGAAGATAAATGGGGTGTTAATTTTAAGAACATTGCGAGAACATTGTGTTAACCACCCTCTGATTCCTTTATTTATAAAGTTATACTTTTATATAATGCCCCCAAGCATACGTTTCAATTCTATCCTCTCTTAAATATCTTTTGTCATCTGATGAGCTCAAAACTACGTTATTCAGTTAAAGATACCGCGTTTGAAGACGATGACCGAAGTTGTGATTCCTCGGTTGAGGATGATGACCGAAGTTGTGATGAAGACTCCAATGGCGATGATGAAATTCAAGATATTACAGACCCCAATATACTGGTGGATGAATTAAAATTAACATCCAGCAGGAGGTCAGGAAGAAGAGCTTTAGAAATTCTAAAACAGTTAAGAATGCTCAATGTCATTGTATAAAAATGTTTGAAAATAAAACTAATTACAATTTAAAATTAATCATTTATTCCAACTTCTGAATATTCAGTGTAATAAACACTCAAGGATTAATATTTTACAAAATCAAATTGTACTAATGATTGAATGGAGCAAGCAGTTTGCAATGTAGCTTTCTTAATATCTTTCTTTCTTTCCTGTTGTCTACTCGTAAGAAGATAAATGGGGTGTTAATTTTAAGAACATTGCGAGAACATTGTGTTAACCACCCTCTGATTCCTTTATTTATAAAGTTATACTTTTATATAATGCCCCCAAGCATACGTTTCAATTCTATCCTCTCTTAAATATCTTTTGTCATCTGATGAGCTCAAAACTACGTTATTAATATATTGTGTATAAAGCTGCTACAACTTAGATCTAAATATAAGCATATCACCATTAAAATTATTCTTCTTTTACAAGCAATCTCTATTATTACCTATAGTTAACTTGTTAACAGAACTGTTTTTAACACCCTTCGCTTTTTTATAGATTTAACATTTCGTATAGATAAAGAATACATGTTAGACTTTAAATCTATAAATTCTAACATTATGTTATTATTAAGCTCATATTTCATGTAATCTAATTTCTTTTTATA
Source organism: Leptarthrus brevirostris (assembly GCA_964036015.1). Lineage (NCBI taxonomy): Eukaryota > Metazoa > Arthropoda > Insecta > Diptera > Asilidae > Leptarthrus > Leptarthrus brevirostris. The sequence goes on from OZ038371.1 coordinate 75,930,720, forward strand.
TTTTAGTGTAAGACTGAAAGGAACTGTGTACCAACCAAAAGATTTAATGGTGATATTAGAATAAGTCTTGACAATAGTAAGCACCTGTTGAACATTTGAATATACTTAAGAACATAAAATTAGTGTCATTCATCGTGATAAATACAAATTCTATCATAAGAGCTTAAGATCGGAAATTGTTACCAGCTTTTGATCTATGCAAAGTACTAAGATCAATATATTGTTTTAATCAATTCCATTGTCTGAATCAAAGAGCTCTATGAATGTATGAAAACTTCAATTCATACTTTAAACTACTTTTTGAAGATTTCTATAATGGATTATATAATGAAATGTAATTTTTAAGTAACATATCAATTTCCTTGAGCCTAATTCAGAGGATTTTCTGTAAACTTGCTTCAAGAAGATTTATAACTTGAGGTTTGATTTTGTAGAAAAAATTTTTTGTATTCAAAATTCCTTCATCATCCTTTTCCAATAGAAAGCTTTCAATTCGAATATTATAGCCTCTGTTTAATGCGCTTTAAATTTCTTTCATTGGTTCAGCTGCATTTCTCTATAAATTTTGAAAATGTCATCTTAAGTTCTTGATATGATAAATCTCTCTAAATTAACAAAAGAATCCATTCCAGCTAAGTAGTATGAATATGCCGGTTCTGGTCCATGAGAAAATCGAGCCGAAAATGTGCTTGCCGATTCTGGACCATGAGAAAATCGAGCTCAAAATGTGCTTTGCCGATTCTGACGCAATCTTGGATTTAGGGTATTCGGTCTTGTAGGCTACAATTGAGAGATAAGGAAAAGAGATAAGGATTGTCGGCCATCTTGGATTTTCGGTATTCGGTCTTGGAGGCTACAATTGGTCTTCTTCTTCTTTGGGGATAAGGGAATGGGGTTTCGAGGGTCAAAGGTCAAGGTCGATGATTGTTTAGTAAGATAAGGCACCTGTCGGCCATCTTGGATTTTGGGATTTCGGTCTTGAAGGCTACAATTGATTTTGTTCTTCTTTGATTTGCACCTGGACTTAGATCTGGACTTGGACTTGGATCTGGACCTGGACTAGGGTATTCGGTCTTGGAGGCTAAAATTGGTCTTCTTCTTCTAAAAAATTGCTATGGCGGTTCTGGCTCATGAGAAAAATTGCTATGGGGGTTCTGACCCATGAGACAAAATCGAATCTTGGATTTTGAGTATTCGGTCTTGGAGACTACAATTGGTCTTCTTCTTCTTTGGTTTGATGATGGAAAGATAAGGATTGTCGGTCATCTTGGATTTTCGGTACGAAAAAAAGTATGAAAAAGTAAGAAGAAGAAGCGAAATGACCGCATTTGTGGTTCGAGCTTTTTGTGTCGGCTTGGGTGATAAGGCTTTGTAGATTAACCTTGGTTCGTGCTGAAGATAAGAGTTTGTTGTTTTGAGTTCTTAATTACGAAGTACAGCTTTATCAGCTAAATGAAATAACATGATGCGAATTTAATGGGAAAACGGAATATTGCGTAATAAAGATTTCACCACATTGAGTAAATAGATGAAGATTATTTTTTATTTCTTTTGCAAATTCTTATTTCTATGATATCATTTGGGGTCCAAGCAAGTTTTAGCATGTTTTTCTGCTCGAGCTGTGATTGATAAGCGAGCTAGTGACTGCGTAGAAATTAATAATTTGGTGGCAATGTTGAGGTCGTTGGGTGATAAGGTTTTGAAGATGAACCTGACCTCATGCTGAAAATAAAAGTTTGTTGTTTTTTTTTATCAGCTAAATGAAATAACATGATGCGACTTTAATAGGAAGCAGAATATTGTACCCTCGAACTTTAAAAGATTATCATGTAATTTCTTCTCCAGATCTAAATAAAGACATTAACTCGAGGTCATATTTTGAAATAATTTCGTGTTTTATGCAACTAGCAAGTAAGTCATTCCACCGATTACGTCATCTGGACCTTGATTACTAGTTAAAATAACACCATTGAGGAATAGCCAAAGGAGTTTCTGTAATTAAGGGAAAAAAATCTGATGTTTAAAAATAACATGCATCGCTTTGCATAAATCCGTTAATAAGTAATAAACGTCTAGTCAAGATAGCTAGAATGGCTTCTCTCGGTACTTTGGAGAGGTTTATCATGTGAAGAACTTGCAAAGAAAATAAATATCTTTTGATAGCCTTAAACTTCGTTTCTTTATGATTCAGCCGTGATAATCTTAATAAGGGAAACCATTGATTCGTAATTATGCTTTAAATTTATATCAAACTAGCAGCTACCAAACCCATATAACAACCTTGAACTGCAGAAGAAATGAACAAGATCATTGGCGTTGTTGTAGCACTTTCTAAAAATTGCCTCAAAACTGTGAATTTAGACTAGAACAAACAAAATCGAAGTAGCTGAAATGTCCTCTTTCGATACTTTAAAGAGATTTATCATGTGAAGAACATAAGAAAATAAATTTTTTATATGCTTCATGTAACAATAGACTCAAATTGTGATTTCACCGAGTTCAGTTTAGTTTGAGTTTGTTATGTAATTTTGGCAAATGTCAGCTTCCGGGTTTGTTGCCGTTGCAGCACTTTGTAAAAATAGACTCAAAAACTTTGAATTGGGCCGATAGCACAAACAAAATCGAGGTAGCTGGAATGGCTTTCTTTTGGTAATTTAGAGAGATTTATCATGTCAAGAACTTAAGAAAATAAAAATCTTTTCATAGCCTTAAACTTCGTTTCTTCTTTTTTCAGTCGTAATAATCTTAATAAGGGAAACCATATTTTTTCTTGAAAAATTTAACAGCCAGCCAGCTAACAACCCTGTTTGAGGGATGTTGTCTGAAGACACTGAGTTCGACAGACAGCACTATCGCACGACCAAATAAGTAAAACGAATGAGTTTCTTTAGATGACTGAACTTCTTTATTCTTTCACTAATTCTATTTATATAGTTTAATGACATTATCAGCAAATATTCACAGTTAATTGCTTAATACTAAATTTGTTACATTAATATATTTCCTCATTTCAAAATGACTAAATAGTGACGCAGCACACCGTGCGTTTATTCACTTGACCCATTAATTGTTTTCTTTTAATTGTCTTGCCAAACAAGTAGGGTGATCAAGTTACAATGAGTGTGACTTGCTAATTAAAGTGAATGAACTTTCGTTGCGCTGGTTAGGTAAATTCTCCTACTTAATTGATAGATTAAATGTATGCTGCTTATGTACCGTGGACATTCTCCCCCCACAAGCTTAATGATGGCAACTCTAGGATGACTGTGGTCTCTACCTTAGATCTTGGTTGTCGTGGGGTTGGCCTTGGTGGATCGCATTCTGTTTGGGTGATTGTTTTTCGTTTTTTCCAGCAGTAATATGATGCCAAGATAGCGATGGTCAGTGCCAGTATATAAAGACCACCATAATGATGTAGGTCATGGATGTTTAGCTTCGGAATTTGGTTGGTATCTTCTTGCTGTTTTTCAATTTGGGAATACAACTCAGATATGTCCTTGCTAGTGATCTCATTCATTAATCGTGGGGCTGTAAACTGGGATGTGGTTTGATTGGTCATCAGAGTGTCTAGATGATTTGAGATGATCGCAATGTCGGAAATAAATGAATTCAATACACCTGGCAAATGGTTGTTTGCATTGATGAATAGTGTGGGATGTTTAATCATGCAGGTTGGTTGCAGTTGAATAATTCCGCTGCCGGTTAGTGTTACTGCGTCCACAGAATCTCGGCATATGACGTCAACATGAGTGTCTTCGTCCACTGTGTAAAGCCACGTACTGGGAATCTGTAATTTTCTCCACAGTTTTGTTAGAGGCATGCTTTTTAATTGACACAACTCTGGAATTTCCCGATGGCGATTAAACAGTTCCATCTCACATCTGCTTTGATTAGCTTTTAAACTGTATACGGGTTGTTTTAGGCTGCATATCAGTTGGTTATCGGAAATTTGAATACATTCCTTTAGCTCTTTCCTTGTCAGTGGACTAAATCGATCCCTGTGTAGATTTACAGCCAAATACGGTGTCGATGGTTGAATGAAAATGTATTTCAAATCATATGGAACAGGAATAGGTGTTAACTTGTATAGGTGATAGACTTCTGTGCTGAGTAAAGGAATACGAAGGTCAAACAATACATTATTCTGTGTTATTCGAACCTTTACGTGCATTGCCTTATAGATGGTTAGCAATGACGTCACGCTTCCGTCCCTGGAACCCTTAAGTTCTGTGGTAGGTGTTCCTTAATGATGATTAGTTGTTCATTAAGCTGTACCGGTGTCAGTATTAAGGTGTTTAACCGCCCATGCTTGGTATCCGTTATCGCTGCTAATATGTTTTTTTGCACACACACAGCTTTATCAGCTAAATGAAATAACATGATGCGAATTTAATTGGAAAAACAGAATATTGCGTAATAAAAGATTTCACCACTTTGAGTAAATAGATGAAGATTATTTTTTAATTTCTTTTGCAAATTCTTATTTCTATGATATCATTTGTTTTCAAGCAAGTTTTAACATGTTTTTCTGCTCGAGCTGTGATTGATAAGCGAGCTGGTGACTGCGTAGAAATTAATAATTTGGCGGCAATGTTAAGGTCGTTGGGTGATAAGGTTTTGTAGATGAACTTGGCCTCGTGCTGAAGATAAGAGTTTGTTGTTTTGAGTTTTTAATTACGAAGTACACCTTTATCAGCTAAATGAAATAACATGATGCGAATTTAATTGGAAAACAGAATATTGCGTTCTTGTATAAATATCAAGCGTTCTTAGGTAGTCTTTTAGTATTCATAGTGAAGTCAACCAGTGAAATTCTTATAATTAAAATTCGTGCTCTAAGGCAGATTGAAATAATAAAAAACAAAACAAAAAAAAATTTTAAATGTATCAGCAACCGATCAACGAAGCATTCATCGAAGACTTTGAAGTATTGGAAGAATTAAATTCTGCAAATTTTAAGCCTGCACTCGCTGTTAAAGATATGGAAGAGTCTCAGAATTATAAAATCATAAGCTGCAGAAGAACAACAACAAAATATGGACCCAGGATCCTTTTAGAACTGGAGAAGCACCATGTTTTTTTGCCGCCTAGGTTCGACGCTAAAATTTCTGAGCATACAATTGAGAAAATGAACGATGGAGGCTTCTTTGTTGAAAGGAAAGCAGCAGCTGGCAGCTATTTTAATTTAATGTTTTCTAAGATAGCACCTAGCACTGGCTATTATTTAAATTTATAATATAATTTATAATAAATAAATAAAAGTACTTTTATTAAATATATGTTTTTGTTTCATTTTACTTCCTCCAATTCTCTAGCTAAAATTAAAAAAGTCAAACAATTTTGCTTGATTGAGATTTGAATCTGCAAAAAAAAATACTTTAACAATCGCCAGCGGTCTAATAATTTCCTAATCTAGCTGCTGAACCGCGGGGTCAGTGGAGTACTTTTACAAGTCACATTTCTTAAGAGATTTTGAATGGATGCTATAAATACCTGTACCTTCATCGATAAAAACGTCAGTCTAGAAAGATGTTTTGGTCTGAAACCGTAAAGGCAGACAGTAAATTTTGTGTCTGCGAAGGAGGGTGGAACAATTTTAGAATTGTTAATGTAAGTGTGGATCCTAATGATGTTTTAGAAGTATACATGACTCCAGAAGATGGAAACAGGAGTCTAATATTACGCTTGAGATCTGGCGAGCCGATTTCTTCCACATTTCATTTTGATTTTAATTTTACGCCCTGGCAGCATGTAAAGTTAGAAGTCTACGGTAATTGAATTGGTATAGAATCAAGCAAATATCTCTCCTTATATTGATTTTAGGAGGTGACATTGTATTGGTTGGTGAATCACAAGATCGCACAGTTAGATATAAAGCTACAAATCATTTCCCCAGGAACTGCCCCTTTGGTGATGAGGATGATTGGAATTGGAATCATCCTATGAAAATTAAAATCGAAAAGAAAAAAATTGAGGGGGATGCTATAAATATATCAACATCATAAAATTCATTTAGTTCTTGAGTTCAAGTCAACATATTAACATTAAAAATGGCTAGACGTTCAGCAAGTCTTTTGCTTTTATCACTATGCATCTTACACATCAATAGCTTACAGATTCCGTTAAGTGTAAACCTAATGGATCAAAGTAGTAGCAATTTAGATTTTGCACTAACTCTACCCAATAACGATACTATACAAATTGGCTTATCTTTTAAATTGATGACTTACAGTAACGCTAGCAATCCCAAAGAAGATGTAGTTTCTACTTCAAAAGAAGAGGATCACTACGAATGATAATCCTAAAAAGAAATTTGTGTCTATTGACGAGGCCATTGAAGGTTTCAGGCAAGAACTATTAAAGAAAGAATTGGATATTGCAGGAATTATTGAGAGCAAAGATATATTTTATAGGCACTTTAAACTGGAATTCGATGACGAAACTATGCTAACCATTCGTTGTACATATGACAGTAATTACGTAACTCGCTCATTGAAGATATCATGCTATGAATATCGCGAGTTTGAAACTGAAAGAATTCTAAGTAGTGGTGAAGTAGAGATGGTGAAACAAGTTGATGCTAATTATAAAAGCGATGTGGAATTAGTGAATTTGAGAGGAATGAAACAAACATATCAAATGAATATTTCTAAATAAGCAGCTATAAAAGAAAGTCTAATCCGTTTTTAAGTCATTTTAAAATTATTATGGAGTATCTTCACTTTTGTTTAACGATTATCAAAAGCATGGGAGATTCTTTCTTAAGATTGCTAAATTTGATTCAGCAGCATATAAAGAATTCAAGGATATTTGTAGGAGTTTGCATCTTCAAGATGTTTTGCTTTTGCTACAAAAAGAAGAAGAGAAGACCAAAGTAGTTGGAGAAAAAGTAGTTCAATTCAATATCATCCCAAAGATACATTTCGTTCCAATATACGATCGTAAGGGTCCCTGGCAAACATTTGCGTTGGACAGATTTCGATTTCAAGAGCGAATTCGAAATATGAAGGATATTTTGAACCCCATTTTATTCATCTCGCATAGAAATAAAATTTATAGGTTAAGATTTAAAAATTTCAAATAGAATTGTAAATTGAAACTAAAGTATTTTTAATATAAAATATATATTTGTATAACAATATTATAATACATTATCTTTCTTAATCCAAGAGTTGTGTTTTGATGAAAATCCAAGCCATTTAACATAAACTTTATCTGCGGTTCTCTTCAATATTTTTTCTACGAGGTAAACATCAGGATTATTCGTCTTTTGGAGCTCCATTTCATAAAAACTTCCCTTTATTGCTGTTCCTTCATGGTCTTCCAAGAGATATGTTACAGGATTCGTTATCTGAATTTTTGTGATCTTGAAGATCTCTGTAGTCCAGTTTGGTGTATACCCTTTTTCAAATACATGTTTATATTTACTAATGCGAACAAAGTCTCCCATCTTAAATTTTGGCAAATGAAACGTCTTTAAATGATTGTAAACTGTTGATAGCAATTTCTTCTCATTCTGCTTTGTTACATCACGTGGCCTCATTTTTATTGTTCGATGATTACTTGAGTTATATTTTACGAGTAATTTCTTAACCATATCTATCCATCGGTATGAGCCCTGCATACTAAACTCTTTCCACATCATGCTTTTTAATGTTCGATTAAATCGTTCAACTATAGATGCTTTTAAAGGGCTATATGTAGAAAAATGATTAATGCAGGAGTTTTTCATAAAGTTTTGAAATGAGCTATTGAAAAACTCTTTTCCATCATCAGTTTGCAAATTTGTGGGACTCCGACCTTCTTTTAGTATGGATTTCATAGCTTGAGTAACTTCGACACCAGTCTTTCTTTTAATAGGAATTGCCCATGCATATTTAGAAAACCCATCTATTACAGTTAATAAAAAATTATGTCCATTATTGCTTGTAGTATAAGCACCCATTTCAACTAAGTCGGCTTGCCATAGATCATCTATTCCCTTAATTATAACACGTCTTCTTATGAAATTTTTTCCGGCTCGTTAATGAAGCTCATTAACTACTTGTGTTTTATTCATTTTGAAATTGTCAGAGATTCTACATTAATTAACGCCTTTAAAGTGTCTTTCATTTCTTGTATATTTAGATCTATATATTTCATCAACTTCTCATTAACGTCAACAATTGCTTCATTTGCATATAATTCGGCTGCTCTCTTCAATCGCTCTTGCAGATTCGTAATTGTTTCATTCGTATACAATTGACTAGTGTTTTTATCTTTTTCACTTGTTATATTGATTATGTTGTATAACTCCTTTAATTCTCCTTGTAGTACAGCACTTTCCTTATGTATTTGCTCAGTTAGATTGTTGCTGACTAACTGGATTTTTTCATTAACGTAGAAATTACTTAAATGTATGATCTTGTCAGCTACATCGTCAACATATGTTTTATTGGTTGCATCATCCCTATCTAGAGGGCTCTTAAGGTATTTCAAATTTTTAAAACTTAGATTGAAATCTCCACTTTCAGTGAGCTTAAAGCCCACGCCACTTAGACCTTGTATTCCTTGTTCTCCTTCTTTGGTTACCAGGTTCGCCTGGTAAGCCTCTAGGACCACGCTTGCCAGTAGATCCTAACTTTACCTTTTTAGAATATCTCCCAAACTTGTCGACACTCATTATTACATTAAAACTGAATATGATTAAAGATGTTATTTATACTATAATGCCGCCTTCTTTTAACTCTTCAATAATTGATATAATTTCATTGTTGTGGTTAGTATGCCCAGCACTTTGTGATGCTATTAAAAGACGAAGTCTATCCACAAATTCATTAGGATCATTCCAATAAACATAATCAATATTATTCTTGGGTATATGCATCAAACCCTTGTCTTCATGAGAAACCAGTTTACTTATAATTTCTAAGTACTTTAAAGTTCTACTTCCTTTTATTTGACCAGCCGCTTTATGATCTCTTTTATAGGCGTTAGTTTCTTTTAAGATAGCTTGATAATTTTCCAAGTCATCCTTACTATACAAAGTTTTTGCAGGTTGTTTCATAAAAAGCAATTCACATAGATCTAGCGTTATTTTATACGATTTTCCGTTAATAAGGAAAAAATCTTTCTCAATTACAATCTTTGAATTTCCAATTTTCCATTCGTTATCATCATCTAAATAAACTCCATTAGTGTTGTCAATTATCGAGCTTTTTTTAAGGTATAGGTCTAAATATTTATCAACTATACCGCTTGATAAATTAAGAGGAGAATCTCTCTTTTCCATCAAAGTTCTAGAATGTGTAGGTGTTGCAAAGTTATCATCTTCCGACATTAAGGAATAATCTGAACGTTTTATAGGTGTACTGGTCGGCTCCATTTTCGGAAGTTTCATTTTAGGAGTAAGCTTTATATTACCATAATCATCATCATCATCATCTCCATATTCTTCTTTAATTTTAGTCTCATGCTTTGCTTTTGTTATGAACTCATGAAGTGGTTTTGTTATGGGCTTAAATGTCTCCTCAAGACGAGTTTCAGTTTCAACTCGTCCAGTTTTCACAGCGCGAAATTTCTTCTTAATAGCATTTCTAGTTTTGATAAGATTTTTTAATAGTTCGTCTCTCTTTTTAACCATCTTTATAATAAGATTTGAACTGGTCTGTGAACTGGGTTATACTGATCTAAATGGGTCTATGGATGGCTCTTATCAGGTCTGTGAACAGCTTTTGACAGCTCCGTATCAACTCTATAAAACAGCTCAAACGGGTCTATGAACAGCTTTACCAGGTCTAAGAACAGCTCTTATCAGGTCTATGAACAGCTTTACCAGGTGTATGAACAGCTTTACCAGGTTTATGAACAGCTATATCAGGTCTTCTACCAGCTTTAACAGATCTATTACCAGCTTTAGCAGGTCTATGAACAGCTTTAACTGATTTTCTTTACTAGATCTTCTAAAATTATAGCTAAATGTATGTATCGATTCCTTTTCGATAACGTCCTTTGTTCAACAAACTATCTTTATCGATTACTAAAAAGCCATAATTGTCTCTCCAGCAAACACCGCAAATACTACGAAATTTTTCGAAGGTCATGTCTGTGTTAACATGATCATTATATATATGCCTAAGATTCATATCATCTTGTTTAAATAAAATAAGAAAGTTAGCGTTGTCACGTATTAAGTGCTTCGGTATATGGGTGTAAGTCTGACAGAGATAGAAACTATCAATATTATTATGTCGACCCATGCAAAAATAATCACGTATGTTATTTTGTTTTCCGCATGCTACATCATCGAAAATAAAAATTGAATTCTGTTTAGCTTCCTCAGGAGATATAACTTCGCAATTATCAGAAAACGTGTAGTAGCCCAGACCAACAATAGGACTTATCAACTGTTCTAGATACTGATATTTGGGTTGATGTAGTGATTTTGAGTAGAACTTGAGTGCATTTGGATGTTCTATAAGACCAATCATAAGATTGGTTTTACCGCAGTTTGAAGGTCCCACAAGAATACCTCTTATATTATTAGGTATAAGCGAGCTATGTCTTTTGAATTCATTTGTAGATTTAATATCAAGATATTTTATTGATAAAGAGTCCTTCTGCTTCATGAACTTCATTATTAGAACTGAAATATTTATTACACAACACTTAACTTTTATATCAGTCATCAACTCAATGTGCTGTTGTGAGGACGTCTAAAAGGTTTATCTTATCAGTTGAATGACTGATCATTCAAAGAATCAAAATCGTTCTCGCCAACGTAAATGTCGAAGAGGAGGCGGTTTGTTAAATACAGCAATTAGCAATTTACCATTTGAATTTCATTCGCCTGGATATCAATATTGCGGTCCTGGTACTAAACTACAAAAAAGATTAGCAAGGGGTGACCCTGGAATTAATCCTCTTGACGCAGCTTGTAGAGATCACGATATCGCATATTCTCAACATAAAAATATCGAAGATCGTCATATTGCTGATCGTATATTATCCGGTAAAGCTTGGGAACGAGTGACATCTTCAAACGCATCCCTTGGTGAACGTAGCAACGCCTGGCTTGTAACAAACGCTATGAAGGCGAAAGTAAAATTTGGAATGGGGTTAAGAAAAAAACCTAAAATTCACTCTAGGAAGCCAAAAAGAAAATTAAATCTACAAAAAGGAGTTCATGAAGCAAGAAATATTTTTAAGTTAAAAAAGCCTGATTCCTTAAAAGAAGCTATAGGTCTTGCACTTGCTGCTACTAAAAGTGTATTTAAGCGAAAGAAGAAGGATGTAAGACCACCTCGAATTATTCCGATTCCAAAGGCTGGAGGAGTGCTACCTCTAATTCCTATTTTTGCTGGTCTTTCAGCACTAGGTGCTTTAGTGGGAGGAGTATCAGGTGTCGCAAAGGCTGTTAATGCTGCAACAAATGCTAAAGAACAGCTAAAGGAGAGCAATCGACATAATAATACGATGGAAGCTATTGCATTAGGAAAAGAGGGAAGCGGCTTATATTTGAAGCCATACAGAAAAGGACTTGGTCTATTCTTAAATCCACCTTCAAAAAACGTCTAAAACTGCTACCTAATCGAGCATTAAATGAAATCGATTTATATAAATATGCGAATAATTTACCACATTTTAGAGGTGTTTTTATGCTTGATGCTCTCCCCAAAAAGCCTAAAAAATATGAGTGTGGAATAAATAGTAAATTTGGACTCTATATCAGGTCCTGGTAGTCATTGGGTAGCATATTACAAAAGTGAATCCGAAAAAGAATACTTTGACAGCTTTGGAAACTTGCAACCACCAAAGGAAATATTAAGCTATTTAGGAAAAAACATTGTTTACAATTATAAGTCTTACCAAAATTATAATATGATAAATTGCGGTCATTTATGTTTAGAATTTTTATATAATCATTACAATAATAATAAGTAACTATAAATTTAATAGTATAATTATACATTGTAAGATAACAACTATAAATAAACTTTACATAAAATTACATCTGCATTTCACTTTGAGCTACTATGTCATTAACACTGACTTTGACTGGGGATTCATCTGTGCTTACAGTTGAATACTTTCCTCCGTTGGACTTAAGTTCAGAATACGTTTGCGGACTTATTGATTTACAGACATATAATTCAATTCCTAATGTGGACAATAGAAATAACTTACTTCATCTGGATGATGATGATGATGATGATGAAATTAAAATTCCAGAAGGCTCCTATGAAATTGATGATATTGCAGGATTTATCAAAAAGGAGCTAACTAAGACGAAAACTAAACCTATAGTACAAATAACAGCTAATAATAACACCTTGAAAACAGAAATCAAAAGTTCTACCCGAGTATTTTTGAATAAAAATAACTCTATTGGATCATTATTAGGATTTAGTAAACGCGTTCTAGAACCTAATATTTCATATCAATCTGATTTACCAGTAAATATAATAAAAGTTAATGTGATTCGAGTTGAATGTAATATAGTATCAGGCTCTTTTATAAATAATCAACAAGTGCATACATTACACGAGTTCTCTCCTACGGTAGGTCCGGGATATAAAATAATTGAAGTTCCCAAGAATGTCATTTATTTGCCACTGAACATCAAACGGATAAGTTCTCTTACGCTGAAGTTCGTGGATCAAGACTGTGATCTAATTAATTTTAGAGGAGAAACGATTACAGTGAGATTGCATTTGAAGCCGCAGCATGTTAATATAAAATAATACCATTGATAATAAATACAAACACAAAAGTGTTAACTCTTCTAGTCAGCCTAAAGCCACGCAACAGTCAGGAATAAAGCTAACAGTCGCCAACAAGCAATTCTTAAAAACTCTTGGTCTTAAGTTAAAAAATGAGTGAAATACTCGATATTACTCAAGGTGCTAGCTATGATAATAGTATTACAAAAGTTGAGTATCACAGCTACTCTCCGTTTTTAGCATCATATAAGAATAGCGATGAAGTTCGAATATCATTACAACATCAGGATTTGTATATTTTACCAAGTGAAAGCTCCTTATATATAGAAGGCGCGATAACAAAATCAGATGGGTTGGCCTCAACAACGGCAAAATTAACTAATAACGCCATAGCATTTCTATTTGACGAAATTCGCTATGAATTAAATGGCGTAGAAATTGATCGCACGAGAAATCTGGGATTTGCTACAACAATAAAAAATTATATATCTTTAAATCAAAATGAAAGCAATGTGTTACTAAATGCTTCCTGGTCTCCAGATAATTCAATATTACCTACAAGAGGATTTTTCAATTTTTGCATTCCTTTAAAGTTGTTGCTCGGCTTTGCTGAAGACTATAAGAAAATTGTTATAAATGCTAAACATGAACTTATTTTGAATCGAAGTAGAGGCGATGAAAATGCTTTTATATCACCAAACGATGAAGTTAAAATAGATATTTTCAAACTACAATGGCGAGTACCCCACATAAGTGTAGCTGATGAAGAAAAACTATCGCTGCTTAAGTTAATCGATACTGGACGACCAATACAAATGAGTTTTCGTAGTTGGGATATATACGAATATCCTATATTACCTACAACTGTTGATCATAATTGGACAATTAAAATATCTACTCAGTTAGAAAAACCTCGATATGTAATTTTAGCACTTCAAACGGATCGAAAAAACGAGAACAGTAAAGATGCAAGCAAGTTTGATCATTGCGATCTTTCAGATGTGAAGCTTCACTTAAATTCTGAAACATTTCCATATGAAGACTTAAACATTAAATTGCAATTGGCAATTTTGACAAACGGAAACCAAATACAGCACTTTATTTTTCAACCTCCATTCAGATTTAAGGATTTAACACCTGCAAAGAGAAGAGAAGCGAAATGGCTGCATGATAATTACCATGGATTAAATTGGCACGTAGGATATATTCCCTATCATAAATTACATGCTGTAGTGACTGCTTTAATAAGAAACAAAGTAGTTTATGTGAAAGGCTGTGAAAAGGCTTGCTGGATCAAAAATACATTTGGTGAAGGTGTAATAGTATATAATATGGAAGAAGAATTGCAGTGTCCTAATATAGAATGTTTAAAATCTTTCTATAGTAACACCCCCTGCTGTTTATGTCATCAGGGACAATGTGCTCAAAAAAATGTATACCTGTTTAAAATTTTTTTAGATAATAGCAAGAAATATGAAAGAAATATATAGGATTCATATTAATAAAAAGACTTATTAAAATTAAATATTATTTTTTTTTTTTATTAATTTTATTCCTCAACATCCATTTCATTAATTTTATAATGATTCCAGGCATATGTGGAAATGCCATCATCCCGAATAAATCTTTTATCGTCTAAATAACTTAAGGCTACTTTATTTATAATTTGCGTGTATATATTATGAACTATAGATTTAAAGATATACATATTTCCATATATTATTTTCTTCTTATACAAACAGTCTCTATAATTATTTAAATCAATATTATCTAACGCAGTTTTCTTTACCCCTTTGGGTTTTTTTATTAAATCGCATTTGTCAACGTCTAATGAATACATTTTAGCTCTTAGTCCTATAAATTCTTTTATAATTTTGCCATTTACTTCGTCTTTCATATACCCTACAATTTTTTTGTTTCTTAAAGGTATTTGGTAAGGGTTATCGAGTGCATATTCTGAAGTATCAAAATGTTGGTTAATATCATTTAAAATATCGTTATAAAAGTCATCAGTAAAAATAGTATATATGAAAGAATCAGTATCCATGTAATTTAGCATTACATTTTGTCTGTATTTAGGTTTCACATATCCATAATGAAAATCATACATTTTCAGTTTGGATAATTCTAAAACGCAAAATCCTAAGTAAAGGGGTTTGTTGTAATATGATTTGATTCTATTAAGTTGTATTGCGACTAAATCCTCAGTAAAATGAGTAGAGCTATGAAAATTAGGCTTCGCAATAAGAGCTCGTGCCCCCAGTGATTTACCCCTGCTTTCCCATTTCCTTACAAGCCGAACATCCTTTCTTTTATCGACATTTTCCATGGTTTTTCCATATACGGCATTATTTAATAATTTAAAAAAAATTTTTCAAAGGCATTCTGAGCCTGAGTTCTATAATAAGTATTTTTTGATATATAATTTTTAAGCCAGTCTGATTGATTAAATTGCAATACTCTATGAACCTTTTGAAGTTTCAAGAAATTTTTAAGGCACTGCTGAAGATTTAAGTAATGAATTACATAGCGTGATTTATTATTTAAATCTGCTATTAGTTTAGGAAACTTCGATTTTGGAGGTGTCTTGTTTTCAACACAATAAGGTAAGTCGTTGTGATCATCATGTATTGATCTAGGATACTCTAAATCTACTTCAAATATGTAGCCAATATTAGAATCTTTCGCAATGTTTAAAATTTCGATATTTTCGGATTCAACCCATTTAAAACCAGAGTGAGGAAGGAATTGGGACATAGCCCAACCGTATAAATTATTAGCATCTAGGTAAGTTATATAGGAAGATTGTTTGGTTTTATCAAAATCTGGCAAATATTTATTGTTGGCTTTTGTGTGTCTTTGTGAACATTGTGTAATGCCACCTCTGATCCCCTTTTTAATGAAATTGTACATATTAATATCAGTGAAAAGTTCGAGATTGATTTGGGTTGTCTTCAACATTGCATCCCAGGACAAGCCTGGCGTTGTATAATACTGGCAGGGATCCAAAGAATAGATACTTATACAAAGTTTTCTAAAGTTTTCAAATATATCCGTTAAAAGTAATACGTCGGTTGTTAAGTAAATCTCCAAATAATCCCACAAGTTTTTGCATTTAAATGTTCCCCATACTTTTTGAGCATGCTCATAATCACTATCAGAACATGTGCTATTTGTTAGCTTATTATCAAATTTGTTTTTGGTTGGAAGAATGGTCTCATCCAAACGCTGCCAAGAGTTAATGTATTCATAAGGAAAAACCCCCTTTCGTCTAATTAAACTGAAGGCCTCTTCATCCTTATACATATTTCTAACGGCTTTTAGATCTTGAGGACTTAAATAACTTGCTAGCATTTCCAAGCTCGATTGCATAAATCGGGTTGAATCAAGAAAGTTTCATTGATATATATTCGTTTGGAAAGCGAAATATATAATTCTTTGTTTAGCGGAACAATACTTATTTCGCCCTCAAATTGAGAAAGTGCTTTAACAAATAAATGGCAATCATATCCCGAAAAATTATGAAAAAAATGGGGAAAAATTTAGGTACACGATATTTTAAATTACACTCGTTGTGGGCAGGGCCTCTATATTGTCCAGTTAAATGGCAATGATCCGCTACTCGATCAGAACGTAATTCAGAATTGCAAATGTGACATATTTCATTTTCTTTTTGCATGCGTATCTCTTCCCTTGTTAAAGATAGCATTAGCTTGGGGTTGCTTATATATTCAGAATAAAGATTTTTTATATCATAAACTAAATATTCCACAAATTGGACTGCAGAATCTTTACCCTTATAAATTTTAAATTTATCTAACTTACTGTCAAACGAACATTTTATATTATATGCAAACGAGCACGGAACATGTTCTTGGATTATAGTTGTTGATGAAGAAAGCGGATCAGGAACACAAGTGGCTACATCTTGTAAGATGCACTCAAAATCGGCATAAACAACAAAAGGAACCTGGAGTTTTTTATGATGACCCTCGAACTTCAATTCAGCTTTCTCCGGAGACGGGAAAATGGAGACAATTTTACTGCACTCAGTTCGGTGAATATCCAGGGCTCTTTCCGCATAAAAATATTGAAGGCAGGTGTTGCAGAGGTAAATCCGATTCTCTGATAACGTCACTTGATGTCGAATCAATCTAGAAAGTAAAAAAATTTAGTTCCAAATATAAATATATTAGTAAATGTTTTCTCTACAAAAATATCATACCTTGAAATATTTTTAATCCAAACGTAGTGACTTCGTGTCTCATCTTGAATTAGCAATAAGTTGATGTGTGTAGCTTTCTCTTCCTTAGTGCAATAATAAGGTCCCACAATATTATACGAATGTATGTAATTTTGTTCGTATCCAAACACATTTACACTTAAAAAAATGAAAAGTAAAAACGCTTGTTTTTCTTCCACAAATTGGAGTTAAAATTTTCTTTGGGATGGTGATCGCTGAAAAATATCAGCGCTCAAAGAAATGATGGATGTTTCGACCAAAAGTACAAGCTGGTCATCATCAGCGTGATACTTGTACTTTTTACCACGGACATCCATGACGAAAGGTCAAAACACAACTCCTATAAGTACACAGTTTTAAATCTGAGTACGAATTATATGAAGAGGATTTTTAGTCCATCAATTTCATATAACCAATACTGGTTAAAAATTGTTTAATCAGAAAGAGCAACACTTGGTGGAAGTCATTTATTTAAAAAAATGAAAAGTAAAAACGCTTGTTTTTCTTCCACAAATTGGAGTTAAAATTTTCTTTGGGATGGTGATCGCTGAAAAATATCAGCGCTCAAAGAAATGATGGATGTTTCGACCAAAAGTACAAGCTGGTCATCATCAGCGTGATACTTGTACTTTTTACCACGGACATCCATGACGAAAGGTCAAAACACAACTCCTATAAGTACTCAGTTTTAAATCTGAGTACGAATTATATGAAGAGGATTTTTAGTCCATCAATTTCATATAACCAATACTGGTTAAAAATTGTTTAATCAGAAAGAGCAACACTTGGTGGAAGTCATTTATTTAAAAAAATGAAAAGTAAAAACGCTTGTTTTTCTTCCACAAATTGGAGTTAAAATTTTCTTTGGGATGGTGATCGCTGAAAAATATCAGCGCTCAAAGAAATGATGGATGTTTCGACCAAAAGTACAAGCTGGTCATCATCAGCGTGATACTTGTACTTTTTACCACGGACATCCATGACGAAAGGTCAAAACACAACTCCTATAAGTACTCAGTTTTAAATCTGAGTACGAATTATATGAAGAGGATTTTTAGTCCATCAATTTCATATAACCAATACTGGTTAAAAATTGTTTAATCAGAAAGAGCAACACTTGGTGGAAGTCATTTATTTAAAAAAATGAAAAGTAAAAACGCTTGTTTTTCTTCCACAAATTGGAGTTAAAATTTTCTTTGGGATGGTGATCGCTGAAAAATATCAGCGCTCAAAGAAATGATGGATGTTTCGACCAAAAGTACAAGCTGGTCATCATCAGCGTGATACTTGTACTTTTTACCACGGACATCCATGACGAAAGGTCAAAACACAACTCCTATAAGTACTCAGTTTTAAATCTGAGTACGAATTATATGAAGAGGATTTTTAGTCCATCAATTTCATATAACCAATACTGGTTAAAAATTGTTTAATCAGAAAGAGCAACACTTGGTGGAAGTCATTTATTTAAAAAAATGAAAAGTAAAAACGCTTGTTTTTCTTCCACAAATTGGAGTTAAAATTTTCTTTGGGATGGTGATCGCTGAAAAATATCAGCGCTCAAAGAAATGATGGATGTTTTTACTTTTCATTTTTTTAAATAAATGACTTCCACCAAGTGTTGCTCTTTCTGATTAAACATTTACACTTATTGAGGGGTTCAATTCTTCAAAACGCACTAAGTTCGGAAGTCGTAAAGGAAACTCTAGCTGGCCAAAATAAAGAGTAACTCCATTTCTTAGGGTTAAGGTGTCAGCAGCGATATTACTAATTCCGTACGATGAGGGACGGTCATTGCTAGAATCCACTGGAATTAGGGCCGAGATAATAGCCCATTTAAAACAGTACTCATCTGAGTTTTTAACATTAATACAAGCGTGTTTGCGTTCAATATAAGTTGGTAATGGTAAGTAATGTCCTCCTTTTATCGGTTTATACTGATTCACATTAACCTCAACATGGACAATCCTTATTAGAGACCAACCGCTATCTCTCTCTTGAAATTCCTCCATTTTGGAAATTATTTTCTCAACCATGTTTTCATAGATTTCTGGCAATAGTTCCCTACTGCGAATTACTTCCATTTTGGATTGGAAAGATTTAATTAGTAGTAGGGATATGTATGTTCTGGCGCAAATGTGCAATGTGCACATCGAAAATGGTCAAATTGTGAGGGAATTTGAGGTCTGACGTCACATTTTTGCACATTTGCGCCAGAACATACATAACAATTCTGGGAGAGATAAGGAAATGGCTGGAGATAAGGAAATGGCTGGAGATAAGGGAACGGTTGCGTGATTCCGAAGGTCAATTTTGTAGATTGTTTTTTTGGCGGCGGCGCGCTAGTAAAGATAAGGATGGGTTGCACCTGGGTCTGGATCTGGACCTGGACCTGGACCTGGAGCATGGGTATAGAAACGAATGTTAAGCTAATTGATAAGAGAGCTGGCTATAGAAATTAATAATTTGGTCGCAATGTTGTGGTCGTTGGGTGATAAGGTTTTGTAGATGAACCTGGGCTCGTGCTGAAGATAAGAGTTTGCTGCTTTGAGTTTTTACTATGCCGGATATTTTCGGCGGGAGCTTTTACTACGAGTGATGATAAAATAAGTTGCTAGTGTAGGATTACGTAATTTGGGCAGTAATATATCTTGAGGTCAATGGATTTCCGAGATATTGAGTATGGTCAGTAATTATGAAGTTAAAATTGTTATGAACATTTTCTATATATTTTCTGGAAGATATTTATGAAAATAATTTCGTGTTTAACCACGTTTTGTGCTAATGATGAATTTACAGGGGGAACTGCAGAGAAATTAAGCACTTGAGCGTGAGAAAATTTTGTAAAATAGGATAGGAATATTTCTTCTTGAATTGTATTTAAGTATTCATTGATTTTTTATTCTTTTCTTTATAGTATTTCTTAATAAAGATTTCACCACTTTGAGTAAATGGGTGAAGATTGTTTTTTTGTTTTTGCAACTTCTTATTTCTGTGAGATCATTTGTTTCCAAGCAAGTTCTAACATGTTCTCAATAATGTAGATTCAAAAGGAAATTGCGGTTTTTAATTTTTTCAAAACAATATTGGAATTTGCTGTAACTTACTGATAATTGAATGTTATCAAAAAGTATCATGGGAACATTTCATGTTTATTCAAAAGAAGGTAACCGCAACTTTTTCAGAGCTAATGAAAATTAATCGTAATCAGAACAGCATGGGAATATTTCAGTTTTATATCAAATAAACCGCAAATATTTCCTGCTTTCGAAGCTACTTGAAATTTATCATATTTAACATACAACAACAACAAAAAAACGTTTGCGGTCATCTTTTTCCCAACAACTTAAATTTTACTACCATCGAATCACATTTAACTCAGTTCAATTTTGAATTAGATGAGAGTCGGACGTGTGTTTTGTAAACTATATCAAGCGTGGTTTATTAAATGTTTTTAAGACTAAAGAGAAAGGAATAAGAAAACTTTATTTTAAACTTTTAAAGTACGCAGTGATTTTACTATTAATACTAAAAGACTACTTAAGAACTCTTGATAATTATACAGAAAGTGTAATATAATAGAAATGAAGTTCATATTGTGTGAAGTGTGTGGAAAAACCTTTAAAAGGAACTTCACCCTACAGAGGCATATAAAAAGTATACATAGCAACACATTGTATTCAAGATCGCATCGTCTAAAAGAAGATACCAAAAATATGGCTACACCTATATCGTTATCAGTTTCACCATCAATGTCATCGTTAAAAACACCATTAAAGGACGCTTTAACACATATGTTTTGTCAGGCATGTAATTTGCAAATTAAAATAAAAGACTGGACGCATCATTTACGTACCAATGCTCATAAAAAGAAAGCGTCTATACCTATAAATGAACATCTTAGGTGTGTTAAGGAAAATTTCGGGGAACGAATTGAAACATTTATTCTTGAAAATGGAGATGAAGGATTACTCGATATAAATAAATTCTTACAAGAATCTAAACGTCAACTTTTGGAAGTGTTAAATATGTCGTTAGAAAAACATATTTCTTGTAAGTTTAATATCGAACTTTTTGCAGAATATATCAAAGTTGCAAACTCAGAAGAAAAAAATGAAATTATTTCTTCAATAAAATCATTTCAATCCAAAATGACTGTCATATTCAACAACAGCGATTTATCAACTTTATGTAAGAATATGATTAACTGCATTAACACCAAATCAGAAGAATTTCAAGAGAAAGACAGTGGATGGTCCTTGATTCGAATAATTCATTTAGAAATCAACATTAACCAATATCACCCATTAAGAGGTTCTTCCTACATACCTTTACCAAAGGTTATAATGAACAAGAAAGCATGCATTAATGTGAAAAATAATGATATGTACTGCTTTAAGTGGGCTGTTATATCAGCTCTACACCAACCAAATCGCGATTCTGATAGGACATCTTCATATTCAGTTTCTGATATATCAGATAGAGAAATAGAGCTAATAAATGGAGTGAAATTAGATTTTACGGGGCTGGAATTCCCCATGACTTTGTATGATATAAAAGTATTTGAAGAGATCAATCCGAATATAAGCGTGAATGTTTTCGGTTATGAAGTAGTGAAAAGTAGTTGTCAGATTGTGGGACCTTTTTATTGTACATCAAAGGAGAAAGAA
Source organism: Leptarthrus brevirostris (assembly GCA_964036015.1). NCBI lineage: Eukaryota > Metazoa > Arthropoda > Insecta > Diptera > Asilidae > Leptarthrus > Leptarthrus brevirostris. The sequence goes on from OZ038371.1 coordinate 75,952,334, forward strand.
AATCACATAAATTTGTTGCTTCTTCAAGATGAAACTCTAAATCACTATGTCTGGATTAAGAATATTTCAAGATTGCTTAACGAGCAACTAACACAGCATAAAAGACAAATTTACTTTTGTAATTCGTGTTTTCAACATTGTTCTAATATAGAATCTTTTGCTATACATAAAAATGAATGCTGTAAAATAGTGACTACTATGCCTACCTCGGAAAAAGCTTTTTTGGAATTTGAGAAGTATGAACGCAAGTTAAGTGTGCCATTTGTTATTTATGCTGACTTTGAATGCGTGCTGAAGGAAATTAAAACGTGCATACCTAATCCTATGCTGTCTTCAACGACCAACACTCAGGAGCACATACCCTGTGCTTTTTCTTATTTCATCCATTGCTTTTATGATGACGCTTTAAGCAAGTTCAGGATTTATCAAGGTGAAGATGCTGTTAGTCGATTTGTAGAGTTATTAGCAGACGACGTGAAAGACATCTATAAAAATCACGTGTCAAAGTGTAAGCCGCTTGTTCCCATGTCACCAGATGAAATAAGGATGCAACGAGAAGAGCAATACTGTCATATTTGTAAGCAATTATTAGCAAATGATAGGGTTATCGATCATTGTCATCTTACAGGAAAATACAGGGGTCCAGCTCATAATAAATGTAATCTAAGGTATAGAGTTCCAACATTTTTCCCAGTTTTTTTACACAATTTTTCTGGTTACGACAGTCATTTATTTATTAAATCATTAAATGAAATTGAAGGTTCTATTAACGTTATTCCTCTAAATAAAGAGGTATACATATCAATGTCAAAGAAAATTTTATTTGAGAATAAAACGATTGAATTACGGTTTTTAGATTCCGTTCGTTTTATGCCTGCGAGTTTAGATAATCTGGCAAAAAATCTGCCTGATGAAGACTTTAGAATAATCCGTAATGAATTTAAAGATGATGAATATTTTAATTTAATAAGGAGAAAGGGAGTTTTTCCATATGATTATTTAAATTCTTTTGATAAATTAAATGAAACATGTCTACCTCCTCGCGAGCAATTTTTTAATAAACTTACGAACAATGAATGTACAGAAGGAGAATATCAGCATGCTGTTAATGTATGGAACAGATTTAATTGTAGAAATATCTCACAATATTTACTATTATATTTAAAGTGTGATGTTTTGTTGTTAGCAGATATTTTTGAGAATTTTAGAAGAGTATGCATAAATATCTATGAGTTGGACCCATGTCATTATTACACAGCCCCAGGATTGTCGTGGGATGCAATGTTAAAACACACTCAAATTAAATTAGAATTGTTAACAGATATAAATATGTATAATTTCATGAAAAAAGGTATTCGAGGAGGTTTAACACAATGTTCCTTAAGACATTCTCTAGCTAATAATAAATATATGAAAAATTTTAATCCTTCAATCGATTCAAAATATTTGGTTTACCTTGATGCTAACAATTTATATGGATGGGCTATGTCGGAATCACTTCCATATGCAGGTTTTGTTTGGGTAGATACCTTTGATAATATAGATTTCATGAAAGTTCCTGAAAATTCAGAAGTAGGATATATTTTAGAAGTTGATTTAATTTATCCAGATTTATCTCATGACGCTCATAATGATCTCCCCTTTTGTCCTGAAAATAAATTACCCCCTCAAGCCAAGATTAAAAAGTTAATTGCTGATTTAGAAAATAAATATCATTATGTTATCCACTATAGAAATTTACAGCAGTGTGTAAAGCACGGATTAGAACTGCAGCGTATTCATAGAGTTTTAATGTTTAAACAATCAAATTGGTTAAAGAGCTACATCGATTAATAATTTTGAAAAAGACTTTTTTAAATTATTAAATAATTCGGTGTATGGAAAGACTATGGAAAATGTAGATAAAAGAAAAGATGTAAAAATTGCAACAGAGTGGGAAAGCCGTGGTAGACATCAGGGTTTGCGTGCTCTTATAGCGAAACCTAATTTTCATAGTCTTTCTCATTTTACATCAGATATGACTGCAGTTCAATTAAAAAGAGTCCACACAATTTATAATAAACCAATTTACTTAGGCTTCACAGTCTTAGAGCTATCAAAGCTAAAAATGTATAACTTTCATTATGAATATATGAAGCCTAAATACAAAGATATGGTCTCCTTGAACTATATGGACACAGATTCTTTTATATATTCTATTTCTGTTAACGATTTTTATAATGATATTATTTTAGATATTAATGAAAGATTCGATACATCAGAATATCCCCACGACAATCCTTATAATATACCGTTAGTAAATAAAAAGGTTTTAGGTTTAATGAAAGATGAGAATAAAGGAAAAATTATGACTGAGTTTATAGGGTTACGATCAAAGATGTACTCTTTAAGTATTGAAGAAAAAACCGAAATAAAAAAAGCTAAAGGTATTAAAAGAACAGCTGTTAATACTTTAACTCTAGATAATTACAGAGATTGTTTATATAAGAAAAAATTATTTTATGCCAACATGTTAGGATTTAGAAGTAAATTGCATACAATATATACGGAATATATTAATAAAGTAGCGTTGAGTCCATTTGACGATAAAAGATTTATAAGAGAAGATGATATCCAAACATATGCTTGGGGTCACTATAGATTATCTAAAAATAGTTAAAATAAGAATTATGAATAAATATATGTAGAAGGAAAATAAATGAGTAAATGAATAAAATGCTATTTTAACATTAACAGAAAGACTTTTATTAGTATAAAATTATAAAACATTTATTTCTTATTTCTTGCTATTATCTAAAAATTTTTTAAACAGGTATACATTTTTTTGGGCACATTGCCCCTGATGACATAAACAGCAGGGGATGTTACTATAAAAAGATTTTAAAACTTCTATATTAGGACACTGCAATTCTTCTTCCATATTATATACTATTACTCCTTCATCAAATGTATTTTTGATCCAGCAAACCTTTTCACAGCCTTTCACATAAAGTACTTTGTTTCTTATTAAAGGAGACACTATAGCACGTAATTGATGATAGGGAATACATCCATCGTTCCATCTGAATCCATGATAATTATTATGAAGCCATTTCGCTTCTCTTCTCTTTGCAGGTGTTAATTCCTTAAATTTGAATGGAGGTTGAAAAATAAAGTGCTGCATTTGGTTTTCATTTGTCAAAATCGCCAATTCTTTCACAATAAACTTGTTATGTTCGTCTTTAAATCCTTGAATATCCACAATTGCATCCATTTGTACTCTTAAATTATTTTTCTAACTTCACTCGTCAACGAACTATATTCGACTATTCTGTCATGCAAAAGCAAACAAAAAGCGGTTGTGTTTGCAGGAATATTGCTGTGAGTTTTAAATTGTATACGAATATCGACGGGTCCTGATTTGATCACCTCGTTTTGATGTGAGCAATCGATAACTGCAATGGGAGCACTATCCTTAAACTTCTCTCGAGTAAGCAGCGGTTGATGGAGACGTCCGTAATATGACTGTTGAAATTTTATATACATATCATACAATAAAGCATATCTCTCCCGATCAAATTTAATGTTTAAGTCTTCATATGGGAATGTTTCAGAATTTAGGTGAAGTTTGACATCTAAAAGTTCGCAATGATCGAACTTGCTTGCATCTTTACTCTTCTCGTTTTTTCGATCCGTTTGAAGTGCTAAAATGACATATCGAGGTTTTTCTAACTGAGTAGATGTTTTAATTGTCCAATTATGATCAACAGTTGTAGGTAATATAGGATATTCGTATATATCCCAGCTACGAAAGCTCATTTGTATTGGTCGTCCAGTATCGATTAACTTAAGCAGCGATAGTTTTTCTTCATCGGATACACTTATGTGGGGTACTCGCCATTGTAGTTTGAAAATATCTATTTTAACTTCATCATCTGGTGATATAAAAGCATTTTCATCGCCTCTACTTCGAATCAATATAAGTTCATGTTTAGCATTTATAACAATTTTCTTATAGTCTTCAGCAAAGCCGAGCAACAACTTTAAAGGAATGCAAAAATTGAAAAATCCTCTTGTAGGTAATATTGAATTATCTGGAGACCAGGACGCATTTAGTAACACATTGCTTTCATTTTGATTTAAAGATATGTAATTTTTTATTGTTGTAGCAAACCCCAGATTTCTCGTGCGATCAATTTCTACGCCATTTAATTCATAGCGAATTTCATCAAAAAGAAAAGATATAGCATTATTAGTTAATTTTGCTGTTGTTGATGCAAGTCCATCTGATTTTGTTATCGCGCCTTCTATATATATGAAACTTTCACTTGGTAAAATATACAAATCCTGATGTTGTAATGATATTCGTACTTCATCACTATTCTTATATGATGCTAAAAACGGAGAGTAGCTGTGATACTCAACTTTTGTAATGCTATTATCATAGCTTGCACCTTGGGTAATATCGAGTATTTCATTCATTTTTTTAACTTAAGACCAAGAGCTTTTAAGAATTGTTCGTTAGCACCTGTTAGCGTTATTCCTGACTGCTGTATGGCTTCAGACTGACTAGAAGACTTAACACTTTTGTATTTGTATTTATTATCAATGGTTTTATTATATATTAGCATGTTGCGGTTTCAAATGCAATCTCACTGTAATCGTTTCTCCTCTAAAATTTATTAGATCACCGTCCTGATCCACGAACTTCAGTGTTAGAGAACTTATCCGTCTGAGGTTCAGAGGCAAATAAATGACATTCTTAGGAACTTCGATTATTTTATACCCCGGACCCACCTTAGGAGAGAACTCGTGTAAGGTGTGAACTTGTTGATTATTTATGAAGGCGCCTGATACTATATTACATTCAACTCGTATTACATTAACTTTTATTATATTCACTGGTAAATCAGATTGATATAAAATATTAGGTTCTAGAACACGTTTACTAAATCCTAATAATGGTCCAATAGAGTTCTTCTTATTCAATAATATTCGGGTAGAACTTCTAACTTCACTTTTCAATGTGTTATTATTAGCTACTAATTGTACTATAGGCTTAGCTTTCGTTTTAGCTAGTTCTCTTTTGATAAATCCCGCAATATCATCAATCTCATAGGAACCTTCTGGAATTTTAATTTCATCATCACCAACATGAAATAAGTTATTTCTGCTGTCCACATTAGGTATTGAATTATATGTCTGTAAATCAATGAGTCCACAAACGTATTCCGATGTAAGATCCAGCGGCGGAAAGTACTCAACTGTGAGTACAGATGAATTCCCAGTCAAAGTTAGTGTTAATGACATAGTAGGTAAAAGTGAAATGAAACTGTTATGTTTAAACAGAGTTTATTTATAGTCCAACTTACAATAGTCAATTAAATTCTTAAACTTATGGTTACTTATTATTACAATGTTTATATAAAAATTTCAAACACAAATGACCGCAATTTATCATATTATAATTTTGGTAAGACTTATAATTGTAAACAATGTTTTTTCCTAAATAGCTTAAAATTTCCTTTGGTGGTTGTAAGTTTCCAAAGCTGTCAAAGTACTCCTTTTCAGACCCCCTTTTGTAATGTGCTACCCAATGACTTCCAGGACCGGTGGTAGTATCCAAATTTACGATTCCACATTCATATTTTCTAGGTTTGTTCGGGAGAGCATCAAGCATAAAAACACCTCTAAAATGTGGTAAATCATTCGCATATTTATATAAATCGATTTCATTTAATGCTCGATTAGGTAGCAGTTTTAGAAGTTTTTTGAAGGTGGATTTAAGAATAGACCAAGTCCTTTTCTGTAAGGCTTTAAATATAAGCCGCTACCTTTCTTTCCTAAAGCAATAGCTTCCATCGTTTCATTATGTCGGTTGCTTTCCTTCAGCTGTTCTTTAGCACTTGTAGCCGCATTAACAGCCTTTGCAACACCAGATGCACCACCCACTAAAGCACCCAGTGCAGAAAGCCCAGCAAAAATAGGAATGAGAGGTAATATTCCTCCAACCTTCGGTATAGGAATTATACGGGGAGTCTTTACATACTTCTTTTTTCTTTTAAATACATTTTTAGTGCTAGCAAGTGCAAGTGTAATAGCTTCTTTTAAAGAATCTGGTTTTTTCACTTTTAATATATTTCTAGCTTCACGAACTCCTTTTTGAAGCGTTAACGTTTTTTTATTCCTCTTAGAACGAGTTTTGGTCTTTTTTATCCCCATTCCAAATTTTACTTTTGCTTTCATAGCGTTTGTTACAAGCCAGGCGTTGCTACGTTCACCAAGAGATGCGTCTGAAGATGTCACTCGTTCCCAAGCTTTACCTGATAATATTCGATCAGCAATATGACGATCCTCAATATTTTTATGCTGAGAATATGCGATATCGTGATTTCTGCAAGCTGCGTCAAGAGGGTTAATTCCAGGATCACCCCTTGCTAATCTTTTTTGTAATTTAGTACCAGGACCGCAATATTGATATCCAGGTAAATGAAATTCAAATGGTAAATTACTAATTGCTGTATTTAGCAAACCGCCTCCTCTTCGACATTTACGCTGGCGAGGACGATTTTGATTCTTTGAATGATCAATCATTCGATAGATAGAATATATTTTTATACGTCCACACAAGACCACACTGAGCTGATGACTGATATAAAAGATCAGTTTCGTGCAATAAATATTTCAGTTCTAATAATGAAGTTCGTGAAGCAGAAAGTCACTTTACCAATAAAAAATCTAGATATAAAATCTGGAAATGAAGTCAAAAGACATAGCTCACTTATACCTGATACTGTAAGAGGAATTCTTGTGGGACCTTCTAACTGCGGAAAAACCAATCTTATGATTGGTCTTATAGAACATCCAAATGGACTCAAGTTCGAGAATATTTACATCTACTCAAAATCACTACATCAGCCCAAATATCAGTATCTAGAGCAGTTGATAAGTCCTATTGCTGGTCTGGGCTACTACACGTTTTCTAATAATTGCGAAGTTATATCTCCTGAGGAAGCTAAACAAAATTCTGTTTTTATTTTCGATGATGTAGCATGTGGGAAACAAAATAACATACGTGATTATTTTTGCATGGGACGACACAATAATATTGATAGTTTCTATCTCTGTCAGACATACACCCATATACCGAAGCACTTAATACGTGACAACGCTAACTTTCTTATTTTATTTAAACAAGATGATATGAATCTTAGGCATATATATAATGACCACGTTAACACAGATATGACCTTCGAAAAATTTCGTAATATTTGCAGTGTTTGCTGGAAAGACCGATATGGCTTTCTAGTAATCGATAAAGACAGTCTATTGGTTAACGGACGGTATCGAAAAGGAGTTGATACATATATTTCACTATAAATTTAGAAGATCTGGTGTAGCCGATATTAAACCCGTTATAGCTGTTAATATATCTGATAGACCTGGTAAAGCTGTTCGTAGACCTGGTAAAGCTGTTCATAGACCTGGTAAAAGCTGTTCGTAGACCTGGTTAAGCTGTTCACAGACCTGGTAAAGCTGTTCGTAGACCTGGTAAAGCTGTTCATAGACCTGGTAAAAGCTGTTCGTAGACCTGGTAAAGCTGTTCGTAGACCTGGTAAAGCTGTTCACAGACCTGGTAAAGCTGTTCGTAGACCTGGTAAAGCTGTTCACAGACCTGGTAAGAGCTGGTCGTAGACCTGGTAAAGCTGTTCGTAGACCTGGTAAAGCTGTTCATAGACCTGGTAAAAGCTGTTCGTAGACCTGGTAAAGCTGTTCGTAGACCTGGTAAAGCTGTTCACAGACCTGGTAAAGCTGTTCGTAGACCTGGTAAAGCTGTTCACAGACCTGGTAAGAGCTGGTCGTAGACCTGGTAAAGCTGTTCACAGACCTGGTAAGAGCTGTTCATAGACCTGTAAGAGCTGGTCGTAGACCTGGTAAAGCTGTTCATAGACCTGGTAAAAGCTATTCGTATGCCTGATAGAGCTGGTCGTAGACCTGGTAAAGCTGTTCATAGACCTGGTAAAAGCTATTCGTAGACCTGATAAAGCTGTTCATAGACCTCTTCAGATCAGTATAATTCAGTTAACAGACCAGTTCAAATCTCATTAGAAAGATGTTTAAAAAGAGAGACGAACTATTAAAAAATCTTATCAAAACTAGAAATGCCATTAAGAAGAAATTCCGCGCTGTGAAAACTGGCCGAGTTGAAACTGAAACTCGTCTTGAGGAGACATTTAAGCCCATAACAAAACCGCTTCATGAATTCATAACAAAAACAAAATATGAGCCTAAAATTAAAGATGAATACAGAAATGATGATGATTACGACAATATAAATTTTACTCCTAAAATTAAACTCCCGAAAATGGAGCCAACAAGTACACCTATAAAGCGTCCAGATTATTCCTTAATGTCGGAAGACGATGAATTTGCAACACCTACACATTCTAGAACTTTGATGGAAAAGAGAGATTCTACTCTTAATTTATCAAGTGGATTAGTTGATAAATATTTAGAACTATGTATTAACAAAAGCCCAAAAATTGACAACACTTATGGAGTTTATTTAGTTGATGATAACGAATGGAAAATTGGAAATTCAAAGATTGCAATTGAGGAAGATTATTTCCTTATTAACGGAAAACCGTATAAAATAACGCTAGGTCTCTGTGAATTGCTTTTTATGAAACAACCTGCAAAAACTTTGTATAGTAAGGATGACTTGAAAGATTATCAAGCTATCTTAAAAGAAACTAATGCCTATAAAAGAGAATATAGAACGGACGGTCAAATAAAAGGTACTAGAGCTTCAAAGTATACAGAAATTATAAGTAAACTGATTTCTCATGATGGCAAAGGGTTGATGCATATACCCAAGAAAAATATTGATTACGTTTATTGGAATGATCCGAATGAGCTTGTGGATAGACTTCGTCTTTTAATAGCATCTCAAGGTGCTGGACACACTAACCACAACAATGAAATTATCTCAATTATTGAAGAGTTAAAAGAAGGTGGCATTATAATATAAATAACATCTTTAAACGTATTCAGCTTTAATGTAATAATGAGTGTCGACAAGTTTGGAAGATATTCTAAAAAAGCAAAGGTCGGACCTGCTGGCGATCGTGGTCCTAGGGGGCTACCTGGTGAACCTGGTTCTCAAGGGATCCAGGGAATACAGGGTCTAAATGGTGTAGGTTTTAAGCTCACTCAAGATGGAGATTTCAATGTAGGGTTTAAAAATTTGAAATATATTAAAAGCCCAATGGAAAGAGATGATGCAGCCAATAAAATATATGTCGACGATGTAGCTGATAAGGTAGTACATTTAAGTAATTCTCACGCTAATGAAAAAATTCAGTTAGTCAGCAACAATCTAACTGAGCAAATACTTAAGGAAAGTGCCGTTCTTAAAGAAGAGTTAAAGGAGATCTACAACATAATAAATATTACAAGTGAAAAAGATAAAGGAGCCAGTCAATTATATACGAGTGAATCAATTGCCCTTCTACAAGGAAAACTCAAAATAGCATACGAATTATATACAAATGAATTAATTGTTGACGTTCAGGAGAAGTTGATGAAATATATAGATCTGAATCTACAGGAAATTAATGACACTTTAAAAGCGTTAATTAATGTAGAATCTCTGACAATTTCAAAATGAATAAAACCCAAGTAGTTAATGAGCTTCATAAACCAGCCAGAAAAAATTTTATAAGAAGACGTGTTGTAATTAAAGGAATAGATGACTTATGGCAAGCCGATTTAGTTGAAATGGGTGCTTATGCTACAAGCAATAATGGTCATAATTTTTTATTAACTGTAATAGACGGATTTTCTAAATATGCATGGGCAATTCCTATTAAAAGAAAGACTGGTGTCGAAGTTACTCAAGCTATGAAATCCATACTAAAAGAAGGTCGGAGTCCCACAAATTTACAAACTGATGATGGAAAAGAGTTTTTCAATAGCTCATTTCAAAACTTAATGAAAAACTCCTGCATTAATCATTTTTCTACATACAGCCCTTTAAAAGCATCTATAGTTGAACGATTTAATCGAACATTAAAAAGCATGATGTGGAAAGAGTTTAGTATGCAGGGCTCATACCGATGGATAGATATGGTTAAGAAATTGCTCGTAAAATATAACTCAAGTAATCATCGAACAATAAAAATGAGACCACGTGATGTAACAAAGCATAATGAGAAGAAATTGCTATCAACAGTTTACAATCATTTAAAGACGTTTCATTTGCCAAAATTTAAGATGGGAGACTTTGTTCGCATTAGTAAATATAAACATGTATTTGAAAAGGGGTATACACCAAACTGGACTACAGAGATCTTCAAGATCGCAAAAATTCAGATAACGAATCCTGTAACATATCTCTTGGAAGATCACGAAGGAACCGCAATAAAGGGTAGTTTTTATGAAATGGAGCTCCAAAAGACGAAGAATCCTGATGTTTACCTCGTAGAAAAAATATTGAAGAGAACCGCAGATAAAGTTTATGTTAAATGGCTCGGATTTTCATCAAAACACAACTCTTGGATTAAGAAAGATAATGTATTATAATATTGTTATACAAATATATATTTTATATTAAAAGTACTTGAGTTCTTATTTTATTACTTTATTTAAAATTTTTAAATCTTAACCTATAAATTTTATTTCTATGCGAGATGAATAAAATGGGATCCAAAATATCCTTCATATTTCGAATTCGCTCTTGAAATCGAAATCTGTCCAACGCAAATGTTTGCCAGGGACCCTTACGCTCGTATATTGGAACGAAATGTATCTTTGGGATGATATTAAATTGAACTACTTTTTCTCCCACTGCTTTGACGTTTTCTTCTTCTTTTTGTAGCAAAAGCAATACATCTTGAAGGTGCAAACTCCTACAAATATCCTTGAATTTTTTATATGCTGCTGAATCAGATTTAGAAATCTTAAGAAAGAACCTCCCATGCTTTTGATAATCGTTAAACAAAAGTTCGTTCTATAAAGAAAGAATTGAAATATATAATTAAATGTCTACTTTGTTGGCTTTACCTCTATAACCTCTTTAATAGCGGGATTTAATAAATCTAGCTTTTTATATGCTGCAATAAGTTCACTATAATCTGTTAATTCGATTAATTTGCAAATATTATCCCAAATTATTTTTGTATGAATGTGCTCCATTTTGAACTGGCTTAAAAATTAATTACACTTCCTTTTATAGCTGCTTATTTTGAAATATTCATTTGATATGTTTGCTTCATTCCTCTTAAATTCACTAATTCCACATCGCTTTTATAATTAGCATCAACTTGTTTAACCATCTCTACTTCACCATTACTTAGAATTCTTTCAGTTTCAAACTCACGATATTCATAGCATGATATCTTCAATGAACGAGTTACGTAATTACTGTCATATGTACAACGAATGGTTAGCATAGTTTCGTCATCGAATTCAAGTTTAAAGTGTCTGTAAAAGATATCTTTGCTCTCAATAATTCCTGCAATATCCAGTTCTTTCTTTAATAGTTCTTGCCTGAAACCTTCAATGGCCTCGTCAATAGACACAAATTTCTTTTTAGGATTATCAATCGTAGTAGTCCTTGATGTAGTAATGGGAATTGGCTCGTCATTACTTTCTTTTAAGGTAGAAGCTGAATCTTCTTTGGAATTGCTTGTGTTACTGTAAGTCATCAGTTTAAAAGTTAATCCAATTTGAATAGAATCATTATTTGGTAGAGTGAGCGCAAAATCTAAATTGCTGCTACTTTTATCCATTAGGTTTACACTTAACGGGATCGGTAAACTATTAATATGTAAGATGCATAGCGATAAAAATAAAAGATTTATTGAACGTCTATCCATTTTTAATGCTATCATGGTGACTTGAAGTCGAGAACTAATTGAATTTTATGAAGTTGTCATATATATACCATCCTCCTGCATTTTTGATTCAATTGTCAGCCTGCAAATAACTTTTACTCTTTTCAAGCTCTAGGGGAGGGAAATGATTGTAAGGTTAAGTGTAATGAAACATATATTTAATAAAAATACTTTATTTATTTATTTATAAATTTAAATAATAGCCAGTGCTAGGTGTTATCTTAGAAAACATTAAATTAAAATAGCTGCCACCTGCTGCTTTTCTTTCAACAAAGAAACCTCCATTGTTAATTTTATCAATTGAACGATCAGTTATTTTAGCGTCGAATCTAGGCGGCAAGAAAACATGATAACTCTCTAGTTCTAAAAGAATCCTGGGTCCATATTTCGTGGTTGTTCTTCTGCAGCTTATGATTTTATAATTCTGCGATTCTTCCATATCTTTAACAGCGAGTGCGGGCTTAAAATTTACAGAATTTAACTCCTCCAATACTTCGAAGTCTTCGATGACTGCTTCGTTGATAGCTTGTTGGTACATTTTTAATTTTTTTGTAAGGAGATGACACAAAATTTATTATTATTTTAATCTGAGGTCGAACACGAATTTTAATTGCGACAATTTCACTGGTTGACTTCACTATGAATACTAAAAGACTATCTAAGAACTCTTGATATTTATGCGAGAAGTGAGATATAATAGAACTAGAGTGGGGATGCAAACGACAACCCCAATATCCTTTGGAAAAAAATTAAAAACCGCAATTTCCTTTTGAATCTACATTATTGAGAACATGTGAGAACTTGCTTGGAAACAAATGATCTCACAGAAATAAGAAATTGCAAAAACAAAAAAACAATCTTCACCCATTTACTCAAAGTGGTGAAATCTTTATTAAGAAATACTATAAAGAAAAGAATAAAAAATCAATGAATACTTAAATACAATTCAAGAAGAAATATTCCTATCCTATTTTACAAAATTTTCTCACGCTCAAGTGCTTAATTTCTCTGCAGTTCCCCCTGTAAATTCATCATTAGCACAAAACGTGGTTAAACACGAAATTATTTTCATAAATATCTTCCAGAAAATATATAGAAAATGTTCATAACAATTTTAACTTCATAATTACTGACCATACTCAATATCTCGGAAATCCATTGACCTCAAGATATATTACTGCCCAAATTACGTAATCCTACACTAGCAACTTATTTTATCATCACTCGTAGTAAAAGCTCCCGCCGAAAATATCCGGCATAGTAAAAACTCAAAGCAGCAAACTCTTATCTTCAGCACGAGCCCAGGTTCATCTACAAAACCTTATCACCCAACGACCACAACATTGCGACCAAATTATTAATTTCTATAGCCAGCTCTCTTATCAATTAGCTTAACATTCGTTTCTATACCCATGCTCCAGGTCCAGGTCCAGGTCCAGATCCAGACCCAGGTGCAACCCATCCTTATCTTTACTAGCGCGCCGCCGCCAAAAAAACAATCTACAAAATTGACCTTCGGAATCACGCAACCGTTCCCTTATCTCCAGCCATTTCCTTATCTCCAGCCATTTCCTTATCTCTCCCAGAATTGTTATGTATGTTCTGGCGCAAATGTGCAAAAATGTGACGTCAGACCTCAAATTCCCTCACAATTTGACCATTTTCGATGTGCACATTGCACATTTGCGCCAGAACATACATATCCCTACTACTTTAATTGATGACACAATATCATATTCATCTTTCTCAGTCATTTTAATGTACTCTACAAACAACTCGAAATTAAATTTATATGCGTTATGTTTGCTTAATAAATCCAGCAAAGCTTCTAGAATTGGGTTTTTCTTCAACTGAAAAAATTGTCTAATATCTAATAGCATTTCATCTTCATTTTCAAGTAAAAACGTTTCAATCCTTTCATTAAAGGAGCATTTTACAGTTTTACAAGCAGCATTTATAGGCACTGCGGCATTCTTTTTATGCTTACTTGAGGGAATGTGATATTTCCATTCTTCTGGATGAATTCTGTTTTACACGTTTCACAGTATTTAAATGGAACTTCATCAACTCTAGAGCCACCAGCATCCAATAAATCTTGATAAGAGATACCCATCGCTGCTTTTGAATTTTGTTTTTCAACTTGACTTTCACTCTGATTTAACAAATTCACTTTTTGTTTTTCATCTTGATTGTGAGCACTATCCAAATGCTTCCGAAGATCAGAAAAACTTTTAACCAATTCTCCACATATATGACAGAGAAAGCCGTCGCCATGCGTAACTCTATTATGTCTTTTTAAACTCGTCAACTTAGCGAAAGCCTTTTCACATGATTCACACACAAATCTATTCATCTTAAGAACCTCGGGCGATAAAATTCCGAACTAAACTGAAATAACTTTTGCTAACTTACCCGTCTTTTATAAGGCGAATTTATCACATTCAATTTAAATTCTGATAACACATCAAATTTAGGAAGCCGCAATATTCTGTTTTCCAATTAAATTCGCATCATGTTATTTCATTTAGCTGATAAAGGTGTACTTCGTAATTAAAAACTCAAAACAACAAACTCTTATCTTCAGCACGAGGCCAGGTTCATCTACAAAACCTTATCACCCAACGACCTTAACATTGCCGCCAAATTATTAATTTCTACGCAGTCACCAGCTCGCTTATCAATCACAGCTCGAGCAGAAAAACATGTTAAAACTTGCTTGAAAACAAATGATATCATAGAAATAAGAATTTGCAAAAGAAATTAAAAAATAATCTTCATCTATTTACTCAAAGTGGTGAAATCTTTTATTACGCAATATTCTGTTTTTCCAATTAAATTCGCATCATGTTATTTCATTTAGCTGATAAAGCTGTACTTCGTAATTAAAAACTCAAAACAACAAACTCTGATCTTCAGCACGAGCCAAGGTTAATCTACAAAGCCTTATCACCCCAGCCGACACAAAAAGCTCGAACCGCAAATGCCGTCATTTCGCTTCTTCTTCTTACTTTTTCATACTTTGTTCATACCGAAAATCCAAGATGACCGACAATCCTTATCTTTCAATCATCAAACCAAAGAAGAAGAAGACCAATTGTAGTCTATAAGACCGAATACTCAAAATCCAAGATTCGATTTTTTTCTCATGGGCCAGAACCGCCAAAGCATTTTCTCATGAGCCAGAACCGCCATAGCAATTTTTTAGAAGAAGAAGATCAATTTTAGCCTCCAAGACCGAATACCCAAGTCCAGGTCCAGTTCCAAGTCCAAGTCCACATCTAAGTCCAGGTGCAAATCAAAGAAGAACAAAATCAATTGTAGCCTTCAAGACCGAAAACCCAAAATCCAAGATGGACGACAGGTGCCTTATCTTACTAAACAATCACCGACCTTGACCTTTGACCTTCGAAACCCCATTCCCTTATCCCCAAAGAAGAAGAAGACCAATTGTAGCCTCCAAGACCGAATACCGAAAATCCAAGATGGCCGACAATCCTTATCTCTTTTCCTTATCTCTCAATTGTAGCCTACAAGACCGAAATCTCTTTTCCTTATCTCTCAATTGTAGCCTACAAGACCGAATACCCTAAATCCAAGATTGCGTCAGAATCGGCAACGCACATTTTGAGTTCGATTTTCTCATGAGCCAGAACCCCCATAGCACATTTTGAGCTCGATTTTCTCATGCGCCAGAACCCCCATATTCATACTACTAGTGCCATTGTGTTCCAACATCGCGTATAGCTTGCTGTACCTCATTCTGATAGTCTTTTTGCTTGTGCAGATCGGCTAATATTTTGTTGGCTCCCACAAAATTGGTGGCATTGTTGCTGTATACGTGAGCCACTGGTCCTCTCCTGGCAACAAATCGCTTGAATGCAGCTATGAACGCTTGAGACGTTAAGTCCGTTACTACTTCTAAGTGTATTGCTTTTGTTGTTAAGCATATGAAAACGGAGATGTATCCCTTATGGGTCCTGTTTCCTCTTCCACGTGCTAACAGAAGATCAAAGGGTCCTGCATAATCTACTCCAGAATGGGTGAATGGTGGAGTGGTTATAACTCTTACTTTAGGGAGTGCGCCCATCATTTGCTGTGACATTTGGGCCTTGTGACGATGGCATTTCGGGCATTGCTGTATATGTCCCTTTGCTGCCTTAAGTCCATTTATTATCCAGAATCTTTGTCGAATTACTTCAAGCGTAAGGGCATTACCTCCGTGAAGCGTTTCTTTATGGGCTTTATCCATTACCAGGGTTGTCAGACAGCTTTTGTAGGGCAATATGATGGGATGCTTACGATCAAAGGCCAACTCTGCTCGCTCCAACCGTCCACCTACTCGCAGTATGTTGTCTTGATCAATAAATGGTGCCAGTGGTACTAACCTACTTTTTTTGCTCAATTCGTGTTGCTGTGTTAATTGCATTATTTCTTCATTAAAATGTTGGTTTTGCGTAGTCTGTACGATTGGAATTAAAGCCCTTTCTATTTCATGTACAGTTAAGTCGCCTACCCTGCGGTGCTCCTTCGTCAATCTTATGTTGTGAATGAATCGTTTTAGGTAAGCTACCACTCGTTGTAATTTTCCTAATGATGAGTACTTTTCAGCTAACTCGAGGTAAATGTTCCTTTCCTCGAATCTCTCTTCCGTTTTCGAGACCGCATGAGTAGTTATTATTTTCTTTTCTATATCTGTTTTGCTGCCTTCTTTCGGCGGATAGTTAATTTTTTCAGTTTTTAACCATGCTGGACCTTCCCACCAAAGAACGTGATCTTTAAGCATTGCTGGTAGTATACCTCTTGAAGCGATATCAGCAGGATTCTCAGCTGACCTTACATGAAACCATTTCGTTCGGTCACTGATGGAGTGTATTTGGGCTACCCGATTCCCTACGAATGTCTTCCATTTATGTGCATCTTCTTGCAGCCACGCAAGTACTATCGTGGAATCAGTCCACGCATAATATGGCAGATTTTCAATTGCTAAGCTAGTTCTGGTCTCCTTGATTAAATTTGCTAATAGTGTTGCTCCACATAATTCAAGTCGTGGAATCGACAGCTTAGACTTCAATGGTGCTACCTTTGTTTTAGCGGTGATTAAACTTGTTGAAATAGTATTTCTCCTCACAGTACGAAGGTAAACTGCAGCGCTGTACCCCTTCTCAGAGGCATCACAAAACCCATGGAGTTCACAAGTGCATTCTGTTCCTGTGTACTTAATCCAACGAGGAACCTCCAATTTTTCTAGTTTAGGCAACTCAAGTTTAATTTGCTCCCATCTACTCAGGATATCGTTGGGTAGCCTTTCATCCCATGACACGCCGAGTGTCCAAATGTCTTGAAATAATATCTTAATGGTCATCGTTACTGGGGACAGTAACCCTATGGGATTAAATATTCTTGCTGCTTCCGATAATATATTCCTTTTTGTAGTGGGATTCGAGTCAGTATCTACATTCACCTTTATTTTGAATTTATCTGTGGACGGATTCCAACTGACTCCTAATGCTTTTATAGTAATTTCGTCAGCAAAATCAAGTGTAACTGAGGCCTCTCTATCTTCACTAGGTATATTCCTTAATACGCCTTTATCGTTGCTTGTCCATTTACAAAGATGAAATCCTCCCTTCTTGAGCAGATTGATTAATTGTGTGCTAGATTCTCGAGCTTCATGTACTGTATGTGCTCCCGACACTATGTCATCAACGTATGTGTCGTGTAGTATTATTTTCGCCCCAGTTGGATATATCAATTCTTCATCCTTGGCCAATTGCTGTAGTGTTCGAATTGCCAGGAAGGGTGCTGAGGCAGTTCCATAAGTAACAGTTGTAAGGTTATATTCGTAGATTGGTTGGTCTGGTGAGTCTCGCCATAAAATCCGTTGGTAATTCTGATCTCGTACATCCATCTTTATTTGGCGATACATCTTCTCGATGTCCGCTGTAAAAACTATTTTATGCTTTCTCCATCTCAATAGGATGGAAGTTAAGTTCTGCTTGATTTGGGACCCAATCATCATGAGCTCATTTAAACTTTTGGTGTTATTTCGTTTCGCTGAAGCATCGAACACGACTCTTAATTTAGTTGTCGTGCTGCTTTCCTTCAAAACCGCGTGATGTGGTAAATAGTGCTTGTTACTAGTGTCATCTTCAGCAGGAACCATATGACCTAGCTTTTGGTACTCCTTCATGAAGTCCTTATACATCGTTTCGAACACCTTGTTGAGTTTAAACTTTCGTTCCATTTGAAACAATCTCGCTAGCGCTAATTCACGGGAACCCTCTAATTGTTTTGTTTCTCCTGGATCCTCTCGGAACGGAATACGCACTACATACCGGCCATTATCGTCTCGCCGATGTGTACGTCGAAAGTGATTTTCGCAAGCTATGTCTTCACTAGTTATGATACTCTCGTCTTGAAGATCTTCACACTCCCAGAATCTGTGGAAGTCGTTCAAAAGGTCCACTTCTGATATTAGACACATGATTCTCTCATCTTTGTTGATGTTTTGTATGCCTCCAGATAATATCCAACCTAGCTCCGTTTGCTGTGCTACCGGAGCTCCTTTGGGTCCACGCAAAACGTTTTCAAGCAAGATATTCCCGTATACTTCAGCTCCCAGTATTACGTCGATTTTTCCTGGAACTGCAAATGTAGGATCGGCCAACATGAGACTGCTCGTATGTGCCCAAGTACTCGGTGTTACTCTTTCAGTAGGTAGAAATTTCGTCAAATTTTTTAGAACGAGAGCTGTTGTAGTAATCGAAAATTCTGATTGGAATCTTGGGGTCATTGTTAACTGAATGCTTGACTGTGCCGTTCCTGGGCTGGCTCCTCCTACCCCAGACACAATGGCGTGTATTTTCCTGCGAGGTAACCGTAAGCGTTGTGCTGCATCTTCAGTTATAAAGGTAGCTTGCGACCCTTGATCAATAAGGGCCCTGAGTTTAGTCGAATTTCCTGCCTTATCGACTACTACAATTTGGCCTGTACTAATAATCACATTCGTTGCAGAAGTCGATCCTTGTAACTTGTTAGTGCTATCCGCATCAGGACTGCCGCTGTGTTTGGTGCTTCGCTGGCTTGTGGAATTTAGGTTCTGATAGTGCAAGAGCGTATGGTGTTTTTTTTGACATATTTGGCATGATTTCCAGCTTTTGCATTTAGATGTACTATATCCAATTGTTAAACAATTTTGACACAAATTCGCTTTCTTGCTTGCACTAATTCGTTGTTGGACGCCCAATTGTCTGAACTTCTCACAAGTATAGATTTTATGTCCACCACTACATATTATGCATGGTAACATAACACTGCCATGATATATTGCTCTGGTACCCTTTTTGTTCTTATCCAATTGTGATATCTGCTTGTTATTAGGTGTAATTGGCTCAATAGCTTCCAGACCTTGGAATCTGTTCTCAAGAATGAAAGGAATTCATCTAGCTTTTGTATATCTCTTGGTGCCGCTAGTGACTGCTCGTATAATCTATGAGTTTCCTTATCCAATTTCTGCGTAAGCAGATAGATCACTAATGGATCCCAGTTTTTTGTGTCTATGCCTAGGTTTTTAATACCCTCTAGACATTCCGTTGTTGTATCATGCAGTTTCTTCAGAGCTTCTGCTGATTCCTTCACTAGAATGGGTTGATTCAATAACGTGCATAGTTGAGTAGCTACAAGAGTTCTCGTGTTGTTATAGCGCTTATCGAGTATTCCCCAGGCTGTATTAAAGTTCTCATTTGTTATATTGAGATGTTGAATTAGCTCACTAGGTTCACCGGACAGATTTGTTTTTAAATAGAACAATTTTTCAGCGGCTGACATATTTTTATTCTCGTGGATCATTTCGGTGAATAAATCTCTGAATGGTTGCCATCTTAGATAATCTCCATTGAAGATTGGAATATCAATTCTTGGTAATCTGACTTGTGTTCTTTTATCAGAATCAACTTCTGACTGCGTTCTTATATGATTCGTGGCTGATTGTAGGCTATTTAATTTTTCCTGAAGTTTTATTATTACTGCCTGGTACGCATCTTCTATCTTTGTAAATATGTTGGCATTGAAATATTCATCTTCGAATACTCCCGTTGCCATGATTTCACCGTGATTGACCACAATGTGTTCCCAGTAGTCGTTTAGCAGTTTTATCTTTTGAACACAAAATGCTGCTGAGACTTGAGTGAAAATCTCCGATTCGACTACAGAGATAGCTCTTTTAAGTGAATCTATGATTGCATTTTGTTTTTTAAGTTGCTTTATTTGCTCATCTGTGCACTTGTTACGATTTATTAGTTCACTTAATACTCCCTCTAATGTTTCCCTGGTTTCTTCGTATAAATTTTCCACTTCCGTAAAGAAATCACTGGCGAAATATGGTTGCAGTAGATTAGCTTCTTTGAATTCCTCCAGGGCGTCGTTCCTTCCTTCAAAACCTTTCTAAAGCTCGCTTAATGTTTTCAGTCGTCCTTCAATGTTGCTCTGCGTTTTCCTCTTCACTGAATCTTTCTTGAAGTTCGTTAGGATTTTCTGAATTTTTAAGGCATCTGCCCTCTGGGACTTCACTTCCTTCCGGCTCGAAGGACCAATAAATGTTTGAGGGATGTTGTCTGAAGACACTGAGTTCGACAGACAGCACTATCGCACGACCAAATAAGTAAAACGAATGAGTTTCTTTAGATGACTGAACTTCTTTATTCTTTCACTAATTCTATTTATATAGTTTAATGACATTATCAGCCAATATTCACAGTTAATTGCTTAATACTAAATTTGTTACATTAATATATTTCCTCATTTCAAAATGACTAAATAGTGACGCAGCACACCGTGCGTTTATTCACTTGACCCATTAATTGTTTTCTTTTAATTGTCTTGCCAAACAAGTAGGGTGATCAAGTTACAATGAGTGTGACTTGCTAATTAAAGTGAATGAACTTTCGTTGCGCTGGTTAGGTAAATTCTCCTACTTAATTGATAGATAAAATGTATGCTGCTTATGTACCGTGTACAAACCCTATATGACATTTAAAATTTAATTTTTGTATGCGTCATGTAACAATAGACGCAAATTGTGAGCTCACCAAGTCAAACAAACGAAAAACTACTATCCCAATGATCTTTTCAAAATTTGTATACAGCTGAACCAATGAAAGAAATTTAAAGCGCATTAAACAGGGCTTTAATAATCGTATTGAAAGCTTTCTATTGGAAAATGATGATGAAGGAATATTGGATCTAAAACAATTTTTCTACAAAATCAAACCTCAAGTTATAAATCTTCTTAAAGCAAGTTTACAGAAACACAATGCTATAAAGTGCAATATTGAATTATTTTGCAAATTTATGAAATATGCTAAAACTGATGATGTAGATGAAAACGAAGTAGCTTTAGATATAAAATCTTCTCAGGCAAAGATGAACATAGCATCCGATAATTTTCAATTTCCAGACATACTCGATAGAATGATGAAACAAATTATTGCAAAATCTGAAGAATTTCAAGAAATTGATAGCGGTTGGGCTCTTCTAAGAATCATCCACATATAAGTGGAAGTATGATTGTCGTTTATTTATTAAAGCCTTAGATATAGTTAAAGATGCAATAAATATTATACCATTAAATAAGTAGCGATATGTGTCAATCGCGAAAAGAATTTATGTTGCAAGAAATCAAAGTATAGATATTATATATTTTTAGATTCATATAGAGTTATGCCCTCTAGCGCAGAAAAATTAGCGAATAATTTATCTGATGAAAACTTAATATTAACCTGATCCTTTTATAAAAATGACGATTTATTTAATTTAATGTTGGGAAAAGGGGTTTTCCCTATGAATATCTTAATTGCTTTGAATAATTTAGTGAAAATTCATTGTCTATGCAAAAGTATTTTGATAATAAATTTACAGATACGAAGTGTTCTGATAATGATTATGCGCATACAACAAACGTTTGTAAAGCATTCGAATGCAAAATATTTGTAGACTATTTATATTGTCATTATTATATAGCACCAGGATTATTTTGGGATGCTATGCTTAAGTATACAAAGATTCAATTACAATAATTATTAACTGACGTTAATGTGTATAACTTTATATGTTCTCGCAGGCATTCTACTGCTAATAATAAGTATATGGAAAATGTTACCCCATCACAAAGCTCAACATATTTAATTTACCTCGATACCAATAATTTATATGGGTGTGACATGTCTGAATTCTTACCATATGAAGAATTTCAATGGGATAGAAAATACGGATATCGATATAATGAGCATTCCTCAAAGTTCAGAAATTAAATATATATATTTGAAGTAGATTTAACTTATCTAGAATCACTTCATGACATACACAATGATCTACCATTTTGCGCAAATAATATAAAAATCCCCTGAATTAGGCTCAAGGAAATTGATATGTGCCTTAGAAGATACATTTCATTATATAATCCATTATAGACATCTCCAAAAAGTGGTTTAAAGTATGAATTGAAGTTTTCATGCATTCATAGAGCTCTTTGATTCAGACAATGGAATTGATTAAAACAATATATTGATCTTAGTACTTTGCATAGATCAAAAGCTGTTAACACTTTCCGATCTTAAGCTCTTATGATGGAATTTGTATTTATCACGATGAATGACACTAATTTTGTGTTCTTAAGTATATTCAAATGTTCAACAGATGCTTACTATTGTCAAGACTTATTCTAATATCAACATTAAATCTTTTGGTTGGAGTAAAGTTCGGTTTACTAAAATTATCACAGTTTAAAAAATTATTAACTTTATTTTTGGTTTGTCTTTTACTTTGTTTGCATTAGCAAGTATAAACATGTATTTGAAAAAGGGTATACCCCAAACAAAATGTGATTACAAAATACTAAATATCTTATGAATAAAAACACTCGTAATTCACTTAATCAATTTTTATTTAAAATCGGCAGAGTTCTATTAACTCTTCCTGACATATCATTATTTTATATAATTAATTTACATATTTCTAAATCCTGGTATTTCGTCCATTTTGTTTTCGATAAATTTTAAATTGCAATCTTCATCCATCTCATACACAGTGTTGTTGATCTCCACTGTTTGAATCTCTGACTGCGGTTCCACTGATTGATGATTTTCGAAAATGAATTTTACAAAGCATATTGTCAATACAAGAACATCTTTTTGTCTCTGAAATTCCTCCATTTTCTGAATTATAGGCTGTGTTACTTTATTTAGATATTCCTGTTTAATATCACCATCCTTAAGATTTGTATTAAGTTCGATGATTTCAAATTTGTATTCATTACATCGATTGATGTATTTGAATCGTGTTATAACCCGAACAGGTTCATATGCACCATTTTTTAGATATTTTTGAATGCGTTCTTGAAATTTGTTCTTCCAGTAAATACTTCAGCGCATTTATTCCGAAAGCCAGTTGATTATTCACCGCTAATATCATTTCATCCCATACTGGGGTGAATTGTATCTTAAAAGTATATTGCTCGCGAGGAGTCTTTACGACAGCTTTTCCTTCCATTTTATTTCTGTAATAACATTTTTTTTGTTTACGTATATATTAATTACTCTGCAACATACCTGATCTTCCTTCCTTTCCTGAATCTGGTCTATCTAAATATTTGCCTCAGCTTTTATAGCAAGTATTTTACCCCCCCCCCCCCCCCCCCCACTGGAAATTTTTAAAACTTGTACTGCTTAAAATTAAATTAAATTGAAGATTTCATTAACGTTATTCCCTTAAATAAAGTGTTATATATCAATGTCAAAGACAATTTTTTTTTCATCTGAGAATAAAACGATTGAATTACAATGTTTAGATTCCATTCGCTTTATGCCTGCGAGTTTAGATACTGTGAAAAAAAAAATCTGAATGATGAAGACTTTAGAATAATCCATAATGAATTTAAAGATGATGAGTATTTTAATTTAATCAGGAGAAAGGGGGTTTTCATATGATTACTTAAATTCTTTTGATAAATTTAAAATGAAGCATGTGCGCCCCCTCAGGATTTTTTAATAAACTTAGCAATAAGAAGAAGAATATCAGCATGTCGTTAATGTATGGAACAAATTTAATTCTAGAAATATCTGAGAAAATTTACAATTATATTTAAAGTGTGATGCTTTATTGCTAGCAGACATTTTTGAGAATTTTAGAATAGTATACATAAATATCTATGAGTTTGTTTTTATTACACAACACCAGGATTGTCAAGGGAATGCTATGTTAAAACACATCTAAATTAAATTAGAATTATAGAAATGTATTATATAATTTCATGAAAAGCGGTATTCGATATTGTCTATCTAATGAGAGATTTTGATTTTTTTAAAAGGTTTAAAATATTTGGTTCAGATTGATGTTAATAATTTAGATAGATGAGTTATTTCGGAGTCACTTCCATATGCAGATTTTGTTTGGATAGATAATTGTGATATTGAAGATTAGGATTGAGAAATTTTCCAAACATCTGTTAACGTGTTCTCAATAATATAAATTCAATATTTTTTTTATTTCCAAGCATGTTTTAACATGTCAAACAGCTTACATTTAAAAGGAAATTGCGGTTATAAGAATTTTGTTTGTTAGGGTCTTATCTTTGATTAAATATCAGTTCGAGTATAAAAGCCAAGTATTTTTAGTTAAATTTTTAGTTTTGAAAGTAAAGTCAATCAGTGAAACTGAAAATACATGAAATTCGTGTTCCTAGTGAAATTAAAATAATCTAACATGCCTCAGCTACCAATAATCAATGAAGCAGTCATCGAAGACTTTGAAGTGCTCGAAGAACTGAACTCTGCAAATTTTAAACCTATGATTGCAGTTAAAGACATGGAAGAGTTGTTAGAGTATAAAATCATAGGATGCAGCAATGTAACAACGAAGTATGGGCCCAGGATCCTTTTAGAACTAGAGAATTACTAAGTTTTTCTGCCGCCGAGATACAGCGCTAAAATTACTCACCGCACAATCGAGAAACTTAACGATGGAGGCTTCTATGTTCATTTTAATTTAATATTTACAAAATAACACCTAGTAATGGATATTAATTAAATTTGTAAATAAAAAAAAGTTCTATTAAATATATGTTTATTTTAACTTCACTTCTCCCAATTCTCTATATGGATCCTAATGATATTTTAGAGACATACATGACTCTAGAAGATGGCAACAGGAGTCTAATATTACATTTGATATCTGATGAACCGATTTCTTCTACATTTCATTTTGATTTCAATTTTATACCCTGAATGTACTTGGGTATGCAATTAGTGGATCCTTACTTCGCTAGGAGATAAAGTATTATTAATTCCCATGACTTTTAATTAAAACAATTTAATTAATTTTTATATCCCGTGTCTCCAGGGAGCCGGCTTTGTCTAACTGTTCTGATTTAGTTGATAAGCAACATAATTTGCAGTGTTTGCTGGAAAGACAATTATGGCTTTTTAGTAATCGATAAAGATAGTTTGTTGAAGAAAGGACGTTATCGAAAAGGAATCGATACATACATTTCGCTATAAATTTAGAAGATCTAGTAAAACAAATCAGTTAAAGCTGTTCATGACCTGCTTAAGCTGGTAATAGACCTGTTAAAGCTGATAGTAGACCTGATATAGCTGTTCATAGACCTGCTAAAGCTGGTAATAGACCTGTTAAAGCTGGTAGTAGATCTGATATAGCTGTTCATAGACCTGCTAAAGCTGGTAATAGACCTGTTAAAGCTGGTAGTAGACCTGATATAGCTGTTCATAGACCTGCTAAAGCTGGTAATAGACCTGTTAAAGCTGGTAGTAGACCTGATATAGCTGTTCATAGACCTGCTAAAGCTGGTAATAGACCTGTTAAAGCTGGTAGTAGACCTGATATAGCTGTTCATAGACCTGCTAAAGCTGGTAATAGACCTGTTAAAGCTGGTAGTAGACCTGCTAAAGCTGGTAATAGACCTGTTAAAGCTGGTAGTAGACCTGATATAGCTGTTCATAGACCTGATATAGCTATTCATAGAGCTGATAAAAGCTCTTCATAGAACTGTTCGGGTTGTCTTATAGAGCTGGTAAAGCTGTTCACGGAGCTGAACTAAAAACTACTATCCCAAGGACCTTTGACCAGAATTTGTAGAGAAATGCATCTGAACCAATTGAAAGAAATTTAAAGCGTATTAGAAATTTAAATCGTATTGAAAAAATGATCTGTTGAAATCGATATTTATAACCTACCAATTGAAAGATATTTAAAGCACTAGAAATTGTGAAAATTAGAATCATTAATAAATTTAAGAAAGAAGGAAAAATAAATAACTAAATTAATAAAATGCTATTTTAACATTAACAGAAAGACTTTTATTAGTATAAAATAGACATTTAATTCTTATTTATAACTATTGCTAAAATAAATATATGAGAAAAATAAAAATTCAGTGAACCGTATCTTTGGAAAAAATATTTACATGTGATCACGATCTTAAACATATCTAATGATCATGTCGGTGCAGATATGACGTTTGAAAAATTTCGCAATACGTGTGCTGAATGTTGGAAGCATAAATATGGATTTTTGGTGATTTATAAAGATAGCGCAATGTGTAAGGAGTGCTACGGAAAGGGACTTGATATCTTCATAATACTATAAAAGGAAAGGGATGAACAATGATTTAATAGCTAATACCAACACTTTGTTGGAACCGCTTATCTCTATTCATTTTTCACATTTTTTTTTCTCATCTATAAAACTTATTTGTTGATTACCCATGAAACTCTCATAAAACTTGTTCTTTGATCATTCCATAAAACTGCCTTCAAATTTAATTAAACGATCCCCGCTTATCTCTATATAATTTCGGTAGCAGCTAACTATCGATAAGCATTTTTCATATTTTTTGGTCACCACAATTCCTTTCAAATCATATGTAAAGAATTTAAATTTAAATTTAGAATTCTATAAAGATAAGCGGGGGTCATTTAATTAAATTTGAAGGAAGCTTTGCGGTAATAAAAATAAGTTTCAGTTATATAAGTTAATTAAGTTAAGTTTCATGGTTAATCAACAAATTAGTTTAATAGGCGAGCAAAAAAAGTATGAAAAATGAATAGAGATAAGCGGATACTATTTAAGCAATGAACCACTTAAGAGTTTTAACATTCACCAAAATGGAGAGTATTATAACAGAAGTTCTTAAGGTGTTGGATACCCCAGAGGATTACGAGGATCCTGGTGAGCTGGTAAATTCTCCGCTAACCCCGATAAACCTGGTCTATAGGTTAGGATGGAAGTCTGAGTGGTGCGAGGTGGCCACTCCATATTCGGAGAATTTGACGGGGTTGCGGACGGTTAGTTTTTAAAATTATTTTACATGTTATTTTTATTATTTTCTTCTTAATAGATTAACCACTCAGTTAGCGGCAGGAGGTGTATTGTAACAGTTTTCAGCGTCGAAGCGATGGCCCTCGAGATGAGAGCCCGGCTCGATGCTAACTGTCATATAGAGGAGGACTGGGATAGCCCGGATGAAGAGACATATGTGTGATTAAAGTTAAATTCTAAAACATCCCCCCATATGAAGACTTTGATCGGGGAGAGATATTATACCTTGTTAATTTGTAAGAACATTGTAATAGAATACAATTTTTAAATAAAACAAAAATAAATTATTTTTAGTCATTTATTTAAATTATCCTAAAATTACCCCAAGTGTTAAACCTCCCCGAATACCGCTTTTCATGAAATTATATAATACATTTCTATAACTCTAATTTAATTTGGATGTGTTTTAACATAGCATTCCCATGACAATCCTGGTGTTGTGTAATAAAAAGAAACTCATAGATATTTATGTATACTATTCTAAAATTCTCAAAAATGTCTGCTAGCAATAAAGCATCACACTTTAAATATAATTGTAAATTTTCTCAGATATTTCTGGAATTAAATTTGTTCCATACATTAACGACATGCTGATATTCTTCTTCTTATTGCTAAGTTTATTAAAAAATCCTGAGGGGGCACACATGCTTCATTTTAAATTTATCAAAAGAATTTAAGTAATCATATGAAAACCCCCTTTCTCCTGATTAAATTAAAATACTCATCATCTTTAAATTCATTATGGATTATTCTAAAGTCTTCATCATTCAGATTTTTTTTTTCACAGTATCTAAACTCGCAGGCATAAAGCGAATGGAATCTAAACATTGTAATTCAATCGTTTTATTCTCAGATGAAAAAAAAATTGTCTTTGACATTGATATATAACACTTTATTTAAGGGAATAACGTTAATGAAATCTTCAATTTAATTTAATTTTAAGCAGTACAAGTTTTAAAAATTTCCAGTGGGGGGGGGGGGGGGGGGGTAAAATACTTGCTAGAAAAGCTGAGGCAAATATTTAGATAGACCAGATTCAGGAAAGGAAGGAAGATCAGGTATGTTGCAGAGTAATTAATATATACGTAAACAAAAAAAATGTTATTACAGAAATAAAATGGAAGGAAAAGCTGTCGTAAAGACTCCTCGCGAGCAATATACTTTTAAGATACAATTCACCCCAGTATGGGATGAAATGATATTAGCGGTGAATAATCAACTGGCTTTCGGAATAAATGCGCTGAAGTATTTACTGGAAGAACAAATTTCAAGAACGCATTCAAAAATATCTAAAAAATGGTGCATATGAACCTGTTCGGGTTATAACACGATTCAAATACATCAATCGATGTAATGAATACAAATTTGAAATCATCGAACTTAATACAAATCTTAAGGATGGTGATATTAAACAGGAATATCTAAATAAAGTAACACAGCCTATAATTCAGAAAATGGAGGAATTTCAGAGACAAAAAGATGTTCTTGTATTGACAATATGCTTTGTAAAATTCATTTTCGAAAATCATCAATCAGTGGAACCGCAGTCAGAGATTCAAACAGTGGAGATCAACAACACTGTGTATGAGATGGATGAAGATTGCAATTTAAAATTTATCGAAAACAAAATGGACGAAATACCAGGATTTAGAAATATGTAAATTAATTATATAAAATAATGATATGTCAGGAAGAGTTAATAGAACTCTGCCGATTTTAAATAAAAATTGATTAAGTGAATTACGAGTGTTTTTATTCATAAGATATTTAGTATTTTGTAATCACATTTTGTTTGGGGTATACCCTTTTTCAAATACATGTTTATACTTGCTAATGCAAACAAAGTAAAAGACAAACCAAAAATAAAGTTAATAATTTTTTAAACTGTGATAATTTTAGTAAACCGAACTTTGCTCCAACCAAAAGATTTAATGTTGATATTAGAATAAGTCTTGACAATAGTAAGCATCTGTTGAACATTTGAATATACTTAAGAACACAAAATTAGTGTCATTCATCGTGATAAATACAAATTCCATCATAAGAGCTTAAGATCGGAAAGTGTTAACAGCTTTTGATCTATGCAAAGTACTAAGATCAATATATTGTTTTAATCAATTCCATTGTCTGAATCAAAGAGCTCTATGAATGCATGAAAACTTCAATTCATACTTTAAACCACTTTTTGGAGATGTCTATAATGGATTATATAATGAAATGTATCTTCTAAGGCACATATCAATTTCCTTGAGCCTAATTCAGGGGATTTTTATATTATTTGCGCAAAATGGTAGATCATTGTGTATGTCATGAAGTGATTCTAGATAAGTTAAATCTACTTCAAATATATATATTTAATTTCTGAACTTTGAGGAATGCTCATTATATCGATATCCGTATTTTCTATCCCATTGAAATTCTTCATATGGTAAGAATTCAGACATGTCACACCCATATAAATTATTGGTATCGAGGTAGATTAAATATGTTGAGCTTTGTGATGGGGTAACATTTTCCATATACTTATTATTAGCAGTAGAATGCCTGCGAGAACATATAAAGTTATACACATTAACGTCAGTTAATAATTATTGTAATTGAATCTTTGCATACTTAAGCATAGCATCCCAAAATAATCTTGGTGCTATATAATAATGACAATATAAATAGTCTACAAATATTTTGCATTCGAATGCTTTACAAACGTTTGTTGTATGCGCATAATCATTATCAGAACACTTCGTATCTGTAAATTTATTATCAAAATACTTTTGCATAGACAATGAATTTTCACTAAATTATTCAAAGCAATTAAGATATTCATAGGGAAAACCCCTTTTCCCAACATTAAATTAAATAAATCGTCATTTTTATAAAAGGATCAGGTTAATATTAAGTTTTCATCAGATAAATTATTCGCTAATTTTTCTGCGCTAGAGGGCATAACTCTATATGAATCTAAAAATATATAATATCTATACTTTGATTTCTTGCAACATAAATTCTTTTCGCGATTGACACATATCGCTACTTATTTAATGGTATAATATTTATTGCATCTTTAACTATATCTAAGGCTTTAATAAATAAACGACAATCATACTTCCACTTATATGTGGATGATTCTTAGAAGAGCCCAACCGCTATCAATTTCTTGAAATTCTTCAGATTTTGCAATAATTTGTTTCATCATTCTATCGAGTATGTCTGGAAATTGAAAATTATCGGATGCTATGTTCATCTTTGCCTGAGAAGATTTTATATCTAAAGCTACTTCGTTTTCATCTACATCATCAGTTTTAGCATATTTCATAAATTTGCAAAATAATTCAATATTGAACTTTATAGTATTGTGTTTCCGTAAACTTGCTTTAAGAAGATTTATAACTTGAGGTTTGATTTTGTAGAAAAATTGTTTTAGATCCAATATTCCTTCATCATCATTTTCCAATAGAAAGCTTTTAATACAATTATTAAAGCCCTGTTTAATGCGCTTTAAATTTCTTTCATTGGTTCAGCTGTATACAAATTTTGAAAAGATCATTGGGATAGTAGTTTTTCGTTTGTTTGACTTGGTGAGCTCACAATTTGGTTCTATTTTTACATGACGCTACAAAAATTAAATTTTAAATGTCATATAGGGTTGTTAGCTGGCAGTTTGGTATAAATTTAAATTTTTCAAGAAAAAATATGGTTTCCCTTATTAAGATTATTACGACTGAAAAAAGAAGAAACGAAGTTTAAGGCTATTAAAAGATTTTTATTTACTTAAGTTCTTGACATGATAAATCTCTCTAAATTACCAAAAGAAAGCCATTCCAGCTACCTCGATTTTGTTTGTTCCATCGGCCCAATTCAAAGTTTTTGAGTCTATTTTTATAAAGTGCTGCAACGGCAACAAACCCGGAAGCTGACATTTGCCAAAATTACATAACAATCTCAAAGTAAACTGAACTCGGTGAAATCACAATTTGAGTCTATTGTTACATGAAGCATATAAAAAATTTATTTTCTTATGTTCTTCACATGATAAATCTCTTTAAAGTATCGAAAGAGGACATTTCAGCTACTTCGATTTTATGACCTCGAATTAATGTCTATATCTGGAAAAGAAATTGCATGACAATCTTTTAAAGTTCAAGGTTACTACAGCGAATCGTTGTTTTTTCTTTTCACCCCAAAACATTCTGGGCCGTACAACTCTTATCGGCAAATTTCTTACGCTAACGAATTGAATCCAAATGTTTACTACTTTTTTATGTTAAAAGAAATTGAGCCAGATATTTATTAATTATTTATCAATGAATTTAAACAAAATTGTTGATGTTATTTTTAAATCGCTTTTTCAACTAATTAAAGTAAAAATCTAATTTTCTATTTTTAGCTCCAACATTCACCGACTTAGAAGTACCATTGCCAATTAGCTTGATAACCCCATGGTTAGAGCAATTTTCTGTGAAACTCAGGGTCCGCTGTTCATATCCAGATACCTCTGCTTTTTTAATTAAATTTCACTAACTTAGCCAACAGATGACTAGCCAAAATGTGACGTCAGGGAATCCCCGGTCATGCAACCGGATGTTATCTAGTCAACAGGGAATCCCCTTTGAGAATTCCCAGTCAGGTCCAGGTCCAGACCCAAGTCCAGGTGCAAATCAAAGAAGAACAAAATCAATTGTAGCCTCCAAGACTGATTACCCAATATCCAAGATGGCCGACAGGTGCCTTATCTTACTAAACAATCTAGGTTCAGATCCAAGGTTTAGATCTAAGTCCAGATGCAAACCAAAGAAGAAGAAGAAGACCAATTGTAGCCTCCAAGACCGAAAACCGAAAATCCAAGATGGCCGACAATCCTTATCTCTTTTCCTTATCTCTCAATTGTAGCCTACAAGACCGAAAACCCAAAATCCAATATGGCCGTCATCCTTATCTCTCTTCTGCTCCTAAGATGGCCGACAATCCTTATCTTTTTTCCTTATCTCTCAATTGTAGATTACAATACCGAAAACCCAAAATCCAATATGGCCGTCATCCTTATCTCTCTTCTGCTCCTAAGATGGCCGACAATCCTTATCTCTTTTCCTTATCTCTCAATTGTAGCCTACAAGACCGAAAACCCAAAATCCAAGATGGCCGACAGGTGCCTTATCTTACTAAACAATCATCAACCTTGACCTTTGACCTTCGGAATCACGCTTTCTTATCTCTGCACCTCCAAAAATTGTTATGGGGTTTCTGGAGCATTGAAAATGTGCAAAAATGTGTCGTCAGACCTCGATTTCCCTCACAATTTACCCAATTTTAAGGTGCACATTACACATTTGCTCCAGAAACTCCATATTTATACTACTAGAGCCCAGTGAAGAGACCAAATGGAAAGGCTAAGTCCAGAAGTGAAGGAAGAACAACGAAGACCCAGGCATCAAGGAAACAGTATCAACTGCGAAGTCTTCAGCAGCAACCACCACTGATGCGCTGAAACTTCTGCAGCGGCGCCAGCTCCAAAGAACTCGGCAGCAATTGCTGCTAATGTACTTGCAACGCCCGGAAAATGCACCGTGGTACCCAAACTGAAGGACGTAGTGAAGGCTGCCTCAAATGCAGCACCTCCCCCAAACCCAGTTCTCATGCGCCCAAGCCGTAATGGGACCAAGAAGACTGGACCAGCTAAACCAGTGCCCAAAGGACCATCGCCAGTTAGTGTAGCGGTAGACGCAGGGACTAGCTACGCCCAACAGGTGAGTGGTAGCTCTAGAAAAAGTGCCAATATTATTATTCAGGGTAGCTACGTGACTCCACGTCAGCCTCCGACAGACTTGGGAAAGTCTCGTCCCAAGACATTCGCGGGGCTTCAAGGACTTTTTGACTGTCAGTGGTAGGATGACCGTTATGGAATGCACTTTGAGCACCTTCGTAGGTGCACCCAAAGTGTATACCTTAAGGCCTTGTCACTGGTGGTCCCGTTGTAGAATATTTTCTCCTTCGGACTGGTTGGCCGCGGTATGGTGGAGGTATATACCACTACCATCGACGCAGCCACTAAGCTGATGCTTGAGGGCATCGACGTGGGTGGTAGGCACCTCCAACCTTACCCGGTTTCAGTGAAGCCGACGAGACTCTGCTTTTCTCGGGTCCCCCTCCGGGACGTAGAAGTGTATCTGCTCTCGAGACGGCCGGTCCAACCCAAAGCGGCTATGAATCGTGTGGAAGTTCCATATCGATTAATAGCTGCTTTGAAGTGGATCCTGCTTTGGTGGAGGTTCCGAGGGAGAAGCTGCGCTCGCTCCTCGACAGCCTTCACTACAAGAAGAGTTCGGACAGGATCCTGACCATTCTCAGGCCTGAGCTTGGAGACCCAGCCAGGATCCTGCCCCAATTGAAATTGCTTATGGCAGAGGCCAGAAAGAAGGCTAAGTACAATGAGGTGTCGAGGTGTGAGCGCCTCTTCAACATGGTCTCGGGAATCCTTGAGGATCTCGAACTGGACAGGACTCTTCATCATTAGAGTCGTACAGTCTTTGGCTGAGTTTTTGCGATTTCTTGAATGTGTAGGATAACATCGATCAATGCAGGGGGCTTGAGTGCACCCACCAGACTACACAGTATTTTCGAAGACACAAAACAATGGAACACGGACATTGCACTTATACAGGAGACAAATTTTACACAAGCCACATTTACACGCCTAGAACAAAATTCAAATCTACACAAGGGTTACACAGTTTTTGCCACAGAAACACCCCGTAGAGGTTCCGGTGTGGCAATTGCTGTGTCCCACAGCTGTTGCAGATTGGATTCGCTTATTTTAAGATAAGCCTAATTCTAACGAATCCAATCTGACATTTAATAAAAACAAATCGTAAAAAGTCTCATGAGTTAGATTTCAAATATCAACATGTTAAAATCCAACTCAAGAACACATAAAAAATAAAACAAACCAATAAATATTTAATGGATTGGATTTCCTACACCGAGTACTCAAATCCAACCCATGATAAACAACGCGCTCGGGTTACCGTCGAAATTCCTTTCACACGGTAGCCCAGTACACGATAAGCAAAAGAAATTTGCTTAATCAGCGCGACAAACAACGATCTACAGCGGCTTTGCCCAATGACAACTGAGTACATCAAGGGCAAAGCTAAAAAACGAAGAAAAAGCACGAAAGCTTTTCTTCATGTAGATCGTTAATAAGATTTTCTGAAAGGAACAATTAGCGAGTTTTGGTTCTGATCGCGATAGAGGCGAGTCGTGGCGATTGGGAGTTTTTTGTCTGTCACGCGGGGAGATACGGTTGTCACCCAATCAACTCGTAAAAAATTTAAGTATACTAAGTGTCAAAATATAGATAAAATTATATTCGTAATAATTTAAATACACTAGTGCTCGAATGAAAGTAAAATTGTATTCGTGAAAATTCAAGTACACTAAGTGTCCGAAAGGAAGTAAAATTATAATCGTAAAATTTAAGTGTGTTGAGTAATCGAAAGAAAATAGAGTTATGTTCGTAAAAAATTTAAGTATGCTTAGTGTCAAATTAAAGATAAAATTATATTTGTAAAAATTTAATTGTTCGAATTTAAATAAAAATATAATTGAGTCGAAAGTGAGTAATGTAATTGAAGAACTGTCAAGTTGCAAGGTAAAAGGTGCGAGACTCTTGAAAAGGCCGGATTGTATGAAACCGGCTGGCGGAGGTGGTGTTCTTCAGGGTGAGTTTTAGACCAATAAGTTATAACCCCACATAAAGAGCATAACAAAATTGGCGCAGCCGGTAGGATCGAGGAAGCGTGGTAAATCAAAAGTACCGTAATAGCTTGAAAAGCCTTGATCCCAGACCGAACTAAAGGGGATCCTTTGACCACTGCCGGGTAGTCAATAGCCTGGTACGTCACCCCCAACGCTCAGGGTTAGACAACTTTAGCTGCCTCTGCTCCAGGCGAGCACGCAGTTGCCCTAGTTTAACTGTGCAAAAAGGCACCAACTATACCTAAAGAAGACTTTCCGAAGGAAGCCAACTGATTACGAGAAGGAAGTCAACGACGGCAACCAACGACGCACAACAATCAACACCAGCAATCAACACGGCACCAGTAACAAGTAGGAAAAGGGAATCGCTGAAGCGGGCACAAGCCCCCCTTTTCCCCAACACAACTTTAGTACTGCCAACAAGGGAACGGTAAGCAGGCCAAAAGCCCCCCTTGCAACGCCAAAAGCAGGAGTTGATGTCCCAGGACACCCACTCTACTCCCGCTCATTCACCAACGGAGGAGAAGACAGAGGACCTCCTCATAACCTCCCTGGACCTGGAGAGCAACGCGGAAAAACCACGCCAGATCACCCCAGCTCAACCAGGACCCAGTTCAGAAGGACTCACACTCAGGAGCGGGACCGTCCTCCAACGAGTAAATCAGAACCAAGTAAGCCTTAAATATAATCATTTTAATAATTTGTACGAGTCCGCGCGAGAATCCGAACGCCTAGCAACTCTCTATTCTAACCTCCTCGAAAAACGGAATACAAAGTCCAGCGAGGAGAGATTGGAAGACTTAGAGCGCTTTCAAAAGGAAGCCGCACTCTTTCAAGCCAAGCTAGACGGATTCTCGCGCCTACTCCCTCCTGCAGAAAATATTGAAAACAATTCGGAAAGCACAATTGAGGAAAACCTCATACAGTCCCTACAAGACTCCCTGCGAGAAATTAACCTGAAACAGGGTCTAAATCGATTTCTCGCACAAGACTCGCCCGACAACGACTCGAATCAGAACTCCACTATGGCGACCGACTGTGGAAAAATTGTAAAATTAACTGCGCAAATGGTGCCCATTTTTTCAGGTGAGCCAGGCCCGCATCTCGGATCAGAGTTGCAAACATTCCTGGGTTGCTGCCGCCAGGCCAAACAGTGTCTCTCCGAAGGGGAGCAAGAAGCTTTCCTCAAGATCCTCCCCACAAGGTTTCGTGGAGGAGCATATCAACTGTTGGCCTCTGATGTACCGACAACATTTCAAGAAGTCGAAGCAAGGTTAAACGCGGCATACCTTCCCAGAGAAACTTACCAGGAACTGGTAAATAGGCTCATAACAGCTCACCAAAACCCCTGCGAAACACTCACCGCCTTCACGGCTAGAGTGAAACAGTTGCTGGCCCTCTGCAAAGAGGCCGCACAAACAAAATATGGAGCTGCGGCCACTCCAGCTGTAACAACGCAGCTGGAGGACTTCGCGAAAAACGCAGTCCGCAGCGGGGTTACGAATCCGCACCTTTGCCAATATCTCCTCACCGTCACCGACGGCACGCTCGAGGCGCTGATCCACAAAGCACTCGACATGGAGAAACTACAGCAGGGCGCCCAGTTCACGCAAACCACAATAACCCAAGGCTTTCCTGCCCCGGTTGTTGTAGAACAAGGTTCAACCATGCCGGTTGCTATGGACCCAACTGCCAGAATACGGGCATTCCATAGAACCCCATATACACCTGCTCGCAATTTTCTTCAGCAAACGTTATACAGACCGCCGCCACCACAAAACTTTCGCCGACAGACTCCGCCATATACGACTCCGCCACAACGCTCGTCTCCCCCACAAATCGACTACCGCCGCCAGAACCTCGACCAGTTAAGGTCAAACATCACATGCAACTTTTGCCAGCGAAAGGGTCACACTTACGCCGACTGTATGAAGCGTAAAAACACACCCTTCTGCTCTATCTGCAAAATATATGGGCATGATGTTCGCAATTGCAGAAACAATCGCCAGGTTCCGGGCCCGAGTAACCAGACAAGGCTCCCCGAACGACGGATTCAGGATCAGCAACCCTCCGATGGTCCTCGAGTTTTTAACATAAAACTCAAATGCAAATTCTGCAACCGTCGCGGCCATTCCATAGAGGAATGCCGCCAAAAACAAAAATGGGACTCTAAGAGCCAGGGAAACGACGAGCAGTCGACCGAAAAGACCCCGGATCGACACTAAAAAGTAAAATTTTTAACAAAGGGTCACCTCAGCCGCCCGAACCCTGTATCTCTACAGTTAGCCTTCCGTTGGATATTAGCCTGAATGGCAATACCAAACTTGTAGTAGATACTGGCGCTGAGGTTAGTATTATAAAAAAGAAAGCAATTAAAAATCCCGAAGACATAAATACCGGAGAAACCTATACTTTACAAACACCATTTGGTATCGGAAAGACGCTGGGAACATGCTAGGGCAATTTTACATTAAAGAATAACATTCCCTGCAATTTTCAGGTAATAAAAAACCTACCCGGCCTTTCCGACGACGGCTTGCTAGGAAACGACTTCCTAACAAAGAATTGTAACGTTGAGGGCCCGAATAAAGCATTGCGATTCCCTCGAACGGAAAATAACCCTGAGGAGTTTGCTGTTCCATTGACAGCTGCATTGGATAACCCGTGTTCTGAAAAAGTGGTCAAAACGAATGCCCGAACGGATAAAACAGAGCCCAGAAAGGCCGATCTGACAATCTGTGGTACTTCAAAAGTTTCTCAAGAGGGGAACAATTACCACCGAACACTGGAAAGCGAGATGGACAAACCGACTGAAAGTGATTTGACTGGCGAAATGAGGCAGCAACAAATACAGTTGAAAGAGCCTGTATGCATACCTGCTAGGTCACAGATCATAGTCGAGGTTCCCTTGCAGCTGCAGGACGAGATGCTCTGTCTATCAAGAGAAATAGATCAAGGAGTCTTCCTAGCGAATGGCCTACTCCCCGCTGGTTTGAAAGTAGTGTCTGTTGGAGTTCTCAACACACACAATTCACAAGTAGTTCTGACTACCATAAGTCTGCATCTAGTCCCTGCCCACAACTACACCGTCGTCCAACTGAAACAGGATCATCAGGAAAGAAATAATAAGGAAACCCCGAAAAACGGAGAACGCGCTGAGGATGCTCACCTGAAAACCAGGAATTACGGTGACTCGAAACCACCAGCACCCACGCACAAAGGAAATATAAGGAAACAAAGGAGCCGAAGGAGAGGAAAACACAATAAAACAAATGTCGACGGAGCTCACCTAGGAAGAAGGAATTACGATGGCAAAATTCCATCAGCTCCCACCGCCTCTCAAAATAAAATTTCGGAAAACGTCGACATTGGAAGCGAGCTCACCACAGGGACGGTATCTACAAAAGCTCCAACATCATCCTCCACAGTAAGTAAACAACGGCGAAAGAGCCTATTAGAAGACGAAAGCGAGTTCGCCTCAAACATGGCAATTTACGGCGTATCAGAAGCCCCAACTCCATCGTCATCTAGTTTTAAGAGTGATTCAAATAAAATAAAGTGGGGTGAAAATTTAAATAAAGATAAAAATATTTCTGATTTTAATAAAACAATTAAAGGTAAAAATAAAAATAAAAGTAAACATATTTCTAGCGCCGAAAAAATGGCCACTTTACAGCATGTTAAATATTTATTCCAGGAGTACGAAGAACCAGAAAACTCAAACAATAAATCTGAGCGCGGAGGAAAAACAAGCGATATCACAACTCTGTTACGAGTACAACGATATCTTTTTCCTCAAAGGTGATCGGCTAACTTTCACAAACGCCATCACTCATGATATACCATTGGTGCAGGACCAAGCACCAATCAACCAGAAAATGTATCGGTTGCCAGAGACGCAGCGAAACGTAATAAATGAACAGCTTCGCGAAATGCTAGAAAACGACATAGTGCAGCCAAGTAAAAGCCCTTGGAATTCACCTCTCCTAGTCGTCCCCAAGAAGGCGGGACCAGACGGTGAAAAAAGGTGGCGTGTCGTCGTCGACTTTCGTAAATTAAACGAAAAGACAATTGGTGACGCCTTCCCGCTACCTCGGATCGAGGATATTTTCGACCAACTAGGTCATTCTCGGTACTTTACCACCCTCGATCTCGCCAACGGCTATCACCAGGTGCTCGTCGATCCTCAAGATCGACCAAAAACTGCGTTTAGCACGAATTACGGCCACTATGAATTTAGGCGTATGCCATTTGGGCTCAAAGGAGCCCCGGCCACATTCCAACGCTTAATGAATTTCGTCCTAACAGAATTACAAGGCTTGGAATGCTTTGTCTACCTAGACGACATAGTCATCTACGGTAAAAACCTTGCGGACCACAATAATAAGCTCCGCAAAGTCTTCAATCGTTTGAGAGAGAACAACCTCAAACTGCAGCCGGAAAAGTGCCTGTTTCTGAGAAAAGAGGTTGTTTACCTAGGCCACAAGTGTTCCAGTGAAGGAGCACTTCCAGACCCCAGTAAAATGGCGTGCGTCCAAACTTTCCCAGTTCCCAGAACTGTACGACAAGTTCAATCCTTTATTGGACTTGCCAGTTAAAGACCCTACTTCCCGTCTGGTGAGATTTCATCATAAACTTTCCGAATTCAATTATCAAATCGAATACAAGCCAGGAAAGTACAATACGAATGCCGACGCGTTAAGCCGCATTCCACGGGAAGTCAGCGAAGACTCAAATGGCCAAAACATAATAGTAAAAGCGCAAGTCCACCATAAAATGGATTCGGACTCGGAGGATTAAATAACCTCCATTCGCAAAAATCGCCTAAAATGTAACGCTGTGACCCGGGCTCAAGCGAAAAACGCTCAAACAGAGTCTAAAAGCCCCGAAATACGGGATCACACGACTCGCGAAAACGATAAACTTCCAAATATAGAAGAGGTCACTACAGAAAACCCGCCAGATACTAATCCGCTAATCGACGATAAACCCAAGCCCCCTGAAATAATCACAAGCCCCAAGGAAATACAAACCATCTTACATGATTATCACCACTCTCCTTTTGGCGGCCATCAGGGCGTAATTAAAACATATAAGCGGATTCGAAGGAAGTACTGGTGGAGGCACATGCTTAGCGATATCAAGAAATACGTTAAGCGTTGCTCAAAATGCCAAAAAATGAAGGCATCACCTCAGATTAAAATGCCGATGGTCATCACGGACATCGCAGAATAACCCTTCGACAAAGTCTATCTCGACATTGTAGGTCCACTCGAGGAAACTGACTCCGGAAACAAGTATATCTTGACCTTCCAGGATAACCTCACTAAATTTGTCGATTGGTACGCCATACCTAACGGGGAAGCCGTCACAGTAGCGCAAATCTTCTTCGACGAAATCGTCGCGCGCTACCGCATCCCCAAGCGAATAGTCACTGATCAAGGAAGCAACTTCCTTAGTGACCTGTTCAAAAAGGTATGTAAATTGCTACGGGTGAAGAAGTTACAAACTTCCGCCTACCACCCACAGTCAAACGGCGCACTGGAACGTGCACACAGGCCGTTAATTGAATACTTGCGTACCATAGTGGACGAGAATCCCAAATCACGGGATCAATATCTGCGAACCGCTGCATTCGTGTACAACAACATGTTCCGTCTAATTTAAAACGAGACCCTGAACCCGTATATAATCACGAGAGCTACTATCAGATCCTACGATACAAGCTCCAAAGGTCTTATGCCACGGCACGCAAAAATCTGCTCGCTAGCAAATAACGGTCGAAATTATACTACGACAAAGCTGTTCGACCCTTATCGTTTCACATAGGTAACAAAGTCCTACTCAAGAGCGAAAGTCGAAAACACAAGCTCTCTCAAATCTGGTAATCGGTATACCATCATCAGTGAATACAACCCTAAAAATGGGCAAACGTACAGTTACGGTTCACAACAACCGTCTTAAGCCATTCTACGAATAAATAATTAAAATAAAAAAAAAATTTTTTTACGCGTCGTGGCGTGCTACCACAATATACGATTGAGATGAAGATCGTAACGCAAAGCCAGCACAAAACCAAGAAAGGCAAAACGAAAAAGTCCTTTAACAACTCGGTCCAATCGGGTCCAAACCAACATTAATTATAAATTTTTATGTCCTATAACCTTTTTACTTAATTTCGAATCTCTTAACGTAAAACTCCCACTCCACCTATTAAACGTGCTTAAAGCTAAGAAGTACCAATCGACAGGACTTCACTATCTTTAGCACAACAACCCAAAATTAAAAGAACGACTTCTACTAACAGTCGAACCTTAAAACTACGAATTCAAACCAACTCTTGTGAAGTTTCGTCGGAGATTGAATCACCAAAAACTCCCTCTCTTTAATGCTATATCTAGCAGTTCCTCCTGGTGGTTCCGTGCCTTGAAGTCTCTCTTCTCCTTAGTCATATATTCTACAGCACAAAAACTCTAAACTCCTTCCTGGTAGTCCCTTGTCTTGAGGTCCTCCTCAACTGCTTTCGAAATACTGTATTCAACAGTAGATATCAAAGTGACTACCCAAAGGTAACCAACTATTATACCCACTTCCAGTAACTTACCAGAAAATTCTTCCTGGTAGTCCCGCGTCCTGAAGTCGACCTGCGGATATAAGAAATCCGAATAAAACAATTTCAGAACATTACACTGGAAAATACATATGAAGTCTACGTAAAGTAAATTACAACACTGGCGACAAATTAAAAACAAAAATCGCCATATTTTAAAAATTCCTAAATACGGCTCCACTACATTACCAACAACAAGGAATTGGCCTTAGAGCCACCTTTACCACCCTCGCCTCAAGGGCTACAACAGGTATTTCTCCTGACAGTCCTCGCCCTGAGGTATACCCGTGAGAATGCAAGACAAGCATGACATCACTTTAGGGAAAATCTACGCTTAGTAAATAAGAAAATTAATTTAGAAACCTCCACTAACCATATTCCTCTCCCTAGGTATGATACAAAACGCTATCATCCTCGGACTAATCATGTCCACTATGGGAAGCAGTACGTCGGAGACTTACTCGGTAAACCCACTCAACAATACAGGAGTGCTATTCGAGGATTTAGGAAGCCTCATGGTTTACCACTCCACATGGAATATCCTCTCGCAAAACGAGATCTATCTTTGACGGCATCGGAAACGCCATGCACTACCTATTCGATACCATGGATTATGCCAGTGAACGCGAAGTCTATAGTCGCCTGGATGAGTTGGAAACTAACCATCAGGTACTCGCTGATTTGGAGAAACAGCAAATCAGTGTAGTCAAGGCTGCGCTCAATACAATCCAAAAACCTTTAAATTCACTGGTCGAAAGACAACGGCAAATAGCCTACCAGATGAATGACTTATATAATTCTACCGATAAACTCGTAGCAAGACAAATGAGACAGGAAATAGTCTCTAGT
Source organism: Leptarthrus brevirostris (assembly GCA_964036015.1). Lineage (NCBI taxonomy): Eukaryota > Metazoa > Arthropoda > Insecta > Diptera > Asilidae > Leptarthrus > Leptarthrus brevirostris. Next base: position 75,994,811 of record OZ038371.1, read on the forward strand.
CTGCTGCTACAAATGGTAGAAATTGAGTTCCGACAGCAGGCGCTACTGGATATAATAACCTCTAGCCGAAATAACCAAATTCATCCCTTGCTGATCGCCCCTGATTCACTCCTTGAGATTTATCACAAATCTCACGCCACGTGTTCAAAGGCCCAGAATTGTCTATCAATTCTCTATCAGACGGCTGAAATACGGACCCACCTATTGCAACAAAAACTGGTAATCAAAATTACGTTACCAATTTTCAATCTCCCAAAAATGAAGTTGCAACGAATCAGGTGCTTCCCTATACATACGGAAGCAAATCATTCATTAGTCCCGGAAATAGAATATTCGCATATAGCGAGTCAACTTTCGACTCAGGAATTTCTATTACTTAAACCAGAGAACATGAAAGCATATCGGAAAGTCACTCGAGATGTCGAGGAGGATACTTATGCTGGTTCGCTGAATACGCCGGTAACAAAGGCAACACAATCGGATGAATGCGTGATCAAGTTGCTCTTCAATCCCCTGAACGAAAACCCTAGGTGTTCGCTAAGAGTGCAAATACTTCCCAGGGACATTTTAATTAAATTAAATAGGCCCAATTCCTGGCTGTATGCATTGAAGACAACAACCATTGTGCATATTACATGCACCCAACAATTGCTCACGCATCGCCTCTCTGGACAGGGAATCTTGGTAATTAACCAACCCTGCCACTTACAAGTAGGACCGCATACCCTATATTACGAGGCTGAAAACATACATCCACTACTCTTCACGCAAATACGAGCAGCATTCTAGGACGAAGGTGCCATATACAAAGCTGCTACTGGGTGACAACACTAACGAAAAGTTGCACGAGAGTACGCAATCATTGGACCAAATACAGGCCAAAATACAGGAGTTAAATCTACACTCATGGGTGAAAACACCCCACCTACTCTCGACAACTTCGTTGTCACTTACGGGTCTAATGCTGCTGTTCATCGTCATTTACATGACAGCCAAATACGCCATTCCTACACTAAAGGCATGGACTACGCGGCATAATCAAACGCCCATGCCCGAAATCCCCTTAGAAGAGGCAGTCTCAGAACCAAAAGAGTGGCCTCAACGGCCACAAACACTGCCCAGGGCACGGTCCATTCAACTGGTCTAAACAATAGACACAAATAAACTTGAAGGAGGCTAAGATAAAATTTATTAGAGACTCCTAGATTAATAACGAAACCAAAATAGTGTGCAATAGTTTTTTTTTTGCGCCGTGGAGTACTACCACAATCGTCGGTCGAAAAGATACCGAAGCGCAAGGCAAGTACTAACCACTTTACTAGCCAGAAATAAAAATACTACAAACATAAGAAAATACTAAGAAATAAAATAAAGATTTACGCGCCGTGGAGTACTACCACAATCGTCGGTCGAAAAGATACCGAAGCGCAAGGCAAGTACTGACCGCTTTAATGATTTTTTTTTTATGACCGGGGGTAAAAATACTAAAAAAGAGAAATTATCAGTGACTAAAAGGAACCCGAAACCAATCTGAAAATAGCAAAAAACCCCAGTGAAAAAGGGAAAAGGAGAAAAAACTACAAATAAAAAGTCTTGGAAGTTGGGTTTTAAAATTTTTTTTGTTTTATTAAAGTTAAAAAGGGAAAAAGAATACAAAACTTAAAACTATAAAAATACAAAGCGTTACAAATATGAATTATATGCAAAAAAATTACAAGTATAAAAAATATAAAAAAAAGGGAGTGAAAGTTAAAAACGGGGACCACCTACTGGCTGAGGCTCCAGCGCTCCGAGCTGATGTCCGAGACAGTCAAGCGCGATGATCGGGGGGCCAGAAGCTCCTCTGCGGCAAGAACATTTAGCATCGCAGTGTCGGGCCCTGGGGAGGGCGGACCATCGGCTACGGAAGCTGACCCAGCAGACGGGGACCGGTAAGGCGGGGGCGGCACCTCAGGCACACAGTGGGCACACGGGGCTGTGTACCCCTATAACACCAAGCGTCCACCTGAAAGTTTACAAAAGAATAATAAAAAATGAAATATAAAAATAAAAAAGTAACCTCACCATAGGTGTTGAAAGATTCCTCGTGGCAGCTTAGCGAGAGGTCGACCAGATGGCTGCTGTCAACGCCCCCTCCCCCCGGGTCGACCAGATACATATTGAACGCTGTCCGCGCCGGTTCCACCATAACCGGACGCAGCCATCACCGTCGGGGTCAACGTGAGCTACCCGGATGGTTCTGATGTAAAACACATTAAGACCGGGAGCTCTATAACGGCGGTTATCTAAATTTACGGCGTGTGCACCTACCAGAGCCATGACTAAAAATCGACTGCGACAAAAACAGTCAATCATGGCTCAATTATTAAAATAAAAACCCTTACCCAGCAATTGTGCGATGATTATTCCTCTCCAAAGAATAATCATCTTTTTCGCGGGAGGAAGGAAATGTTGCAAATTGGATTCGCTTATTTTAAGATAAGCCTAATTCTAACGAATCCAATCTGACATTTAATAAAAACAAATCGTAAAAAGTCTCATGAGTTGGATTTCAAATATCACATTTTTGTTGCAACATATTAAAATCCAACTCAAGAACACATAAAAAATAAAACAAACCAATAAATATTTAATGGATTGGATTTCCTACACCGAGTGCATTGCAACAAAGTTGCAATATACTCAAATCCAACCCATGATAAACAACGCGCTCGGGTTACCGTCGAAATTCCTTTCACACGGTAGCCCAGAACACGATAAGCAAAAGAAATTTGCTTAATCAGCGCGACAAACAACGATCTACAGCGGCTTTGCCCAATGACAACTGAGTACGAGGCGAGTCGTGGCGATTGGGAGTTTTTTGTCTGTCACGCGGGGAGATACGGTTGTCACCCAATCAACTCGTAAAAAATTTAAGTATACTAAGTGTCAAAATATAGATAAAATTATATTCGTTATAATTTAAATACACTAGTGCTCGAATGAAAGTAAAATTGTATTCGTGAAAATTCAAGTACACTAAGTGTCCGAAAGGAAGTAAAATTATAATCGTAAAATTTAAGTGTGTTGAGTAATCGAAAGAAAATAGAGTTATGTTCGTAAAAAATTTAAGTATACTAAGTGTCAAATTAAAGATAAAATTATATTTGTAAAAATTTAAGTACACTAGTGTTCGAAAGAAAATAAAGTTATGTTCGTAAAAAATTTAAGTGTTCGAATTTAAATAAAAATATAATTGAGTCGAAAGTGAGTAATGTAATTGAAGAACTGTCAAGTTGCAAGGTAAAAGGTGCGGGACTGTTGAAAAGGCCGGATTGTATGAAACCGGCTGGCGGAGTTGGTGTTCTTCAGGGTGAGTTTTAGACCAATAAGTTATAACCCCACATAAAGAGCATAACACAGCTTTACACTGATGTCTCCTGTATACACAGACATCTTCCCAGGTTTCGTGTCTTTCTTGGATTTCGTCTTACGGGACAAAACGCTAAGGGTAGTTAGTAAACGTGTACCTGCCGCATGACCAGGATACTGCAAGACAGGTATTGGACTCAATCCTGTCGCATATTACGAACTTCGGTGATGAGGTTATCCTTAGTGGTGACTTCAACTGCACACTAGATTCTTCAATCGATCGTCATTCTAGAGTTGCATTCAACTCGGTGAACGCCGCGCGATTATCGAGCCTAGTCAGACATAGCAACCTTATGGATGTCTACCGTTGGCTAAATCCAACGACTAGGTCACAAGGGTTTCCCGAAATGTTCAGGGTAGCTTTTCGGGTTCGAGGATAGACAGACTTTACGTCTCGTCTAGCCTTCTTAACTTTTTCGTTAGTGTCACTCATGAAGTATGTTCATTAGGTGATCACCTTCTTGTTGTGGCGACTAGCACTTTGGTCGAAAGGAGATTCTGCTTACTGGATTTTCAACAATAACTTGTTGAATTCAGAGCAGTTCATCGAAGAATTCATTCAGTTTTGGCACCAATGGCGTGATAACAAGAATATTTATTCAAACTTTAGTCATTGGTGCGATGTTGGAAAGCTTCAGATTCGCTCATTTATCGAGACGAGATTCAATTGGAGAAGATATCATGCATCGACTTTGACGACCGAAGTCACCCGGATTGGTACGCTTCTGCCCACGCAACCAGAGTTACTCGCACAATACGAGAGACTTAAAGAACGACTGACAGCGCAAAACTACAAGCAAAGCTTGGAGTTTGTGCTCAGAAACCAGTCGCGCTGGTTGCGAGAGGGCGAGTCTCCGACCGAGTACTTCTTCCAGACAACTCGACGTCGTACCGCTTCTTGTGAAGTAAACTCGATTCTTGCCGAATCGGGCCAGATCCTATACGGAGAGGAACTTGCGAATTACATTCGCAACTACTACACGCGGCTTTATGCTGCATCGACGTTGCCAACATTCTCGTCTAACGATGAATTCTTTCATCATGTTCCTACTTTCTCTGATGAAAGTAGAGAATTCCTGGATAGAACGCTTACTTTCGATGATATGCTTACCGCAACGAAGGATCTTCGACGTCATACTTCTCCTGGTTATGATGGTCTAACTCCAGAATTCTTTGTTCGTTTTAGGAATCTTTTGATTCCGGACCTTTTGGATGTCTCTAATTCTGCAGTGGTTGGACATACCGAATTTCCCTCAAGTTGACGGAGATCCGTTATGCGTCTAATACCTAAGAAGGGGGATCTTCAGAGGATGGGAAACTGGAGGCCTGTTACTCTGTGTAATGTCGACTACAAAATAGTTTGCAAAACACTGGAAACTCAACTTCGCTCAGTGATTGCCTCATTAATACACCCGTCACAGTCCTGCTGCATTCCAGGTCGTAGTATCTACGACAACATCGCCGTAGCAAAGCATCTTTTCGCCTACCATGAAAAAACTGGTTCGCAAATGGCCATGATCTCTTTAGATCAAGAAAAGGCGTTTGATAGCGTCTCGCATGAGTATCTACTGAGAGTGCTCGATAAATTTGGGCTTCTGTCCAGATGGATTGAGATCATCAGTGGTCTTTATAGAGATTCAGTGATTCTGAAAAAGCATAATGGGCATATATTGTCTCCTATTCCGTTTCGTCAAGGTATCAGGCAGGGATGCCCGTTGTCAGGAATGCTTTATGACTTTTCACTGGAGCCGCTGTTAGTAAATCTTCGTCAATCGTTGAGACAATATTCAATTCACTTAGCATACACTACTATAAGGCCACTTATTCTAGCGTATGCGGACGACCTGTCTATATTTGTAACGAAAGATGATGCATTTCCAGTCGCTCGTAGGGTTTTCGAACAATATGAGCGATTAGCGGGCGCTAGGGTTAACCTAAGCAAAAGCCAAGGCCTATAGTGTGGGAGGTGGCGGAATCGTTCAGATTCTCGCCTCGGCATACAATGGACGCCTTATCTGTACTGCATGCGGATCGAGCCTGGGCAACAGCCCACTAACAGACAGTTTCACAAACATGCACTAAAGATACACTTCATTGCCAGATTGAAGAGGCGATTACGTCTAGAGTTCATGGCAACGAAGGCCGACACATTCAACTGCACCTGGCAACCTTTATCGTCGGTGCGGAACGGAAGCCTCGTCTTTCACTGGGAATAACAGGCAGCAGACTTGCAGCAGCTTGTCCACGAAGCTTCTCTTCGCTTTGGTATTGCTGCAAGTGCTGCGGGAAGGACAAGTCTCACGTTGGAATCGTAGAACTGGGAGGATGATGGGAGCAGTGTGCAGACGTCAATGACTCTGCAGACTGGTCCCGCGGGACTCTAATCGGTTCAGAATTTTTGTGCGTTCGTCTAGAACATGTTTGGATGAGTGCTCCCGGAGGACTAGAAAAGTGGCGAACACTCAGACAATCATGTTCTTGTTCAAGTTTCTTCACGGTTTCGGTTATTTTTGTTTAGTGCTAGGATTAGTTTCGGAATTTTTTCAAAATTTTTGACAACTTTTCTTAGAGCTGGCACTCGCTTGGAGGCATTTTTAAAAGTAGTATAAATATGCGGGTTCTGCCGCAAATGAGCAGGAGCACCTTAAAATTGGTTAAATTGTGAGGGAAATCGAGGTCTGACGTCAGATTTTTGCTCATTTTTCATGCGGCAGAAACCGCATAGCAATTTTTGGAGGAGCAGTTTCGGTCTTGTAGGCTACAATTGAGAGATAAGGAAAAGAGATAAGGATTTTCGGTCTTATAGGCTACAATTGAGAGATAAGGATTGTCGGCCATCTTGGATTTTGGGTTTTCGGTCTTATTGGCTACAATTGAGAGATAAGAATTGTCGACCATCTTGGATCTTGGGTTTTCGGTCTTATAGGCTACAATTGAGAGATAAGGAAGAGAGATAAGGATTGTCGGCCATCTTGGATTTTGGGTTTTCGGTCTTATTGGCTACAATTGATTGGCTACAATTGAGAGATAAGGATTGTCGGCCATCTTGGATCTTGGGTTTTCGGTCTTATAGGCTACAATTGAGAGATAAGGATTGTCGGCCATCTTGGATCTTGGGTTTTCGGTCTTATAGGCTACAATTGAGAGATAAGGAAGAGAGATAAGGATTGTCGGCCATCTTGGATTTTGGGTTTTCGGTCTTATTGGCTGCAATTGAGAGATAAGGATTGTTGGCCATCTTGGATCTTGGGTTTTGGGTCTTATAGGCTACAATTGAGAGATAAGGAAGAGAGATAAGGATTGTCGGCCATCTTGGATTTTGGGTTTTCGGTCTTATTGGCTACAATTGATTGGCTACAATTGAGAGATAAGGATTGTCGGCCATCTTGGATCTTGGGTTTTCGGTCTTATAGGCTACAATTGAGAGATAAGGAAGAGAGATAAGGATTGTCGGCCATCTTGGATTTTGGGTTTTCGGTCTTATTGGCTGCAATTGAGAGATAAGGATTGTTGGCCATCTTGGATCTTGGGTTTTGGGTCTTATAGGCTACAATTGAGAGATAAGGAAGAGAGATAAGGATTGTCGGCCATCTTGGATTTTGGGTTTTCGGTTTTATTGGCTGCAATTGAGAGATAAGGATTGTTGGCCATCTTGGATCTTGGGTTTTGGGTCTTATAGGCTACAATTGAGAGATAAGGAAGAGAGATTAGGATTGTCGGCCATCTTGGATTTTGGGGTTTTCGGTGTTATAGGCTACAATTGAGAGATAAGGATGTCAACCATCTTGGATTTTGGGTTTTCAGTGTTATAGGCTACAATTGAGAGATAAGGAAAAGAGATAAGGATTGTCGGCCATCTTGGATTTTCGGTTTTTGGTCTTGGAGGCTACAATTGGTCTTCTTTGGGTTTTCGGTGTTATAGACTACAATTGAGAGATATGGAAAAGAGATAAGGATTGTCGGCCATCTTGGATTTTCGGTTTTTGGTCTTGGAGGCTACAATTGGTCTTCTTCTTCTTTGGTTTGCATCTGGACTTAGATCTAAACCTTGGATCTGAACCTAGATTGTTTAGTAAGATAAGGCACCTGTCGGCCATCTTGGATATTGGGTATTCAGTCTTGGAGGCTACAATTGATGTTGAAGATAAGAGTTTGTTGTTTTGAGTCTTTAATTACGAAGCACAGCTTTATCAGCTAAATGAAATAACATGAGGCGAATTTAATTGGATTGAAGATAAGAGTTTGTTGTTTTGAGTCTTTAATTACGAAGTACAGCTTTATCAGCTAAATGAAATAACATGATGCGAATTTAGTTGGAAAAACAGAATATTGCGTAATAAAAGATTTCACCACTTTGAGTAAATAGATGAAGATTATTTTTTAATTTCTTTTGCAAATTCTTATTTCTATGATATCATTTGTTTTCAAGCAAGTTTTAACATGTTTTTCTGGTCGAGCTGTGATTGATAAGCGAGCTGGTGACTGCATAGAAATTAATAATTTGGCGACAATGTTAAGGTCGTTGGGTGATAAGGTTTTGTAGATGAATCTGACCTCGTGCTGAAAATAAGAGTTTGTTGTCTTGAGTTTTTAATTACGAAGTACCCCTTTATCAGCTATGATGCGACTTTAATTGGAAGCAGAATATTGTAACCTCAAACTTTAAAAGATTATCATGCAATTTCTTTTCCAGATCTAAATATAACCATTAATTCGAGGTTATATTATTAAATAATTTCGTGTTTTATGCAACTAGCAAGTAAGTCATTCCACCGATTACGTCATCTGGACCTTGACTACTAGTTAATATAACACCATTGAGGAATAGTTAAAGGAATTTCTGTAATTAGGGAAAAAAATCTGATGTTTAAAAATAACATGCATCGCTTTGCATAAATCCGTTAATAAGTAATAAACGTCTAGTCAAGATAGCTAGAATGGTTTCTTTCGGTACTTTGGAGAGGTTTATCATGTGAAGAACTTGCAAAGAAAATAAATATCTTTCCATAGCCTTAAACTTCGTTTCTTTATGATTCAGCCGTGATAATCTTAATAAGGGAAACCATTGATTCGTAACTATGCTTTAAATTTATATCAAACTAGCAGCTACCAAACCCATATAACAACCTTGAACTGCAGAAGAAATGAACAAGATCATTGGCGTTGTTGTAACACTTTCTAAAAATTGCCTCAAAACTGTGAATTTAGACTAGAACAAACAAAATCGAAGTAGCTGAAATGTCTTCTTTCAATACTTTAACGAGATTTATCATGTGAAGAACATAAGAAAATAAATTTTTTATATGCTTCATATAACAATAGACCCAAATTGTGATCTCACCTAGTTCAGTTTACTTTGAGTTTTGTCATCTAATTTTGGCAAATGTCAGCTTCCGGGTTTGTTGCCGTTGCAGCACTTTATAAAAATAGACTCAAAAACTTTGAATTGGGCCGATAGAACAAACAAAATCGAGGTAGCTGGAATGGCTTTCTGTTGGTAATTTAGAGAGATTTATCATGTCAAGAACTTAAGAAAATAAAACTCTTTTCATAGCTTTAAACTTGGTTTCTTCTTTTTTCAGTCGTAATAATCTTAATAAGGGAAACCATATTTTTTCTTGAAGCGTAATCATGTTTTAAATTTATACCAAACGGACAGCTAACAACCCTATATGACATTTAAAATTTAATTTTTGTATGCGTCATGCAACAATAGACCCAAATTCTGATCTCACCAAGTCAAACAAACGAAAAACTACTATCCCAATGACCTTTTCAAAATTTATAGAGAAATGCAGCTGAACCAATGAAAGAAATTTAAAGCGCATTAAACTGAGGCTATAATATTCGTATTGAAAGCTTTCTATTGGAAAAAGATGATGAAGGAATTTTGAATCCAAAACAATTTTTCTACAAAATCAAACCTCGAGTTATAAATCTTCTTGAAGCAAGTTTACAGAAACACAATGCTATAAAGTTCAATATTGAATTATTTTGTGAATTTATGAAATATGCTAAAACTGATGATGTAGATGAAAACGAAGTAGCTTTAGATATAAAATCTTCTCAGGCGAAGATGAACATAGCATCCGATAATTTTCAATTTCCAGACATATTCGATAGAATGATGAAACAAATTATTGCAAAATCTGAAGAATTTCAAGAAATTGATAGCGGTTGGGCTCTTCTAAGAATCATCCACATTGAAGTAGAAGTATGATTGTCGTTTATTTATTAAAGAAAGGTGCAATAAATATTAAAACTTTAAATAAGGAGCGCTATGTGTCAATCTCGAAAAGAATTTATGTTGCAAGAAATCAAAGTATAGAAATACGATTTTCAGATTCATATAGATTTATGTCCTCTAGCGTAGAAAAAATACTCTTTGATTTAGATAATCGAATTGGTTAAAACAATATGTTGATCTTAATACTTTGCATAGATCAGAAGCTGTTAACACTTTCCAAAATTTTTTTTCAAATTAGATAATAATGCTGTCTACGGCAAAGCAATGAAAAATGTTAATAAGAGTTGAGATATTAAAATAGCTACGGAATGGGAAAGTCGAGGTAAACATTTAGGTCTTCGTGCTTTAATTGCAAATCCCAATTTTCACAGTATTGCGCAATTTACAATAAATATGGCTGCAGTAGAATTAAGCAAAGTAAAAGTGACTTATAACAAACCAGTTTATTTAGACTTTGTAGTTCTTGAAATATCAAAATTTAAAATGTATGAATTCCATTACGAATATATAAAATGAAAGTATGAGGATAGAGGTAAGTGTAATTATATGAATACAGATTCCTTTATTTATACAATTAAAACTATTGATTTTTATAGTGATATTTCAGATGAGAGAAATGAAAGATTTGATACTTCAGAATCCAGTCCAAACAATAATTTAGTCTTTCACTAAAAAATAAAAAGAAATTAGGTTGCATGATAGATGAGCTTAATGCTAACATAATGTTAGAATTTATAGGTTTAAAGTCTAAAACGTATTTTTTATCTATACAAAATTTTGAATCTATAAGAAAGCGAAGGGTGTTAAAAAGACGTCTGTTACCAAGTTAACTCATTAATTCATCACTCAAAGCTTCAACAGATTTTTCTGCATATAGTTGACTTTCAGTTTTTCCCTTTTCCCACAGTAAGCTTAGAAAGTCTGACGAATAACTTATCTGATTCTGAATTTAAAAATTAAAACTGTCATTAGTAAGATCACGTTAGAATATATAAGATTGAAATCTAAGATCTATTCTTTACAAGTAGACAGCAAAAAAGATATTATGAAAGCTACATTTTAAACTAATTTTTAGATTAACTAGAAATTGTGAAAATGAGAATCATTAATAAATTTATGTAGAATGAAAAATAAATGACTAAATTAATAAAATGCTATTTTAACATTACCAGAAAGACTTTTATTAGTATAAAATAGTCATGTAATTCTTATTTATAACTATAGCTTTTCTAGGAAATTTCTTAAAAGGTAAACATTTTCCCTTATGAATTAAACAGCATCGCGCTTTATACAAAAATTTAAGAGAGGATACATTTGAACACTGCAATTCTTCTTCCATATTATATACTTCATATGGGAGTGTTTCAGAATTTAACCTTAATTACAACAAGTCTTCTTATACAATTTTTTTCTGGTTGGTTTATGAAGTTCATTAACTACTTGTATTTCATTCATTTTGTAGTTGTCAGAGATTCTACATTAATCAACGCTATTAAAGTGTCTTTAATTTTGTTCTATATGTAGAGCTATATATTTCATCAACTTCTGCTGAGCATCAACAATTCATTCATTTCTATACAAATCGTATGCTATTTTCAGTTTTCCTTGTAGAGCCGCAATTGATTCATTTCTAAGTAGCTCAATTTAATAACATACAGATGGATCCACTGATCAAGAACTCCTCAAAAAATCATCCAAATTTGTCAACACTGTATGATTAGAGGGTTAAAAGCTATATTGAGATATTTATACTATAATGTCAGCTTCTCTCAGTTTTTTAATTATTAACATTATTTCATTGTTATGACTGTTATTACCAGCCTGTTTTGATGCTATTAGTAGGCGTAAACGATCAACTAATTCATTAGGATTTTCAAAGTAAGTATAGCCAACTTCATTGTTATGACTGTTATTACCAGCCTGTTGTGATGCTATTAGTAGGCGTAAACGATCAACTAATTCATTAGGATTTTCAAAGTAAGTATAGCCAGTATTAGTCTTTGGTATTTGTATTAAACCCTGACCTTTTGGGGATGTGAGATTCTTAATGATGGTTTTATACTTCTTGCTTCTGTTTCCTTTTATTCGACCATCATCCATATAATTGCGTTTATAAGCATTAGTGTCATTCATAATGTTTCTGTAGTTGTTCATATCATCTGACGTGTATAGTTGTTTAGGGGTTTTTATGAAGAGCAATTCGAGAAGTCCTGGAGTAATGCTATATACTTTTCCTTTAAGAATGATATTGTCACCATCAACTTGAAGAATCGAGTTGCCAATTTTCCAGTTGTTACCATCAAAGTAAACCCCAAAAGATTTATCAATTTTTGTGCTCTTGTTTTCATATAATTTAATGTATTTCGAAATTGAAGGGTTATTGGGCAAATCATCGATAGAAAGCGTCTTTGTTAGAGTAGATGAATTTGGAGTTGTAGCAAATTCTTCATTATCATCATCTTCACTATTAGTAGAGCTATCGGAAATTCTAGAATAATCTCCAAGTTTACTTGAAGTACTAGCTGGCTCTGCTTTGAAGTATTTATGTTTAGGTTGAGGTGTTAAAATTTCACTGTTATTATATTTATCAATATCAGGATCCATTTTCAAGAGTTCAATCCCAGGATCCATTTTCAAGAGTTTACGTTTATATGAGTTTACTGAAGCATCGCTCTTTGACTCATCCTTGATTTGTTCAACAAGTGACTCAAGCGGCTTGGTGATGGACTTAAAAGTTTGCTCTAGCTGAGTCTCTGTTTCCATTTTTCCCATCTTAAGAGCTTTAAACTTTTTTCTGATGGCATTTCGCACCCTTGCTATTTCCTTAGTAAGCTTCTCATCCATATTGATCTTATTTAAGAACCAAGTCTAAAAGACATGAAACAGTAAACAATAAACATGAATCATAAAACAATAAACATGAAACATGAAACAAGAATCATGAATCATGAATCATGAAACATGTAACATGAAACAATAATTACCTATGTGAAGTATCCTCTGAACTGTTTCCATCAAAGTGTTAGTATTAGCTAATAAATCATTGCTCATCCCTCTCCTTTTATAGTATGTATCATGAATACATCAAATCCCTTTCGGTAGCACCACTTACACATTGCGTTGTTTTTATTAATCAACAAAAATCCATATTTATACTTCCAAAATTCAGCACACGCATTACGAAATTTTCCAAACGTCATATCTGTATCCACATGATCATAAGATATATGTAATAGCTACGGAATGGGAAAGTCGAGGTAAACATTTAGGTCTTCGTGCTTTAATTGCAAATCCCAATGTCATTAGTAAGATTACGTTAGAATGTATAGGATTGAAATCTAAGATCTATTCTTTACAAGTAGGCAGCAAGAAAGATATTATGAAAGCTACATTTGAAACTAATTGTTAGATTAACTAGAAATTGTGAAAATGAGCATCATTAATAAATTTATGTTGAAGGAACAATAAATGACTAAATTAATAAAATGCTATTTTAACATTTACAGAAAGACTTTTATTAGTATTAAATAATAAGACATTTAATTCTTATTTCTATCTTCTATTACTTTTCTAGAAAATTTCTTAAAAGCTAAACATTTTCTTGAGCATTCCCTTATGAATTAAACAGCATGGGGTTTTATACAAAAATTTAAGAGAAGATAAATTTGGACACTGCAATTCTTCTTCCATATTATATACTATTACACCTTCATCAAATGTATTTTTGATCCAGCAAACCTTTTCACAGCCTTTCACATAAAGTACTTTGTTTCTTATTAAAGGAGTCACTATAGTACGTATTTGATGTTAGGGGATATATCCATCGTTCCAATTGAATCCATGGTAATTATGATGCAATCACTTCGCTTCTTTCTGTCTTTTCAGTTGTGAAATCCTTAAATCTAAATGGAGTTTGAAAAATAAAGTGCTGCATTTGGTTTCCATTTGTCAAAATTGTCCATTCCTTCACAATAAACTTGCTATGTTCGTCTTCACGATTTTTCTCTTTCAATAAATGTATTGACCGTGCTTCTTTTGTCTTTTCAGTTGTGAAATCCTTAAATCTAAATGGAGTTTGAAAAATAAATTGCTGCATTTGGTTTCCATTTGTCAAAATTGTCCATTCCTTCACAATAAACTTGCTATGTTCGTCTTCACGATTTTTCTCTTTCAATAAATGTATTGACCGTGCTTCTTTTGTCTTTTCAGTTGTGAAATCCTTAAATCTAAATGGAGTTTGAAAAATAAAGTGCTGCATTTGGTTTCCATTTGTCAAAATTGTCCATTCCTTCACAATAAACTTGCTATGTTCGTCTTCACGATTTTTCTCTTTCAATAAATGTATTGACCGTGCTTCTTTTGTCTTTTCAGTTGTGAAATCCTTAAATCTAAATGGAGTTTGAAAAATAAAGTGCTGCATTTGGTTTCCATTTGTCAAAATTGTCCATTCCTTCACAATAAACTTGCTATGTTCGTCTTCACGATTTTTCTCTTTCAATAAATGTATTGACCGTGCTTCTTTTGTCTTTTCAGTTGTGAAATCCTTAAATCTAAATGGAGTTTGAAAAATAAAGTGCTGCATTTGGTTTCCATTTGTCAAAATTGTCCATTCCTTCACAATAAACTTGCTATGTTCGTCTTCACGATTTTTCTCTTTCAATAAATGTATTGACCGTGCTTCTTTTGTCTTTTCAGTTGTGAAATCCTTAAATCTAAATGGAGTTTGAAAAATAAAGTGCTGCATTTGGTTTCCATTTGTCAAAATTGTCCATTCCTTCACAATAAACTTGCTATGTTCGTCTTCACGATTTTTCTCTTTCAATAAACGTATTGACCGTGCTTGTTTCGTCTTTTCAGTTGTGAAATCCTTAAATCTAAATGGAGTTTGAAAAATAAAGTGCTGCATTTGGTTTCCATTTGTCAAAATTGTCCATTCCTTCACAATAAACTTGCTATGTTCGTCTTCACGATTTTTCTCTTTCAATAAATGTATTGACCGTCTCTTATGTCTTAAAAGACTATCTCTCCGGCTAAAGAATTTGTTGCATTCTATACATTTAAACATATTGGTGGTTATCTAAACACTAAAAATGATCTGTTGAAGTCGATATTTATAACCCTGTATTCTCTTCTAAGATATCTTGATAATCTTTCAACTCATCCTTACTATACAAAGTTTTACAGGTTGTTTCATAAAAAGCAATTTACATCGACCTAATCTAATTTTTCTCAATTGCAATTTTCCAATTTTCCATTCGTTATCGTCACCTAAGTAAACTTCATAAGTGCTGTCAACTATCGGGCTTTTTTAGGCGTTGAAAAGTGAACTATATCTTTGAATATATGAGAAAAATAAGAACTTTACAGCTACAACTTTGTGATATTCTGTGCAGCGTTCCTTTGCAAAAAGTATTTGCAAGTGATCACTATTTTAAACATATATCTTATGATCATGTGGATACAGATATGACGTTTGGAAAATTTCGTAATGCGTGTGCTGAATTTTGGAAGTATAAATATGGATTTTTGTTGATTAATAAAAACAACGCAATGTGTAAGTGGTGCTACCGAAAGGGATTTGATGTATTCATGATACATACTATAAAAGGAGAGGGATGAGCAATGATTTATTAGCTAATACTAACACTTTGATGGAAACAGTTCAGAGGATACTTCACATAGGTAATTATTGTTTCATGTTACATGTTTCATGATTCATGATTCATGATTCTTGTTTCATGTTTCATGTTTATTGTTTTATGATTCATGTTTATTGTTTACTGTTTCATGTCTTTTAGACTTGGTTCTTAAATAAGATCAATATGGATGAGAAGCTTACTAAGGAAATAGCAAGGGTGCGAAATGCCATCAGAAAAAAGTTTAAAGCTCTTAAGATGGGAAAAATGGAAACAGAGACTCAGCTAGAGCAAACTTTTAAGTCCATCACCAAGCCGCTTGAGTCACTTGTTGAACAAATCAAGGATGAGTCAAAGAGCGATGCTTCAGTAAACTCATATAAACGTAAACTCTTGAAAATGGATCCTGGGATTGAACTCTTGAAAATGGATCCTGATATTGATAAATATAATAACAGTGAAATTTTAACACCTCAACCTAAACATAAATACTTCAAAGCAGAGCCAGCTAGTACTTCAAGTAAACTTGGAGATTATTCTAGAATTTCCGATAGCTCTACTAATAGTGAAGATGATGATAATGAAGAATTTGCTACAACTCCAAATTCATCTACTCTAACAAAGACGCTTTCTATCGATGATTTGCCCAATAACCCTTCAATTTCGAAATACATTAAATTATATGAAAACAAGAGCACAAAAATTGATAAATCTTTTGGGGTTTACTTTGATGGTAACAACTGGAAAATTGGCAACTCGATTCTTCAAGTTGATGGTGACAATATCATTCTTAAAGGAAAAGTATATAGCATTACTCCAGGACTTCTCGAATTGCTCTTCATAAAAACCCCTAAACAACTATACACGTCAGATGATATGAACAACTACAGAAACATTATGAATGACACTAATGCTTATAAACGCAATTATATGGATGATGGTCGAATAAAAGGAAACAGAAGCAAGAAGTATAAAACCATCATTAAGAATCTCACATCCCCAAAAGGTCAGGGTTTAATACAAATACCAAAGACTAATACTGGCTATACTTACTTTGAAAATCCTAATGAATTAGTTGATCGTTTACGCCTACTAATAGCATCACAACAGGCTGGTAATAACAGTCATAACAATGAAGTTGGCTATACTTACTTTGAAAATCCTAATGAATTAGTTGATCGTTTACGCCTACTAATAGCATCAAAACAGGCTGGTAATAACAGTCATAACAATGAAATAATGTTAATAATTAAAAAACTGAGAGAAGCTGACATTATAGTATAAATATCTCAATATAGCTTTTAACCCTCTAATCATACAGTGTTGACAAATTTGGATGATTTTTTGAGGAGTTCTTGATCAGTGGATCCATCTGTATGTTATTAAATTGAGCTACTTAGAAATGAATCAATTGCGGCTCTACAAGGAAAACTGAAAATAGCATACGATTTGTATAGAAATGAATGAATTGTTGATGCTCAGCAGAAGTTGATGAAATATATAGCTCTACATATAGAACAAAATTAAAGACACTTTAATAGCGTTGATTAATGTAGAATCTCTGACAACTACAAAATGAATGAAATACAAGTAGTTAATGAACTTCATAAACCAACCAGAAAAAAATTGTATAAGAAGACTTGTTGTAATTAAGGTTAAATTCTGAAACACTCCCATATGAAGTATATAATATGGAAGAAGAATTGCAGTGTTCAAATGTATCCTCTCTTAAATTTTTGTATAAAGCGCGATGCTGTTTAATTCATAAGGGAAAATGTTTACCTTTTAAGAAATTTCCTAGAAAAGCAATAGTTATAAATAAGAATTACATGACTATTTTATACTAATAAAAGTCTTTCTGGTAATGTTAAAATAGCATTTTATTAATTTAGTCATTTATTTTTCATTCTACATAAATTTATTAATGATTCTCATTTTCACAATTTCTAGTTAATCTAAAAATTAGTTTAAAATGTAGCTTTCATAATATCTTTTTTGCTGTCTACTTGTAAAGAATAGATCTTAGATTTCAATCTTATATATTCTAACGTGATCTTACTAATGACAGTTTTAATTTTTAAATTCAGAATCAGATAAGTTATTCGTCAGACTTTCTAAGCTTACTGTGGGAAAAGGGAAAAACTGAAAGTCAACTATATGCAGAAAAATCTGTTGAAGCTTTGAGTGATGAATTAATGAGTTAACTTGGTAACAGACGTCTTTTTAACACCCTTCGCTTTCTTATAGATTCAAAATTTTGTATAGATAAAAAATACGTTTTAGACTTTAAACCTATAAATTCTAACATTATGTTAGCATTAAGCTCATCTATCATGCAACCTAATTTCTTTTTATTTTTTAGTGAAAGACTAAATTATTGTTTGGACTGGATTCTGAAGTATCAAATCTTTCATTTCTCTCATCTGAAATATCACTATAAAAATCAATAGTTTTAATTGTATAAATAAAGGAATCTGTATTCATATAATTACACTTACCTCTATCCTCATACTTTCATTTTATATATTCGTAATGGAATTCATACATTTTAAATTTTGATATTTCAAGAACTACAAAGTCTAAATAAACTGGTTTGTTATAAGTCACTTTTACTTTGCTTAATTCTACTGCAGCCATATTTATTGTAAATTGCGCAATACTGTGAAAATTGGGATTTGCAATTAAAGCACGAAGACCTAAATGTTTACCTCGACTTTCCCATTCCGTAGCTATTTTAATATCTCAACTCTTATTAACATTTTTCATTGCTTTGCCGTAGACAGCATTATTATCTAATTTGAAAAAAAATTTTGGAAAGTGTTAACAGCTTCTGATCTATGCAAAGTATTAAGATCAACATATTGTTTTAACCAATTCGATTATCTAAATCAAAGAGTATTTTTTCTACGCTAGAGGACATAAATCTATATGAATCTGAAAATCGTATTTCTATACTTTGATTTCTTGCAACATAAATTCTTTTCGAGATTGACACATAGCGCTCCTTATTTAAAGTTTTAATATTTATTGCACCTTTCTTTAATAAATAAACGACAATCATACTTCTACTTCAATGTGGATGATTCTTAGAAGAGCCCAACCGCTATCAATTTCTTGAAATTCTTCAGATTTTGCAATAATTTGTTTCATCATTCTATCGAATATGTCTGGAAATTGAAAATTATCGGATGCTATGTTCATCTTCGCCTGAGAAGATTTTATATCTAAAGCTACTTCGTTTTCATCTACATCATCAGTTTTAGCATATTTCATAAATTCACAAAATAATTCAATATTGAACTTTATAGCATTGTGTTTCTGTAAACTTGCTTCAAGAAGATTTATAACTCGAGGTTTGATTTTGTAGAAAAATTGTTTTGGATTCAAAATTCCTTCATCATCTTTTTCCAATAGAAAGCTTTCAATACGAATATTATAGCCTCAGTTTAATGCGCTTTAAATTTCTTTCATTGGTTCAGCTGCATTTCTCTATAAATTTTGAAAAGGTCATTGGGATAGTAGTTTTTCGTTTGTTTGACTTGGTGAGATCAGAATTTGTTTGTTCTATCGGCCCAATTCAAAGTTTTTGAGTCTATTTTTATAAAGTGCTGCAACGGCAACAAACCCGGAAGCTGACATTTGCCAAAATTAGATGACAAAACTCAAAGTAAACTGAACTAGGTGAGATCACAATTTGGGTCTATTGTTATATGAAGCATATAAAAAATTTATTTTCTTATGTTCTTCACATGATAAATCTCGTTAAAGTATTGAAAGAAGACATTTCAGCTACTTCGATTTTGTTTGTTCTAGTCTAAATTCACAGTTTTGAGGCAATTTTTAGAAAGTGTTACAACAACGCCAATGATCTTGTTCATTTCTTCTGCAGTTCAAGGTTGTTATATGGGTTTGGTAGCTGCTAGTTTGATATAAATTTAAAGCATAGTTACGAATCAATGGTTTCCCTTATTAAGATTATCACGGCTGAATCATAAAGAAACGAAGTTTAAGGCTATGGAAAGATATTTATTTTCTTTGCAAGTTCTTCACATGATAAACCTCTCCAAAGTACCGAAAGAAACCATTCTAGCTATCTTGACTAGACGTTTATTACTTATTAACGGATTTATGCAAAGCGATGCATGTTATTTTTAAACATCAGATTTTTTTCCCTAATTACAGAAATTCCTTTAACTATTCCTCAATGGTGTTATATTAACTAGTAGTCAAGGTCCAGATGACGTAATCGGTGGAATGACTTACTTGCTAGTTGCATAAAACACGAAATTATTTAATAATATAACCTCGAATTAATGGTTATATTTAGATCTGGAAAAGAAATTGCATGATAATCTTTTAAAGTTTGAGGTTACAATATTCTGCTTCCAATTAAAGTCGCATCATAGCTGATAAAGGGGTACTTCGTAATTAAAAACTCAAGACAACAAACTCTTATTTTCAGCACGAGGTCAGATTCATCTACAAAACCTTATCACCCAACGACCTTAACATTGTCGCCAAATTATTAATTTCTATGCAGTCACCAGCTCGCTTATCAATCACAGCTCGACCAGAAAAACATGTTAAAACTTGCTTGAAAACAAATGATATCATAGAAATAAGAATTTGCAAAAGAAATTAAAAAATAATCTTCATCTATTTACTCAAAGTGGTGAAATCTTTTATTACGCAATATTCTGTTTTTCCAACTAAATTCGCATCATGTTATTTCATTTAGCTGATAAAGCTGTACTTCGTAATTAAAGACTCAAAACAACAAACTCTTATCTTCAATCCAATTAAATTCGCCTCATGTTATTTCATTTAGCTGATAAAGCTGTGCTTCGTAATTAAAGACTCAAAACAACAAACTCTTATCTTCAACATCAATTGTAGCCTCCAAGACTGAATACCCAATATCCAAGATGGCCGACAGGTGCCTTATCTTACTAAACAATCTAGGTTCAGATCCAAGGTTTAGATCTAAGTCCAGATGCAAACCAAAGAAGAAGAAGACCAATTGTAGCCTCCAAGACCAAAAACCGAAAATCCAAGATGGCCGACAATCCTTATCTCTTTTCCTTATCTCTCAATTGTAGCCTATAACACTGAAAACCCAAAATCCAAGATGGTCGACATCCTTATCTCTCAATTGTAGCCTATAACACCGAAAACCCCAAAATCCAAGATGGCCGACAATCCTTATCTCTCAATTGTAGCCTATAAGACCCAAAACCCAAGATCCAAGATGGCCAACAATCCTTATCTCTCAATTGCAGCCAATAAGACCGAAAACCCAAAATCCAAGATGGCCGACAATCCTTATCTCTCTTCCTTATCTCTCAATTGTAGCCTATAAGACCCAAAACCCAAGATCCAAGATGGCCAACAATCCTTATCTCTCAATTGCAGCCAATAAGACCGAAAACCCAAAATCCAAGATGGCCGACAATCCTTATCTCTCTTCCTTATCTCTCAATTGTAGCCTATAAGACCGAAAACCCAAGATCCAAGATGGCCGACAATCCTTATCTCTCAATTGTAGCCAATCAATTGTAGCCAATAAGACCGAAAACCCAAAATCCAAGATGGCCGACAATCCTTATCTCTCTTCCTTATCTCTCAATTGTAGCCTATAAGACCCAAAACCCAAGATCCAAGATGGCCAACAATCCTTATCTCTCAATTGCAGCCAATAAGACCGAAAACCCAAAATCCAAGATGGCCGACAATCCTTATCTCTCTTCCTTATCTCTCAATTGTAGCCTATAAGACCGAAAACCCAAGATCCAAGATGGCCGACAATCCTTATCTCTCAATTGTAGCCAATCAATTGTAGCCAATAAGACCGAAAACCCAAAATCCAAGATGGCCGACAATCCTTATCTCTCTTCCTTATCTCTCAATTGTAGCCTATAAGACCGAAAACCCAAGATCCAAGATGGTCGACAATCCTTATCTCTCAATTGTAGCCAATAAGACCGAAAACCCAAAATCCAAGATGGCCGACAATCCTTATCTCCCTTCCTTATCTCTCAATTGTAGCCTATAAGACCGAAAATCCTTATCTCTTTTCCTTATCTCTAAATTGTAGCCTACAAGACCGAAACTGCTCCTCCAAAAATTGCTATGCGGTTTCTGCCGCATGAAAAATGAGCAAAAATCTGACGTCAGACCTCGATTTCCCTCACAATTTAACCAATTTTAAGGTGCTCCTGCTCATTTGCGGCAGAACCCGCATATTTATACTACTTTTAAATTTCTTTTATTTTCTTTTTTACAGGTTTTTTACTATTTTTGTTTTTTTGCCTTCAAGTTTTAGAATCGTTTTTACGAAACATTTTTAGAGTAACGTACAGTGTCATTTCTTATGTTGTATGTAGGGTAGCTAGAATTTTGTAGGATTTTTTGTTTATAACGATTGTGTCAAATAAGGTGCCATTATATACATAAAAAAAAAATTATTTTATTATTATTTTTCACCACGATCTGCTTTAATTTTATTTTGGCTATACAAACTAGACACAATTTATTCATAATCAAATTTTGTATTGTAGATACTGACACCTAAATTCTATTGTGAATTTTACTAATATTAATTGTACAAACACATTGTTTTCAACGGCGACCGCAACTTTCAGACTCTTTCGGGTGCAAAACTAGACTCCGTTCGCCACGACCGAGCTCGCACTTGATTTAAACCAGACTCCTTATTATTAACCAATTCATGTCTTCAATTACAAAATATCTCTGAACGATACATCAAATAAACAACTATATATCAAATAACATCACAAAAAGAAAATTTTTATCAGACCTATCGAAAATCTTTGATCCCCTGGGATTCTTAGTTCCAGTTATAATACAGCCGGAAACCTTATGCAGTCACTATCAGCTCAGAGGAATAAATTAGGATGACCACCTGCCTACTGACATACTCCAACGTTGGAAGAAGTTCAGATAATAATTGAAAGATGTCGAGTCATTTATGTTACCACGGTGGATCAAGTATCACGAAGGAGTAAACAACTTTGAATTGCGTGGCTTTTGTGATGCCGCAATTTATGGACGAGCAGTTACAAAATAAAGGAAATATTCACACAGGACTTCTCATAACAACACTTAAGGTTGCCCCAATTAAACAAATTGCACTACCTCGTTTGGAACTTTGTGGAGCTGCTTTACTCACAAAGTTATATGCTTAACGAAAAGAGCAATCACTTCGAATCAATTGTAAAATATTTGCTTGGACAGACTTAACAATTATTATTTCATGGCTTCAAGAACATCCAGGTCGATGGAAATCTTGTATCTGAAATTCAGGCAAATCTACCAACAAAATTTTGGCGACATGATCTCACAAAGGACAATCCTGCAGATTGTGCAACCAGTGGCTTATCACCTAGTAAACTGAAAGAAATCGTTGAGCGGCACGACCACCATGCCATGGGTCCCCGGTTCGAGACCAGGTCTCCTCGTGAGTTTTTATTAAGAAATTAAAATAATCCACTATTGTCTAGCTCGCAGCAATGAAAAACAAGACATTCAAGGTTCCTCACTTCCCTTACGCTAATTCCCTTCCGGCCAAAGCCATGCTATCGCATCAAAAGGTTGTCCCCTAGGCTTTGGCCATATAGTAAAAAAAAACAGAACGAAAGTACAGAATTGGAAAAAAAAGAAAATATTCAAAACTTAGCTTGTTCTGAAAAGTCAAACTTTTACGATGGAAATGAATACTAAAATCTCATCCTTAGCAAAACTTCTTCGCATTACTTCATTTGTCTTTCGATTCATAGAATCAATAAAATCATAAAACGCTATCAAAGGAACTAAACGCAATTTAATGATTGGATTACAGTTAAGGAAACAAACACAAGTCTTATGTTTTGGATCAAGCTAGTATAGGATAATGAATTCAAAGACGACATTCAGAATTTAAAAACCAACAAGGTTTTGAAACAAAGTAATCTTATAAAGTTCAATCCATTTATTGATGGAGCAGAGATTTTACGTATTGGGGAAGATTAAGTAGTTCCACATTATCATGGAGTGAGAGATACTGTATTATCCTACCTGTAAAACACCCGTTGACAAAACTCATAATCGATGAAATACATCAAACATCATTACACGGCGGCACACAATTGGTGCTTGGCTTGCTACGCAAAAGATACTGGGAAGAAAAAGATCAATGGAAGAAATGCTGTCCGTTCCCACGTACATAGATGTGTAATCTGCTTTCGACAAAAGGGAATAACAAGAAAACAGTTAACGGAAAACCTCCGAGTTGAAGGAACAAGAGCTTGCAGTCACTCTTCAATCGATTATTGTGGACCCCTCGATATTAAGATGCCACGGGGTAGAGGTTGTAAAACGTATAAATGTAGTGTCAGCCAAAATTGTTTTAATAATTCACGCCATCTAGGTGATGATGGTGCAATATGCGTTGCGCCAAAAATCAGAACGCACCCTCTTGACTTTCGTGGTTGTCAGCCCTGCTTGCCGCCATGATTGGATGTAGCCCTCTCGGAATACGAAGAAGGCACATACAATTCGTGACAGCTGGCCTCAATACGACACCATCAGAAGGTAAAACTTCAATTTTTAATTCCCAAATTTATCTAAACATCAGTGCTTAGATAAATTTATAAACTAAAATATTGTGCTTGCAGGAGTTCGAAGAGAAGAAAATCCGTGTTCACCCCAGTTCTGAGCAGGAGCAAATGTGTATTTGCTGCTCAAACTGCAGTCAGCAGAAAAATATTCAGCTGATCAAGTGCCAATTAGCTGCACAATTTTAGCTGCCGAAATTTAATGCAGCCGGTCACAGTCTTCTTAACATCGGAACAACTTCCAAGTATCGGATGACTTTTAATTAGTTGATCAAATTTTTAATCAGTAGATCGACTTACAAGCGATATCCCAACTGTCAAGCAGGCGCAACAAAATTTTCAAGAAGCTACTCATCCTCAAACACGGGATTAAGTCCATTACATAATTCCAGGTAATTTCAAAAATTCGTTAAAATCGTTTGCGAATCCTAATAGTCAACCCTGTTACAGTTCCAGCCTCCCTCGCTAAGTTACCATGAACGGCTGTGGTCTCTTTCTCTTTCCTTTGTTAAGCACCTTCGAGGTTTAGTACCTCTATCCTGGCACGCCTAAGAGTGTCCTTAGGCATGCCAGCTTTCGAAAATAGGACACAGTATCCAACTATGCCCTGGCCTCAGTATGACACGACCGGTTAGTATGTTAGTTCGGGTACTTTGAGCGATGTCCGAGTCACTCCACTAGTCGAGTACCTTGTACAGCCTCGATGCTGTCCGGGTATGGCTAGTGGAAGTGCTCGATGAGCTTGTCTAGGTTCAGAATAGCTCCTAGTTCCACAGGCAGGACAGACGTTGGGGTTTGGGGAACTTTGTCAAAGGTTCTCACATTCCACTTTTTTTTTCTCTCTCAAAATCCTTTTTGGTTTCAATTTTTTTTTTCATACTTTTAGTTTCCTTTAGTATAACCCCCTTTCTCTCTTTTTTATTTTTTTAACTTTTTTTGAATCCTGTTTGTGTTTGTTTTTTCCTCTTCCTAACTTTTCTTATCCCTCTGCAAGAGATAGGGGAAGCTCATGGGGGACCTGAAAGTATTGCAAGTGAGTTATATTAATTTTGTTGTTGATAGATTTTCTAAAATTTTTTTTTTGTTTTTCTCTTTCGGTTTTCTTTTGCAAATTTGTTTCTTTTGAAATTCTGAGTTCGATTTTCTTATTTTGTTTTGTCTTTTACTATTATGGTTGACAGAAGCCTCAGGAGTGACTCCCCTACTTATGGCCGAGACCCTCAGTCTCTTTCAATAACATTTTGACAATACTTTAGGAGTTGGACTCCCGCATATTTGGCAGAGACCTAAATTTATTTAAATTTGTATACACGGTACCTTGCCGACCGCAAATTTTATAAATCGGAAATAATGCTCCCGTGGTGAAGCTCGGAACTGAAGTCGACGGTCGTGGCGCAAAGCCTAAACAAGTACAACCCCCTCTATACCACTTCAAACGAGGAGTAAGGCTTAACAGGCTCTGGACCAAACTTATGCGTGTCCGAGATTGTCGTCGGATTCACTACCCGGTGCTACATCTTTGATGCAGCCTGACATGACCAAGCCTCCTCCGGACCTATACCCCTGTAGACTATCGGGCAACCCTGGAAGGTTTTCCGACCAGCCAATAGATCGAGCTCAACAGATTTTCGGGTTGAGTCAGTCCTTGAACGGACCTTGGGCTTTCCTTACCACTGAGCGGGCTCAGCCTTTAGAGAGCCTCAGCCGGCCTAAGATTGCCCACGTCCCACCGTAGGTCAACACCATATAAAGCAGTCTAGAGGGCCTGAAGAAATTTTTCAGCCTCAACTTTCCCCTCGTATAGAGAGAAAGCATAGCCACCACGAAACGGCAGTGGTCACAGAAGATGAACTGGCCACACAGATGGCTGATCTGAAGTCCGAAATGTTGGGTTTGTCCATACTGGAGAGGTATGAGTCGGCCACCAGTCATACCGAAGTCCATAATACAAACTCAGTCCCACCTTCGAACACTTGGCAACGAGCTGACTACATCCGAAATACTGTAGCCCGTCCAGACTCTCAGAATCGACAGGCTGAAATTATTCCGCGATGGCACCCACAGGCTCATGAGCGAGAGCCTCTTCAACCACCTCCACCTAGGTCGACGCCGGCTCCTAGATTGGCTGACAATCAAGCCAGACGCCCTTCCATCTTGGCGTCCTGAAGGATAAGTTTTTCTGGCCGCAACTCGTCCTTCGCTGTCGACGACTTTCTGTTCCGAGTAGAGCGGCTAGCAGCAAGCTCTCGGGTATCGAATGAAGAATTATGTGTGAATGTACACCTTCTGCTTAAGGATGAGACCGAACAATGGTTTTGGAACCAGTTCTACCACGCCTCTCCGACTGAGATCTGCTCAGGGAACGCATCAGGCAAGAGTTCGGCTCAGCCGAGACAGACCTCCTCTACCTGATGCGGACTCTGATGGAACCCGGTCAGAGTTCGGAGAGCTGCGACAGCTACCTCCGCAGAGCCTACGCGATCGTCGGGCACATGATGACCTCGTTCAAATAGTGCGAGACACTTATTTCCCAAAATAGGGCAACAATTTTCTACTGTTAGATCAATGGACCATTGGCAAAATTTATGCCGTATGGCTGAATGCTGGCTGCCGCGCCGTGAATTATTTAAGAGATCAACTAAACTAGACATTCACGAAGTTAATTTTGACCCCGCCCAGGTGGCAGAGGATTTCCCTGGTTTCCCTGTGACGGGAGTGGAAGAAGTGAGGCGCACCCCTGAAACTGCCGGTCGCATGACTTGCTGGAACTGTGGCGTTGCGGGACACTCTTTTCATTCCTGCCCCAGTGAGACCAGGAGACTTTTCTGCTACACCTGTGGACAGCCTGGAGTAGTTTCACCTAAATGCTCTAGATGTAACCCGCAAAACGCCAGGGCAAGTGGTCGATACAGAGGACCCCACTTGCCGAAGATGATAAGCAATGCGACTTCAACGACCCCCACAATCAACCCAGACTGATCCAACGCATCAAGAATGCAGTACCCAGACTGATACCTTTTGCCTCATGCGAGAAATGTCCTTGCATGAGAGGCAACTAAATTACGAGCGAGTAAGAGCTCGCATTTTTGCGGAAGAAGTGATGCTTCCTCTCAATCAACGAAGACGACTCTGGAGAAGATTCCGTGAGAGAAAACGCGTAATAAAGAAATCTCGACAGTTTTAATATCTACTGTAATCACTAGAAAGGACGACGGCCTTCCTTATGTTAAAATTCAAATAGGTAACGAGTCCATCATAGTCTTGCTCGATAGCGGTGCTAGCGTTAGTTGCTTAGGACAAGAAGCTGTAGAGTTTGTCCATCGCTCAGACTTAAAACTCTCCGCTTTAACAGCCTCAGTTCGTCCAGCCGACGATACTAGCCAGTCCGTCCCCGGCACAGTCAGAACTGCAGTAACCTTTCGTGGACAGACTGAAGTCCTCACCCTGTTTGTAGTGCCTGGCTTAAGCCAGCAGTTGCATTTAGCCGTTGACTTTTGGAGAGCATTTCAATTGGCTCCAAATATCATCTCCTCTCTTGATGTACCGCCTTTTCCTTCAGTTGAGACCAACTTCTTCTTCGGTTGAGACCAATGAACACCACCTGACAGAACCAAACTCGACACGGTCATTGGTCAATTTCCTTAATTTACACCTCTAGGTTTGGGAAAGACCCACCTATAAAAGCATATCATTGACACCGGCGATGCCTTGCCGATCAAACAAAAACACTATCCTATCTCTCCAGCTATCCAAAAGCTGATGTATGAAGAGTTAGACCGTATCTTCTTAGGCAGGAGCCCAGAATTAATTCACCTATTCGATTAAAACGATGAAATGAGGCTCCCACATCAACATGCAAACTGAAAACTAACAAGTAAAAGAAAGGAGCAAGAAGAAAACAAGTAAGGGAACCCAGCACACAACATGCGAAACAGAAAGTCACGTGAGCACAGACAATAGATAATTCTTAAACGACACCTTGCTGCGAGTTAAATCAAAATTAGGACATGCATTAACAGCCCTACATAAACGATTAATTGGCTCATGCATGCCATAATTTGATCTAGATGGTTCAACATGCAATAAAGGAAGTCTTTGAAGGTTATGTTGAGACTGTCTGAATTAAACCCTGCTAACAAGCAAACCTGAGTCTATATTAAAATTTAAGAGCTGGTGAATAAAGATCAAGTCAGAGACTTTGCGCCTTTTCTCAAGCGAGGGCAAACCGAGCAACCGGAGGCGATCGGTATAAGGCGGGAGTCTGAATGGATCGTCCCATGGGAGCCCTCTTAGCGCAAATCTATGAAAATTACGCTGCACCGATTCGATACGCTTGGAATGAACAACGTATTAGGGGGACCAGACCTGAGATTCATACTGAAGAATAGGTCTAACTAAGGAGCAGTACAAATGAATCAATGTTGGTATATCCGAGATATCACATTTCTCAAAATTGAGGTGTAAGCCATCATGCTCGCACCACTCAAGATACGTATCTTAGTCCTTTTGAATAAGAGCGGTGTCCCCACCATCATTAACATAAGAGAAGTTCTTCATGTCATCAGCGTAGATTAGAATATTAGAGTGCAAGATCAGATGGACAATGTCGTCAATGGCAAGAACGAATAGTAGAGGGCCGAGATGACTGACTGATGATGTGGTACACCAGATGAAGCTCTGAAGATTTTAGAGGTATAGCCACGGAGATACACACGATATGTCCTTTTATTATCATTACAGATGATGCCAGTCTGAAGTGGCTGATGAGTCACTCGGATCTCTCCGGACGATTGGCTCGATGGAGTCTAAAGCTGCAGGCTTTTGACTTGCAGATCGAGCATCGCAAGGGTTCGCAGAACGTAGTCCCTGACACTCTGTCTGGAGTACACAGTCAAACAGTAGAGGAGTCGAATGTAAGTGCAGTCGACGTAGACTTAAACTCGCCTTACTTCTCCATGGAAGAGTATGGAGGACTTAGCCTGGAAGCTTTGGGTTCCATTGGGTCTGGCGGAAGGGTTGATTCGCGAGGCTCATGAGTCCCCGCAGTCAGCACATGGAGGCTTCCACAAAACATTATGTCGACTCCGGGAAAAATATTACTGGCCCTATACTGTAAGACATGTACGCACTTATGTGTCTCAATGCGAAGTATGCAAGGAAATGAAATCACCGATGCCCCGATGGAAATACAGCGACCGTTTCAGTTCCTCAGAACAGAACTTTCTCGGATATTTTCGAGGCATAAGATGGCTTCACAAAATTTGTCCTGATTAAACCAATGCGTGCCGGAAGGGCAGATTCGGTATGCCGCTTCCTTGAGGAAGAGGTGTTCTCGATATTCGGCATGCTGAGTCAATCCGACATAAAGCACGTTAAGACTGCCAAGTACTCCCCACATCCTAATGCCTCAGAACGAGTCAACCGGTCAATTTTGTCAGCCATCCGCGCTTACTTGACAGACGACCACACGGCATGGGAACTACACCTCCCCGCTATTGGGAGCGCTCTGCGAACCTCAGTGCACCAGCTCTCTTTAGCCAGCACATGGTATAGCATGGCACAGCGTATCCCATTCTAGCACAACTTAACCAACTCAAATCCGGAAAAGTTTCTGTTTTACCTGCAGCAGACCGTATTCAGTTGATTCGTTCGCAGTTGTCCGACCACCTCCAGCGCGCACATCACAGGCATGAAAAGTCCTACAACACTCGCTGTCGTGACGTCACGTACACTCCCGGTAGGGCGTTTACAGAAAGCGACATGCAGAAAGTTATCAGTGCAAAGCTGACCAGCTAGTTTTATAACGCCAGAATCCTCAAGCGTGTGGGACAGAGCCTGTATCAGCTCGAAGATATGCAAGGCAAGTCCATTGGAACTTTTTTTTTTTTTTTTTTTTTTTTTTTTTTTTTTTTATAGAATTAACCCTTCTAACTCAGAAGGCGCACTTCGCAGGCAGAGGCCTGGAATCAATTGACCTATTCACCAAAATATAACAAATATTGAGGTGAATGAGGCTCCCATAACCCATGCAATAAAGTATTAGTAAAGAAAAAAAGAGAAAACACTCCCAAACACTACAAAAGGGGTGCAAAGACAACAGAGATCGCTTAAGCAAAACCTTAGTCAAAAGTTACCCTAGAAATCGTGCCGCCTACATACTACATTTCGCTTTCAAAGGCTCATCCAAAGCATTTCAAACAAAAAGAAAGCAGCACAAACAAAACAAGGAAACTCAGCAACACAACATACAAACAGAGAGTCACGGCAGCACAGAAAAAAAGATAGTTCTTAAAAAACAACTTACTAAGAGTTAAATCAAAATTAGGACAAGAATTAACAGCCCTACATAAACGATTCATTGGTTCATGCATGCCGTAATTTGATCTGGATGGTTCAACATGCAACAAAGGCGGTCTTCGAAGGTTATGTTGGGACTGTTTGAAGAAAACCCTGCTAACAAGCGAACTTGAGTCTATATTAGAGTTCAAGAGCTGGTGAATAAACACCGACTTTGCGCCTTTTCTCAAGCGAGGGCAAATCGAGCAAATGGAGGCGGTCGGTGTAGGGCGGGAGTCTAAGTGGATCGTCCCATGGGAGCCCTCTTAGCGCAAATCTAAGAAAATTACGCTGCACCGATTCGATACGCTTGGAATGAACAGCGTAGTAGGGCGACCAGACCTGAGATGCATACTCAAGAATAGGTCTAACTAAGGAGCAGTACAAATGCATCAATATTGGTATATCCGAGAACTCTCTAGACCATCGCTTAACAAAGCCCAAGATTAAACTGCCCCTAGACACGATATAGTTAATATGCAGAGTAAAGTCAAGCTTCCTATCAAGCTTTACCCCAAGGTCAGTTACGGACAGCACGCGACGGAGACCATTCATCGCAAAGTTGTAATCATAAACTTGAGAATTAGGGCTCCTAGAGAAAGTCATAGCTTCGCATTTCTCAAAATTGAGGTGTAAGCCGTTATGCTCGCACCACGCCAGAAACGTATCTAAGTCCTTTTGAATAAGGGCGGCGTCACCACCATCCTTAATATAAGAGAAGATCTTCATGTCATTAGCGTAGATTAGAACATTAGAGTACGTGATCAGAGGGACAATGTCGTCAATGGCAAGAACGAAAAGTAGAGGACCGAGATGACTGCCTTGTGGTACACCAGATGAAGCCTTGAAGATTCTAGAGGTAGTACCGCGGAACGACACACGATAAGATCTGCCACTAAGATAGGATGAAACCCAGTTGAGAAGAACAGGGGGGAAGCCCAGCCCCCCGAGTTTAAATATTATTACGGAGTGAGGAAGTTTATTAAAGGCCTTACTGAAATCCGTGTATATGCAGTCAGTCTGCATGCCTCGCTGGAAGCCAGAAATAATATGGGAGGTAAATTCAAGTAAGTTAGTAGTCGTTGATCTACCGGGCAAAAACCCCTGCTGATTGGGAGAGATCAAGCCAATACACCGCTCCATAAGCTGCGAATACACAACTGATTCAAACAATTTAGGTATGCAAGATAACTTAGCGATAGGTCTATAATTAGTTATAAGATTCTTATGGCCTTTTTTATGAACAGGGACTATAAAAGAGCACTTCCACAATGTAGGAAATTTACCGGCTTGAAGAGACCTATTAAAGAGAATCTCCAGTGAAGTAAGAAGGGCATCGGAACAGGACTTGACGAAGGCTGGAGGGATGCCGTCAGGACCAGAGAAAAAGTCCGATTTGAGTTCATTGATTTTTTCCGAAACATGATCCCGTGATATAAACGGCAGAAAATCGGGTGAAGCGGGACGATTCAAAATATGATCAAAATTATTCGCACATGGCTCAAAGTTAACTGAAGACAAGGCGCTCTCAAAGTATGTAGCAAAATTTTTAACTATGACGGACACGTTATTACTAGAAGATCCCTCATACCACATCGTAGATGGGTAGCTCTTCGATTTCTTCTTCATATTAACAAATTTAAAAAAATTTTCGAGGGTTATTGTGCATATTTTCGCGAACACTAACAAGGTATTCATTATAGAGCGAAGAGGATAGTGCCTTAAAACTTTCATAACAGGTCACAAAGTCAGAATATGCTATAGCGCTATTACAACGCAAGTAATTTTTCCAGAGTTTGTTCTTCCTGTTCCTAAGACTGCGGAGTTCGGCATTATACCATGGGGGAGAGGAGCATGTAGACCTAATCCGTTTTAATGGAACAAGAGAGTTAAACAAATCATATACCTTGTTATAAAATAGGGAGGCGCAGACGTCAATATCATAATTATTCAGTAATGCCGAAAAATCTACTGAAAGGAGATTAGACGTTATCTCAGAGAAGTTCGATCTCTTAAAGTCATAAGTATGGTGTTCGAGATTAGGATCTGCAATACTAGCACCATCGTAACAGAAGGAGACAAAGATGGGTGGATGAAAACTATCAATAGCAGATAACTGATCAGAAGCTAATTCAACTATAGTGTTAGTTGAATCAGAAGAAAACACAAGATCCAACTGCCTTCCCATAGAGTTCTTTACATTACTCATTTGGTGCAAACCAGAGGAAGCAATGGTGTCAAGAAATGTAGAGACCGCAGATGTGGGACAACATGAGGGAAGGAAGTCATCGTCATCACAGTTAGGTACCCATAGAACATTGGGTAGATTAAAGTCACCAAGAAGAAGAATTTCATCTTCAGGGTTCGTCATATTATAAATGAAGTCTAAACTAAGGGTTAGTGTATCGTAAAGACTGCGCCCTTCAGTATCAACGACGTTTATCAAGTTAGGGGGAATATGGCAACAGAGCAAATATATATTGAGCTTAGGCAGCGAAAGCCTAAGAACCAAGAGTTCAATAGCGAGTGAGTCAGAGAAGGCAGGAACATCAATTAAGCTGCAGTTAAAGTCTGATTTGCAGGCAACCAGCACTCCACCACCACGACACAGAGATTCAGAATGTCTATCCCTACGAAAAATATGATAGGAATCATGAAGAATCTCTGCATCACAAAAACCATGATGAAGCCAAGTCTCAGTCAACATGATAATATCGTAGCAGCAAGCAAGGGATGCTTGAAAGAGATGATTAGTTTTAGTTCTTTGTCCCCTTACATTCTGATAGTAAAGGGACAGCGTGCTTAGTTTTTTGGAGCATTAGTTAATACCCTGTCATGTGTTCCGTTATTAACCCTGCCTCGAGGCACAAATTCGTGTGCGATAGTATTCTTGGGCCAGAAGTCCGATACATATCCCTGAGACAGGCGAGAATTGAGACGCAGACAGCGAAGTGGTAAAGAGTCATCACTTTTGGACCTCATTCTTACATAATTAAGAACATCATCAGTAGAAGTTGAAGGGTCCAGCCGAGAGACAAAAAAAAACTTAGGCATTGGGGCAGTCCTCAGAGTGAAGACCGTGCTCTGCGCTAGGTCAAATGACCTAACCAGAGGTGCGCGCTGTAGGGAAGAAAGATCAGTCTGCAAGGTAGTACCGGAAGCAACAATAGAAGGGTTCGAAACATCATCCGATGTGCTAGGTACACCATTACCAGGCTCAGGGTTCAACTGGTCCACAACGGGCACAGCATCAGGATAAACAACACGGTCACCCGAGATCGGGGAAGATCCAGTAATAACACCCTTCCGGCGTCTGACATTGCCCCTACAACGATGGTGAGATGCAGAGGGGGAGGGGCAGGGGCCACAGAGACGACAGGGATCACAGACGAATCAGAAGGGACCCCAACCGGATGGGCAGACACCTTGGAGACCAAACTCCTAAGCTCCGTAGCTACAGAAGAAATGAGTTCAGAATCCCTGGAGACAGTGGCTGACCAGGACTCAATACCACCTCTCAGATGTTTAACATCTCTCCGCATGTCGTCTAGGGCTGGTTTAAACGAAGAGAACTCAATAAAAGGGGAGGAGGATGACTGGCCAGGATGGAGAGATGCAGCCTGAAGATCATCAACAGCCGCAGTGAGGGTAGAGAACCTGGAATTAACCTCGTTAGATCTGGACAAAATCATTTCAGAATTGTCGCAGAGAGATTTAATAGAACTAGCAATATTGTCCAGTTTGAAATTAAACAAAGTAACGTCATCGGATAATTGTTGAAGAGAGGCTAGATGTTGGGAAAACGAGCAGACCTTGTCCGCCACAATAGATAAATTACTGGACAAAGGGGCAAAGATATCACGCAACATACGAAGGACGTGATAGGGCTTAAAATCTACACACTCCGCACAAGTAGTAGGCCCAACAGAAGATCTAGAGCTGCGTTTAATGCATTTGGAATGGTATGAGCCACCGCAGATACCATCGCAAACCACGGCCTCCTCAATAATCGCGGAGGCGCATGCTCTACAAACCGTCATAATTATAAATTGAAACGAAAAATGAGAAAAGGTGTAAAACGAGAAAAGGTGTAAAAAAGTAGATTAACCAGAAAATATTAAAATAAATGAAATGAACCTGGCACAATAAGGGACAAACAAAATAATAAGGTTACTTAGACAGAATAAACCAATATAAGAGATAATGCGCACGCAGAAAGTTAAAATAGAAAGTATCACAGCAAATTCACAGAATAAATAATGCACGGAATAAATAAAAAAAAAAAATAAATAAATAAAATTTACTGAATAAATAAAAACAGAAATAAAAGGTCAAATAAATAATCAACAAAACAAAGCAATTGAACGGCAAACGCAAAAAGAGCCCGAGGTGTACCAACAATGATACCTGCTGTAAAGAACGAAGAAGTACAGATGTGTAAACAACAAATATGTAAACAGAAAATATCGGTAGGTGCGACAGTTAAACAAAGCAATGACCGGCAGAGTCGAAAGGGACAGTTATGCCAAAAATACTAATACGTATTTAAGAGTGCAGAAAAAAAATCGCACGATCGCAAATGAGCAAAATATAATTAAAAAACAAGAAGAGAAAACAAGAGTGCTCGAAGAGTGTACTAAATCACACGATCACAAGTATGGAGCAGATCATGAAATGAGAAATGAAAATAAAAGCCGGAGCCAAATCTAAGAGCACGCAGTTACAACAAAAACGCTCATTCACAGATATAAAGAGAATAGGTGCAATAAAAACAATACAGAATCCACACAATAAATAAAAACAGACAAAATCAAAACGAAATAGAAATTAGAACAGAAACATAAACTCAATTTGAAATCTAGCTGGACAGCACACTTAAAACTTGAAACTTAGCTGGACAATTATAGCACAGAAAACTTCAAATACACAACGCCAAGGATATCCGGCAGTGAAAGTTGTCCAATTTTAGACAATCCAATTTTATTCATCCGTCCGTCCATTCGTAGTCCGTCCGAATTTCATTGTTAGTCCATCCGTCCGCCATTCTAGACAGGAATGCCACGCTCAGTCGGTAGAGCATGAGAACTGATCTCAGGGCTCAGGAATGAAGTGGTACCGGGAACTGCCACGGCAGCGTGTCAGTGCCTGACCCTGAGGTAGTCTTGTGCCTCCATTGAGTTCGAGCCTACGAGGAAGAAACTAAAGGAGAAGCCCTATCGCGTATAGTTCGTTGGTCGTATTGTGCGGATGTGTTTTAGTTTTTCTTAGTTGTGCACTTTAAGTTTTCTGTGTTATAATTGATTTCAGTGCTGTCCAGCTAAGTTTCAAATTGTGTTTATGTTTCTATTAAAATTGTGTTTATGTTTCTGTTCTAATTTCTGTTTCGTTTTGGTTTTGTATGATTTTATTTGTTGTCTGGATTCTGTATTGTTCTTGTTTACATATTCTCTTTATATCTGTGCGTCTTTGTTGTAATCTTCGCGCTCTTTAATTTGACTCCGGCTTTTATTTTCATTCTCTTATATGGACTGGTCCATATATGTGATTGTGTGATTTAGTTTAGATTTAGTGGTGTCTACGGCTTCTTTCCGCGGGATGCGACTGAATGCATCGGCATGTGTATTATATTTTCCGGATTTGTATTCGATTTTATAATCGAATTCGGAAAGTTTGCGGTGAAATCTCACCAAGTGGGGTCTTTGACGTTAAGGACGCCTTTGAGAGGCTTGTGGTCTGTGTAGACCGTGAATTTTCAGCCTTGTAGGTAACATCTGAAGTTACTTGTAGCCCATTCTATGGCTAGCAACTCTTTCTTTATAGTAGAGTAGTTGCGTTCAGCTTTATTTAGTGTACGGCTGGCGTAGGCAGTAGGTTGGTCACATCCGACTTCTCTTTGGGAGAGGACAGCTCCTAAGGCTTCGGTACTGGCGTCCGTGGTTAGGTTAAAGGATTGGGTAAAATCGGGGTATATTAGAAGTGGAGGTGAAATTAGGGATTTTTTAATAATTTCAAATGCTTCTTGACATTTGTCAGTCCAAGTAAATTTCACGTCCTTCCGAAGCAAATTCGTGATTGGAGTCTTGACTACACTGATTTGTTGTTTCTTCAAATCAGCGAGTTCCTGATGGTTAGTTTCCAACTCATCCAGGCGGCTATAGACTTCGCGTTCATTGGCACTATCCATGGTACCGAATAGGTAGTGCATGGCGTTTCCGATGCCGTCAAAGACAGATCTCGTTTTACGGGATTTTGGAACAGCTTCTTTAATTACCTTCGTGCGTTGTTTGATATTTTCCATCAACGCGTGCATGTGCTTTTGCTGGAATTCGCAGAGGTCCCCTACGGTGTTGTTTCCACACAGTTGATGCACGTAGTGTTCAGCTCGTTCCGCAATCATAATTTGATTGTCCAACTCGGTCAGGTCCAACTCCGTGAGTATATTCCATGTGGAGTGGTGAACCATGAGGCTTCCTAAATCCTCGAATAGCACTCCAGTATTGTTGAATAGGTTTACCGAGTAAGGCTCCGACGTACTACCTCCCATAGTGGACATAATTAGTCCGAGGATGATAGCTTTTTATATCATACCTGGGGAGATGAATATAGTTAATTGAGGTTTACTAAATTAGTTTTCTTATTTACTGAGCGTAGATGTTTCACTAAAGAGGTTTCATGCGAATGTTATATTTCCGCGGTTGCACTTCAGGGCGGAGGCTGTCAGGGGAAATTCCTGTTGTAGCCGTGGGGGCAAGGGTGAAAAAGGTCGCTCCTGCGCCAATTTCATGTTGTTGGAAATTTGGTTACGCCGTAATTCTAAACTTTCAGAAATATGGCGAATTTTCATTTTATTTAGTCGGCAGAGTTTTAATTTACTTATCGTAGACGTCATAAGAATTTTACAGTGTAATGTTCTGAAGTTGTTTGATACGGATTTCTATATCCGGAGGTCAACTTCAAGACACGGAACTACCAAGAGGAATAACCTGGTAAGTCGCTGAAGTGGATATAATAAAGTAAAGTGAGTTGATGTGATATCTACTGTTATTTACGGTATATCGAAGGTAGATGAGGAGGACTTCAAGACAAGTGACAACCAGGAAGAGGTTCCTGTTTCTCGGAGGCAAGAAAAAGAAGAACTAGGAGGTAATGTTTGATCGAAGTGGGTGTAAATTAGTAAACAATCGTGTAGATATAGTTAAAGTGTGAAGGTTTTGTCTCAGACAAAGTAAATTAGAGTGACGGTCCCGTGTTAAGACATTAAAAGAGAATGTGCTTATAATTATCCCTTTTGGTCGCGGGGTGTAGAAGCTAAGTAGGGTGTAACAGCAATTCAGTTTGCCATCAGGAAGAATTTCTAGATATAGCATTAAGAAGATGGAGTTTAGGCTATTCAGTCTCTGACGGAATTCGTTTTTCCGTTCTTTCCAATTATGGGTAATTGTGCAAAAGGTAGTGAAGGCCTGTTGTTTGGTTCTTTGTAGTTTCAAGCACATTTAATACGTGGGATAGGAGATATTACATAAGGGATTCAAAATTAAGTAAAAGGTTATAGGGAATTAAAATAGGTTTATAACTAAAGTTGGTTTGGACCCAATTGGACCGAGTTGTTAAGGGACTTCTTCGTTGTTCCATTTTTGATTTTTGTGCTTGCTTTGCGTTACGATCTTCATCTTGATCGTAGATTGTGGTAGCACGCCACGATGCGTAAAAAGATCTTTGTTTTTTTTTAATTTAAATTATCTATTCATAGAATGGCTTAACACGGTTATTGTGAACCGTGACTATGCGCTTGCCCATTTTTAAGGTTGTATTCACTGATGATGGTATACCGCTTACCAGATATGGTCCTACCCAGATTTGAGAGAGCTTATGTTTTCGACTTTCGCTCGAGTAAGACTTTGTCACCTATGTGAAACGATAAGGGTCGAACAGCTTTGTCGTAGTATAATTGCGACCGCTGTTTGCCAGCGAGCAAATCTTTGCGTGCCGTGGCATAGGACCTTTGTAGCTTGTATCGTAGGATCTGATAGTAGCTCTCGTGATTATACACGGGTTCAAGGTCTCGTTTTAAATTTAACGGAACATGGGAGTTCATTTCGTCCCTTCATGTACACTGTTGTTGTACACGAATGCAGTGGTTCGCAGATACTGATCCCATAATTTGGGATTCTCGTCCACTATGGTACGCAAGTATTCGATTAACGGCCTGTGTGCACGTTCAAGTGCGCCGTTTGACTGTGGGTGGTAGGCAGAAGTTTGTAACTTCTTCACCCGTAGTAGTTTACATACCTTTTTAAACAGGTCACTCAGGAAGTTACTGCCATGATCAGTGACTATTCTCTTAGGGATACGGTAGCGCGCGACAATCTCGTCGAAAAAGATTCGCGCTATCGTGACGGCTTCCCCGTTATGTATGGCGTACCAATCGACAAATTTAGTGAGGTTATCCTGGAAAGTCAAGATGTACTTATTTTCGGAGTCAGTTTCCTCGATTGGACCAACAATGTCGAGATAGACTTTGTCGAAGGGCTGTTCTGCGATGTCCGCTCAGCCTGCAAGAACCCCCAAAACAGCCTCTCGATTCTTTACCAGACAACCGAAATTCGAACCCATATATTATTAGAAAAACTTGTAATTCTCCTCACCCTCCCTATACACCACATTCTCAAATTGAAACTACAACAAATCCGATGCTTCCCAATCCATACGGAAAGTAACCATTCGCTAATCCCAGAGATTATTTACTCACACATAGCAAGTCAAATACAAACTCAGGAATTTTGACTCCTTAAACCATCAAATATCCGCCAATATCAAAATATGTCCAAGGACAAGAAGAAGACACATATATAGGCAGACTAAACACCCCAATAACGAAAGCAACCGTGTCCACTGAATGTGTTATCAAACTGTTAATTCACTCCTTAGAAGAAAACCCCAGATGCCAATTAAGGGCACAATTAACCCCCAGGGATACCCTCATCAAATTAAAAAGCCCCAATACTTGGTTATATTCCTTAACCTCCCGAACAATAGTGCATATCACCTGTGCCCGACGGTTACTCACTAACCGCCTAAACAGACAAGGCATATTAGTAATTAACGAACCTTGTCAACTACAAATACGCCCAAACACTATATATTACGAGGCAAAAAATCTTCATCCCTTAAAAATCTCCCAAACACAAACGAAACTAAAATAGAGTTGGAAAATTTCATGGCCACACTCCCGGAACGACACACCTCGGAACACTCCTTATTTCTCCTTGGGGACAATACGAACCAATTAATATACCAAGGCACAAGATCCCTATACGAGATTCGCACCCAGGTAGAGAAAGTTCGTATTAACATTAAGGCCAACACACCCCATACTTTATCAACCACTTCCCTATCCCTCTCAGGAATACTGCTATTGGTCGTAACAGGGTATATTATAATAAAATATGTGGCCCCTAAAGTCGCAGTATGGTTCAGCCAGCGGAACACACCACCCCCTCACAACGATGTACCAAGGCAGCCAATCTATACGGTCCCGCACAAAACAACAACCAAATCCCAAACATTCCCGAAAACACAAACACTTCCCAGAGTTAAATCCATTCAACTCGTATAAATAATGAAATTAGGAAATATTGACTATGAGATACAAAAAAATAATTTTTTTTTTTATGTATATAATGACACTTTATTCGGCACAATCGTTATGAACAAAAAAATCCTACAAAACTCTAGCTACCCTAAAAAATGTACAATATTCAAAACAAAAAGACACAATAGTTAACGATCAAAAAGAACATAAGAAATGACACGCTACGTTACTCTAAAAATGTTTCGTAAAAACGACTCGAAAACTTGAAGGCAAAAAAAATAGTAAAAAACCTGTAAAAAAGAAAATACAAGAAATTTTAAAATGCCTCCAAGCGAGTGCCAGCTCTAAGAAAAGTTCCTAAAATTTTTTTAAAAAATTCCAAAACTAATCCTAGCACTAAACAGAAATCAACGAAACCGTGAAGAAACTTAAACTGGAACATGATTGTTTGAGTGTTCCCAGAGGGTAGAAGTTCCTACTTCGGGAACCACTGCTCCCAAGCAAATGCCCTCTCCGTAGAGCCGTTCGCCACTTTTCTAGTCCTCCGGGAGCACTCATCCAAACATGTTCTAAACGAACGCACAAAAATTTCGAACCGATTAGAGTCCCGCGGGACCAGTCTGCAGAGTCATTGACGTCTGCAAACTGCTCCCATCATCCTCCCAGTTCTACGATTCCAACGTGAGACTTGTCCTTCCCGCAGCACTTGCAGCAATACCAAAGCGAAGTGAAGCTTCGTGGACAAGCTGCTGCAAGTCTGCAGCCTGTTATTCCCAGTGAAAGACGAGGCTTCCGTTCCGCACCGACGATAAAGGTTGCCAGGTGCAGTTGAATGTGTCGGCCTTCGTTGCCATGAACTCTAGGCGTAATCGCCTCTTCAATCTGGCAACGAAGTGGTTCTTAAGTGCGTGTGTGTGAAACTGTGGGTTAGTGGGCTGTTGCCCAGGCTCGATCCGCATGCAGTACAGATGAATTGTCGATTTAGCAAGTGTTAAGATAAAGCTTATCAAGCAATTTACCTGGTTACATGTCCTTGGCCCCAGTAAAAACGACGTTCTTGTAATGCTGAATGTCGGGCAGATATGCTGGCACATATCGCGAACAAGATTATTAATGTCGCACAAGGTCGGGCATGTGAAGTATCTGTGGAACAGGGTTCCTTCACCACCACAAACCGTGCAGACTCTTTGAATTCTTCGATCGATATGTGACAGCTGGTTTAGATGCACGAGGCTGTGATGGAGCAGTTTGAATGCCACATCAGAGTCTCTGTAATTGGACGGATAACTATAGATGACTCTGCTAGTTGTGGTCCCCATTACTCCCAAGTCCACCCCAAGATGTGCGCGCCATCTATTAACCCCTAAGGTATCCGTAGGATTTACTCCTACGAAGAGCTCGCGCAGCCTACGTGAAGTGAGTGTACTGAATGTCGTGTGCGGTGGTCGATTCGTTACGAATGCGTTTATCACCTCAGTGCTAGGTTCCCTAGTAGAGAGACGACTAAAACGCTCTCGGGCTGTATCCACCAATTCGTGTAATTGTGTTGTGTGGGGGTGTAGAAGTGTGTTCCCAGAAGCATCAATGATGTCTCCAAGAACTGTGAGTTGTCCTGTATCGGCCGTTACACCTCGAGCATTACTAAACACCGAATCTACTAACTCAGGGTTTAACCTGATCGGAATTGCTGAGAAATCCCCGTACCCAAGTTCATTCCATCGCAAATGAAATGTTGGTCTTATTCTGCCCCAGGTTGTAATCGTGGAGATCATGTCCTGGGACCAGTCATGCGGATATGGTGGGCGAACCGAGAGCAGATAGTCGCTACCCCCCATAGAACTTACTCAAAGCTGCGAAATTAAGTTATCTCTTTGACAGAACACTCGTTGGAATGCCCGTACCTGAAGACAACGAAATTTCACGACCATGTCTGTAAGACCCAAACCACCCTCCGCTACTGGTCGGCAGAGCGTGCTTTCAGCGACCCATCGTCTTCCTCCCCAGAAGGCGTCAACGACCTTCGACTGTAAAAGTTTTACGAAGCCTTCTTCGAAGCACTCTGATTTTAACAGATGCACGATGGACGAGGTAATCAAATAGTTGACAACGACCGCACGTCCTTTCAGCGAAAGTGGATGCAGTCTAGTCCGCCACGAATTCACAGCTCCGGAGAGTTTCTTCAGAGCCATGCGGCTATTATATGTTTTACTATCGAGCCCCACATATACACCTAAATATTTCAGGCAAGTATTCGTCCATTGTATGCCGAGGGGAGAATCTGTTCGATTCCGCCACCTCCCACACCATAGGCCTTGGCTTTTGCTTAGGTTAACCCTAGCGCCCGCTAATCGCTCATATTGTTCGAAAACCCTACGAGCGACTGGAAATGCTTCATCTTTCGTTACAAATATAGACAGGTCGTCCGCATACGCTAGAATAAGTGGCCTTATAGTAGTGTATGGTAAGTGAATTGAATATTGTCTCAACGATTGACGAAGATTTACTAGCAGCGGCTCCAGTGAAAAGTCATAAAGCATTCCTGACAACGGGCATCCCTGCCTGATACCCCGACGAAACGGAATAGGAGACAATATATGCCCATTATGCTTTATGAGAATCACTGAATCTCTATACAGACCACTGATGATCTCAATCCATCTGGACGGAAGCACAAATTTATCGAGCACTCTCAGTAGATACTCATGTGAGACGCTATCAAACGCCTTTTCTTGATCCAAAGAGATCATGGCCATTTGCGAACCAGTTTTTTCATGGTAGGCTAAAAGATGCTTTGCTACCGCGATGTTGTCGTAGATACTACGACCTGGAATGCAGTAGGACTGTGACGGGTGTATTACTGAGGCAATCACTGAGCGAAGTTGAGTTCCCAGTGTTTTGCAAACTATTTTGTAGTCGACATTACACAGAGTAACTGGCCTCCAGTTTCCCATCCTCTGAAGATCCCCCTTCTTAGGTATTAGACGCATAACGGATCTCCGCCAACTTGAGGGAAATTCGTTATGTCCAACCACTGCAGAGTTAGAGACATCCAAAAGGTCCGGAATCAAAAGATTCCTAAAACGAACAAAGAATTCTGGAGTTAGACCATCATAACCAGGAGAAGTATGACGTCGAAGATCCTTCGTTGCGGTAAGCATATCATCGAGAGTAAGCGTTCTGTCCAGGAATTCTCTACTATCATCAGAGAAAGTAGGAACATGATGAAAGAATTCATCGTTGGACGAGAATGTTGGCAACGTCGATGCAGCATAAAGCCGCGTGTAGTAGTTGCGAATATAATTCGCAAGTTCCTCTCCGTATAGGATCTGGCAAGAATCGAGTCTAC
This sequence comes from Leptarthrus brevirostris, assembly GCA_964036015.1. Taxonomy (NCBI): domain Eukaryota; kingdom Metazoa; phylum Arthropoda; class Insecta; order Diptera; family Asilidae; genus Leptarthrus; species Leptarthrus brevirostris. The sequence goes on from OZ038371.1 coordinate 76,037,991, forward strand.
TTCACAAGAAGCGGTACGACGTCGAGTTGTCTGGAAGAAGTACTCGGTCGGAGACTCGCCCTCTCGCAACCAGCGCGACTGGTTTCGGAGCACAAACTCCAAGCTATGCTTGTAGTTTTGTGCTGTCAGTCGTTCTTTAAGTCTCTCGTATTGTGCGAGTAACTCAGGTTGCGCGGGCAGAAGCGTACCAATCCGGGTGACTTCGGCCGTCAAACTCGATGCATGATATCTGCTCCGATTGAATCTCGTCTCGATAAATGAGCGAATCTGAAGCTTTCCAACATCCCACCAATGGCTAAGGTTTGAATAAATATTCTTGTTATCACGCCATTGGTGCCAAAACTGAATGAATTCTTCGATGAACTGCTCTGAATTCAACAAGTTATTGTTGAAAATCCAGTAAGCAGTTCGCTTTTCGACCAAAGTGCTAGTTGCCACAACAAGAAGGTGATCACTTAATGAACACACTTCATGAGTGACACTAACGAAAAAGTTAAGAAGGCTAGACGAGACGTAAAGTCTGTCTATCCTCGAACCCGAAAAGCTACCCTGGACATTTCGGGAAACCCTTGTGTATGACCTAGTCGTTGGATTAAGCCAACGGTAGACATCCACAAGGTTGCTATGTCTGACTAGGCTCGATAATCGCGCGGCGTTCACTGAGTTGAATTCAACTCTAGAATGACGATCGATTGAAGAATCTAGTGTGCAGTTGAAGTCACCACCAAGGATAACCCCACCACCGAAGTTCGTAATATGCGACAGGATTGAGTCCAACACCTGTCTTGCAGTATCCTGGTCATGCGGCAGGTACACGTTTACTACCCTTAGCGTTTTGTCCCCTAAGACGAAATCCAAGAAAGACGCGAAACCTGGGAAGATGTCTGTGTATACAGGAGACATCAGTGTAAAGCTGTGGGACACAGCAATTGCCACACCGGAACCTCTACGGGGTGTTTCTGTGGCAAAAACTGTGTAACCCTTGTGTAAATTAGAATTTTGTTCAAGACGTGTAAATGTGTCATGTGTAAAATTTGTCTCCTGTATAAGTGCAATGTCCGTGTTCCATTGTTTTATGTCTTCAAAAATACTGTGTAGTCTAGTGGGTGCACTCAAGCCCCCTGCATTTATCGATGCTATCTTACACATTCAAGAAATCGCAAGAACTCAGACAATGACTGTATGACTCTAATGATGAAGAGTCCTGTCCAGTTGGAGATCCTCAAGGATCCCCGAGACTTTATTGAAGAGGCGCTCACACCTCGACACCTCATTATATTTGGCCTTCTTTCTGGCCTCTGCCATGAGGAGTTTCAGTTGGGGCAGGATCCTGGCTGGATCTCCAAGCTCACGCCTGAGAATGGTCAGGATCCTGTCCGAACTCTTCTTATAATGAAGGCTATCGAGGAGCGAGCGCAGCTTCTCCCTCGGGACCTCCACCAAAGCAGGATCCACTTCAAAGCGGCTACTAATCGAAATGGAACTTCCACACGATTCATAGCCGCTTTGAGTTGGACCGGCCGTCTCGAGAGCAGAGACAACCTCTACGTCCGAGAGAACTTCAGTGACTTCCATTGGAGTCACTGATGGTGCACTCGGAGCGCAAGGTGTAGCCTCTTCCCCCGAGACCCTCCCAGCGCTCACTGCCTTCTTCGGTGGTGGCATCACCTCCTGGTCAGGCTTTCCCTTCGTCTTCCTCTTCATCCTCTTCTTCTTTTTCTTCTGACTGCCACTTGTGACCTCCTCGTCCGAAGTGTCTGCCTTTTCTTGTGTTGGAGTAGCACCGTTTATAGCCGGCGTCGGAGTTGCCTCAGGGAGTGGTTCCTCAGACACCTTAGTGACAGGCTGCTCCAAGAGAACAGGCGCAGCACCGGGCGAAGTCACTGTTTCGGAAACCTTTGCTGGCGCAAGTGCCTCCTCCACAGTGGCCTCAGCCACTTTCCTGAGCCTCTTAGGACACTCCGCAATAAAGTGCCCTGCCTGATGGCAAGCATGGCATTTCGCTTCGGTGCTTACCTCAATCCAGGTCATTGATCCAGCAACACTCCAGTAAAAGCCGTCTGGAAGCACACACCCCTGGTTTAAAGTGACGTGTGCTTCACGGCTTAAACTCAAGATGCCGCGACCGAGTCCCTCATCCCCAATTCGAAGTGGTACTGCCCGGACCTTGCCGTGGATCTTTCCGAACCTTCCTAAGAAGGCCTCAAGATCCTCAGACCTGGCCCGGAGGGGGACCCGAGAAAAGCAGACTCTCGTCGGCTTCACTGAGACCGGGTAAGGTTGGAGGTGCCTACCACCCACGTCGATGCCCTCAAGCATCAGCTTAGTGGCTGCGTCGATGGTACTGGTATAGACCTCCACCATACCGCGGCCAACCAGTCCGAAGGAGAAAATATTCTCCAACGGGACCACCAGTGACAAGGCCTTAAGGTATGCACTTTGGGTGCACCCTCGAAGGTGCTCAAAGTGCATACCATAGCGTTCATCCTGCCACTGACAGTCAAAGAGACCTTGAAGCCCCGCGACTGTCTTAGGCCGAGACTTGCCCAAGTCAGCCGGCGGCTGACGTGGAGTCACATAACTACCCTGAATAATAATATTGCTTGAACTTTTCTTATAGCTACCACTCACCTGTTGGGCATAGCTAGTCCCTGCTACTACCTCTACGCTAACAGGTGCTGGTCCTTTGGGTACTGGCTTAGTCGGCGCAATATTTTTAGTTCCAGAAAGATTTGGGCGAAAGGTTACAGATTGTGGTGCTGGCGCTATTCTTGACGCTTCTTTTACAACTTCTACCAGCTTAGGTGCTGGCAAAAGTTTGTTTATTGCAGCTGCCGTCGCAGAAGCCTTCACAGCTGGTGCTGCCGAAAGGTTAGTGAATGCAGCGGTTGTCCTCGGCGCTTTAGCAGCGGGTGCTGCCGAAAGTTTTTTGGTTGCAACAGTTGTCGCAGTCGCTTTAGCATCGGGTGCTGCCGTATCTTCAGCAAACACAGATGTTTCTGGTTGGATGGTTGCCGACTTCTGAGAAACGATAGATGCTGACATCTTGAGCGGCATCATGGTCTTCTTTAGTTTGGCCTCTTCTGTTGGGCCCTTTCTAGCCTCTTCTGTGGGCTCTTTTGCTGATGGTGGTGTTGGCAGGAAAGAGCCAAGGTCCACCTTTTGTCCTCGATCCCTTTTTTTACGAGTGTTAGGGGGTTTTTTCTTTCCCCCGGAAGCACTATCACTACTACTGTCGCTCATTTGAGGACAGTAGTTAAAGTTACTTGTCGCAAAGTAGTTTTCGGCTACTTGATTTTAACTGACAGTTCGAAAAATAAATTATTAAAAATTCGCAAAAAATGTCAAAAAGTTCCTCAAAAGAGGTTGTATAAATGTAACACAACAGGAACTAAAACGAAATATTTTTAATAAAAATTCAACAGAACAGCGACACGCAAACGTAACGGAACACAATTAAATATAGTATATCTCCCGAAACTCTAACTTTTTTATTATTTTTGCTCCCGATATAAAGGCACGTCCGACACCTTGGCACTTTACAATAAATGAAATAACAAAAAAATAATTTTTTTTTTTATGTATATAATGACACTTTATTCGGCACAATCGTTATAAACAAAAAATCCTACAAAACTCTAGCTACCCTAAAAAATGTACAATATTCAAAACAAAAAGACACAATAGTTAACGATCAAAAAGAACATAAGAAATGACACGCTACGTTATTCTAAAAATGTTTCGTAAAAACGACTCTAAAACCTGAAGGCAGAAAAAAATAGTAAAAAACCTGTAAAAAAGAAAATACAAGAAATTTTAAAATGCCTCCAAGCGAGTGCCAGCTCTAAGAAAAGTTCCTAAATTTTTTTTTAAAAAATTCCAAAACTAATCCTAGCACTAAACAGAAATCACCGAAACCGTGAAGAAAATTAAACTGGAACATGATTGTTTGAGTGTTCCCAGAGGGTAGATGCAGCACCGGGCGAAGTTCCTACTTCGGGAACCACTGCTCCCAAGCAAATGCCCTCTCCGTAGAGCCGTTCGCCACTTTTCTAGTCCTCCGGGAGCACTCATCCAAACACAACGAACGCACAAAAATTTCGAACCGATTAGAGTCCCGCGGGACCAGTCTGCAGAGTCATTGACGTCTGCAAACTGCTCCCATCATCCTCCCAGTTCTACGATTCCAACGTGAGACTTGTCCTTCCCGCAGCACTTGCAGCAATACCAAAGCGAAGTGAAGCTTCGTGGACAAGCTGCTGCAAGTCTGCGGCCTGTTATTCCCAGTGAAAGACGAGGCTTCCGTTCCGCACCGCCGATAAAGGTTGCCAGGTGCAGTTGAATGTGTCGGCCTTCGTTGCCATGAACTCTAGGCGTAATCGCCTCTTCAATCTGGCAACGAAGTGGTTCTTAAGTGCGTGTGTGTGAAACTGTGGGTTAGTGGGCTGTTGCCCAGGCTCGATCCGCATGCAGTACAGATGAATTGTCGATTTAGCAAGTGTTAAGATAAAGCTTATCAAGCAATTTACCTGGTTACATGTCCTTGGCCTCAGTAAAAACGACGTTCTTGTAATGCTGAATGTCGGGCAGATATGCTGGCACATATCGCGAACAAGATTATTAATGTCGCACAAGGTCGGGCATGTGAAGTATCTGTGGAACAGGGTTCCTTCACCACCACAAACCGTGCAGACTCTTTGAATTCTTCGATCGATATGTGACAGCTGGTTTGGATGCACGAGGCTGTGATGGAGCAGTTTGAATGCCACATCAGAGTCTCTGTAATTGGACGGATAACTATAGATGACTCTGCTAGTTATGGTCCCCATTACTCCCAAGTCCACCCCAAGATGTGCGCGCCATCTATTAACCCCTAAGGTATCCGTAGGATTTACTCCTACGAAGAGCTCGCGCAGCCTACGTGAAGTGAGTGTACTGAATGTCGTGTGCGGTGGTCGATTCGTTACGAATGCGTTTATCACCTCAGTGCTAGGTTCCCTAGTAGAGAGACGACTAAAACGCTCTCGGGCTGTATCCACCAATTCGTGTAATTGTGTTGTGTGGGGGTGTAGAAGTGTGTTCCCAGAAGCATCAATGATGTCTCCAAGAACTGTGAGTTGTCCTGTATCAGCCGTTACACCTCGAGCATTACTAAACACCGAATCTACTAACTCAGGGTTCAACCTGATCGGAATTGCTGAGAAATCCCCGTACCCAAGTTCATTCCATCGCAAATGAAATGTTGGTCTTATTCTGCCCCAGGTTGTAATCGTGGAGATCATGTCCTGGGACCAGTCATGCGGATATGGTGGGCGAACCGAGAGCAGATAGTAGTGCTCCCCTGCGCCGCTACCCCCCATAGAACTTACCCAAAGCTGCGAAATTAAGTTATCTCTTTGACAGAACACTCGTTGGAATGCCCGTACCTGAAGACAACGAAATTTCACGACCATGTCTGTAAGACCCAAACCACCCTCCGCTACTGGTCGGCAGAGCGTGCTTTCAGCGACCCATCGTCTTCCTCCCCAGAAGGCGTCAACGACCTTCGACTGTAAAAGTTTTACGAAGCCTTCTTCGAAGCACTCTGATTTTAACAGATGCACGATGGACGAGGTAATCAAATAGTTGACAACGACCGCACGTCCTTTCAGCGAAAGTGGATGCAGTCTAGTCCGCCACGAATTCACAGCTCCGGAGAGTTTCTTCAGAGCCATGCGGCTATTATATGTTTTACCATCGAGCCCCACATATACACCTAAATATTTCAGGCAAGTATTCGTCCATTGTATGCCGAGGGGAGAATCTGTTCGATTCCGCCACCTCCCACACCATAGGCCTTGGCTTTTGCTTAGGTTAACCCTAGCGCCCGCTAATCGCTCATATTGTTCGAAAACCCTACGAGCGACTGGAAATGCTTCATCTTTCGTTACAAATATAGACAGGTCGTCCGCATACGCTAGAATAAGTGGCCTTATAGTAGTGTATGGTAAGTGAATTGAACGATTGACGAAGATTTACTAGCAGCGGCTCCAGTGAAAAGTCATAAAGCATTCCTGACAACGGGCATCCCTGCCTGATACCCCGACGAAACGGAATAGGAGACAATATATGCCCATTATGCTTTATGAGAATCACTGAATCTCTATACAGACCACTGATGATCTCAATCCATCTGGACGGAAGCCCAAATTTATCGAGAACTCTCAGTAGATACTCATGTGAGACGCTATCAAACGCCTTTTCTTGATCCAAAGAGATCATGGCCATTTGCGAACCAGTTTTTTCATGGTAGGCGAAAAGATGCTTTGCTACCGCGATGTTGTCGTAGATACTACGACCTGGAATGCAGTAGGACTGTGACGGGTGTATTACTGAGGCAATCCCTGAGCAAAGTTGAGTTCCCAGTGTTTTGCAAACTATTTTGTAGTCGACATTACACAGAGTAACTGGCCTCCAGTTTCCCATCCTCTGAAGATCCCCCTTCTTAGGTATTAGACGCATAACGGATCTCCGCCAACTTGAGGGAAATTCGGTATGTCCAACCACTGCAGAATTAGAGACATCCAAAAGGTCCGGAATCAAAAGATTCCTAAAACGAACAAAGAATTCTGGAGTTAGACCATCATAACCAGGAGAAGTATGACGTCGAAGATCCTTCGTTGCGGTAAGCATATCATCGAGAGTAAGCGTTCTGTCCAGGAATTCTCTACTATCATCAGAGAAAGTAGGAACATGATGAAAGAATTCATCGTTGGACGAGAATGTTGGCAACGTCGATGCAGCATAAAGCCGCGTGTAGTAGTTGCGAATATAATTCGCAAGTTCCTCTCCGTATAGGATCTGGCCCGATTCGGCAAGAATCGAGTCTACTTCACAAGAAGCGGTACGACGTCGAGTTGTCTGGAAGAAGTACTCGGTCGGAGACTCGCCCTCTCGCAACCAGCGCGACTGGTTTCGGAGCACAAACTCCAAGCTATGCTTGTAGTTTTGTGCTGTCAGTCGTTCTTTAAGTCTCTCGTATTGTGCGAGTAACTCTGGTTGCGCGGGCAGAAGCGTACCAATCCGGGTGACTTCGGCCGTCAATCTCGATGCATGATATCTGCTCCGATTGAATCTCGTCTCGATAAATGAGCGAATCTGAAGCTTTCCAACATCCCACCAATGGCTAAGGTTTGAATAAATATTCTTGTTATCACGCCATTGGTGCCAAAACTGAATGAATTCTTCGATGAACTGCTCTGAATTCAACAAGTTATTGTTGAAAATCCAGTAAGCAGTTCGCTTTTCGACCAAAGTGCTAGTTGCCACAACAAGAAGGTGATCACTTAATGAACACACTTCATGAGTGACACTAACGAAAAAGTTAAGAAGGCTAGACGAGACGTAAAGTCTGTCTATCCTCGAACCCGAAAAGCTACCCTGGACATTTCGGGAAACCCTTGTGTATGACCTAGTCGTTGGATTAAGCCAACGGTAGACATCCACAAGGTTGCTATGTCTGACTAGGCTCGATAATCGCGCGGCGTTCACTGAGTTGAATTCAACTCTAGAATGACGATCGATTGAAGAATCTAGTGTGCAGTTGAAGTCACCACCAAGGATAACCTCACCACCGAAGTTCGTAATATGCGACAGGATTGAGTCCAACACCTGTCTTGCAGTATCCTGGTCATGCGGCAGGTACACGTTTACTACCCTTAGCGTTTTGTCCCCTAAGACGAAATCCAAGGAAGACGCGAAACCTGGGAAGATGTCTGTGTATACAGGAGACATCAGTGTAAAGCTGTGGGACACAGCAATTGCCACACCGGCACCTCTACGGGGTGTTTCTGTGGCAAAAACTGTGTAACCCTTGTGTAAATTAGAATTTTGTTCAAGACGTGTAAATGTGTCATGTGTAAAATTTGTCTCCTGTATAAGTGCAATGTCCGTGTTCCATTGTTTTATGTCTTCAAAAATACTGTGTAGTCTAGTGGCTGCACTCAAGCCCCCTGCATTTATCGATGTTATCTTACACATTCAAGAAATCGCAAGAACTCAGACAATGACTGTACGACTCTAATGATGAAGAGTCCTGTCCAGTTGGAGATCCTCAAGGATCCCCGAGACTTTATTGAAGAGGCGCTCACACCTCGACACCTCATTATATTTGGCCTTCTTTCTGGCCTCTGCCATGAGGAGTTTCAGTTGGGGCAGGATCCTGGCTGGATCTCCAAGCTCACGCCTGAGAATGGTCAGGATCCTGTCCGAACTCTTCTTATAATGAAGGCTATCGAGGAGCGAGCGCAGCTTCTCCCTCGGGACCTCCACCAAAGCAGGATCCACTTCAAAGCGGCTACTAATCGAAATGGAACTTCCACACGATTCATAGCCGCTTTGAGTTGGACCGGCCGTCTCGAGAGCAGAGACAACCTCTACGTCCGAGAGAACTTCAGTGACTTCCATTGGAGTCACTGATGGTGCACTCGGAGCGCAAGGTGTAGCCTCTTCCCCCGAGACCCTCCCAGCGCTCACTGCCTTCTTCGGTGGTGGCATCACCTCCTGGTCAGGCTTTCCCTTCGTCTTCCTCTTCATTCTCTTCTTCTTTTTCTTCTGACTGCCACTTGTGACCTCCTCGTCCGAAGTGTCTGCCTTTTCTTGTGTTGGAGTAGCACCGTTTATAGCCGGCGTCGGAGTTGCCTCAGGGAGTGGTTCCTCAGACACCTTAGTGACAGGCAGCTCCAAGAGAACAGGCGCAGCACCGGGCGAAGTCACTGTTTCGGAAACCTTTGCTGGCGCAAGTGCCTCCTCCACAGTGGCCTCAGCCACTTTCCTGAGCCTCTTAGGACACTCCGCAATAAAGTGCCCTGCCTGATGGCAAGCATGACATTTCGCTTCGGTGCTTACCTCAATCCAGGTCATCGATCCAGCAACACTCCAGTAAAAGCCGTCTGGAAGCACACACCCCTGGTTTAAAGTGACGTGTGCTTCTCGGCTTAAACTCAAGATGCCGCGACCGAGACCCTCATCTCCAATTCGAAGTGGTACTGCCCGGACCTTGCCGTGGATCTTTCCGAACCTTCCTAAGAAGGCCTCAAGATCCTCAGACCTGGCCCGGAGGGGGACCCGAGAAAAGCAGACTCTCGTCGGCTTCACTGAGACCGGGTAAGGTTGGAGGTGCCTACCACCCACGTCGATGCCCTCAAGCATCAGCTTAGTGGCTGCGTCGATGGTAGTGGTATAGACCTCCACCATACCGCGGCCAACCAGTCCGAAGGAGAAAATATTTTCCAACGGGACCACCAGTGACAAGGCCTTAAGGTATGCACTTTGGGTGCACCCTCGAAGGTGCTCAAAGTGCATACCATAGCGTTCATCCTGCCACTGACAGTCAAAGAGACCTTGAAGCCCCGCGACTGTCTTAGGCCGAGACTTGCCCAAGTCAGCCGGCGGCTGACGTGGAGTCACATAACTACCCTGAATAATAATATTGCTTGAACTTTTCTTATAGCTACCACTCATCTGTTGGGCATAGCTAGTTCCTGCTACTACCTCTACGCTAACAGGTGCTGGTCCTTTGGGCACTGGCTTAGTCGGTACAATCTTTTTAGTTCCAGAAAGATTTGGGCGAAAGGTTACAGATTGCGGTGCTGGCGCTATTCTTGACGCTTCTTTTACAACTTCTACCAGCTTAGGTGCTGGCAAAAGTTTGTTTATTGCAGCTGCCGTCGCAGAAGCCTTCATAGCTGGTGCTGCCGAAAGGTTAGTGAATGCAGCGGTTGTCCTCGGGGCTTTAGCAGCGGGTGCTGCCGAAAGTTTTTTGGTTGCAACATCTGTCGCAGTCGCTTTAGCATCGGGTGCTGCCGTATCTTCAGCAAACACAGATGTTTCTGGTTGGATGGTTGCCGACTTCTGAGAAACGATAGATGCTGACATCTTGAGCGGCATCATGGTCTTCTTTAGTTTGGCCTCTTCTGTTGGGCCCTTTCTAGCCTCTTCTGTGGGCTCTTTTGCTGATGGTGGTGTTGGCAGGAAAGAGCCAAGGTCTACCTTTTGTCCTCGACCCCTTTTTTTACGAGTGTTAGGGGGTTTTTTCTTTCCCCCGGAGGCACTATCACTACTACTGTCGCTCATTTGAGGACAGTAGTTAAAGTTACTTGTCGCAAAGTAGTTTTCGGCTACTTGATTTTAACTGACAGTTCGAAAAATAAATTATTAAAATTCGCAAAAAATGTCAAAAAGTTCCTCAAAAGAGGTTGTATAAATGTAACACAACAGGAACTAAAACGAAATATTTTTAATAAAAATTCAACAGAACAGCGACACGCAAACGTAACGGAACACAATTAAATATAGTATATCTCCCGAAACTCTAACTTTTTTATTATTTTTTCTTCCGATATAAAGGCACGTCCGACACCTTGGCACTTTAAAATAATAATAATAATAATAAAGTAACAAGCTTCATAACTTTAAATTTTATTTTCCCCCAATGGCGGAAAAATCCCCTATTAACAACAGTTTTCCATTATAAAGACACCAATTCAATTTTACTAACGCTGAGTACGACCAAATACAATATATTTTTTTCTTTACCCCTTATTATCCTCAGTTTAACCAAAAACAAAAATTTTTCAGATTTAATTTTCCCAAAAACGAAAAATTGCTAAGCTTAAAAATATCAACACCATATAATTTAAAAAAAAACTTTCTTATATTTTAAGTATTTGTTTCTCAACGCCGATAAAATTATTGAAATTCAATGAAATTTTTTTTTCACCCCGTTTTAAATTAAAATTTTCCAACGCCGTTTAGAATGCAAGACAAGATGTTTCGTAAATTAATTCCTTCAACGCCGATTAAGATTAGTTAATATGAAAACAACAAAAATTCTTTCTTCTCAACACAGATTTTATCCAAGCCTCCAACTACGAATACACACCAACCACAATAAAAATAAATAAAAAAGGGAAAGTATTTATGGGGAGTGTTAAATAACAACAAAAACAAACTTGTATAATCAAAGGTTTATTGTCTGTTCCTCTATAAAATTAAAAGAGTAAGATCAAAACTACCAAGCCTCCTCCTCCTCAAGCGGATATGGAGTCGCAGGACGAGACACCTCTCTGGAAGACAACAACTCTCCCACGTGTAATTGTAGACGGGGCAAGTCCAAAGGGGGGTCATAAAAAGCAACTCCAGTTAGTATCACCACACCACCTATCAAAAAGAAAAAGAAAATCAATTAAAAAATTATAACTCAAAACTGTTACTAATATTACCTGAAACAGTGAGGCGTTCTCCATGATTTAACAACAGGTACGTCCGATAAGTGAGCCTGGCGTCGGCGGGAACGGACCAGACGGTGAGGGACGGCTCCCCATCACGGTGTAACACAAGCCTAATTGGGCCCCGCCAATTAGGGTGCACCCGACACACAACAACCCCCAGGATGCGTATCGTATGCGGGGATACAATAACAAACCCCGCACGTGAAACTCGCTCGGCAAAATTCTATTCAAACGACAAATACAGACTATACAATTGTCTAACAATTTCAGCCCTTTAAATATAATTACTGAAAAATCAGTGTCAAACGATGACTATTCCTCTCCAAAGAATAGTTATCTTTCTCCCAGAAGGAAAGAATGTTACAGGTCAGATCCGAAATCCGATGCTGGATATTTTGGTCAACAACATCGGATAACGCACATGACCACAAACAAATACCATAAAAATTTACCCGCAAGTAGCCACTTAATAAGCAAATTCCAGAGGAAATTGCATATCCTCTTCCACGAAGTGGCTAACGGGTAAATTTTCCTAAAAAACAAAGCAAGTCGAAAGTACATGGAAAAGCTTACTTAATGTTGAACGGCTGAACGGAAGTAATAAGATCGAGAGCGAAAGCTTAGAGCTTTCTACCTTGATCAAAAAGTTCAAGTCGAATAAAAGAAAAAAATAGTTTAACTGTAAGAAGAAGAATGTTTTGAAGAAAAAAAAGTTTTACTGTACTTCGTTGGGGGCAAAATCGATTTTAAATGATAATTTCACAAATCATTTGAAACAACTACAAAGGGAACTTCTTGAATTATCGCCTGCAAACAAAATATCATGGCGGTAGGTGCACCTCACTTTAACGGACTGTATGAGGCAGGGGTCAAATCAACTGAACTTCATCTTCGTAGAGTTTTAGGAAACACCAGTTTGACGTATGAAGAATTATCCACCTTCACAACACAAATAGAAGCGTGTCTAAACTCGAGGCCGATTTGTGCGCAAAGCGACGGTCCTACTGACATGAGTGCTCTTACAACGGTCTAGGATCACCTGACCACTGGGTCCAGGTAGGGCGGAAACAAATGAGTCTCGGTCCTTGAGATGTCGATGGACTCAGCTAAACGAGCTGAATCCTATTCCTTATTCCCAATCCCCATTTATATTGTAACGTAAATGGGGCTCTTCGGGCTCGACGGATTAATTAAGACAATTATTTTTAATCACAAATGTTCACAAGTTTATTCCGTTCACTTAATTAGTTCGTTTAACAATTTCCTTGACAATATTTCATCACAATATTACGGTTAACTTTAACAATTAAATCTTATCACTTCACTGGTTAAAATACAACTGACTCACTAGGCTGCTACTCAGCCCTATTTATACTACTTAGCTTAATTCTAGAAAGTTCAGCAACTTAGTTCTAGCAATTTCCGTTATTCATTTTCACCACACAAAGTCACCACAGATTCGAGTCGGCCTTGACTTTATACGGCATCTGACGTTTTCCTAGTTTCCGAAATTCGGGACATGCGCAATGCACAACTTGATTTCGTTTACATCACGTAGCCTTTGCCAGACTACAGTACATGTTACAATATGTCTGCTTAAGCGCATAAAAAGGTTCGGCTCGTTTGGTTGGATTCAGAGATGTATACATATTTATCCACCTAAAATCACCTGTAAACATACTTACGTGTATAAAAAGGGCATGATTGGAACAAAATTCCCATTCTAATGACAACTCAAGCATTAAAATTGTCGCGCGGAGAGCTAAGGAAAATAATTTAATTTAGTTGAATTAATTTCATAACATTCCTTAAATTTGCTTAAAGTGGCAAAACGTTGCATCTCAATAAAAAATGCAACTGTTCGCCTAACAGCACCGACAATTAAACCCCGTCCCCAACGGTAGACATAGCGACACCAAAAAGTTAAAATTCACAGCCACTAACTGAAAATGTACAATATTGCAACCAGAAACGGTCGGGCTGCAAATAAAACACCAATAATAAAATTCAAAGCAAGTCCAAGCATGCAAAATTGCAATGAATTTGAATTTAAGTTGAACATCTGGCACCGGATCAAATGATAAAACAGGTTAAGCCGAGAATATATATTTGCTGATGACTGCAAATCATATGGGAACAGCGGGATGGTACGTTTGTGTGCGTGACTTTTGCCGGCAGCAAGGGATATTTGCGCGATGTTTTAATTCAGTTCTGGATGTGCTCTGAAAACGTGCGGTGAAAAGCAAGAAAAGCAAGTTGAAATCGGATCGTGTTGCGGACTTTACGTTGATAGGTAGAAGGCAATCTATGTTTTAATTAAAATCGAAAAAGGAATTCTTGATTTTATTCTAGAGCATCGGAAAGTAAAAACAAAATGATATAAAGCCGTGTGTGATTTGCCTGCCTTGGGCAATCATCCAGCAACAGTGTTGGTCCCAGCTCGCAACACTGAACCGACTTATGTAAACATTAGCAAACATCGCGCTGGCAATACATCCAACAATTGTTAGAAGGCTTCTGGAAACGATGGCAATTAAATTATATATCCACAATGCAAGAACACGAGTAGTTGAAGTTCATGAAGGTGACGATAGCTTAGTCAGAGTTGCTACAATAAAAACAAAATCATTACAGAGACCTGTGCTAAAATTAAGTATTTTGCCAATTAATGAAGATGATCACACAGCGAAAAAAGAAGCAATATTCTAAAAATATAAAGAATTACCCTTTCCGACTTCGAAACTGGTCACTGCACTACTCCATTTACCGGGAATTGCATCATCTTCATCTCATCATCTGTTGGCCCCAGATTATCCAAGGGGGCGGAGAATGTTCCAGATGACACCTGAAAGAAAAGGCAAACCACTCATAAAGAACAATTCTTTTAAATATCGTATCTAAATTGTATTGTCCGAGTATCTGTCCGTCTCAAGAAATGTGTCCACCAATTCCTATAATCTGCTTTTCATCACCTGGAATGGAATTAAATGATTGAGAATTAACATTATTTGTAAAAACATAACCTTATAAACACAAAATTGTAAAGGGCTGATTTCAGACAAGAGCGAACCAAATCTGAATATTATTTTACTTCAGAAGCAATGTAATTATCACTATAAAAGGAAAAAGGTGTGGTTTTAATCACCATGTCGGTTAAGTGATGAAAATTAGCACTGTATGTCACAAAGAAGCATGTACTATTAAACGTAAAACATAGTCGTCTGCAGTTCTTATATTACAAACACGATTTTCCGGGAATTTTTAATTAAAGAAGTTATCTTTTTGGAAATCCACAGTTTCGTTGCGCTTGTTATGTTAAAGTGCAACAATGCAATCACAGCTGCGGTTTCAACACACATGGCGAAAACAACTAATAACACCACAACCACATCTGCAGTTTTGACACGCACAAAATCTAAACAACACCAGCAACAAAACAATAAGGTACCTGTGGCTGCAACATCACCCGCTATTGGCACTGGAACAGCACTTACTTCAATTTCGACTTCAGTTGAAATTCGTGATGAACTCCGCTCGCTTCTGGATGGCTTCATGAAGGAGGTTAATCTCAATCTGGAGCAAATCAAAACTTCTGTGCACTTCAAAACAAAATTGCGGACATCATTAACACCAAATTCCAAAAATTTACTGCACATATTCCCAGGCTTGAAGATAAAATTGATTTCCTCGAGGGACATCATCTTTCTCGCGACTTAGTGTTGAACGGAGTCCCTTATGAGGCGAATGAAAACTTGTCACAGATTTTCCACAAACTTTGCACACCACTTGACACATCAGTACCACCAGTAAACAACATTTTCCGCACGAGGAATAATTCAGGGAAAACTGATACTGGTGTTGTTATTAAATAAGTTAATGTTCGCGATAAAACATCTCTATTAAGATCTATGAGATCGAAGAGTAAACAAAACAAAAGACCACTTACACTTCGCGACGCTGGTTATGTCTCAGACCAACGTATATATTTACAAGAGAGTTTAACCAAGCGTAATTATTTGATTTTCCGAGAGGCACATCGTCTTAAACGTCGTAAACATTTTGTTACTGTCTCCATTATTAATGGGTGTATTTTTGTGGGCTGCAATAGAAATGACCAGCTGTTAAAGATAACTGACCATGATAGGTTAATTGCTATTGCGACGGCTTCTAATCGATGACCTTTTTTAATGATGGGTATGCTTTCTGCATGTTATGTCACTATGCTCTGCGACTTCTTGCTTGAGTTTGGAATTTGTTATTGTGAATTGGTTTTGCTTCAATGGATTATTGTTTCTTCTATTATAGCACTTTACTTTTGAATTTTTTAGTTTACCTGCAGTATCTTTCTTATATTATACCACTAAATTAGATTTTTATTATAAGTTCGATGTAGTTAGTTAACATATGTGGCGTGGAACGAGGAAACGTACCTTACAGCACGAGAAAAACGTGTTTGAAAGGGACGAGTCTGTGGGTCCCATTCAAGCAGGTATAGAACACTTCTCCTACGAGAGTTCCCCCTCCATATACATACCACTGTGGAATAAAGTAAAAGTTTTCGATGGAAACGCGAAACCGAAAGGAGAACTCGATAAAAAAATTTTCACGTTTTTCTTTCGTTGGTCTATCTCCGGCTGGAGGGAGTGGACCTTTTCCCCTCGCGCGAAGCTCGTATTCTCAAATAGGTCTTACAAAATGCGCTATAGATTTTTCAATTTTTATCGCACAAACTTGAAGGTATGCTCATTCGATTCTACGTACTTTCTTCATGCAGGTTCATTAAAAACCTGAAATTCGATTTTTGGTGCTGTAAGGTACGTTTCCTCGTTCCACGCCACATATGTCTTTTTAAACAATGAATTTTTATTCTTGTCTAAATATTTTCTCTATGTGATCGAATTATCTTTTCAATCTGAGGTTGCTGACAACTTATCTCCATATTAAAATTGTTTTTCTCTTACTTTTATTATTAGTTAATGAATGTAAATAATGTGGACATTGCCACTTCTAATGCCTACTTAAACTCTAAAGCATTGATTAATACTCTTTGTAAGCAATACGATGGTTTACGGATATGCCACTTTAATGCTAAAAGTGTTTTTCCGATAATTGATAAATTAAAGGAGATTTTTAATTATTATTTGAGTAACGGATACATGGTTAAAGCTTCATATTAATAATGAACTCATATTTGTTAACAATTTTAAATGTTTTCGGAATGATCGAGTGAACCCTGGGTGACATTTTCGGACGTGGAGAATTCCCTCAACCACTTCAGTGGCCAAGACAGCTATAAAGTGGAAACGTGGGTGAAAGATTTTGAAGCAGCTGCGAGTGTTTTTAACTGGGATGAACTGCAGAAAATTGTTTTTGCAAAGCGATTGATGTCCTGAACGGCGAAGCTGGCCTTAAGAACGCAAGAAGGGCTAGACTCCTGGGAGAAGCTTAAGGAATTTTTAAGGAAGGAATTTCGACCAAAGGAAAACAGCGCTCAGCTTCATTTTGAGTTAGCTAGACGAAAGAAATTACCAAGTGAAAGTTTTCACGAATATTTCTTGGCTATGAGGGAGTTGGAAAAAAAAGAACAAAGATCGAAGACGAAGCCATAATGACCTACGTTATCAGCGGTATTCAAGATGATGAGCGGAACAAAGTGGTGCTATATGGCGCGGACAATTTACATGAGTTTCGGAAAAAATTGGACACTTACGTATTAATAACCGAGATGACAAAAAAATCAAATTTTAGTGTGGGGAAGTATAAGCCAAACAGTGTTATAAAAAGAATACAAAGCAAGTGTTATAATTGTGGGCTAGTAGAACATTTAGCTAAGAACTGCCTAGATAGACAACGTGGTCCGAAGTGTTTTGTGGGTGGACAATATGGACACAAAAGTCCACAGTGCCCAAAGAAAGCGGATAGAGAGGACGAGAGGCCAGAAGTTGCCTTCGTCGGAATTCTAAGGAAGAATCAAGGTTTTGCGTTAAGCAAATCAAAATCGGAGAATTAAATATCGAGGCGCTGATTGATACAGATAGCGACCTGAATCTTATAAAGGAAGACGTTCATTATGCTTTAGGAAAGCCTAACCTGGAGCGTCCAATTATTTTCAGAGGGATAGGATCTCAGCAGATAGAGACTAAAGGATCGTTCATTGCGAACATATCGATTGACGGATACTCATATCAGGAAAAACTACATGTTGCACCATCAGAAATTCTACCTAATCAAGCTATTTTGGGAAAGACGCTCCTACTAAAAGCAGCTCTTATAGTAAATCCAAGTGGCTCTCAAATTATCCCGATAAACCTCAATGACGATATTTTTTGCAAGCAAGTGGCATGTGAAGAGGAGGTTCTCCTAGAACACGTCAAAAATCTAGAAACTCGAAAAAGGTTCCATAAATTAGTTCACAACTATAAGCCGGAAGAGAATCCTGTAGTGAGAAATTATACTATGAAGATCTTGTTGAAAGACGAAACGCCGCTATATCAAGCGCCTAGACGATTATCGAAATATGAAGCTCAACTTGTGGAAGAACAGGTGGAAAAGTGGATATCGGACAAAATTATTAAGCCCAGCAATTCCGAGTTTGTAAGCCCAATCGTACTGGTAAACAAAAAAGATGGTTTGAAGAGAATTTGCATCGATTATAGGCGTTTGAACAAACTAGTGATAAGAGATCATCAGCCTCTGCCACTTATCGAGGACCAGATAGACAAACTTGCAAGAATTAAAGTATTTTCTACATTGGACCTTTGCAACGGATTTTTCCATTTAAGACTAGACGAACCTTCCTGTAAATACACTTCATTTGTGACACCATTCGGGCAATACGAGTTTTTACGTGCGCCATTTGGATTGTGCACTTCACCCACTCAGTTCCAGAAATACGATATTTGCACCACTTATAAGAGAAGTCAAAGCGTTAGCTTATGTAGATGATATTGTCGCATTAGCGGAAACTGAAAACAGGGTTTAGATGTACTAGAGGAAGTGTTGAATACTGCTGCAAAGCATCGATTGCAAATAAATTGGAGGAAGTGTCAGCTATTAAAACCTGAAATCGTGTATCTCGGTTATAGAGTGAGGGAAGGAAGAGTAAGTCCCAGTGAAGAAAAAATAACAGCCGTTATGAAGTTTCCGACTCCGAAGACGATAAAGGAAATCCAATCGTTTCTAGGCCTAACAGGCTATTTCCGCAAATTTATCAGGAATTATGCAACGATAGCCATAAAGAGGACCCAATTCGGTTCAGGACTTAAAACTAGTCCAACATTCTTGGGACCGTACAAGGTGATCAAAGTGAAAGAAAATGAACGGTATGATGTAAAGAAAGTTGGGATTACATGAAGCCCTATGTTAGCTATGAAACGACAGATGAGGAAAGCACTAGTGATGAAGGCGAAAAAAATCTTAACGATAATGATGCAAATGATAGTAACAAACCTAGTATGCAACTACAGAAGAAGTAAAAAAATGAAGTATAGCCCTAGAAAGTAGAAAAATAAATTAATGAGTTACCAAAAACAAAAGCAAAAAGAAGCGAATGAATTATTATAGACTTAAGAAATTATTGAAGTTTGATCGATGAGTTATTCTGCAATGGACGATAAAAGCAGAAAAGTTTTGATTTTAAATATAACCCACCATTCGGTAAGCACACCTTAGAACGCAGGGTATCCAAACTGAGGACGATGAGACGACGAGCGCAATCCATGGGAAAACAAAGAATTTCAAAACGGAAAGATGTTTAGATGACATTTCTTATGACGAGGGGAATCTAGGAGAGGACGATTTGCCAAACTAAAAACGATGAGAAGACATCCCTTACGACGAGCGGGATCTTGATAAAGACGAGAATTTCCCAAACTGAAGATGATGAGATGAGACCCCTTACAACAAGCAAAATTCTGATGAATACGAAAAAGGAAGACGAGACGAAAAGCCGGAGCTCCAACTGCGAACACGAGAAGAATCCATGCGAAGTTAATTCTAAGACTAGTCCTAAGATGAAAGAAAAGATTTGCAATTCAGCGAAGATGTGTGATGAAGCGGTTCCAAATAATCCTATCTAAATAAAATCGGAACTACGATGAAGTTGTGTTTAGTACCGGAAATAAAAGAAGTACCTGTTCTTCCAGGTGGAAAGAACCATCAGGACGGCCGAATGTGTGAACCAAAATACCGCTCAACAGCAACAACAGTGACAACAAGTGCGATGTTAAACCTCGCATGCGGCAACCCGAAACGGAAAACGATAGCGACGGTGGGTACCGATCAGCAGTGGCGATAAGACGTCTCTCTTTTTTACGGAGAGTATATTATAAGTTTTTTTTTATTTAATAAAACACCGTAAAAGTATCTTATCGCGTTTCAATTATTAAAATCCCAATCAACTTTACATATATATATATGAGTCATTCTTTCTCAACGAATGACCCCATACAAGCCAAAAACGGTTTAGTCTATTAAAAGTTTATAGGTGGTCAATCGAAAGGTTTTGAAGTCTACTTTCAAAATTCGAGTGGCCTTTTTATCGAAACATCTGGGCTGATCAAATATGGCTGCCAAAACCACGTGACTTCCAATTTTTTTTACTAAATTGATTATAAAACCAGTATCATGTACTCGATTG
Source organism: Leptarthrus brevirostris (assembly GCA_964036015.1). Classification (NCBI taxonomy): domain Eukaryota; kingdom Metazoa; phylum Arthropoda; class Insecta; order Diptera; family Asilidae; genus Leptarthrus; species Leptarthrus brevirostris. Next base: position 76,057,899 of record OZ038371.1, read on the forward strand.
AGGTCCTTAACGCCCATAATGAAAGATATTGAAGTCTACTTTCAAAACCCAAAGGGTACAATTTTTTTTGAATCGAGTAAAACCCAATATGGCGGCCAAAACCACGTGACAAAGGGTGAGTTTTAAAAAATCAACCGATTTCCATCAATTTTGGAATATGGGGGTTTTCGAGGTCACTGATCACGTGACAAAGGGTGACTTTTAAAAAATCAACCGATTTCCATCAAATTTGGAATATGGGGGTTTTCGAGGTCACTGATCACGAATCCAGAGTTGGATATGTACAATTAAAGATGGCGGATCCAATATGGCGGAAAAAAATTAAAAAAATTGCGTGTTTTCACCAATTCCTGTATACGGGGATTTTTGGGTCGCTGAGTAAGCGCTGATAATGTATATTCGAATGGTGTTCTTATGTAATCAACCGATTTCCATCAAATAACCCAATAACCCAACCTTGCATTTTTTGTTGTTGTTGTTTTTTTTAATTTATTTACTGGAATCAAAAATTTGACACTAATCTACTTAATACTGCAGCTCAGTGAAGCTGTTATTAGTCGAATATCTTTTAATCATTAATGTTTCATTTTTAACGATAAAGGCATGATTTTTCATGATTTGAGGTACAGCTGGAGCATTGCTAAATCTTTTATTCAAAAACCTGACATTCTTTTGATAGTCCTGTTGACTGTAATAAAAAAATTTCATGGTATTTGTAAACCTCGATTTCGACCATTCAAAAAGTCTTTGAGTGCTTAATATTGCTTCTTTGGGTTTACATAATAGACTATATCTAACAGCTTCTCTTTTGAATGAAGCTCCTGATGCATCTGAAGGACCTTTAGCATGCGCTGTTGGATGACAATGCCATTCGGCCTTGACAATAAAATCTCTCTCATGATTCACGAGATTCACCATTTGATATTTATTTTTAAATGCTGTTTAGCACCACCACTAAAGTAAATTAGTTTTTTTGGCTTATGATTCTGTTTAAGGTAGGAAACCAATAATTTTTGGATGGTGTAAACAGCAGCTGTGTCATGCTTTGTAGACTCAGAAAGAAATATCACACTTGTATGTTTAAGCTCAGAATTTTCGACATAATAATAAACTACTGGAAATACAGTCGCTCCTAAACTACTCATCAGATTTGGACAAATGAGGTGTCATTGGATTTATAATGCTCCGTGTAAAATAGGGGTTAATCGTTTGCTAAATTAGTGTACTAAGGGCTCTAAATACAACTAAGCTTTTATACACGGCTTTAGTATATGATGTGAGAACGAGATTAGACCCCAAAATGTTTTAAATAAAAAATAAAAATAAAATAAAAACTAAAGCCCAATTACGGCTTCAGCTGGCGTTTTAAAAGTTGAAAACAAGACTTAGTAGCTGGACCTCTATTGTATATAGATAGATATGTAATGAAATATTCCGTTACGTAAACGCCGTAGTCAAACGTAATTAAAAATTTATTTTATATGACTACTACTACTAAATCTGATGAGTAGTTTAGGACGACGAGGGAACATAGGGAAATTTCCGTAGTGCAGTCCGTTCGTTTCGCATTAGAATTCTACAAATATGCGCAAAGTGAGACGAGGCTAAGTCCGTCAACATACCGAGCAAAGCGTATTGACGTATTATAATACCAATACTTTCACTTTTAACCAGGGTTCCGAATCGATACAAAATATCTCTCCGCTCAACGTTTTCGATCCAACCTGGAGCTTTATGAAAATATGGAACCGCTCCGGAGCGAATCGTTATTTTCCAAGTTTGATATCGAACCACTCCGGACCGGATCGTTATTTTTCAAATCTGATATCGACCCGGTCCGGAGCGGATCGTTATTTTTCAAGTCTGATATCAAACCGCTCTGTAGCAGATCGTTATTTTTAATTTCAATGGATCCGAAGCCCTTCTGGAGCAATATTGAATCGATTCGGAGCGATTAGAATATCGCTCCCCTAAATCAAAGGAATATATCTAGTAATTTTTATAAAGTGCACCACACCTGCAATTTAATTACAAGGTGTCTTGTACTGAGAGGGCTTTTAGAATTGGTGTGAATGGTTGCTGGGTAGGAGTGAGTGGCATGATGTGTGGTGAGTGTGGGTGGTTGTGGTTGGTGGGGAATGATACGTAAGGCTGTTGCGTTTTAATTATCTTATTCTTTTTCGCAACAAGGACGAGGGAGCGCATTCCTCTTAGGGAGAAGATCACCTGCCCTGGTTTGGGTTTCTCTATTTTGTAATTTAAACACTTTAGTTGGGTTGAGATTCTGGAGGTTTACCACTGGTGGGGGCTCTCCCGATCTTTTCCTTTATTCACTTCAATTGTTATTATTATTTATTTTTTTACACCACTGTTGCGTCAGACTTAACACAATTTTCTTAACTTCTGCCATTAACACATTTCAAATTTATTTTTCTTAACTCCTGCCAATAACCTAAATTCACTCAACGTACTTAATTAACTGGCCGTACTTAATTGACTCACTCCCGCTCATCCTCCAGACCATTTTTATTGTCTTTTGCCAATTTCCCCGATTTACTACCAAATCGTAAATACATAAATCGGGAATTACAATTGTCTATTCAATCGTAATTAGTACATAATCAAAACTGTGATTATGTGTGGCTTTGACTCGCAGAAGGGGAAAGGCCAGAAAAGCTTTCGTGCGCAAAGAACGCATGGTTTCTTAATGCTCACAAGCATTGCAGGAGAAAACTTAAAAATTATGAATGATAATCATGTGCAACGGGGTTACAAATGTGGGAAAAAGCCAAGAACCTCGTATGGTTTACTAGTTATTTCACACTCATGATTAGCAGGGGAAATGACAATGGGTTATTTACCGTGGCAAAGTGTGTGGCAAGCGAGCATGAGTTATTGGGATAGGTTAGGTTGTAGAAATGAACTGAGCACTTGAAGGTCAAGTGCAATTGAGGCTTTTGTTTTTCAGATTTATGGATTGAATGGATTTAACGGAAATTCGGTGTGGCATTTCGTAGACCGATTTTGTTTATCCATTGGTTGTTTAAATGCCTTTAGGCATTTTTTACCTTTTAACTTGAGGGTTATGGGAATAAAGAAATTGCACACATGTTGCACAAGAATTGGTTCATGGGAAAAAGAATGTTATTATGGATATTTTAAAGAAATTGTGCACAATGGGATATGGTAATTACTTTGTGTATATGGCTTATTTAGCATATATTAGCAGGCTTGTCATATGGAACACTAGGCCTAGAAAGCAGCTGCAGTAACATTCAAATCAGTCACCATTTCCATTTAGTAAGAGGAGAGAATATTCTACCTTGCGACGGATTGCTAGGTAACGACTTTCTAAGGAAATACAGTTGCACTCTGAATTATTCGGAAATTGTGATGAACATTGAATTAACCGAAAGCAATATTGACACCTCCAAAGATTTCGCTATAATACAAAGCCACAATTATCCTGAATCCCGAATTAGCATGAGAATCTCTACAAATAATAGTCTAAAGAATGACAGAAAATTTAACGAATTAAATAAATATGAAACAGTAAATACGAGGTGCGTTGCACAAACGAATAAGCGCGAAAAATCGCAAGAAAATATAACTAAGGAAGTAAAGAAATATGTTCCATTTATGATCAAAAATGAAAAAGAAATAAAAAATTATGCAAATGATATCCAAATAAATGTTAGCGAAGAAAAAAAGAATCGAAATTTAAATAAAAATAAAAATAGAATGCTTGAAAATAAAGCAGGAAACGAAGTGATAAGAAAATATACTGACAAAACATTATAAAATAATAATAATTTAGCTGAAAATAAGCAAAATAGCCATAACACGCATGAAAACGCACTAGTGAAGGATACATATAACGAAATTAAAAGCATCAATCTGAAAAATAGGGAAGGCATTGTAGTAAATAAACATGGAAACACAGTGTCTGGAAACACTGGTGAAATAGTACAGAACGGCGAAGAAAACTTAACCATCGCAGACATGATAATGGAAGATAAACAGGGAAAGGATCTAATTACGATTCCAGCGAGATCTGAATTAATCGCAGAAATTCCAGCAAAGTGTAATAAAAATTCAGTATGTGCAAAAGAAGAAATAGCGCCAGGAGTATATTTAGGATAATGTTTAGTCCAACCGAAGAACGGATACGCTAAGGTACTTATATTAAATACTAGTGAAAATGATGTTCTACTCCCTATTGGTAACGTAATACCCAGGTGGTCTACTCTCAGTGAATATGACATAATTCAAGCCAATTACCACCGGAACCAGATTAAAGGAAGACTAAAGGAACTGTCAAAACTCATCAAGTTGGACCATTGCAATAAAGAAGAACGCGACAGTATAATAAATATTTGTAAAAGGTACAATGATTTATTCCATATAGAAGGAGATCATCTGACCAGTACTAGTGCCGTGGCGCATATCATCCCGATATTGCCGGATAAACCGCCAATATACACGAAACCGTACCGACTCCCTGAGTCACAAAGATCCGAAATAAATAGACAAATAAATAGTATGGTGGAAGATGGAATAATAAGTCCAAGCAGCAGCCCCTGGAACTCTCCTTTACTTCTGGTACCGAAAAAACCGGATGCGGAAGGCAACAAAAGGTGGAGATTGGTGGTAGACTTTCGAAGATTGAATGAAATTGCGGTAGGAGATGCGTACCCTCTACCCAATATAACTGATATATTGGATCAGTTGGGTAAGTCTAAGTACTTTACCACTTTAGACTTAGCAAATGGGTTTCACCAGATCCCAATGGACGAAATGGATAAAGAGAAGACTGCGTTCAGCACTCCTTTCGGACATTATCATTATAATCGAATGCCTTTTGGACTCAAAAGAGCCCCAGCCACTTTCCAGCGGCTGATGAATACTATATTAACCGGAATCCAAGGAATACGTTGTTTTGTTTATTTAGATGACGTCGTCGTATATGGTTATAATTTACAAGATCATAACAACAGACTAATGGAAGTATCCGGCAGACTAATAGAAGGTAATCTAAACCTCCAGCCGGAGAATGTCACTTCCTTGCGAAAGAAATAACATATTTAGGTCATGTTGTTAGCGCTGCAGGTGTATATCCTGATCACACAAAAATAGAGGCAGTGAAAATTTATCCGCAGCCTAGAAAACAAAAAGACGTTAAAGCATTTCTGGGTTTTGTAGGTTACTATCGTTCGGTTCATTCAGGACTTTGCGAAAATAGCAAAACCTCTGACAAATCTGCTCAAAAAGAACGTACCATTCGAGTGGAACGCCTTCTGTGATGAATCTTTCAGAACATTGAAAGGAAATGTAATCACCGCGCCCGTGTTGGCTTATCTTGATTTCGATAAAGAATTTGTAGTTACTACTGACGCTAGCGACATAGCGCTCGGAGCAATCCTGTCACAAGGAGAGATTGGGAAAGACCGACCCATATGCTATGCACAACTTATACTCCGCATGAACTATTGTTCGGATTTCCCGCGGAGATACCTACAAGCCTTCATACTAGTCCATCAACCATATATAATTATGACAATTACGCCTTCGAATTAAAGGCAAGACTTCAGCATGGTTACAAAATTTGCTAGGGAGACAATTATTTCGTGCAAACAAAGATCCAAAGGGTACTACGACAGAAAAAGTGGAGTAAAAAAGTTTAACTTAGGTGATAAGGTTTTGCTGAAAAACAATGCAAGGAAAAATAAGCTATCAGCACTTTGGGAAGGACCCTACCCGGTAATAAGCTTAGAATCAGCAGAAAATACTACTATTAGAATAAAAAATAAGAATAGAACTATACATAGTAATAATCTTAAACTCTTTACGGAAGATACTGAAACTTAGAATCCCTACAGGTATTCATTGCTCATATGGCTCCTCTTCCTGCCACTCGCAACTGGGAATGAAGCATTCAACGTCACCTTGCTTCCAAATAACCCTGGAATATAATTCGAGGAGATCGGTACAACTGCCCTATACAACAATGAATGGCAAGTTCTTATTTACTATGATCTAATTAATTTTAAGTATGAATTAGATAAATTAAAAGAATGTGGAAATAGGATAGAAACAATATGTCACGGTTACGAGGAAACCCAAGCCTTGTGCTCTTCAATACCCCAACAATTCTCAATCATATTACAGGAAATAAGCGAAAAGTCAAAGGTCCTATACATAGATGACCCTCGGCACAAAAGGGGAGTATTTAATGCAATAGGCACACTCAGTAAAACACTATTCGGAACTTTGGATGAGGAAGATGCTAAAAAATACGATGAACTAATAGAAAATGTCAAAAATGACCAGGGACGACTACTCGCATTAATGAGAAATCAAACCTTAATAATAGAAACAACCGCAAATATATTTAATAAAACGCGTACCGCCATAAAGGAACAATTTTCCCATGTAGAAACGAAATTCCAAAAAGTCAGTAGAGCTATCAATCTCCTGCATACTGAAATAAGTCAAGTTAATATCACACTAGAATTGGAATCATTAGTTAGTCTCACAACCCTCATTACAATGCGATACCAAACAACCTTAAACACCCTTCTAGACCTAGTTACTGACGTAAGTCACGGTCGACCACATCCATCCATCATTATACCAAAACAAGTAGACAACTTGCTAACCGAAATTCAAAAACATCTACCTAGTACACTTACATTACCAATAGCTCGACCATTCTACAGATTTACCGTTTAGGACATATAAGTACTGCCATAGTTAAAGACAAGATAATATTCGAATTAAGAATCCCCCTTCCATTCCGTGAAAATTACCAACTGTTCAAAGTAGTCCCAATACCAACACTCCACGATAGAACCTATATTTTCATACAACCATCCCTAGAATATTTAGTTGTCGACTACAATCGCGAACACTATTATACCCTCAATAAGCTCGATTTAGGCAACTGCCTAACGGAAAATCTCCAGTACTATTATTGCCGAATCGTCCATCCAATATTCAATGTACACTCATCCAACAACCTATGTGAAACAGAACTTTTAAAGCATGACACTACCCTACCGAAATCCTGTGACATTACTAATCCTGTTACACGAACTAATTTTTGGATTCAGTTAAATCAACCAAACAAATGGTTATTTGTTATGGACGAATACGTCACTGTAGACATAATATGCAATGACAATATCTCTCCCTGTCCGTTGAATGGTAGTGGCATCATTGAAATTAAGTCGAATTGTTATCTGCGAAGCAAAGAACTTATAATACAAGCACATAATGTGCGTACATCCAGTTTAAATAGTTTTTACCTCCCCACAATCAACCTAACAACCAGCGTAAATCAAACGGCGAGAAAAAGAAATGAATCAGATCTTATTGGTAAAACTTGTCTAATAAAATACAATGGCGATAACGAATTAAGCTCTGCAATCGAAAAACAAAAGCAAAACGAGGAATTAAGTCTAAGCAGCACTAACAGCCACACAATCCACCATTACTCTATGAGCTATATACTATTAGCAGCCGTAATAGTAATTTTCAGAATACTCCTGAGAAATAAATTTTTCGCTCACCGTAAGCAAGTTAATGGTGACATAGAATTACAAATTCGGGAACACGCACAAGAACATGCCTCTGCCGTGTACACGTTAACAACGACTTAGTATTATACCAAATTCTATAAAGATACATATTTAGCCATAATCAAAGATATTCAATTTACTAAAAGATAACATATTTTACATTATTATTCGAAGAAAGACAAGGAAATGTGCTAAATTTCATACAAAATATATATTAAAAAATTGTTTTTCTTTTATTAAGTTATATAGGTTACATTACATTAAAAATTCTAAATTGCAAAAAAATATATATATATATATATATTTATATGTTGTTAGATTAAAAACCAAATAGTAATTAATATGTAAGACCAATAAGCATTTTTTTACATATTAGACAACCCAACTAAGTAATAACAATTAGTTTATAAAAAGAAAACATATAATATTAAATATTAGGTAAATAATAAAATTTCACTTGTAACGAAATAAACAAATAAAATTAGGCACAAAAGAAAGGTAGACATGTTTTATGTATTAGTAAAGATATTAAATGAACATGCAAGCTTTTGAATCAAGACATTAAATTATAACATTAGCGTGGATAACAGCTAGAGCATTGCATATATCTAAATAAGAAATAAATTAAACTTTTAAAATAGTCAATCTAAGTTAAATTGTTAACCAGAATAGAAATATTAAATATTTAGAACTAAAATAAGCCATATACACAAAGTAATAGTAATAGAAAAAATAAGTATGTATTAGACAAATATAAATCACACAAAAAAAACCCACCTTCAGACCATAAAAATATTGTACATTTTGGACGAAAGTTCCACTACTTTTATTCGCGCAACTTTCTCTTTTAAGGGGGAAGGTGTAATGAGCCAGCGCCTCATTACCATATCCCATTAACGTAATAACATTCCATTCATAATAACACTCTTTTTTTATGCTTTTAATTTCGTTATATGTATCCTGTTTTCATGCGTGTTATGGCTATTTTCCTTATTTTCCGCTAAATTATTATTATTATATGATGTTTTGTCAGTATATTTTCTTATCACTTCGTTTCCTGCTTTATTCTCAAGCATTCTATTTTCATTTTGGTTTAAATTTCGATTCTTTTTTCATTTGCATAATTTTTTATTTCTTTTTCATTTTTGATCATAAATGGAACATATTTCTTTACTTCCTTAGTTATATTTTCTTGCGATTTTTCGCGTTTATTCGTTTGTGCAACGCACCTCGTATTTACTGTTTCATATTTATTTAATTCGTTAAATTTTCTGTCATTCTTTAGACTATTATTTGTAGAGATTCTCATGCTAATTCGGTATTCAGGATAATTGTCGCTTTGTACCAGTATCAATGAGGAAAGTAGATTTACCTGTTCTTGACAACGAAAAGGGTGGCACCACGTTCGGTTATAGTGAGTGGAACTTTGATTATTAGCCTTAATTTTTCGAGTGTATGTCGGCCCTTACTTCCGTGTTGCGAGTTGGGTGGCCGAAACTTCCTTCCCGCGAAATTGCGTTTCCCGAATCATGATCGCTATTTTGGTTAATGAACCTTATTTGCCGTAGATTTGATTGGGATTTGTTCAGTTCGTTTCGATTGTTTGTCGACATTGGGTGCCTCTCTAGATAATCTGAGTTATTATTGAATCGGGGCTGCTGAATCGACAATGGTAGTCGTCTCCAATGGCTTACCGACTGCGTGCAGAATTGCTGTTGCTGTTGCCAAGGTTCTTTATGCCTGTTGTAGGATGTTCTCTGGTTGTATCGACCTGGTTGGTCATGAATTGCCCTATTGTAGTCGTTTTGACGAGTACAGCATTCACTAATGTCGTGGTTTGGTCGGTTACAATACGAACAATGCAGTCTGCGGACTTCTCGTTTTATTTGCGGACCGCTGAAAGTGGGAATTATTTTATTCGTAAAGCATGTTTCTCTGTTATGACCTCTTCTATTGCATATCTCACATACCAGGGCTTGTCTAGATGTACCCTCACCCGAATAATCTTTCTGTACTCTATCCTCAGAGTGTATGGCACGTTCCAAAACGTAATCGATTAAACTGCTAAGTTCAGTTTCATTTTTGGCTTGTGCCAATGTTATTAACCGTTCGCTCTTTAAGCCATTCTCGAAAACACGAATAGCTTCCTTTTCCGTTTTCTTTTAGGAAAATAACTCTAGCGCCTGCGTCGGTTACGCTTATTGTTGTGGCTTTATTTAGTTCCCCAAGTGTTCTAGTCACTCGTAGGGAGAAATCGTTCACTGATTCACGTGGACCTTGTCTTAGCCTTTTAAGATCTTTGCGGACTGCCGAACGTGATAGTTTATATCGTTTAAGTAACTGGGCTTTAAATTCTTCCCAATCCTTAACGTTTCCACAATCTATAATATCGTATGCTGGACCTGAGACTTTAGTCTTCATTACATTAAAAAGGGGAGCTTTATCACGGGCGTAACTTGCCGTGTTGAAAATACTATCACAGCACGAAATGAATCTATTTAGGTCACTTTTATTGCCTCCAATATCAATTTTCTTGCGTCAGAAATAGTTACACGAAGAGATGGAGGGTCATTGGCTTGCTCGGTGGCATTATCGCTAGGTGGCGGAGCCATTCTGGGGCTGTTGATACCTAACGTATTTAGCACTCGAGCTTTACTTCTGGTAAGAATTTTTAATGTGAGGAGACCAACGTTTTAAGAAAAAATTATCACAACTGAGAGAAAAAGAACTGAATTGTTTCTTTTCAGTGATTCTTTAATAAAAGTTTTTGGGAAAGAAAAAAAAATTCCGAGTACGGTTAGCAAACTGATTAATTAGAGATCACCGGACACAAAAATAGTGAAACCACAGACAACGTTAACATTTTATTTTAAAAAACTTAGTAACGCACAAGAACAACAACGTACACAACGTGTATAAATGGAACATGTAGTTAATTTCCTTTTTTTTTTTTGATTTTCATAAAATTGTTTAATTTTTTAGTCAACATAAAGCATATCTTTACTTATTTAAATTTCAGAAAAAAAATTTTTAAGTTATATGTACCATATATAATATATATATATAATAAAAGAAATATATTGATAATAATTTTTTTTTTAATTACAATTTAGAATAATCAAAAAGCTTACTTGATGAGAGCAGCTAATCGTTGTTTCAGCTGAATGTAGTAAGAAAAGTCCACGGTTTCTTCCTCTGGTACAGCAGGTCTTTCGATGCGCGATATCTCCTCCTTAAGAAATTCGATTTCCTGTTGGGGGTCCATTTTCGGTTGTACTCTTTCGGATGGCCGACGGTTTCTAGTTGTACAAAATTATTACTGATGACGTTCTGATTGATTCCGTCGATCTTCGCTGATTTATAGTTGGGCAGTGATCATGGGCCGCCCGCCTTAAATTTATCCTCTCTTGGATGCCTATTCTTTCAGGCAATCCCGATGGTCTCTTTGTTGGAGGGCCTATTCTTTCAGGACACCTCTTTTTTATATGGATCCCCTTCTGTTTTGGGAACTCCACAATGAAATTCACGGATCCCACAGTATAATTCGGGATACTTCACAGAATAATTGGCGTACCGCACAGTATAATTGGCGTACCCCACAGTATAATTGGCGTACCCCACACCTGGCACCAAAGTTTTTGTTGCGTTTTAATTATCTTACTCTTTTTCGCAACAAGGACGAGGGAGTGCTTTCCTCTTAGGGAGAAGATCACCTGCCCTGATTTAGGTTTCCCTATTTTGTAATTTAAACACTTTAGTTGGGTTGAGATTCTGAAGGCTTACCACTGGTGGGGGCTCTCCAGATCTTTTCCTTTATTCACTTCAATTGTTATTATTATTTATTTTTTTACACCACTGTTGCGTCAGACTTAACACAATTTTCTTAACTTCTGCCATTAACACATTTCAAATTTATTTTTCTTAACTCCTGCCAATAACCTAAATTCACTCAACGTACTTAATTAACTGGCCGTACTTAATTGACTCACTCCCGCTCATCCTCCATTTTTATTGTCTTTTGCCAATTTCCCCGATTTACTACCAAATCGTAAATACATAAATCGGGAATTCCAATTATCTATTCAATCGTAATTAGTACATAATCAAAACTGTGATTATGTGTGGCTTTGACTCGCAGAAGGGGAAAGGCCAGAAAAGCTTCCGTGCGCAAAGAACGCATGGTTTCTTAATGCTCACAAGCATTGCAGGAGAAAACTTAAAAATTATGAATGATAATCATGTGCAACGGGGTTACAAATGTGGGGAAAAGCCAAGAACCTCGTATGGTTTACTAGTTATTTCACACTCATGATTAGCAGGGGAAATGACAATGGGTTATTTACCGTGGCAAAGTTTGTGGCAAGCGAGCATGAGTTATTGGGATAGGTTAGGTTGTAGAAATGGACTGTGCACTTGAAGGTCAAGTGCAATTGAAGCTTTTGTTTTTCAGATTTATGGATTGAATGGATTTAACGGAAATTCGGTGTGGCATTTCGTAGACCGATTTCCGTTTTTTGTTTATTCATTGGTTGTTTAAATGCCTTTAGGCATTTTTTACCTTTTAACTTGAGGGTTATGGGAATAAAGAAATTGTGCACATGTTGCACAAGAATTGGTTCATGGGAAAAAGAATGTTATTATGGATATTTTAAAGAAATTGTGCACATGTTGCATGGGAAAAAGAGTGTTATTATGAATGGAATGTTATTACGTTAATGGGATATGGTAATGAGGCGCTGGCTCATTACAAGGTATTAATTCTGGAATATGACTGGTAATTTTTTAAAAGTGCACCTCACTTGACATTTAATTACAAGGTGTCTTGTACTGACCTATATATAGGGTTTTTAGAGTTGTGGTGAATGGGTGCTGGGTAGGAGTGAGTGACAGGGTGTAGAAATAGTAGTAGTGGGATTTGGTGGTGGGGTGGGGGGGGGGGGGGGGAGTGGTGGTGGCGACAGGGAGCAGGAGGGGCAGCGGGTGTTAGATAGGGATGAGTGAAGGCAACGAGAAAGCAGTGAGTGATGAAAAGGAGGCAAAGCAGCATGCGGCCCAAATATCCGCAAAGGTAACTTCCTAATCGAGCTTTCCCTAATGAAACTTAATATAATCAAATAACCAAGAGAACATATATGTAAATACCTCAGTGCATGGGATCATTAAAGATATGTTTAGATTAACGGTCTTGAATATTTGGTTTGATTTAAATAATTGTTGTTTCTTTTGGATAATTGTGGTCTCTGTTTGAATATCGCTGTGCGTTGTGCCGCGCCTTTGGCCGAATTAAAGAAGTCGAACAAATTTCCCTCGAGTTTTTTTCCGAGTAATATGGTTTTTTAACCATACAAAAGTATGTAAAAAATTATGTTACTCGAAAAAACACAAACACTTTTGTTATGTGAGCACAAAGTTGTCGTGTTAACGCCAGCAAGCAGGCAATAAAAAACCCTGTACTGAACACAAACATAGCGACAAGCTCGCCACAGTCCATTGCTCTGTGAAACTAGTTGTGACAGGAGACAACGGAACGGCTGAGCAATGGGCCAAAAAGAGTGAAATAAAAACAAACAACCGCGGACTTAGTGCTAGCTAGGAAGTGGATATATTAATATAAACATTTTCCTATTGTGCCCAAATCGTTCTAAAAAAGTTCCTCTAAGTAGAAAGTTCAGAATTCTTTCCGTGAATCCAGCGTTTGATGCAAGTTTAGAGAAATTGAGTTTTGCAAAGTGGTAGTGAAAAAATGGGTCGTACTTTTCTTGAGCATATGGGAGGCTTAAAGCTCTTCTCTTGCAAAGCATGCGATGCCAATTTAATAAATAAAAGCGAACTTATTAGTACACGATTCACGGGAGCTGCAGGCAGGGATTATCTATTTAAATAGATCGTCAACTTAACGTGCAGCAACGTACAGGATCGTGTTATGCTAACAGGTCGACATATGGTACGAGATGTTATGCGTAAAAATTGCTCAGCCAAACTCGGATGGATGTATGAATTTGCTACAGTTAATCCACAATTGACATTTCGTTTTATTTTTCAAATGTAGCGCGCATATTCGGAGATATTCCGAACCACACCTCAATATGGCCAACCCAGTACCGCCATAGGGCAGTACACAAAATCTGTGGGTGAGGGGAAGAGGAAAACAACTGGAGGAGAGATGCATCTGGTGTTCTTTTTGAAGTTGGTGGTGACAAAGTGCAGATCTCCGAGAAGGAGTTGACCAAAAAAAATCGTGAAAATATTTTGTGTTGAAAAGGAGTGGAGATGAGTTGATACCAGTGGAAGGTGAAACAAATTTAAAGGAAAAAGAACTAAACAAAAGGAAAAGGAAAAAGGAAATAAATTGGTACGAATAGAAAAAAAACACGCGGAAGTCATAACCTCATCGAGGAAGACCGCTAACCCGCCCAAAAGGATCTGGGACGTTAAGTATCACCAAAATACTAAAATTTACTTTTATTTCGACCAGGTAACCTTTTTTTTTTATTTAATATCATTTACTGCACGAGACATATTTACACACACACATATATATATATATATATATATATATATATATATATATATATATATATATATATATATATATATATATGTATAATCATAATACCCACAATATCACAATAGGCATTTACAATTATTGATTTATTGAAGATTTAGTTGTTGTTTAAAGATGCATCACGTTATCTATATCCTTAATTTAATTATGAACAGTGCATAATGAAGAACATGCCTCCAATAATGTTCACTATAGGTACAGAAGTGGGATATTAACTTTTTTTAAACTTGTTAGTAAACGCTTTTTCTTTCTAAAACTATCTAACAAAATAGTTCTGGTAACTTCCCGTCTAATTCTTTTTTCGGTTGTGCACTTAGATAAGGTGCAGTGAATTCCTAAGTAGGGGTTCCTATCGAGCTATGAAAATATTGGTCCCAATAAAATTTATGCTATCATCAAATAATAAAATCAGGAAAAACCTTTAAGTTGTTTCTACGTAATGAAAAACGAGAAAATCTAAGAGATTGATGGCTATGATTAACACTAATGTATATTAATGTATGTAATGTGTAAATAATAAAATTAAGATACATCCTATATGTCCAAAGATATGAAATCATACATAATAAGAAACAGAGCGTTATTCTCATTGGAAAATTCCCCTTATCGCGCATAATAAAATTAGAGCGTTCGTTTTTTGTTCTACTGCACATTGCTTCTGCGATTTTCTTTCACAAAGAATATATGTACATGCAAGTTCTATTTAAGGAGGTAGAGTGATTTGAATGGGTCGTAAGGAGTATCTATTACTGCTGTTTTGAAAAAAAATATATATCTAAATAAATAAAAATTGAAGCCAAAACAACAAAAAAACTTAGAGCATCAAATTACTTGAACCTTATGACACGTTCCCTTTTGATAGAGCAAGAAACCAACATTATATTGAAATTATTAGACTTATAATACGAGAAAGAAAAAAATATACGATATAAGGTAGTGTATCAATGTGCGAGTGGATCAATGATAAATCCCTATATTACGAACGTTATTTGATGAGAAAGGGCGTTAAGAAAAATAAAATTAATTTAAGTAATTTTAGAGTTACATGTTTCGAAAGCAAATAAAAGAAATAATTATTAGCCGTGAAATACAAAAGAAATAAGATTCAAGATTATCTTTATTCGACTATACAAGAATGTACAATTTTCATTTAGTTACGTTCTATACAAACATATTTTACTATACATAAGCTATAAGCTAAAACGTTTGGCTTAATAAACCTGACAGTATTAAATTTCAAACATACGAGCTTTTAATCTTATTTAAGTGGTAGAATTTACGCAAAGCAAAATCAATACATTTATCCACACTTGCGACCGGTGTGTCTCACCTATACTTTGACTCAAGGTCTATATAAAAGTCTTGTCTATACTATACATCGAGAGTGAAGGTTTAATACATTTTTTCCCCTTCACCACCATTCAGAAAATGTCTTTTACAAATGAAATTACAAAGTGGGGTACATTGAGTGTACACTTAGGTTGAAAAGTTACAATAAGGTACATCTGGTACTTATCTGCTAGACAAGAATACTTAAGATTATCTGGTATAAATATTCGCCTAATTAGTTATGTCTAGTTTACAGAAAATTTTCGTTTTGAGTCTTAGGATTAATGATTCTAATCTATAGGAGGTTTTACAAATTAATTATTATCACAGTCTTTTTTTTTAACAAATTTGTATATAGTTAACAGTATCGATTTTGGAAATTTGAATAAGTTACAATAGATTTTGTAATCATGTCGTAAAATTATGTTATAGTAAGTCTAAAAACTAGGGAATTAGGGTAAGGGAAGTGAGGAAAACTTGAGTCTTGTTTGCATTGCTGCGAGCTAGACAACAGCCCAGAGACGGAGTGGATTATTTTTTATTTTTTAATAAAAGCTCACGGTCATCTGGGCTCGAACCCGGGACCCATGGCATGGTGGTCTTGCCGCTCAACGCATTGATCCAACTCCGTCTCCCATGCGTTTAGGTAACAATGGATTATCTATTGGTATGTCTTAGCGTTAACCTGTTATCCTGACTAATTGTTTTGTTATTCGTTTATTTTCTTTTATTTACAAAGATTCTAGCTTGTTGTGGTATGAAATGCTATTATTGTTATGCTACTGAATCGAGTGGTTACTAGGCTACATATTTATAAATCCTTCTCTGTGGACTTAGTGTATATACAATTTGTGGGGACCTATTATTACAGAGGTTACCTTCTGTTTTGTTTTCCCGCGGGGGGTGACCCATAGAATCTCGGCAGTCGTTTGCGCTGCTAATGTCCTCCAGTAGGGAATTTGCGGTATCATTTGCCATGGCTATAGGAAGAGGGTAATAATCGTCTATTCTTGAGAATATGTCTCTTTCATATATTTCCCTCATTAGCAGGTTGTCGTGGTTCCGTATTTTTTCTACTATCTTCTGTGATAGGTTGGTCATATATCTGATTAGTGGTATGATGCCGGCCTTGTTGTAGATATAGGTGTTGGAGAATCTTCTGTTTCTGGATCTATAGTGTGCTCCTGTGCAGTATCTCAGGATTTTACGTTCGAAGGCTTCGAGTTTCAGTGCTGTCGTTGGCGAGATATGGAACCAATTTATAAATCCGTACGTTATAGTAGGTCTGATGAGTTGTTTGTAAATTAGCATCTTGGTTTTAGTGCTAAGGCTTTGGTGACGAAGTAGGGGGAGGAGAATTCCGTATGCTTTGTGTCCCTTATGTAGTGCTGCTTTGCCTTGAGGGTTTGGCTTTAGTAAATTATTGATGGATAGTCCCAGATATTTAATTACTGTTTTCGCAGGGATTACTGCGTCTTCTAGTACGAGTTTTAGATTTCGTGCTTTGCTGGCGATGCCCCTCGGTCCCTTCGTGCACGAGTTTCTGATACAGAGTAGCTCTGTTTTCTGGGTGTTGATGGAAATGCCCCAGGATTTGTAGTATTCATTGATTTCTTCCAAGTGTGCTTTAACTTTGATCAGTGCACGGTTTGGGTCTCTGCCGTGGGAGTATACGAGGGTGTCATCCGCGTAGAGTATCGCTGTGGAATCTGCCGATTCCCCGCCTGGAGGGTGGAGGTGGGGGAAGTCCGATAAAAGGAAGTTATACAGCATCGGTCCTGTTATTGATCCCTGTGGGACTCCAGATAGGACCTTTATTTTTTCGGAGATGCCGCCCGCTGTGTTTACAAACATTTCTCTATCGCTTAGAAAGTCGATGAAAAGCTTGGTGAGATTGATGGGAGTTCCGTATGCTATTAGTTTGAATATTAGGCCTTTGTGCCAAACGCTGTCAAAAGCCTTCTCGATGTCTATGGCTGCCACGACTGTGCATTCCTTATTCTTGAGTTTGTTTGTGGCGTCACTGTGAAGCTTGATTAAGGCGTGATTGGTGGAATGCTCCCTCCTGAAGCCGAATTGGAAGGCTGGTATCGTCTTGTCTGATTCACAGAAGTCCTCGAATTTTATGGCTATGATTCTCTCGAACACTTTACCCAGGTTTGATAGCATTTGTATGGGTCTGAAGTTCTCGATGGCGCATGAGTTCTGCTTCTTTTTGATTGGGATAAGTTTGGATCTTTTCCAAGCTCTCGGGAAGTAGCTGTTATTCAGGCAGTGATTGTAGATTATTGTAAGGTAGTTTAATGCTTTTTCTGGGAGTCTTTTAATGAGGAAGTTGGAGATTTCGTCCGGACCGCTAGACTTTTTCCCGTTTATTTTGTGTTTAACAATCAGTTTAAGTTGTTCGTGCTTTGTGAACATGTTGTTGTCTGGGGTAAACATGTTGTGATTTGGAGTGAGATCAATGTTTGGGGTGAACTCTCTATTATCGTTTGTATTGTTCATCAAGAAATCGTTTACTACCTCGTCTACTTGGGCCGTCTGTTGTATGTTGTGTGAGGGTGTGCTTCTCTGTATAGGTGACTATAGTAGGCTTGGAAGGCTGCAAGGATTTCATTTGGGTTCGATATTGTTTGGTTCCGGACTGCAACGATCTCCGTTCCTCGTGGTTTATGTTTGCCAATGATATTGTAAATTTCCTTGAACGCGTTAGGGCCGGGTTTTATTCTTCTAAGTCTTTCCTGGAATTGGGTGTTGAGCTGGAGATTTATTTTTTCGTTTATGATTTTTTTAAGGCAGTTAATCCGTGTCAAAAGTGCCTTGTATTCGGGAGAGTCCTTGTTAAGTGTCCTAATAAACAGTTTCTTTAGCTGTTTTGTCCATTGTCCTTTGGTTTTGATTAAGTTTTTGATCGAAGCGGAATTTTTAAGTATTTGTTTTGGCTTCCAGTGTCAATTTTCTTGACATGTGCGTTTTTCACTCTCATAATTTTTTTGGTGAGCTCGTCTATCCACCTGTCGATTTCCGCGAATTCCAGCCAGTTGACTGAGTTCCAGTCCTCAATCAAAATTTGACTGCCATGTGGTCCGAGAAGGAGGTTGTAGTTTCGCATATGCTATGTCCGGAGTTTATTCTACTCTGACATTCGGTGGAAATGAAGAAGTCGAGGGTGGATGCGCTTCTGGGGTATGTTGGCGAGAAAGGTGAAATTATATACAGACCCGAGGTGGGTCCATTTTCGTCTAACCATTTGTGAATCCTGATGCCGTTAAAGTTCTCTGTTGTGTCTCCCCAGTCCCTGTGTCTCGCGTTCCAGTCTCCTCCTAGGAAGACCATGTCGAAGTTGCCTGCCGTTGCGGCCAATTGGTTTAATACGTCCTCTATGGCATTTGTGGGGAGGTTGGTGGGCAGGTAGATGCTTCCTATTAGGACATTTCGGGCAGAAGACGCGTTCAGGAGTTTGACTGCCGCCAGTGCCGTGGGGGCAAATGTGGAAGATATGTGTATTATTGTGTGATCAATGTTGCTTTTAATCAGAAGGGCTACCCCTTGACCGCTGTCCTCCCGTATTGTTTCAGCCTGGTTTCCGAAATCATTACGAAGTCTGGTTTGTGGGCCTCGAGAAGGTGGTTAAGTTGGGCTTTTCTTCCTCTGTCGATTAGGGAGCCGGCGTTGAGTTCGAGTGTGTGAGTGTGATCCTGTGATTACCCATAGGAGAGATTTAGAACGAACAGGAGGATAGCTTGCTTCTTTTGTCGATGGAGTCGTAACCGTCTAATGTTGCCATAAAATCATTTATTTTTCCAAAGAGACCCTCCATGGACAAACCGAAGAGTTCCGTAATGCAATTGTTTAAGACGTTAATGCCCCCGCCAAGGCTATCTCTGAATCTAGGGTGTATCTGGGCCTTGTTATTTATATTCTCTTCGGTTATCCCTCCTAAAAAGGCATCTTTATAGCTAGTACCCGGGGTTCTAGTGCTGCTTCCACTTGTAATTCTTTGAGTAGGTGGAAAAGGTATGCTTGGTTTATGTGATAATCTCATTTTTCTGTTGGCGATGTAGCTTTTGTAGCTAGGGCAGCCTCTGTAGCTGGCTGGGTGATCGGTGGAGTTGCAGTTTGAGCATCTCATGGTCTGTGATTCTCCCATCGTTTGGATGCAGTCTTTAGAGGCGTGTTCTCCTGCGCATTTGCGGCAGTAGGTTTTTCTTCCGCAATTGATGGCTAGGTGCCCGAACCCTTGACAGTTGAAGCACTGGATTGGTCCCTCACTTTTAACCCTCTCCCAGGTTACTTTTTGTAGTAGGAAATATTTTGACTTAACGATTTCGCGTGACCCCACTTTTGGATCCAGTTTAATGATAAAGTGGTCTAGGGTGTATTGATTTTTTCTGGATTGGTTAGTAGAAAATCTATCCACTTTTAAAATGGGTGCTTCTGGGAAGAGCTCCTTGAACTCTGTTTCAACTTCCTCTACGGTCGTTGAAAAATGGAGGCCTTTCAGTAGCAAGCTGGTGGGCTTGTCTTCCTTGGCTGTGTAGGTAAAGAATTCTACTTTGTTTTGCCTAATTGTGTCCAATATAAAGGTTTTTTCTCTACAGTTCATTGCATATATTTTGCTGGCCCCTGCTTTTAGGTTGATTATTTTGGCTTTTATATTTGCTTTGAGCAATATTTCTCTTAACAAGCTGACGTTTAGGTTTCTCGCTATAATGGGTGGAGGATTTAAACCCTTATTGGATTACTCGTTGGGCCTTGCGTATGCTACGTCCCCGTTAGTACTTTCGGAGGTTATTTTGTTATCAGGATCCCGAGATTCGTTTGGGTCACCCCCCGTGTTTACACTTATTTGTTTAAGGTTTTTTTTATTTAAGGAACTTACAGAATTTTCAAATTCGTTAATACTAACTACTTTATTTAGTAAATCAAATTTATTATAGTTTTCAAATATATTATCTAACGCTAGATTATGATTGATAGGCTGACTTACAGGTTTTCTCCTTTATCTGTTGCTGGCCTAGTATCGGCGCATTACCATTGCTGAATGAAGTTGGACTGGCTCGTCCGCGTCTTGGTTTAACAATTATCTAGGGGTTTTGCTGTTTATCTTGATCCCCGTCTTCCGCTGGTGGGGGTGTCGCTTATTGGGTGTGGTGTTTATGTAATGGGCCCTTGTGGGCTCTGTTGTGTCCATTGAAACAACGGTTGTCGGCTTGGTGTTGTTTCCTAGGCCGGAGGTGACGTTTGTGGCGAGTTCCCTGTGGAACTCGGTGATTTCTCTTAGTGCCTCTGGATTTTTGAGGTTTTGTGCGGATTGCTTCACCATGAAGTCCGCGATGGCGATTTCACTGTTTCGGCGGTTTGGCGTGGCGTCATTCAGGCCACGTGGCACTTAAGCCTGATTCATTTCTTTTCCCTTTGTGTTTATTAACGGGATCTTGGTTTTATTGTTGTGCTTGGTGGCATTTAACTTGATCTTTTTGTATGGGCTGGGCTTTTCAGGTTTACCCGCCCTTTCTATAAGTTTTGTAGCCGTGGCTGGGCCGGGTGCGCCGTTATTTGCACCCGTCCCTTTACTTGTTGAAACTTTTATTAAATTGTGATTTTTGGCACTGAAAACAAGACGAGCTAACTATTTTGTAATTTAGAGGGGTTGGAAACTAACCCCCCTGGAGCCTAAACCGGTGTTCACAATACTTATATGCACTTAGCTGACGGTCCCTTCATGTGGATTAAGTCTGTCCCAATCCTGGCTGATTTTATTTTTGCAGATGCGGAGGTTTAATTAGAGCAATCAGAGCTCAGTCTTTCCAGTTTTCGAGAGTCTTTATAGTTCCTTTATAAAGTTTTTTCAAAAAATTTTAGCGTCTGTACAAGATGGCTGCTCCACGCTCTCTCTCTCTCTTTAGCGATCTTACTTTATCAAGCCGCAAATCAAAATTGTCAAAAGAAATAAGATATTAAACCAAATTGGTCTGCAAATCGACTTGCATTTGTATAAAACTCGATGAATTATTATATCGCTCCATATTTTCGTATTAACAATAGGTATTTCTTTTTTTTCCTTTATACGTTCTCAAGAGACAAAAATAGTACATACCAAAACAGATAATCAAGTAAATTAAACACAACGCATAGTCCCTGTTTCAGATTGATATCAGTAGAATTGTGAATGTGGTTTTTTGCGTGGGGAATTACTGAATAGTAAAGAAGAGACCTCAACTAGGCAATAGGATAGGGCCCGGTTCTATCCCTTTTCCCATCATTAATTTTCCCACTTCACTACTTCTGATTATGATTTTCTTTAATTTGTTTATTATTTCGTAAGAATTTTCTTTGATTTACGTTATTATAGTTTAAGACGTAGTTTTATTATTTCATTATGATTTTTTTTTATCACAAATTTTCTTGCTATAATTTCTTTGTTATTCTGTGTTACTTATATTTTTTATTTTTCCTTTTTATAACGCTTTCCTGAAAAAAAGAGAAAAAAAAATTTATCATAAAAAAAGACAAAAAAAATTATGAAAAAAAACCAAATATTTATAATATTTTTTCCAATTCCTTCTCCACGACACGAGTGGCTACGAGACCTGAGATCTGCCGAAAAAGAAAACAAAAGCTTCCAGATGTTTGGGAGACCTGAAAATACCTTACACCCTGCCGCATAACGTTGGATGTGTGAACTTTCTCTCCTGTCAGCGCTCGATTCTCATGAGTCGGTTATAGTGTCCAAGAAGTCCGTCAAATTATCCCGACTGCATATAGCGTGAGTTACGTGCGACGATCTTCCTCTTCGCTCTCCTCGTTTAGTCGGACTGGAAGCCCGAACAAAATATGGAACACCGCAGATAAATGTAAATATCAACGAAGAGCTACGGTGCGGCTACAGCAGACGACGCCGATACACGCTTAAATCACATTCTAAATTACTCTAAAAGATAACGAATTTCTCCTGCGTAAGTCTGAAAATCACAATGGTCAACTAGTTAGTCTCATTCAAATCAGACCAATTATGAAAAGCTTCAGACAGATGCACATTGCGTACGCTCAAGGGCTGCGGATGGTTTGGACTTAATAAGTAAACGAGCGCCACATACGAAACTGGCACCAAAGTGGAACCATTCAAGCATCATTGATTGCGACGACCAACAACAGCAAACTGAGTTAGTTCAGTCTTCTCATTTTAACTTATCTTAAGTAGTAGATTATAATACAGTCGGTAAGGTAACAAACATATATAGATATATCTTAATTAAGTTACTTAAACAAGTACTAGAGGCAAGGTAATTTAGGTGATAGGAGTAGCTAACTACATAGTTCTGATCACAATATCAGGTAATTGGGATAGATGAACAAACTTCTCGGTAAGAAGACCCATTAACTGTTATTGAATGTTATCTTAGGTTGCAAATTATTGTTCAAAAAGGATACTGTGTGAAACTAGTTCGTAATGTAAATATTCTCAAATTCTAAAATAGATGACTTATGTTATGTCAAAGTACGGATTAGGTTCAATCAGTGACTATGGTAGTTATGGACGAATTGTTAGGTGTGTTCCTTCCCCAATATCTATCTTCAGCGATTCCACACGCATCCATCTCATACCACATACGACTCCTAGATATTCATATCATAATTAACAATTATAATTACGTAGCAACTGTCTCATCTCGATGATTCACGCGAAATTTCATAACTACTCATGACGGAGCCCTGCTTTGCGAACATCAATAAGGGCTCAACCACAATCCGCTACACACGCAAACACATACAAATAGCAAACACAGTCTAATCACGAAAGAATATAAGCCCAGCTAACTCAGTTGGTAGACATGAAACAGTATATCTCAGGGTATGGGTCAAGCCACACGTGGGCCCCAAACACATTTTACATCAAGCTTTTTTCTTGCCGTAGGCAGTAACTCTCGGCACCCCTAATTCCCCCCCCCCCCCCAGTCCAATTCCTTATCCAGCTCACCTTTTTCCGCTTCCCTTCATAGAAATTAAGGAGGATAACCTCCCTTTTATGTGAGTACAAAGTTGTCGCGTTAACGCCAGCAAGCAGGCAATAAAAAACCCTATACTCAACGCAAATATAGCGACGAGCACGCCACAGTCCACTGTTCTGTGAAACTAGTTTTGACAGGACAGGAAGCATTTTTCTAGTGTATATTGTACCTAAATTATTTTAAAAGAGTTCCTCTAAGTAGAAAGTTCAGAATTCTTTCCGTGCATCCAGCGTTTGCTGCAAGTTTAGATAAATTGAGTTTTGCAAAGTGGTAGTGAAAAAAAGGGTTGTACTTTTCTTGAGCATATAGGAGGCTTAAAGCTCTTCTATTACAAGGCATGCGATGCCAATTTAATAATTAAAAGCGAACTTATTAGTACACGATTCACGGGAGCTACAGGCAGGGCTTATATATTTAAATAGATCATCAACTTGACGTACAGGAACGTAGAGGATCGTGTTATGCTAACAGGTCGACATATGGTACGAGATGTTATGCGTAAAAATTGCTCAGCCAAACTCGGATGGATGTATGAATTTGCTACAGTTAATCCACAATTGACATTTCGTTTTATTTTTCAAATGTAGCGCGCATATTCGGAGATATTCTGAACCACACCTCGATATGGCCAACCCAGTACCGCCATAGGGCAGTACACAAAATCTGTGGGTGAGGTGAAGAGAACTGGAGGAGAGATGCATCTGGTGTTCTTTTTGAAGTTGGTGGTGACAAAGTGCAGATCTCCGAGAAGGAGTTGACCAAAAAAAAATCCTGAAAAATTTTGTGTTGAAAAGGAGTGGAGATGAGTTGATACCAGTGGAAGGTGAAACAAATTTAAAGGAAAAAGAACTAAACAAAAGGAAAAGGAAATAAATTAGTACGAATATAAAAAAAACACGCGGAAGTCATAACCTCATCGAGGAAGACCGCTAACCCGCCCAAAAGGATCTAGGACGTTAAGTATCACCAAAATTCTAAAATTTAATTTTATTTCGACCAGGTAACCTTTTTTTTTATTTAATATCATTTACTGCACGAGACATATTTACACACACATATATATATAATCATAATACCCGTACAATATCAGTAACATTTAATATATTAGCAATGTTTTAAACATCACAATAGGCATTTACAATTATTGATTTATTGAAATTGTTGTTTAAAGATGCATCACGTTATCTATATCCATAATTTGTGGCAGGAATGAATAGTCCATAATTAAGAACATGCCTAAAATAATGTTCACTATAGGTGCAGAATTGGGATATTGACTTTTTTTAAACTTGTTAGTAAACGCTTTTTCTTTCTAAAACTAGCTAACAGGTGCAGCGAATTCCTAAGTAGGGGTTCCTATCGAGCTATGAAAATATTGGTCTCAAAAACCTTAATGCTATCATCAAATAATAAAATCAGGAAAAACCTTTAAGTTGTTTCTACGTAATGAAAAACGAGAAAATCTAAGAGATTGATGGCTATGATTAACACTAATGTATATTAATGTATGTAATGTGTAAATAATAAACTTAAGATACATCCTATATGTCCAAAGATATGAAATCATACATAATAAGAAACAGAGCGTTATTCTCATTGGAAAATTCCCCTTATCGCGCATAATAAATTACTTCTGCGATTTTCTTTCACAAAGATGGTATATGCAAGTTCGATTTAAGGAGGTCGAGAGTGATTTGAATGGGTCGTAAGGAGTATCTATTACTGCTGTTTTGAAAAAAAATATATATCTAAATAAATAAAAATTGAAGCCAAAACAACAAAAAAACTTAGAGCATCAAATTACTTGAACCTTATGACACGTTCCCTTTTGATAGAGCAAGAAACCAACATTATATTGAAATTATTAGACTTATAATACGAGAAAGAAAAAAATATACGATATAAGGTAGTGTATCAATGTGCGAGTGGATCAATGATAAATCCCTATATTACGAACGTTATTTGATGAGAAAGGGCGTTAAGAAAAATAAAATTAGTTTAAGTAATTTTAGAGTTACATGTTTCGAAAGCAAATAAACAACAACAAGAGGGGGAAATCTACAAGCTTAATAAACTTATATTATTCATAAAATACATATAGGTAATTACAAGTATGCAGAGATGAAATTGGGCAACATAGGTATAGAGAATTACTAGAAAGTTCATATTGTTATAAACGCATTTATTTTGCAATTGGAATCACAGAGAATATTACATTATATAACACTGAATTTGTTCACAAAAATTCGGAGAAAAAACGAAAGAAAATATAAACAAGATTGAAGAACACAATTACTATAATTTCACGTCATGCCTTCACTTTAAAACCACTTGTTTACAAAAACAAAACAAAAAAACAAAATAATTTCTCTTAAACAATAAAACATTGTTTTTTTTTTAAAAATCCTTATAATATAGAATTTGTAGAAATAATTATTAACCGTGAAATAAAAAAGAAATAAGATATTAAAACAAATTGGTCTGCAAATCGACTTGCATTTGTTTAAAACTCGATGAATTATTATATCACTCCATATTTTCGAATTAACAATAGGTATATCTTTTTTTTCCTTCATACGTTCTCCAACGTATTTATTAATTAAAGCACTTCCGTAACATGTAAAATAGTATAAGAAGAATTTGAACAAATCAATTAAGGAAAAAGATCATGAAGTAAAACAAAAAAAAACAAATCGTTGAATTGGAATACTCAAATAAGATGCTTCAATTTACGAATCAAGAATATTAAATAATATTCCTGCACATCGTAAATTAAATTAAAGATTATTATTATCCCCTTTTGCCGGTTTACCCGTAAATATCTTTACAATTATTTTTAGAATAAATAAAATAGAGTTATAATTACATTCTTTTTGGGTTATGTTGGTCATAATGCAGTGAAAACCTGATTAGATAGCCCTAACTCCGCCAACCTCTTTCTCTCCTACCCCTGATCCCGGACAGCTGTCCGCTTTGTTAAAAACCTCACTTTACTTTTTACTACTACCCACTTTTTATTATTACCCACTTTTTATTATTATCAATACAAAATCTATTACTTAATTATTTCTACTTCGAACACTTTTAGTAATTTTCCACTTATGAGTAATAATATTTCTTCAAGTTTACATTAATTATTTGTTACTTAATTATTTCTAGCTTCAAACACTTTTACTAATTTTCCACTTAATAATAATAATATTTCTTCAAGTTCACATTAATCCTCTGTTACTTAATTATTTCTACTTCGAACACCTTTACAAATCAAACCCGACAACTTATTCGCGACCTACTCGACTCACTATTCGTTACCACGGTTTAAAACAGACTCTCCTTTATCGCGGCTCGCCACGATCGCGGTTAGAACAAAACTCGTTAAATCCCTCGGTTGATTCTTCCGCTCAACCGTATCTACATGAAAAGAAAGCTTTGAGCTTTCATTTCGTTTATGAAGAAAGCTCCCAGAGCTTTTTCTTCTTTTTGTATCTTACTCGTGAGTGCCTGAGAAAGATACGATGTATGTTAAGAAATCGCTGAGATAGGCACCTTTATCTGCGAACGAATTTAATTTCGTTCGGTACCATATCTGCTTAAATGCATAATTAGCATTTTTAAGTTACCAATGCGCTACAAATTTCCTGGGAAAGGAATGCGCGGTAACTTGAGCGATTTGTTTGTCGCGAATTGAAATAATTTATGCCGTTTAGGCGAATTTAGTTACATCCGTTTGATGCAACTGAAATAATTTTTTAATGATTGAATATTTCATTTTCATATTCAATTTGACTGAATAATAATATTTTATTTTAGGTGTATTATGACCATTTTTAGGTACATAACAATCCTTCCCCCTTGGAAAAAGTGAGCTGTTCTTTGGAGAGGAACAGATCACGGAGGGGAATAAAGGGAAGGTGAATATTCTTATTTTATTTTGTGGCCTTGCCCTGGGCCGTTTTTCTGTCCATTCGGAGGATACAGAGGTCGGATGTGTTGCCCCTTTTTAGGAAATTTTAATATTTATTTATATATGTCTTATTTTTTGATTTACAGGCAGCTGCTTTGCGCGGCGCCTTAATACAGTCGCCGATTTGTTTGAGCGCTACTCGGCGCGTGTATTTTTAGTTTATTTCTTAGTATTTTGTTATGTTTGTTGTATTTTTATTTCTGGCTAGTAAAGTGGTTAGTACTTGCCTTGCGCTTCGGTATCTTTTCGACCGACGATTGTGGTAGTACTCCACGGCGCGTGTATTTTTACTTTTATTTCTTAATATTCTCTTTTTTTTTATAATATTTTTATCTTTGGTTAGTACTTGCCTTGCGCGTCAGTATTTTTTTTTTTTCGACGGACGATTGTGGTAGTACTCCACGGCGCTTTTCGTTGTGGACTTTCTCTTTTTTTTTTTTTTTTTTTTTTTTTAATTTTGTTGTTTTCATCTTTTTAATACTTGGTATGCGCTACGATCTCTTCTCGACCGTTGATTGTGGTAGTATTCCACGGCGCGTTTAATTTTACTTTTATTTACCTTTTATCACTTATATTTGTTAGTACTTGCCATGCGCTACGGTCTCTACTAAATTTTGTCTTAGCCTCCTTCAAGTTTATTTGTGTATCTTCTTTAGACCAGCTGAATGGACCGTGCCCTGGGCAGTGTTTGTGGCCGTTGAGGCCGCTCTTTTGGTTGTGAGACTGCCTCGTCTAAGGGTATTTCGGGCATGGGCGTTTGATTACGCCGCGTGGTCCATGCCTTTAGTGGAGGTATGGCGTATTTGGCTGTCATGTAAATGACGATGGAAAGCAGCATTAGACCCGTAAGTGACAACGAAGTTGCCGAGAGTAGGTGGGGTGTTTTCACCCGGGAGTGTAGATTTAACTCCTGTATTTTGGCCTGTATTTGGTCCAATGATTGCGTACTCTCGTGCAACTTTTCGTTAGTGTTGTCACCTAGTAGCAACTTTGTATATGGTATTTCCGTCCTAGAATGCTGCGCGTATTTAGCCATAAAGGAATCTAATTCCTTTGCCATTTCGTTTATTTTAGGAAAGTATGCTGGTTGCGTGAAAAGTAGTGGATGCGTATTTTCAGCCTCATAATATAGGGTATGTGGTCCTATTTGTAAGTGGCAGGGTTGGTTAATGACCAAGATTCCCTGTCCAGAGAGGCGATGCGTGAGCAATTGTTGGGTGCATGTAATATGCACAATGGTTGTTGTCTTCAATGCATACAGCCAGGAATTGGGCCTATTTAATTTAATTAAAATGTCTCTGGAAGGTATCTGCACTTTTAGCGAACACCTAAGGTTTTCGTTCAGGGGATTGAAGAGCAACTTGATCACGCATTCATCCGATTGTGTTGCCTTTGTTATCGGCGTATTTAGCAAACCAGCGTAAGTATCTTCCTCGACATCTCGAGTGACTTTCCTATATGCTTTCATGTTCTCCGGTTTAAGTAGTATGTATAGGGAAGCACCTGATTCGTTGCAACTTCATTTTTGGGAGATTGAAAATTGGTAATGTAATTCTGATTACCAATCCAATTTTTGTTGCAACAGGTGTGTCCGTAATTCAGCCGTCTGATAGAGAATTGATAGACAATTCTGGGCCTTTGAACACGTGGCGTGAGATTTGTGATAAATCTCAAGGAGTGAATCAGGGGCGATCAGCAAGGGATGAATTTGGTTATTTCGGCTAGAGGTTATTATATCCAGTAGCGCCTGCTGTCGGAACTCAATTTCTACCATTTGTAGCAGCAGACTAGAGACTATTTCCTGTCTCATTTGCCTTGATAAGAGTTTGTCGGTTGAGTTGTGTAAATCATCCATTTGGTAGGCTATTTGCCGTTGTCTTTCGCCCAGTGAATTTAAAGGCTTTTGAATCGTATTGAGCGCAGTCTTGACTACACTGATTTGTTGTTTCTTCAAATCAGCGAGTACCTGATGGTTAGTTTCCAACTCATCCAGGCGACTGTAGACTTCGCGTTCATTGGCACTATCCATGGTACCGAATAGGTAGTGCATGGCGTTTCCGATGCCGTCAAAGATAGATCTCGTTTTTGGGAACAGCTTGTTTAATTACCTTTGTGCGTTGTTTGATATTTGCATGTGTTTTTGCTGGAGTTCGCAGAGGTCTCCTACGGTGTTGTTTCCGCATAGTTGATGCACGTAGTGTTCAGCTCGTTCCGCAATTGTTGTTTGATTGTCCAACTCGGTCAGGTCCAATTCCGTGAGTATGTTCCACGTCGAGTGGTAAACCATGAGGCTTCCTAAATCCTCGAATAGCACTCCTGTATTGTTGAGTGGGTTCACCGAGTATGTCTCCGAAGTACTATTTCCCATAGCGGACATAATTAGTCCGAGGATGATAGCGTTTTGTATCATACCTGGGGAGAGGAATATGGTTAGTGGAGGTTTCTAAATTAATTTTCTTATTTACTAAGCGTAGATTTTCCCTAAGGTGGTGTCATGCTTGTTTTGCATTCTTACGGGTATAATAGTTGGTTACCTTTGGGTAGTCGCTTTGATTTCTACTGTTGAATACAGTATTTCGAAAGCAGTTGAGGAGGACCTCAAGGCAAGGGACTACCAGGAAGGAGTTTCTGTCCCAGCCTTGGGGCGGGTAATGTTCGATCAAAGTGGGTGTAAATTAATATATGATCGCGTAGATTTAGTTAAAGGGTGAAGGTTTTTGCCTTATGCAAAGTAGGTTAGACTGAGGGTCTTTTGCTAGGCCTTAAAAGAAAATGTCATCATAATTATCCCATTTTATTCGAGGGGATAGAAGCCAAGTAGGGTGTAACAGCAATTCAGATTGCCGTCATGAGGAACTACCCGTTATAGAGGTGTTTAGAGTTTTTGTGCTGTAGAAAATATGACTAAGTGGGAGTGAGACCTCAAGGCAGGGAACCACCAGGAAGAACTGCTAGATATAGCATTAAGGAGAGGGATTTTTGGTGGTTCAGTCTCTGGCGAAATTTCGCAAGAGTTGGTTTGAATTTGTCGTTTCAATGTTCGATTTTTAGTAGAAGTCGTTCTTTTAATTCTGGGTTGTTGTGCTAAAGATAGTGAAGTCCTGTTGATTGGTACTTCTTAGCTTTAAGCACGTTTAATAGGCGGAGTTGGAGGTTTTACGTTAATTGATTTGGAATTACGTAGAAAGATTATAAGAAATAAAAGCAATTTTAATTAAGGTTGGTTTGGACCCGATTGGACCGAGCTGTTAAGGGACTTTTTCGTTTTTCCTCTCTTGATGTTGTGCTGGCTTTGCGTTACGATCTTCATCTCAATCGTAGATTGTTTTAGCACGCCACGACGGGTAAAAAAAAATTTTTAAGTTAAATAATTTATTCGTAGAATGGCTTAAGACGGTTGTTGTGAACCGTAACTGTACGTTTGCCCATTTTTAGGGTTGTATTCACTGATGATGGTATACCGATTACCAGATATGGTCCTACCCAGATTTGAGAGAGCTTATGCTTTCGACTTTCGCTCTTGAGTAGGACTTTGTCACCTATGTGAAACGATAAGGGTCGAACAGCTTTGTCGAAGTATAATTTCGACCGTTGCTTGCTAGCGAGCAGATTTTTGCGTGCCGTGGCATAAGACCTTTGGAGCTTGTATCGTAGGATCTGATAGTAGCTCTCGTGATTATACACGGGTTCAGGGTCTCGTTTCAAATTCGACGGAACATCCGCTGTGAAGCCGTAGAGGCAGTCCATGGGAGTTAATTTAGTTCCCTCGTGTACACTATTGTTGTACACGAATGCAGCGGTTCGCAGATATTGATCCCATGATTTGGGATTCTCGTCCACTATGGTACGCAAGTATTCAATTAACGGCCTGTGTGCACGTTCCAGTGCGCCGTTTGACTGTGGGTGGTAGGCAGAGGTTTGTAACTTCTTCACCCGTAGCAGTTTACATACCTTTTTGAACAGGTCACTAAGGAAGTTGCTTCCTTGATCAGTGACTATTCGCTTAGGAATGCGGTAGCGCGCGACGATTTCGTCGAAGAAGATTTGTGCTACAGTGACGGCTTCCCCGTTAGGTATGGCGTACCAATCGACAAATTTAGTGAGGTTTTCCTGGAAGGTCAAGATATACTTGTTTCCGGAGTCAGTTTCCTCGAGTGGACCAACAATGTCGAGATAGACTTTGTCGAAAGGTTGCTCTGCGATGTCCGTGATGACCATCGGCATTTTAAACTGAGGTGATGCCTTCATTTTTTGGCATTTTGAGCAACGCTTAACGTATTTCTTAATATCGCTAAGCATGTGCCTCCACCAGTACTTCCTTCGAATCCGCTTGTATGTTTTAATTACGCCCTGATGGCCGCCAAAAGGAGAGTCGTGATAATCATGTAAGATCGTTTGTATCTCCTTGGGGCTTGTGATTATCTCAGGGGGCTTAGGTTTATCGTCAACTAGCGGATTAGTATCTGGCGGGTTTTCTGTAGTGACCTCTTCTATGTTTGGAATTATTTCATTGTTCTGAGGCGTGTGATCCCGTATTTCGGGGCTTTTAGACTCTGTTTGAGCGTTTTTCGCTTGAGCCCGTGTCACATCGTTACATTTTAGGTGATTTTTGCGAATGGAGGTTATTTCATCCTCCGAGTCCGAATCCATTTTATGGTGGACTTGCGCTTTTACTATTATGTGTTGGCCATTTGAGTCTTCGCTGACTTCCCGTGGAAAGCGGCTTAACGCGTCGGCATTCGTATTGTACTTTCCTGGCTTGTATTCGATTTGATAATCGAATTCAGAAAGTTTATTGTGAAATCTCACCAGACGGGAAGTAGGGTCTTTAACGTTAAAGACGCCTTTGAGAGGCTTGTGGTCTGTATAGACCGTAAATTTTCGGCCTGGCAAGTAACATCTAAAGTTACGCGTAGCCCAGACTATGGCGAGCAACTCTTTTTCAATAGTTGAATAGTTGCGTTCCGCCTTGTTCAGTGTACGGCTGGCGTAGGCAATGGGCTGATCGTGTCCTACTTCTTCTTGCCAGAGGACGGCTCCTAATGCCTCGCTGCTGGCGTCCGTGGTTAAATTGAATGGTTTCGAGAAATCGGGATATATAAGTAGGGGAGGAGAGATTAATGAAGTTTTGATTCTCTCGAATGCCTCCTGGCACCTCTCGGTCCATGTGAATTTGACATCCTTGCGGAGCAAATTCGTTATAGGACGCACAATTTTGGAGAAGTCGGGAATGAATTTTCGATAATAATTGGCAATTCCAATAAAAGGTTGAACCTGTCGTACAGTTCTGGGAACTGGGAAAGTTTGGACGCAAGCCGTTTTACTGGGGTCTGGAAGTGCACCTGCACTGGAACACTTGTGGCCTAGATAAACAACCTCTTTTCTCAGAAACTGGCACTTTTCCGGCTGCAGTTTGAGGCTGTTCTGTCTCAAACGATTGAAGACTTTGCGGAGCTTACTATTATGGTCCGCAAGGATTTTACCGTAGATGACTATGTCGTCTAGGTAGACAAAACATTCCAAGCCTTGTAATCCTGTTAAGACGAAATTCATTAAGCGTTGGAATGTGGCCGGGGCTCCTTTGAGCCCAAATGGCATACGCCTAAATTCATAGTGGCCGTAATTCGTGCTAAACGCAGTTTTTGGTCGATCTTGAGGATCGACGAGCACCTGGTGATAGCCGTTGGCGAGATCGAGGGTGGTAAAGTACCGAGAATGACCTAGTTGGTCGAGAATATCCTCGATCCGAGGTAGCGGAAAGGCGTCTCCAATTGTCTTTTCGTTTAATTTACGAAAGTCGACAACGACGCGCCACCTTTTTTCACCGTCTGGTCCCGCCTTCTTGGGGACGACTAGGAGAGGTGAATTCCAAGGGCTTTTACTTGGCTGCACTATGTCGTTCTCTAGCATTTCGCGAAGCTGTTCGTTTATTACGTTTCGCTGCGTCTCTGACAAGCGATACATTTTCTGGTTGATTGGTGCTTGGTCCTGCACCAATGGTATATCATGAGTGATGGCGTTTGTGAAAGTTAGCCGATCACCTTTGAGGAAAAAGATATCATTGTACTAGTAGCAGAGTTGTGATATCGCTTGTTTTTCCTCCGCGCTCAGATTTACGCCCAGACTGAGCTCTTCGTCTAATCTGGCGAGACGCGGGTTATTATTTGCGTTTTCTGTTTCTTCATATTCCTGGAATAAATATTTAACATTCTGTAAAGTGGCCATTTTTTCGGCGCTAGAAATATTTGTTTCTTTATTTTTATTTTTTCTTTTACTTATTTTACGGAAACCTGAAATATTTTTATTTTTATTTAAATTTTCACCCCACTTTATCTTATTTAAATCACTCTTAATACTAAATGACGATGGAGTTGGGGTTTCTGAACCGCCGTACATTGCCATGTTTGAGGCGAACTCGCTTTCGTCTTCTAATAGGCTCTTTCGCCGTTGTTTACTTACTGTGAAGGATGATTTTGGAGCTTTTGAAAATACCGTCCCTGTGGTGAGCTCGCTTCCAATGTCGGCGTGTTTTGAAATTTCCTTTTGAGAGGAGGTGGGAGCTGATGGGATTTTTCCATCGTAATTCCTTCTGGCTAGGTGAGCTCCGTCGACATTTGTTTTATTGGGATTTCCTTTCCTTTGGTTCCGTTTTTTCCTTATATTTCCTTTGTGCGTGGGTGCTGGTGGTTTCGAGTCACCGTAATTCCTGGTTTTCAGGTGAGCATCCTCAGCGCGTTCTCCGTTTTTCGGTGTTTCCTTGTTATTTCTTTCCTGGTAATCCTGTTTCAGTTTGTAACGAAGCTAATTTTCGGCTAGAAATTATAAAGCCTAAAAGCGCACTAAAACCCCTTTTCCACTTAAAAACCCCAAATTGGGTGATATAATTCAAGAAATATATTTGCGAACCAAATTATAGAAAAATAAAAAGCGAGGATTTGTTAGGAATCGAACACGGGACCCCAATATTAAAGTTGTTTGCGAAGCCAACTGGGAGTATAAAGCGAGAATATTATTTTTCTTCATATAATTCGCACGAGAAATTGAAACTTTTGCTATAAGTACCAGACTCCGAACTGGCAAAAATCACCTTTCATCATCCTCTCATACACCTTCTATTCACCTTCTCATATACCTTCTACCGACCTTCCTGTTCGAATTATCCCAGTTTCCACTCGTCAAAGTGAAAGCTTGGTCATATGCACCGGCCACGAGACGAGACCCAGACCTCCCGAACCTGATTCCCATAGCTAGAGTTCTAGTAGGTTAAGGGCAGTACGCTGCTCGAGCTCAGTACGGGTGCAAACTTAGGAACGGCTCAGGGAATAGCATAGACCGTAGTTAAGCTAATTAGATATAAGTAGTGTAAGGGCAATTAATTGCTCGGGCCTAGTACGCGTGTTGAGCGGAATGGTCTAAGGGACGTAGCCACCTAGATATAAGTAGATTAAGGGCAATCTTAATTGCTCGGGCCTAGTACGCGTGTTGAGCGAAATGGTCTAAGGGACGTAGCTACATAGATATAAGTAGAGTAAGGGCAATCTTAATTGCTCGGGCCTAGTACGCGCGTTGAGCGGAATGGTCTAAGGGACCTAGCTACATAGATATAAGTAGAGTAAGGGCAATCTTAATTGCTCGGGCCTAGTACGCGTGTTGAGCGGAATGGTCTAAGGGACCTAGCTACATAGATATAAGTAGAGTAAGGGCAATCTTAATTGCTCGGGCCTAGTACGCGTGTTGAGCGGAATGGTCTAAGGGACGTAGCTACATAGATATAAGTAGAGTAAGGGCAATCTTAATTGCTCGGGCCTAGTATGCGTGTTGAGCGGAATGGTCTAAGGGACCTAGCTACATAGATATAAGTAGAGTAAGGGCAAGCTTAATTGCTCGGGCCTAGTACGCGTGTTGAGCGGAATGGTCTAAGGGACATAGCTACATAGATATAAGTAGAGTAAGGGCAATCTTTATTGCTCGGGCCTAGTACGCGTGTTGAGCGGAATGGTCTAAGGGACCTAGCTACATAGATATAAGTAGAGTAAGGGCAATCTTAATTGCTCGGGCCTAGTACGCGTGTTGAGCGGAATGGTCTAAGGGACCTAGCTACATAGACATAAGTAGATAAAGGCAATCTTATTGCTCGGGCCTAGTACGCGTGTTGAGCGGAATGGTCTAAGGGACCTAGCTACATAGACATAAGCAGAGTAAGGGCAATCTTAATTGCTCGGGCCTAGTACGCGTGTTGAGCGGAATGGTCTAAGGGACTTAGCTACCTAGAAATAAGAACCGTAGAAGTAAGATTCTAGTAGAACCTGAATTGTTAGAGAGTAAGAACAATAAATTAAGTGTTACTAAGAACCGGGCTTTCTAATTAATAACCCTTTAACTCCCAAGCCAAATTCTCTCTCTCACTGCGTTGATAGACCCTGGCCTTTCTCCACTGCAACTACCCAGGCAATTGATTTTGTGACTTTCCCACTACCGTACCGACAGAAAAATCGCATTGCGTTGGCGCCAGAGTAACCGCACCGGGGAAGTACGTCACAAATTTGCCGCCCGAGCAGGGACCAAACGGATACGGAGAAAGGAATAAAGGAAGACGGACGACCAGTATGTCCACAGGCTCAGCAGAGAGTGAGGTAATGACCGAGGTGGATTGCAACCAGAAAGAAAAGGTGAAGGTATCTTGGGTCTACAAGCTGAGCAAAGAAGCCCTAGAAGGGGCATTGTCTGACGTAGGCCAGAATGCCACCGGAACCGTGGAGGATCTGAGGAAGAGACTGACCAATTGGCTGCGAGGTATCTCACCGCAGCCATACGTAGACCCAGCCGAAGTGGAAGCCGTAGAGCCACCGCCACGGAGAAGACGGACTGATGTGATGGAGAAGGCGCGTAAATGGAATGTACATTTTGATGGGACCGGAGACGCTGTAGCATTCCTCGAGAGAGTACACGAGTTAGCGGATGGTTATGGATTTAACCAGGCAGACCTGTTGGTCGCCGCAACAGAATTACTGCGAGGAAGAGCACTTCTTTGGTATCGTAACAATCGTCACTTGTTCGATACATGGATCACATTCACCAGAGAGTTCCAGGCCTTCTTCTTCCCACGGTCATACCAGAAGACTCTGCTAGAACAGATTGCGAACCGCAAACAGAGACCTGGTGAAAGAGCGCGTGCTTATGTTCTGGAAATGCAGACGTTAATGAGACGGAATGCCGAACTCACCTCCGAAGCACGGCTCGAACGTATCTACATAAATCTGGCGGTCGAATATAAGTACTACATCCGTCGACGAGACTTTACCGACCTACGGACCTTAATCGAGCTATGCGATGAGTATGAAGACCTCCAGGGAACCAGCAGACGACAGAGTAACGCACCCATCCAAAGCAGACCGCTAACCTCGAGAATCGCTGACACGACTGGCAGACAAAACGCCATGCTTGCAATGCAGGAATACAATCGCCAGAACTGCTGTTGGAGATGCGGCCGACCTGGCCACACGCGCGTTCAGTGCCAAGGGCCATCCCGTATATTCTGCTCATATTGCGGCACTACCGGAAAACTGACTAAGGATTGTACCTGCCGCCAGGGAAACTTGCGACGGGCGAGAGCGCATGGAGAACCCTCTCGCCCAATTCCAAGCAATTCTCCTACCAGAAGAACCCAGAGATACACACACCAGTAATAGAAACCGGACCGGAAGCGTCAACAGTACCAGAACCGAATACCGTCACCTTCAACATCCGTCCAGCTAAAATCGTACCAGTAACTCCGAAAGTGCCAGCAACGCACTACCGACCGAGACCAGAACCGAATACCGTCACCGTCAACACCCGTCCAGCTAAAATCGTACCAGTAACTCCGAAAGTGCCAGCGACGCACTACCGACCGATACCAGAACCGAATACCGTCACCCTTAATACCAGTCCAGCTAAAACCGTACCAGTAACCCCGAAAGTGCCAGTAACGCACTCCCGACCGATACCAGAACCGAACACCGTCACCGTTAATACCAGTCCAGTTAAACCGTACCAGTAACTCCGAAAGTGCCGGCAACGCACTACCGACCGATACCAGAATCGGATACCGTCATCATCGATACCCGTCCAGAAAAAGCCGTACCAGAAATCGCGACAGGGTCTTCAACACATTACCGACAAGCCGTATCAACTGACCAAGGAAGGATAAAACGTGACTACCGTCAGAAACGCATAAAGAAAACAAAACCGACCAGCCGGGAGCCACCAGCAACAACTCGTGGACACTATACCGGACCAACGCCGCTAATGGAGACCGACACGATTCTAGACGGGAGACCGTTTGTGGAAGTACAGATAAGCGAGCAAACCGTGGACGCATTAGTAGACACTGGTGCCGGAAACTCATACATCTCCGACTGTATCTTCCAAAAATATAAGGAATATCCCGGATTCGTCACCAAAACTACAACTCGCGACGTTACGCTAGCCGACGGAAAACGAGTACCTATAAAACAAGAGATTACGATACTCGTCCGGATACATGGTAACGAAATATGGCACCAATTCTATGTACTGCCATCGCTAGCCGAAGACATGGTATTAGGAATGGATATCTTGCGAAAAGGCAAACTACGGATACACCTGTTCAATTTCACCACTTCATACGATGCAGAGTCACCCCTGAGATGCCTGCACGACCCGACCGCGCTAACGGACCAAAGACTGGAAACATTCTTGGCCGCCGAACTCCCAAAATTCAACAGACTGAGGCAGACTACACACTTGATCCAGCACCGAATACGCCTCACGACCGACGAACCTGTACGGCAGCGTTATAGCCCTCGTAACCCGGCCATTCAACAAATTATTAATAAGGAAGTTGATCAGATGTTACACGATGGGGTCATCGAACCGTCAAACAGCCCGTACAGCTCTCCGGTAGTCATTGTTAAAAAGAAGAATGGAGAGAACCGATTCTGCGTGGATTTCCGAGGGATTAACAAAATATCCATCAGAGACGCCTACCCACTTCCGCAAGTTCAACCGACGCTAGATAAGTTGAGAGGGGCGCAGTTTATATCCACGTTGGACCTGAAGCATGGATATTGGCAAATTCCGCTAGCACCAGAAAGTAAACCGAAAACCGCATTCATCGTCCCTGGAAGAGGTTTATTCCAGTTCCGAGTCATGCCGTTTGGACTACACTCCGCACCTGCCACATTTCAAAGATTACTAGACCGAGTGATAAGTCCGGAGCTGGATATCTTGCACTCGCATACCTGGACGACATTGTAGTGTTCAGCAGAACCTTTGAGGAGCACTTAGAGCATCTATCCAAGGTTTTCCAACGACTCCGAGAAGCTGACCTCAAGCTGAACCCCGCAAAGTGCGCTTTCTGCCTTCCGGAGCTGAAATACCTAGGCCATATCATTACCAAGGAAGGTATACGAACGGACCCAGATAAAGTTACTGCCATACGAGACTTAAAACCGCCGCAAAATCGTAGGGAGATCCGACAATTCCTCGGAGCTGCGTCTTGGTACCGACGCTTCATACCAGATTTCTCCAGAATAACCGCACCCCTGAATCGTTTGCTGAAAAAACAAGAGAAATGGGAATGGACCACAGCACACGACACCGCATTTAAGAATTTAAAGAAGCTCCTTACGGAAGCACCAATCCTCGCCTGCCCGGACTTTTCAAAAGAGTTTGTACTGCAAACCGATGCCAGTGGAGATGGACTAGGAGTAGTACTGTCACAGAATATGGACGGAAACGAGAGAGTCATCGCATACGCCAGCCGAACCTTGACTGAAA
Source organism: Leptarthrus brevirostris (assembly GCA_964036015.1). NCBI lineage: Eukaryota > Metazoa > Arthropoda > Insecta > Diptera > Asilidae > Leptarthrus > Leptarthrus brevirostris. The sequence goes on from OZ038371.1 coordinate 76,097,148, forward strand.
CCGAGCGAAAATACTCCGCCACCGAGAAAGAATGCCTCGCCGTACTGTGGGGCATACACAAGATGAAACCGTACCTAGAGGGATACCGATTCCGGGTTATCACTGACCACCTGGCACTGAAATGGCTGAACTCCCTGCAAAGCCCCAGTGGCCGTCTAGCACGCTGGGCCCTAGATCTACAGCAGTATGATTTCACCGTACAGTATCGACGAGGAGCGATGAATAAAGTTGCCGATGCACTCTCCCGTCAACCAGTGAACACCCCAGTAAGGCAAGATTTATGCAACGTGGGACCGCCTAACAACCCGATTACCTGCAATTGGTACAGACGAAAGTGGAAAGAAGGAAGCAGTAACCCGTCACTACAACCCGATTTCAAAATTGAGAATAACCAGCTGTACCGTCGAATACGAGACTACCGGGACATGGACGGCCGAGGAGAGGCAACCGCCTGGAAATTATGCCTGCCCACCGAACAACGCAACGAAGCGCTATCACGCTGTCATGACCCACCAACCGCCGGACATCTTGGCATCGCTAAAACATTTGGAAGACTCAGCCGCCTATATTACTGGCCGGGTATGTTCCGAGACGCCGCTAATTACGTACGTCGATGCAAGAAATGTCAACAATTCAAGCCCCCACAACAACTGAAACCAGGACTGATGTGTTGGACGAAAGTCGACAAACCCTGGCAGATTGTCACTACCGACCTCATCGGACCACTTCCACGAAGCAAACAAGGCTTCCAACACATACTTGTTTTTCAAGATAAATTTACAAAATGGGTTGAAATACAACCACTCCGCCAAGCAACCGCCGCAGCCGCCATTCGCTGCGAAGCCGAAGACCCCACAGCCGCCGTTTGCTGCGAAGGCGAAGCCCCCGCAGCCGCCGTTTGCTGCGAAGCCGAAGCCCCCGCAGCCGCCCTTTGCTGCGAAGCCGAAGACCCCACAGCCGCCGTTTGCTGCGAAGCCGAAGCCCCCACAGCCGCCATTCCCTGCAAAGCCGAAGACCCCACAACCGCTGTTTGCTGCGAAGCCGAAGCCCCCGCAGCCATCCAGCTCGATGAAACCGAAGTCCCCGCAGCCGTCAATCGCTGCACAGCCGTCCAGCTCGATGAGACCGAAGTCCCCGCAACCGGCAATCGCTGCACCGCCGTCCAGCTCGAAGAGACCGAAGTCCACGCAGCCGTCAATCGCTGCACAGCCGTCCAGCTCGAAGAAACCGAGGGCCCCGCCGCCGCCCGCTATAAAGCCAACAGGCGTCCAACCGGAGATGTCAGATGTCCGCAGGGAGACAACCCAGCAGCTATCCTTTATTACGACAGCACATCCGCACCCTGCGTTAGCCGCAAGAGCGAAAACAACACCGATGCGACCAAAGTGGAGAGCCAATATGGAGAAACCCCGACAGACGAGACGACACCGTTGGCGATACCGCCGAGCCGATGGCACCAGCAGACGAGCATACCGAGAACGAGCCCCCGTAACCCTGGAAGACGAAGACCCGGACCTATGGGTATTTTAATTATTTAGTTTAAGGCCAAGAAGGCATTATATTGTATTTTATATTATTGAAGTTGTTTAAGTTTAAGTTGAAATAATAAATATATATGTAGGCATAAATTAAGATCAATGAATTATAAACAGTAGTAGTAGGAATCTCCTAATTCCAAACACCTATTACGATTTTGTCACATTGGAGTCTGTAAGTAGATAATTACGTTGCAATAAAGAACTATTCCGCTACCAGCTACCCATCCCGAAAATTTTTCTTGGTTCAAAATTTTCTTCTGAAGTGGGGGGGAGATGTAACGAAGCTAATTTTCGGCTAGAAATTATAAAGCCTAAAAGCGCACTAAAACCCCTTTTCCACTTAAAAACCCCAAATTGGGTGATATAATTCAAGAAATATATTTGCGAACCAAATTATAGAAAAATAAAAAGCGAGGATTTGTTAGGAATCGAACACGGGACCCCAATATTAAAGTTGTTTGCGAAGCCAACTGGGAGTATAAAGCGAGAATATTATTTTTCTTCATATAATTCGCACGAGAAATTGAAACTTTTGCTATAAGTACCAGACTCCGAACTGGCAAAAATCACCTTTCATCATCCTCTCATACACCTTCTATTCACCTTCTCATATACCTTCTACCGACCTTCCTGTTCGAATTATCCCAGTTTCCACTCGTCAAAGTGAAAGCTTGGTCATATGCACCGGCCACGAGACGAGACCCAGACCTCCCGAACCTGATTCCCATAGCTAGAGTTCTAGTAGGTTAAGGGCAGTACGCTGCTCGAGCTCAGTACGGGTGCAAACTTAGGAACGGCTCAGGGAATAGCATAGACCGTAGTTAAGCTAATTAGATATAAGTAGTGTAAGGGCAATTAATTGCTCGGGCCTAGTACGCGTGTTGAGCGGAATGGTCTAAGGGACGTAGCTACCTAGATATAAGTAGATTAAGGGCAATCTTAATTGCTCGGGCCTAGTACGCGTGTTGAGCGGAATGGTCTAAGGGACGTAGCTACATAGATATAAGTAGAGTAAGGGCAATCTTAATTGCTCGGGCCTAGTACGCGTGTTGAGCGGAATGGTCTAAGGGACCTAGCTACATAGATATAAGTAGAGTAAGGGCAATCTTAATTGCTCGGGCCTAGTACGCGTGTTGAGCGGAATGGTCTAAGGGACCTAGCTACATAGATATAAGTAGAGTAAGGGCAATCTTAATTGCTCGGGCCTAGTACGCGTGTTGAGCGGAATGGTCTAAGGGACGTAGCTACATAGATATAAGTAGAGTAAGGGCAATCTTAATTGCTCGGGCCTAGTACGCGTGTTGAGCGGAATGGTCTAAGGGACCTAGCTACATAGATATAAGTAGAGTAAGGGCAAGCTTAATTGCTCGGGCCTAGTACGCGTGTTGAGCGGAATGGTCTAAGGGACATAGCTACATAGATATAAGTAGAGTAAGGGCAATCTTTATTGCTCGGGCCTACTACGCGTGTTGAGCGGAATGGTCTAAGGGACCTAGCTACATAGATATAAGTAGAGTAAGGGCAATCTTAATTGCTCGGGCCTAGTACGCGTGTTGAGCGGAATGGTCTAAGGGACCTAGCTACATAGACATAAGTAGATAAGGGCAATCTTATTGCTCGGGCCTAGTACGCGTGTTGAGCGGAATGGTCTAAGGGACCTAGCTACATAGACATAAGCAGAGTAAGGGCAATCTTAATTGCTCGGGCCTAGTACGCGTGTTGAGCGGAATGGTCTAAGGGACTTAGCTACCTAGAAATAAGAACCGTAGAAGTAAGATTCTAGTAGTAAGATTAGATATAGAACCTGAATTGTTAGAGAGTAAGAAAAATAAATTAAGTGTTACTAAGAACCGGGCTTTCTAATTAATAACCCTTTAACTCCCAAGCCAAATTCTCTCTCTCACTGCGTTGATAGACCCTGGCCTTTCTCCACTGCAACTACCCAGGCAATTGATTTTGTGACTTTCCCACTACCGTACCGACAGAAAAATCGCATTGCGTTGGCGCCCGAGTAACCGCACCGGGGAAGTACGTCACAAGTTGGACGACGGTGTAGTTGTGGGCAGGGACTAGATGCAGACTGATGGTAGTCAGAACTACTTGTGAATTGTGTGTGTTGAGAACTCCAACAGACACTGCTTTTAAACCAGCGGGGAGTAGGCCATTCGCTAGGAAGACTCCTTGATCTATTTCTCTTGATAGACAGAGCATCTCCTCCTGCAGCTGCAAAGGAACCTCGACTATGATTTGTGACCTGGCAGGTATGCATACAGGCTCTTTCAGCTGTATTTGTTGCCGCCTCATTTCGCCAGTCAAATCACTTTCAGTCGGTTTGTCCATCTCGCATTCCGATGTTCGGCGGTCATTGTTCCCCTCTTGAGAAACTTTTGAAGTACCACATATTGTCAGATCGGCCTTTCTGGGCTCTGTTCTATCTGTTCGGGCATTCGTTTTGACCACTTTTTCAGAACACGGGTTATCCAATGCAGCTGTCAATGGAACAGCAAATTCCTCAGGGTTATTTTCCGTTCGAGGGAATCGCAATGCCTTATTCGGGCCCTCAACGTTACAATTCTTTGCTAGAAAGCCGTCGTCGGAAAGGCCGGGTAGGTTTTTTATTACCTGAAAATTGCAGGGAATTTTATTCTTTAATGTAAAATTGCCCTTGCATGTTCCCAGCGTCTTTCCGGTACCAAATGGTGTTTGTAAAGTATATGTTTCTCCGGTATTTATATCTTCGGGATTTTTAATTGCTTTCTTCTTTTTAATACTAACCTCAGCGCCAGTATCTACTACAAGTTTGGTATTGCAGTTCAGGCTAATATCCAACGGAAGGCTAACTGTAGAGATACAGGGTTCGGGCGGCTGAGATGACCCTTTCTTAAAATTTTTACTTTTTAATGTCGATCCGGGGTCTTTTCGGTCGACTGCTCGTCGTTTCCCTGGCTCTTAGAGTCCCATTTTTGCTGTTGGCGGCATTCCTCTATGGAATGGCCGCGACGGTTGCAGAATTTACATTTGAGTTTTATGTTAAAAACTCGAGGACCAGCGTAAGGTTGCTGATCCTGAATCCGTCGTTCGGGGAGCCTTGTCTGGTTACTCGGGCCCGGAACCTGGCGATTGTTTCTACAATCGCGAACATCATGACCATATATCTTGCAATTAGAGCAGAAGGGTGTGTTTTTACGCTTCATGCAGTCGGCGTAAGTGTGACCTCTTCGCTGGCAAAAGTTGCATGTGATGTTTAACCTTAACTGGTCGAGGTTCTGGCGGCGGTGCTTTGTGAATCAGCGCCTCGAGCGTGCCGTCGGTGACGGTGAGGAGATATTGGCAAAGGTGCGGATTCGTAACCCCGCTGCGGACTGCGTTTTTCGCGAAGTCCTCCAGCTGCGTTGTAACAGCTGGGGTGGCGGCGGCAGCTCCGTATTTGGTTTGTGCGGCCTCTTTACAGAGAGCCAGCAACTGTTTCACTCTAGCCGTGAAGGCGGTGAGTGTTTCGCAGGGGTTTTGGTGAGCTGTTATGAGCCTATTTACCAGTTCCTGGTAAGTTTCTCTGGGAAGGTATGCCGCGTTTAACCTTGCTTCGACTTCTTGAAATGTTGTCGGTACATCTGAGGCCAACAGTTGATATGCTCCTCCACGAAGTCTTGTGGGAAGGATCTTGAGGAAGGCGTCTTGCTCCCCTTCGGAGAGACACTGTTTGGCCTGGCGGCAGCAACTCAGGAATGTTTGCAACTCTGATCCGAGATGCGGGCCTGGCTCACCTGGAAAAATTGGCACCATTTGCGCAGTTAACTTAACAATTTTTCCATAATCGGTCGCCATAGTGAAGTTCTGATTCGAGTCGGTGTCGGGCGAGTCTTGTGCGAGAAATCGATTTAGACCCTGTTTCAGGTTAATTTCTCGCAGGGAGTCTTGTATTGATTGAATGAGGTTTTCCTCAGTTGTGCTTTCTAAAGTGTTTTCAATATTTTCTTCAGGAGGGAGTATGCGCGAGAATCCGTCTAGCTTGGCTTGAAAAAGTGCGGCTTCCTTTTGAAAGCGCTCTAGGTCTTCCAATCTCTCCTCGCTGGACTTTGTATTCCTATTTTCGAGGAGGTTAGAATAGAGAGTTGCTAGGCGTTCGGATTCTCGCGCGGACTCGTACAAATTATTAAAATTATTATATTTAAATCTTACTTGGTTTTGATTTATTCGTTGTAGGACTGTCCCGCTCCTGAGTGTGAGTCCTTCTGAACTGGGTCCTGGTTGTGCTGGGGTTATCTGGCGTTCACTGACCTGCGTTTGGTCGGTGAATACTGGTGACTGGGAACCCTGGCGTGGTTCTTCCGCGTCGATCTCCAGGTCCAGGGAGGTTCTGAGGAGGTCCTCTGTCTTCTCCTCTGTTGGTGAGTGAGCGGGAGTAGAGTGGGTGCCCTTGGACATCAACTCCTGCTCTTCAGCGTTGCAAGGGGGGCTTTTGGCCTGCTTTCCGTTCCCTTGATAACAGTACTAGAGTTGTGTTGGGGAAAAGGGGGGCTTGTGCCGTCTTCAACGATTCCCTTTTCCACTCTGATACTGGTGCTGTGTTGATTGCTGGTGTTGATTGGTGTCGTCTTCTTCGGGCTGGGACGGAGCCCACACAATTCCACCGGTGGTGCTGGCTTACACTTTGCGGAAACGTTGGGGGTGACTCCTCAGGGCGATTGACTACCCGGGAGTGCTTAGAGATACCCCTTTATGTTTGGTCTTGGATCAAGGCTTTTCAAGTTGTTACGGTAATTTTGTTTTACCACGCTTCCTTGATCCTACCGGCTGCGCCAATTTTTTGTTAAAAACCTCACTTTACTTTTTACTACTACCCACTTTTTATTATTATCAATACAAAATCTGTTACTTAATTATTTCTACTTCGAACACTTTTAGTAATTTTCCACTTATGAATAATAATATTTCTTCAAGTTTACATTAATTATTTGTTACTTAATTATTTCTAGCTTCAAACACTTTTACTAATTTTCCACTTAATAATAATAATATTTCTACAAGTTCACATTAATCCTCTGTTACTTAATTATTTCTACTTCGAACACTTTTAGTAATTTTCCACTTATGAGTAATAATATTTCTTCAAGTTTACATTAATTATTTGTTACTTAATTTTTTCTAGCTTCAAACACTTTTACTGATATTCCACTTAATAATAATAATATTTCTTCAAGTTCACATTAATCATCTGTTACTTCATTATTTCTACTTCGAACACTTTTAGTAATTTTCCACTTATGAGTAATAATATTTCTTCACGTTTACATTAATTATTTGTTACTTAATTATTTCTAGCTTCAAACACTTTTACTAATTTTCCACTTAATAATAATAATATTTCTTCAAGTTCACATTAATCCTCTGTTACTTAATTATTTCTACTTCGAACACTTTTAGTAATTTTCCACTTATGAGTAATAATATTTCTTCAAGTTTACATTAATTATTTGTTACTTAATTTTTTCTAGCTTCAACACTTTTACTGATATTCCACTTAATAATAATAATATTTCTTCAAGTTCACATTAATCATCTGTTACTTCATTATTTCTACTTCGAACACTTTTAGTAATTTTCCACTTATGAGTAATAATATTTCTTCACGTTTACATTAATTATTTGTTACTTAATTATTTCTAGCTTCAAACACTTTTACTAATTTTCCACTTAATAATAATAATATTTCTTCAAGTTCACATTAATCCTCTGTTACTTAATTATTTCTACTTCGAACACCTTTACAAATCAAACCCGACAACTTATTCGCGACCTACTCGACTCACTATTCGTTACCACGGTTTAAAACAGACTCTCCTTTATCGCGGCTCGCCACGATCGCGGTTAGAACAAAACTCGTTAAATCCCTCGGTTGATTCTTCCGCTCAACCGTATCTACATGAAAAGGAAGCTTTGAGCTTTCATTTCGTTTATTCTTCGGTCCCTCTTTTGCAGGCCGAAGACGATGTAGATAGAGATCGCGACGCGATCAAAACGACACACATGAAGAAAGCTCCCAGAGCTTTTTCTTCTTTTTGTATCTTACTCGTGAGTGCCTGAGAAAGATACGATGTATGTTAAGAAATCGCTGAGATAGGCACCTTTATCTGCGAACGAATTTAATTTCGTTCGGTACCATATCTGCTTAAATGCATAATTAGCATTTTTAAGTTACCAATGCGCTACAAATTTCCTGGGAAAGGAATGCGCGGTAACTTGAGCGATTTGTTTGTCGCGAATTGAAATAATTTATGCCGTTTAGGCGAATTTAGTTACATCCGTTTGATGCAATTGAAATAATTTTTTAATGATTGAATATTTCATTTTCATATTCAATTTGACTGAATAATAATATTTTATTTTAGGTGTATTATGACCATTTTTAGGTACATAACAGCTTTATAGGGACTATGCCATATAATATGGGCTCGGTATAGTCACAGGATGGGGAGGAATAGCCCAACAAGCCCTTTGACATCTGTGGGACGAGGCGGCTTCATCGTCAGGTGGCATAACCTATGTTAGTTCTCTACAAGATTTTTTCCCCATTATCCCTAGTTTCTCTTTGCGTTCCCATAGTCTGGAGTTTCGTTTCAAAGAAACGTAGCGTAGCAAATTAATTGTCGGGTGAGTGAGCCGAAGGAGGAGGCAAGATCCCCCCAATCCGACGAGCTAAGTACTGCTACTAGGCGGGCCCCTCACGTCCTTATGCTAATGCTTGATGGCAGCATGGGTACATGAGTTCTCCTAAATTTACCATAACAAAATGGCGCCCAACGTTTGTGCCTAGTCCTGTATAAGGACCTAGAAGGGAAGTAAACTTCCCTCTCCAGACTACACGCACATCTCAGCAGACTACACGCACATCTCAGGAGACTTCACGTCCTCCTTGTTTGCTTCGACAGGTTGTTCGGACCGATTTCCCGAAGTAGAAGAGTTAGTAGATCACTGTTACAGCCTTCACGGCTTAAACACTTCTACTTTCCCTGGGCATAATCCTGAACGGATGGCCCTCAACTTTTTTGATATTGACCTTCCTGAACGGACTTCATAGTAGTCATATGCCCATTATACTACGTTTGCCGTCACGGCTTGTCTGAATTTATATTTTAAAATTTTTTATATTTATTCCCTATTCCTTCGGCAACTAGGTATTGACAGTCCTCTGGATGAATCCAGGGCAGTGGCCTCAAAGGCAGAAGCGCTACAAGGGAACTGTGTCCTCTGGCTGGGACTAGCCAATGCAGATAACCCTGTAGCTAGCTTCAGTTCTTTTGAGCTACCATTTGTTCCTGGATCCCTCTCCGTGGACTGGCGATCCTAGTCAATCGATTCCTATCCCGCTAATCCAACTTGTCTGAAGGACGACTAACTCGAGAATTCAGAGCCATTCCGGAACAACAAGCGTTTGGCTTGATAGCCTTCGTTCTTGTTTGGATGACTCTGTCTTCTCATAGAAGTCAGTCGGAATTTGGGCAAGGTTTGATTACTGATTTGTTCCCCTCCCTTTAAAACCTGCACCTGACGGAGAAGCGCCTCATCAGCGGTCTTCCGGTATTGGAGGGAGAGAGTGGTTGGAGAGGAGAGCGATTACATAATTTTTATACCATATTTCTTATCTTGGATCAACATATTACGATAACAGTTTTGCTTGTTGGTATCTACCAATTATTGATAGCTTTGTTAGCAGTTGTGTTCAAGCCACAACAATTTTATTTTGATTATTTGGAGATACCAATTATCTTGCGCTTTTTTTTTTTGTTCATATATTCTTTAGTTCTTCTAGTTTATAGACCCATTTCTTCTATATTTAACTTTCTGACAAGTAGAACTTTATCACATACGTTTTATTGTTTTCTCAAGTGAGCTTAGCATTTCGTCTGGGGAACTACAGATAGGAAAGAATGCTGCGTTCACCATCAGAACGAGTCGCAGGAGCTACGGCTGTACCACTGTGCTCAGTGTGCCAAAGTGGTGATTTCAATCCCAGCACTTCTCCTGTCGTCACTCCTTGTGCGCATGTGCTTCATCAGAAATGTTTGGCACAGTGGCTCGAGCGACAGCCTAGCTGCCCAATATGTAGGCGTGCTTGTTCGCTTGAGGAAATCAGGGCATACAATCCTAGTAGCGGGGTGGAGCCACGCAATACGGAAGGCATGGTGACTAGGTCACAAGCCCGAAGGCCGCTCACGACACCTGCAGTCTCGCCCATTCCCCTGTTGAACGAACGCGAATCAAGCCCTGAACAGGTAAACCAGCCGCCCTCTCCAAGCGGGCAAGCCTTACTAGCAGGATTGAGAGATGCGCTATCTGATCTTATCAGCCACCTGGAGCAAGCTTAACGTGTTTCCCCTTAAGCCGTATCAAGTCAGGCTGCAGGAAAATAAAGAGTTCATAATCCACGTACGAAGCCCAAACGGTCCACCAGGAGGCTTCGCGAATTCTGGCGACGAGTCAAAGCCAACAGACGCCGACTAGTCTCAGGCATAACATCAGTATCACGAGATGTACGACCGTGTGCTCTTGTCAAGACTCTGGGACAGGAGATCAACGGGCTGTTAGATAGTGGAGCAAGCGTAAGCTGTCTGATAGGACAAGCAGCTCGAAGGATTATCCGAGAAGGCCAAGTGACATATAAGAAATACCCAACATCCGTCAAAACAGCTGATGGAACCTCTCAGCAGGTATGCGGTCACTTGGATACAGATAAAGAGTTTCGCGGCAACCGACATATCATTAGGTTATATGTTATACCTAGTTTGTCGCAAGACCTATATCTAGGAGTAGATTTCTGGAAAGCCTTCCAGCTGGCCCCGGACATCATTGGCTCACTTACACCGTCGATCGAAACCGAAACACCCGTTGATTCAAATGTACATCAACTGTCCAGCGAACAACACATACGCCTCGAACTAGTTAAGCAACTGTTTCCATCGTACGCGAAGCAGGGCTTAGGGAAGACTTGTTTATAAGAACATACCATCGACGTCGAAGGGCAATACCGGTGAAGCAACGACATTATCCCGTCTCACTAGCGGTACAGGCACTGATGGACGCAGAGCTAGAACGCATGAAAAGCTTAGGTGTCATCGGGGAGAGCCATAGTCCGTGGAGCTCCCCAGTGGTACTTGTCAGGAAGCCCGGAAAGGTCCGACTATGCTTCGACGCTCGGAAAGTCAATGCGATGACTACAAAGGACGCATATCCTTTGCCGCATATTGAGGGCATCCTTGGAAGACTTCCGCCACCGAGATACATAACAGGACTGGACCTGAAGGACGCCTTTGGGCAAATTCCACTGGAGAGCACTTCCCGCGAAAATACGGCATTCACTGTGCCAGGACACCCCCTGTATCAATTCACAGTGATGCCCTTTGGTCTCTGCAACGCCCCGCAAACCATGTTCCGGCTTATGGACAAAGTCATACCACCGGACCTGAAGGAGACAGTCTTCGTATATTTGGACGACCTTCTTGTAGTGTCGAGGGGTTTTCCTGAACACCCTTTCACGAGTGGCGGAGTATTTGTGGAAAGCAGGACTAAAAACGTCGAAAACAGCAAGTTTTGCTTGAAGGAGATTAAATACCTCGGGTATATAATCGGAAACAGATCCAGACAAGGTATCCGCGATCGTGGAGTTTCCCATCCCGAAGACCGTACGGCAAGTACGTCGCTTTTTGGGTATGGCAGGATGGCACCGAAAATTCATCTCGAACTACGCTGCGGTATCGCCGATCACGGACACCTTAAAGAAGAGTGACAAGTTCACCTGGACCGCTGAAGCCCAAGATGCATTCGTAGACCTCAAAGCATAAACTAACAACGGCCCCATTGCTCGTCATTCCTGACTTCCGTAAACCCTTCGTCATTCAATGTGACGCAAGTCAGGAAGGCGTCGGAGGAGTCCTTCTGCAAGCCGATGAAGAAGGCCCATCGCCTACATGTCCCAAAAACTTAACTCCGCTCAGCGAAATTACAGCATGACAAAGTTAGAATGTCTGGCCGCTGTCCTTAGTGTAAAGAAATTTCGTGCGTATATAGAACTATGTAATGCCTTTCAAAATAGTGACAGACCATGCGAGCTTGAAGTGGCTCATGAGTCAAAAGGACCTATCTGGTCGGTTGGCCCGCTGGAGCTTGAAGCTGCAGGCTTTCTATTTCGAGATGGAGCACCGACGTGGCAGTCAGAACGTTGTTCCTGATGCACTCTCCAGGGTGTTCGAATCTAACCTTTCAGAGATCGGAGTATCTCCACTTATAGACCTCCACTCTCCGGAGTTAGAATCGTCAGAATATCGTGATCTGAGGGAACACATTTTGACTAATAAGTCCAAACTTCCCGATGTCATCCGTAAGCTGCCACGTACAGGCGACTCTGTCTCGAAGGATGAGGCCTGGAAGCTGTGCATTCCAGCGGGTCTCATCGAGCAGACAATGGCAAGAAGTATTCCACGTCTTCGGGGTGCCAGAAACTGTCGTCACGGACAATGGACCCCAGTTCAAATCCGTGGCTTTCAATAAAGTGTTGAAACGTTATGGAATACAACACGTATATACTGCCCTATATTCCCCTCAGGCCAACGCAGCTGAACGAGTCAACCGCTCCATTCTAACCGAACATCTGGGACGAACATCTGAGTGCTGCCGCGAGTTTATTACGGAGCTCTTCCCACAAGGCGACAGGATTTCCCCGTACCAAGTTTTATACGGCTGCGCAGACCGCAGACTTGGTACGTGGACGGAAACAGATATGCAAGTGGACATGTCGGCAAAATCGCACTCATTAGAGACGGCGTTAAAGCCAATCTGGACCGTGCATTTGACCAGGGCGAACGAAACTATAATACCAGAGCTAGGCCCATTACTTTTCGGTCAGGCCAAGAAGTCTATCGGCGTAATTTTTTGCTTAGTGATTTTCAGAAGGGTACGAACGCCAAACTTGCTAAAAAGTTCATAAAAAGTAGAAATTAGATGATTTCCAAGGGCAACTAATCGGAATATACCACGCCAAGGATATCCGTCCCTGAAGCGACAACACTGTTAGGAGTGGGGTTGTGAGTATGGCCACACTGGAGTGTGTGTTCTCCCCTTCTAATGATGAAAAATATATATGTAACGAAGCTTCCTTTGACAAAGGAGAGGAAGTGTAGACTTGAGCTGAAAGAGGGAAGTACACATATACCAAGGTCCAGTCTGCACGGCAAAATTCACGATTCCATTAACTTTTGTGTGTGCAGTAGCAGATTCGATTGTGCACCGTAATGTCTCACTACCAATCCGAAATTAATCAGTATATGCCCGAGCCAACTGTATCGCCGGCAGTTGTCGTGCGCCTTGACCCCAAATCAGGTTCTCATGAATTAAGGACTCGTGGTCAATAATCACCTTCGGCGGAGTATGCCACACTCCAAGTCGACTCAGCAATACTATTACATCAAGCTAACACATAACAGGAGCAGATGTCTCGTAGGGTTCATATATTCAACATTTCACCTTGTTCCCTTTATGGTGTTATTCTTAATTCCTTTAGTATTCGGGAATTTTATACCCTATATACACATAAAAACATAATAACTACTGAGCTGAATTGTTTTGTGACTCACGTTGCTTTGATTATATCATCAAATCCCAGGTCTAACGCCATAATCGTGCTTGTGGTTCTGCTTTCCGTATGTGTGTCATAACAGGCGCAGCCGCTCAATAACTACTAAGTCTTTTTGTATATACGACTACTAAGAAAACGAAAGTCTTCGAGGGCAGGCGCAAAAGACAAAAATAGTACATACCAAAACAGATAATCAAGTAAATTAAACACAACGCATAGTCCCTGTTTCAGATTGATATCAGTAGAATTGTGAATGTGGTTTTTTGCGTGGGGAATTACTGAATAGTAAAGAAGAGACCTCAACTAGGCAATAGGATAGGGCCCGGTTCTATCCCTTTTCCCATCATTAATTTTCCCACTTCACTACTTCTGATTATGATTTTCTTTAATTTGTTTATTATTTCGTAAGAATTTTCTTTGATTTACGTTATTATAGTTTAAGACGTAGTTTTATTATTTCATTATGATTTTTTTTTATCACAAATTTTCTTGCTATAATTTCTTTGTTATTCTGTGTTACTTATATTTTTTATTTTTCCTTTTTATAACGCTTTCCTGAAAAAAAGAGAAAAAAAAATTTATCATAAAAAAAGACAAAAAAAATTATGAAAAAAAACCAAATATTTATAATATTTTTTCCAATTCCTTCTCCACGACACGAGTGGCTACGAGACCTGAGATCTGCCGAAAAAGAAAACAAAAGCTTCCAGATGTTTGGGAGACCTGAAAATACCTTACACCCTGCCGCATAACGTTGGATGTGTGAACTTTCTCTCCTGTCAGCGCTCGATTCTCATGAGTCGGTTATAGTGTCCAAGAAGTCCGTCAAATTATCCCGACTGCATATAGCGTGAGTTACGTGCGACGATCTTCCTCTTCGCTCTCCTCGTTTAGTCGGACTGGAAGCCCGAACAAAATATGGAACACCGCAGATAAATGTAAATATCAACGAAGAGCTACGGTGCGGCTCAGCAGACGACGCCGATACACGCTTAAATCACATTCTAAATTACTCTAAAAGATAACGAATTTCTCCTGCGTAAGTCTGAAAATCACAATGGTCAACTAGTTAGTCTCATTCAAATCAGACCAATTATGAAAAGCTTCACACGGATCGCTCCGGCTGAATACACATAAGAACCGAAGACAAATAGCCACGTATTTAAACCATTAATAACTTGTGATGCGACCCAGAGCCTGGATGACTGACAACTTGAGCCACCAAATGATAACACCACAAAATATAACATCGGAGACAACTCTCATAGAAAACACACAATTCATAACCCATAAGAGGAGGTGTGATTCACGGGACCGTCCAACCTATCAGGAGCCAGATTACGACCCACGGATTGAACTTAGGCTATGACATTTGACCGACTATATGAAATACTGTAAAGCGCTGTCAGACAGATGCACATTGCGTACGCTCAAGGGCTGCGGATGGTTTGGACTTAATAAGTAAACGAGCGCCACATACGAAACTGGCACCAAAGTGGAATCATTCAAGCATCATTGATTGCGACGACCAACAACAGCAAACTGAGTTAGTTCAGTCTTCTCATTTTAACTTATCTTAAGTAGTAGATTATAATACAGTCGGTAAGGTAACAAACATATATAGATATATCTTAATTAAGTTACTTAAACAAGTACTAGAGGCAAGGTAATTTAGGTGATAGGAGTAGCTAACTACATAGTTCTGATCACAATATCAGGTAATTGGGATAGATGAACAAACTTCTCGGTAAGAAGACCCATTAACTGTTATTGAATGTTATCTTAGGTTGCAAATTATTGTTCAAAAAGGATACTGTGTGAAACTAGTTCGTAATGTAAATATTCTCAAATTCTAAAATAGATGACTTATGTTATGTCAAAGTACGGATTAGGTTCAATCAGTGACTATGGTAGTTATGGACGAATTGTTAGGTGTGTTCCTTCCCCAATATCTATCTTCAGCGATTCCACACGCATCCATCTCATACCACATACGACTCCTAGATATTCATATCATAATTAACAATTATAATTACGTAGCAACTGTCTCATCTCGATGATTCACGCGAAATTTCATAACTACTCATGACGGAGCCCTGCTTTGCGAACATCAATAAGGGCTCAACCACAATCCGCTACACACGCAAACACATACAAATAGCAAACACAGTCTAATCACGAAAGAATATAAGCCCAGCTAACTCAGTTGGTAGACATGAAACAGTATATCTCAGGGTATGGGTCAAGCCACACGTGGGCCCCAAACACATTTTACATCAAGCTTTTTTCTTGCCGTAGGCAGTAACTCTCGGCACCCCTAATTCCCCCCCCCCCCCCCCCAGTCCAATTCCTTATCCAGCTCACCTTTTTCCGCTTCCCTTCATAGAAATTAAGGAGGATAACCTCCCTTTTATGTGAGTACAAAGTTGTCGCGTTAACGCCAGCAAGCAGGCAATAAAAAACCCTATACTCAACGCAAATATAGCGACGAGCACGCCACAGTCCACTGTTCTGTGAAACTAGTTTTGACAGGACAGGAAGCATTTTTCTAGTGTATATTGTACCTAAATTATTTTAAAAGAGTTCCTCTAAGTAGAAAGTTCAGAATTCTTTCCGTGCATCCAGCGTTTGCTGCAAGTTTAGATAAATTGAGTTTTGCAAAGTGGTAGTGAAAAAAAGGGTTGTACTTTTCTTGAGCATATAGGAGGCTTAAAGCTCTTCTATTACAAGGCATGCGATGCCAATTTAATAATTAAAAGCGAACTTATTAGTACACGATTCACGGGAGCTACAGGCAGGGCTTATATATTTAAATAGATCATCAACTTGACGTACAGGAACGTAGAGGATCGTGTTATGCTAACAGGTCGACATATGGTACGAGATGTTATGCGTAAAAATTGCTCAGCCAAACTCGGATGGATGTATGAATTTGCTACAGTTAATCCACAATTGACATTTCGTTTTATTTTTCAAATGTAGCGCGCATATTCGGAGATATTCTGAACCACACCTCGATATGGCCAACCCAGTACCGCCATAGGGCAGTACACAAAATCTGTGGGTGAGGTGAAGAGAACTGGAGGAGAGATGCATCTGGTGTTCTTTTTGAAGTTGGTGGTGACAAAGTGCAGATCTCCGAGAAGGAGTTGACCAAAAAAAAAAATCGTGAAAAATTTTGTGTTGAAAAGGAGTGGAGATGAGTTGATACCAGTGGAAGGTGAAACAAATTTAAAGGAAAAAGAACTAAACAAAAGGAAAAGGAAATAAATTAGTACGAATATAAAAAAAACACGCGGAAGTCATAACCTCATCGAGGAAGACCGCTAACCCGCCCAAAAGGATCTAGGACGTTAAGTATCACCAAAATTCTAAAATTTTATTTTATTTCGACCAGGTAACCTTTTTTTTTATTTAATATCATTTACTGCACGAGACATATTTACACACATATATATATATAATCATAATACCCGTACAATATCAGTAACATTTAATATATTAGCAATGTTTTAAACATCACAATAGGCATTTACAATTATTGATTTATTGAAATTGTTGTTTAAAGATGCATCACGTTATCTATATCCATAATTTGTGGCAGGAATGAATAGTCCATAATTAAGAACATGCCTAAAATAATGTTCACTATAGGTGCAGAATTGGGATATTGACTTTTTTTAAACTTGTTAGTAAACGCTTTTTCTTTCTAAAACTAGCTAACAGGTGCAGCGAATTCCTAAGTAGGGGTTCCTATCGAGCTATGAAAATATTGGTCTCAAAAACCTTTATGCTATCATCAAATAATAAAATCAGGAAAAACCTTTAAGTTGTTTCTACGTAATGAAAAACGAGAAAATCTAAGAGATTGATGGCTATGATTAACACTAATGTATATTAATGTATGTAATGTGTAAATAATAAACTTAAGATACATCCTATATGTCCAAAGATATGAAATCATACATAATAAGAAACAGAGCGTTATTCTCATTGGAAAATTCCCCTTATCGCGCATAATAAATTACTTCTGCGATTTTCTTTCACAAAGATGGTATATGCAAGTTCGATTTAAGGAGGTCGAGAGTGATTTGAATGGGTCGTAAGGAGTATCTATTACTGCTGTTTTGAAAAAAAAATATATCTAAATAAATAAAAATTGAAGCCAAAACAACAAAAAAACTTAGAGCATCAAATTACTTGAACCTTATGACACGTTCCCTTTTGATAGAGCAAGAAACCAACATTATATTGAAATTATTAGACTTATAATACGAGAAAGAAAAAAATATACGATATAAGGTAGTGTATCAATGTGCGAGTGGATCAATGATAAATCCCTATATTACGAACGTTATTTGATGAGAAAGGGCGTTAAGAAAAATAAAATTAATTTAAGTAATTTTAGAGTTACATGTTTCGAAAGCAAATAAAAGAAATAATTATTAGCCGTGAAATACAAAAGAAATAAGATTCAAGATTATCTTTATTCGACTATACAAGAATGTACAATTTTCATTTAGTTACGTTCTATACAAACATATTTTACTATACATAAGCTATAAGCTAAAACGTTGGCTTAATAAACCTGACAGTATTAAATTTCAAACATACGAGCTTTTAATCTTATTTAAGTGGTAGAATTTACGCAAAGCAAAATCAATACATTTATCCACACTTGCGACCGGTGTGTCTCACCTATACTTTGACTCAAGGTCTATATAAAAGTCTTGTCTATACTATACATCGAGAGTGAAGGTTTAATACATTTTTTCCCCTTCACCACCATTCAGAAAATGTCTTTTACAAATGAAATTACAAAGTGGGGTACATTGAGTGTACACTTAGGTTGAAAAGTTACAATAAGGTACATCTGGTACTTATCTGCTAGACAAGAATACTTAAGATTATCTGGTATAAATATTCGCCTAATTAGTTATGTCTAGTTTACAGAAAATTTTCGTTTTGAGTCTTAGGATTAATGATTCTAATCTATAGGAGGTTTTACAAATTAATTATTATCACAGTCTTTTTTTTAACAAATTTGTATATAGTTAACAGTATCGATTTTGGAAATTTGAATAAGTTACAATAGATTTTGTAATCATGTCGTAAAATTATGTTATAGTAAGTCTAAAAACTAGGGAATTAGGGTAAGGGAAGTGAGGAAAACTTGAGTCTTGTTTGCATTGCTGCGAGCTAGACAACAGCCCAGAGACGGAGTGGATTATTTTTTATTTTTTAATAAAAGCTCACGGTCATCTGGGCTCGAACCCGGGACCCATGGCATGGTGGTCTTGCCGCTCAACGCATTGATCCAACTCCGTCTCCCATGCGTTTAGGTAACAATGGATTATCTATTGGTATGTCTTAGCGTTAACCTGTTATCCTGACTAATTGTTTTGTTATTCGTTTATTTTCTTTTATTTACAAAGATTCTAGCTTGTTGTGGTATGAAATGCTATTATTGTTATGCTACTGAATCGAGTGGTTACTAGGCTACATATTTATAAATCCTTCTCTGTGGACTTAGTGTATATACAATTTGTGGGGACCTATTATTACAGAGGTTACCTTCTGTTTTGTTTTCCCGCGGGGGGTGACCCATAGAATCTCGGCAGTCGTTTGCGCTGCTAATGTCCTCCAGTAGGGAATTTGCGGTATCATTTGCCATGGCTATAGGAAGAGGGTAATAATCGTCTATTCTTGAGAATATGTCTCTTTCATATATTTCCCTCATTAGCAGGTTGTCGTGGTTCCGTATTTTTTCTACTATCTTCTGTGATAGGTTGGTCATATATCTGATTAGTGGTATGATGCCGGCCTTGTTGTAGATATAGGTGTTGGAGAATCTTCTGTTTCTGGATCTATAGTGTGCTCCTGTGCAGTATCTCAGGATTTTACGTTCGAAGGCTTCGAGTTTCAGTGCTGTCGTTGGCGAGATATGGAACCAATTTATAAATCCGTACGTTATAGTAGGTCTGATGAGCTGTTTGTAAATTAGCATCTTGGTTTTAGTGCTAAGGCTTTGGTGACGAAGTAGGGGGAGGAGAATTCCGTATGCTTTGTGTCCCTTATGTAGTGCTGCTTTGCCTTGAGGGTTTGGCTTTAGTAAATTATTGATGGATAGTCCCAGATATTTAATTACTGTTTTCGCAGGGATTACTGCGTCTTCTAGTACGAGTTTTAGATTTCGTGCTTTGCTGGCGATGCCCCTCGGTCCCTTCGTGCACGAGTTTCTGATACAGAGTAGCTCTGTTTTCTGGGTGTTGATGGAAATGCCCCAGGATTTGTAGTATTCATTGATTTCTTCCAAGTGTGCTTTAACTTTGATCAGTGCACGGTTTGGGTCTCTGCCGTGGGAGTATACGAGGGTGTCATCCGCGTAGAGTATCGCCGTGGAATCTGCCGATTCCCCGCCTGGAGGGTGGAGGTGGGGGAAGTCCGATAAAAGGAAGTTATACAGCATCGGTCCTGTTATTGATCCCTGTGGGACTCCAGATAAGACCTTTATTTTTTCGGAGATGCCGCCCGCTGTGTTTACAAACATTTCTCTATCGCTTAGAAAGTCGATGAAAAGCTTGGTGAGATTGATGGGAGTTCCGTATGCTATTAGTTTGAATATTAGGCCTTTGTGCCAAACGCTGTCAAAAGCCTTCTCGATGTCTATGGCTGCCACGACTGTGCATTCCTTATTCTTGAGTTTGTTTGTGGCGTCACTGTGAAGCTTGATTAAGGCGTGATTGGTGGAATGCTCCCTCCTGAAGCCGAATTGGAAGGCTGGTATCGTCTTGTCTGATTCACAGAAGTCCTCGAATTTTATGGCTATGATTCTCTCGAACACTTTACCCAGGTTTGATAGCATTTGTATGGGTCTGAAGTTCTCGATGGCGCATGAGTTCTGCTTCTTTTTGATTGGGATAAGTTTGGATCTTTTCCAAGCTCTCGGGAAGTAGCTGTTATTCAGGCAGTGATTGTAGATTATTGTAAGGTAGTTTAATGCTTTTTCTGGGAGTCTTTTAATGAGGAAGTTGGAGATTTCGTCCGGACCGCTAGACTTTTTCCCGTTTATTTTGTGTTTAACAATCAGTTTAAGTTGTTCGTGCTTTGTGAACATGTTGTTGTCTGGGGTAAACATGTTGTGATTTGGAGTGAGATCAATGTTTGGGGTGAACTCTCTATTATCGTTTGTATTGTTCATCAAGAAATCGTTTACTACCTCGTCTACTTGGGCCGTCTGTTGTATGTTGTGTGAGGGTGTGCTTCTCTGTATAGGTGACTATAGTAGGCTTGGAAGGCTGCAAGGATTTCATTTGGGTTCGATATTGTTTGGTTCCGGACTGCAACGATCTCCGTTCCTCGTGGTTTATGTTTGCCAATGATATTGTAAATTTCCTTGAACGCGTTAGGGCCGGGTTTTATTCTTCTAAGTCTTTCCTGTAATTGGGTGTTGAGCTGGAGATTTATTTTTTCGTTTATGATTTTTTTAAGGCAGTTAATCCGTGTCAAAAGTGCCTTGTATTCGGGAGAGTCCTTGTTAAGTGTCCTAATAAACAGTTTCTTTAGCTGTTTTGTCCATTGTCCTTTGGTTTTGATTAAGTTTTTGATCGAAGCGGAATTTTTAAGTATTTGTTTTGGCTTCCAGTGTCAATTTTCTTGACATGTGCGTTTTTCACTCTCATAATTTTTTTGGTGAGCTCGTCTATCCACCTGTCGATTTCCGCGAATTCCAGCCAGTTGACTGAGTTCCAGTCCTCAATCAAAATTTGACTGCCATGTGGTCCGAGAAGGAGGTTGTAGTTTCGCATATGCTATGTCCGGAGTTTATTCTACTCTGACATTCGGTGGAAATGAAGAAGTCGAGGGTGGATGCGCTTCTGGGGTATGTTGGCGAGAAAGGTGAAATTATATACAGACCCGAGGTGGGTCCATTTTCGTCTAACCATTTGTGAATCCTGATGCCGTTCAAGTTCTCTGTTGTGTCTCCCCAGTCCCTGTGTCTCGCGTTCCAGTCTCCTCCTAGGAAGACCATGTCGAAGTTGCCTGCCGTTGCGGCCAATTGGTTTAATACGTCCTCTATGGCATTTGTGGGGAGGTTGGTGGGCAGGTAGATGCTTCCTATTAGGACATTTCGGGCAGAAGACGCGTTCAGGAGTTTGACTGCCGCCAGTGCCGTGGGGGCAAATGTGGAAGATATGTGTATTATTGTGTGATCAATGTTGCTTTTAATCAGAAGGGCTACCCCTTGACCGCTGTCCTCCCGTATTGTTTCAGCCTGGTTTCCGAAATCATTACGAAGTCTGGTTTGTGGGCCTCGAGAAGGTGGTTAAGTTGGGCTTTTCTTCCTCTGTCGATTAGGGAGCCGGCGTTGAGTTCGAGAAGTGTGATCCTGTGATTACCCATAGGAGAGATTTAGAACGAACAGGAGGATAGCTTGCTTCTTTTGTCGATGGAGTCGTAACCGTCTAATGTTGCCATAAAATCATTTATTTTTCCAAAGAGACCCTCCATGGACAAACCGAAGAGTTCCGTAATGCAATTGTTTAAGACGTTAATGCCCCCGCCAAGGCTATCTCTGAATCTAGGGTGTATCTGGGCCTTGTTATTTATATTCTCTTCGGTTATCCCTCCTAAAAAGGCATCTTTATAGCTAGTACCCGGGGTTCTAGTGCTGCTTCCACTTGTAATTCTTTGAGTAGGTGGAAAAGGTATGCTTGGTTTATGTGATAATCTCATTTTTCTGTTGGCGATGTAGCTTTTGTAGCTAGGGCAGCCTCTGTAGCTGGCTGGGTGATCGGTGGAGTTGCAGTTTGAGCATCTCATGGTCTGTGATTCTCCCATCGTTTGGATGCAGTCTTTAGAGGCGTGTTCTCCTGCGCATTTGCGGCAGTAGGTTTTTCTTCCGCAATTGATGGCTAGGTGCCCGAACCCTTGACAGTTGAAGCACTGGATTGGTCCCTCACTTTTAACCCTCTCCCAGGTTACTTTTTGTAGTAGGAAATATTTTGACTTAACGATTTCGCGTGACCCCACTTTTGGATCCAGTTTAATGATAAAGTGGTCTAGGGTGTATTGATTTTTTCTGGATTGGTTAGTAGAAAATCTATCCACTTTTAAAATGGGTGCTTCTGGGAAGAGCTCCTTGAACTCTGTTTCAACTTCCTCTACGGTCGTTGAAAAATGGAGGCCTTTCAGTAGCAAGCTGGTGGGCTTGTCTTCCTTGGCTGTGTAGGTAAAGAATTCTACTTTGTTTTGCCTAATTGTGTCCAATATAAAGGTTTTTTCTCTACAGTTCATTGCATATATTTTGCTGGCCCCTGCTTTTAGGTTGATTATTTTGGCTTTTATATTTGCTTTGAGCAATATTTCTCTTAACAAGCTGACGTTTAGGTTTCTCGCTATAATGGGTGGAGGATTTAAACCCTTATTGGATTACTCGTTGGGCCTTGCGTATGCTACGTCCCCGTTAGTACTTTCGGAGGTTATTTTGTTATCAGGATCCCGAGATTCGTTTGGGTCACCCCCCGTGTTTACACTTATTTGTTTAAGGTTTTTTTTATTTAAGGAACTTACAGAATTTTCAAATTCGTTAATACTAACTACTTTATTTAGTAAATCAAATTTATTATAGTTTTCAAATATATTATCTAACGCTAGATTATGATTGATAGGTACCTTGGCTGACTTACAGGTTTTCTCCTTTATCTGTTGCTGGCCTAGTATCGGCGCATTACCATTGCTGAATGAAGTTGGACTGGCTCGTCCGCGTCTTGGTTTAACAATTATCTAGGGGTTTTGCTGTTTATCTTGATCCCCGTCTTCCGCTGGTGGGGGTGTCGCTTATTGGGTGTGGTGTTTATGTAATGGGCCCTTGTGGGCTCTGTTGTGTCCATTGAAACAACGGTTGTCGGCTTGGTGTTGTTTCCTAGGCCGGAGGTGACGTTTGTGGCGAGTTCCCTGTGGAACTCGGTGACTTCTCTTAGTGCCTCTGGATTTTTGAGGTTTTGTGCGGATTGCTTCACCATGAAGTCCGCGATGGCGATTTCACTGTTTCGGCGGTTTGGCGTGGCGTCATTCAGGCCACGTGGCACTTAAGCCTGATTCATTTCTTTTCCCTTTGTGTTTATTAACGGGATCTTGGTTTTATTGTTGTGCTTGGTGGCATTTAACTTGATCTTTTTGTATGGGCTGGGCTTTTCAGGTTTACCCGCCCTTTCTATAAGTTTTGTAGCCGTGGCTGGGCCGGGTGCGCCGTTATTTGCACCCGTCCCTTTACTTGTTGAAACTTTTATTAAATTGTGATTTTTGGCACTGAAAACAAGACGAGCTAACTATTTTGTAATTTAGAGGGGTTGGAAACTAACCCCCCTGGAGCCTAAACCGGTGTTCACAATACTTATATGCACTTAGCTGACGGTCCCTTCATGTGGATTAAGTCTGTCCCAATCCTGGCTGATTTTATTTTTGCAGATGCGGAGGTTTAATTAGAGCAATCAGAGCTCAGTCTTTCCAGTTTTCGAGAGTCTTTATAGTTCCTTTATAAAGTTTTTTCAAAAAATTTTAGCGTCTGTACAAGATGGCTGCTCCACGCTCTCTCTCTCTCTTTAGCGATCTTACTTTATCAAGCCGCAAATCAAAATTGTCAAAAGAAATAAGATATTAAACCAAATTGGTCTGCAAATCGACTTGCATTTGTATAAAACTCGATGAATTATTATATCGCTCCATATTTTCGTATTAACAATAGGTATTTCTTTTTTTTTCCTTTATACGTTCTCCAACGTATTTATTAATTAAAGCAATTCCGTAACATGTAAAATAGTATAAGAAGAATTTGAACAAATCAATTAAGGAAAAAGATCAAGTAGTAAAACAAAAAGAAAAAATAACAAATCTTTGAATTGGAATACTCAAATAAGGTGAGCCCAGACTTAGTCGGGGTTCTCACATCCCTCCATCCAATTCATGTCCTCATGCTACCGCTTGATGAAAGCATGGGTACATGAGTTCTCCTAAATTTACCATAACACTTTATCCTCATAAAATTTTATTTTCTGAAACTAGGAATCAACCAATATTTGATGAAGGGTTTCTTAATTTTTCTGTTTTATTACCTTTACTATTATTAAATAATTCAAATAGTTTAGCATCAGACAGACTCCGTTGGGTTCAATTAAAAGATTAAAAAAAAAAAGGAAACGCTTCACTTAAAATTCTTAGAATAATAAAAAGTCGTAGTTAGAATGAAAATCTTTTGTTTTCTTACTTACAGCAAATCGTACTGCAACGTTAGTCAGAATTGCGTATTAAGTTTGCTTTTCAAAAGCAATTTGCACCTAGCTCTTAAGGGGTTAGGTGGGTTTCAGAGGTTCAAAAAAAGGGTATTTTTACCTGAATTGTTTATTTTATTTAAACAATTGAGCATATCAGCGCTGCACTGACGTGGTCTGATGGGTGGAACTTCCGAAGGGTCTATCTCTTAGAATTTTACCCGGATCGATTTGAAATTTTAGGAGAATATTTTAAACATATTGTACTATTTAATAAGCCAAAAAAAACGATTTTTTGAAATTTTCAAACCCACCTAACCCCTTAAGGGCGGAACTACCTTTAGAGGCCGAAAAAGTACTTTTTTGCAATTTATTTTTGGGAAAATGAAGATAGAACACATCAAATTGGTATAATATATATTTAGGGCAATGTTTAAAGATAAAAAAAAACATTTTTTACAATATGAAAAATTTAACATTAATAAAGTTTTGGTGGATATTGTAACTCGTCTTGCCGCTGACATCGAAATTTGCGAAAGTGATCCTGGCCGCAATTCTCATCTGAAATCATAAAACCAAACATTTTTATACTCGAGAGGGTTTTTTATCGTAGATAGACCACGATCTTTGCGAAATTCGAACATTAACCATAAAAATCAGGCTTTAAAAAAAATTTGGTTTTTTATGTAAAAATTTTCGATTATTTTTGCGTCAAAAATGGTCTACAAATGATTTGTTTTCTACGTCCGTAGTCATTTAGAGTAGTTTTTTCTGCCCTTTAAAATGAATGCTGGATGAAGAAATGATGATGATGATTTTTTCGTAATCACTTTCGCCATTTTGAAAAACATGGTTTCGGCGCACTCGGCCGGCTCGGCACTAGCCACTTTCAAGCGGCACATCTTCCACAATTTCGACAATGGGCTTTTGGGAATAATATTCTAAAAGCATATACCTATCAATTAAAACAATAAAAAAAACGATTTTTTGAAACGTCTAAAGGTAGTTCCCCCCTTAAAGGTTTTTATGTCCGCCTTGTGGTCGCATTTTTGTAAATATTTCATTAATTACTTACGAACTTATTTGCCTAAAAATTGACACAGCAAGTAGGCTACCCATTATTATTTGTTGATATTGTAACGTAAATGGGTCCCTTTACTTGTTGAAACTTTTATTAAATTGTGATTTTTGGCACTGAAAACAAGACGAGCTAACTATTTTGTAATTTAGAGGGGTTGGAAACTAACCCCCCTGGAGCCTAAACCGGTGTTCACAATACTTATATGCACTTAGCTGACGGTCCCTTCATGTGGATTAAGTCTGTCCCAATCCTGGCTGATTTTATTTTTGCAGATGCGGAGGTTTAATTAGAGCAATCAGAGCTCAGTCTTTCCAGTTTTCGAGAGTCTTTATAGTTCCTTTATAAAGTTTTTTCAAAAAATTTTAGCGTCTGTACAAGATGGCTGCTCCACGCTCTCTCTCTCTCTTTAGCGATCTTACTTTATCAAGCCGCAAATCAAAATTGTCAAAAGAAATAAGATATTAAACCAAATTGGTCTGCAAATCGACTTGCATTTGTATAAAACTCGATGAATTATTATATCGCTCCATATTTTCGTATTAACAATAGGTATTTCTTTTTTTTTCCTTTATACGTTCTCCAACGTATTTATTAATTAAAGCAATTCCGTAACATGTAAAATAGTATAAGAAGAATTTGAACAAATCAATTAAGGAAAAAGATCAAGTAGTAAAACAAAAAGAAAAAATAACAAATCTTTGAATTGGAATACTCAAATAAGGTGAGCCCAGACTTAGTCGGGGTTCTCACATCCCTCCATCCAATTCATGTCCTCATGCTACCGCTTGATGAAAGCATGGGTACATGAGTTCTCCTAAATTTACCATAACACTTTATCCTCATAAAATTTTATTTTCTGAAACTAGGAATCAACCAATATTTGATGAAGGGTTTCTTAATTTTTCTGTTTTATTACCTTTACTATTATTAAATAATTCAAATAGTTTAGCATCAGACAGACTCCGTTGGGTTCAATTAAAAGATTAAAAAAAAAAAGGAAACGCTTCACTTAAAATTCTTAGAATAATAAAAAGTCGTAGTTAGAATGAAAATCTTTTGTTTTCTTACTTACAGCAAATCGTACTGCAACGTTAGTCAGAATTGCGTATTAAGTTTGCTTTTCAAAAGCAATTTGCACCTAGCTCTTAAGGGGTTAGGTGGGTTTCAGAGGTTCAAAAAAAGGGTATTTTTACCTGAATTGTTTATTTTATTTAAACAATTGAGCATATCAGCGCTGCACTGACGTGGTCTGATGGGTGGAACTTCCGAAGGGTCTATCTCTTAGAATTTTACCCGGATCGATTTGAAATTTTAGGAGAATATTTTAAACATATTGTACTATTTAATAAGCCAAAAAAAACGATTTTTTGAAATTTTCAAACCCACCTAACCCCTTAAGGGCGGAACTACCTTTAGAGGCCGAAAAAGTACTTTTTTGCAATTTATTTTTGGGAAAATGAAGATAGAACACATCAAATTGGTATAATATATATTTAGGGCAATGTTTAAAGATAAAAAAAAACATTTTTTACAATATGAAAAATTTAACATTAATAAAGTTTTGGTGGATATTGTAACTCGTCTTGCCGCTGACATCGAAATTTGCGAAAGTGATCCTGGCCGCAATTCTCATCTGAAATCATAAAACCAAACATTTTTATACTCGAGAGGGTTTTTTATCGTAGATAGACCACGATCTTTGCGAAATTCGAACATTAACCATAAAAATCAGGCTTTAAAAAAAATTTGGTTTTTTATGTAAAAATTTTCGATTATTTTTGCGTCAAAAATGGTCTACAAATGATTTGTTTTCTACGTCCGTAGTCATTTAGAGTAGTTTTTTCTGCCCTTTAAAATGAATGCTGGATGAAGAAATGATGATGATGATTTTTTCGTAATCACTTTCGCCATTTTGAAAAACATGGTTTCGGCGCACTCGGCCGGCTCGGCACTAGCCACTTTCAAGCGGCACATCTTCCACAATTTCGACAATGGGCTTTTGGGAATAATATTCTAAAAGCATATACCTATCAATTAAAACAATAAAAAAAACGATTTTTTGAAACGTCTAAAGGTAGTTCCCCCCTTAAAGGTTTTTATGTCCGCCTTGTGGTCGCATTTTTGTAAATATTTCATTAATTACTTACGAACTTATTTGCCTAAAAATTGACACAGCAAGTAGGCTACCCATTATTATTTGTTGATATTGTAACGTAAATGGGGCTCTTCGGGCTCGACGGATTAATTAAGACACTTATTTTCAATCACGAATGTTCACAATTTTATTCAATTCACTTAATTAGTTCGTTGCATAATTTTCTTGACCATATTTCTTCACAATATTACGTTTCACTTTAACAATCAGAACTTATCACTTCACTGGTTAAAATACAACTGACTATTTCCATTATCACATGTAAACACTTCGCAGTCTAAATCACGACTAAAACTTCCTAGGCTACTGCTCAGCCCTATTTATACTACTAAGCTTAATTCTAGAAAGTTCAGTCACTTAATTCTAGATATTTCCTTTACACATTTTGACCTCATATATTCACCATGGGTTCGAGTCGTCCTTGACTTTCCCCGTTTGGCATTTCCTTTTCTTGATTTCTAGCCATGGACATGCGCATTACACGGTTGACTATTTCCCTTTTCGTGGCCTGCCTCGTGCACGTTGCACTGCCCCCCCCCCCCCCCCCTAGAACTGTTGGGGGGGGGGGCTTTTCTGGCTTTTCTGTTTGAATAATCCTTCCTTTGCCTTTGTACCTCGTGGCAACTGTTCGTCAGATCTCAACTGCTTCTCTAGTTGTCCATCAGATTTCTCTTCCTCTCTTCGCGCCTTGCTTGCATATTTGCACACTTCTCTTCTAGCTGGCTGATATGTTGCTGAAGATCCCTGTAGCACCATGGAAGCCACTCCTGTTGAGAACGTAGACATTGATTGCATTCTTCCGCCTCCTTTAATTTCTGTCGTAGTTGAATATTCTCATCTTCTCCAGCATGAACCGTTGGCATGTTAGTTTCCTCGCTAACGTCGCATTCTTTAACTATTACCTCCTTAGTCGTTTCAGGATAGTCTTTTAGTGACGTTTCCAGTGCGTCCTCAGTCACTCAGTCTTCGTACAGGTTCAATATATGCTCTTCGTTAGTCCTTCGCCATCGATGTAATCTCAAAACACATCCATCGTTTTGGGCACCTTCTATTGTACCGTACATCTCTGACAAGTGATCAAGGGTCTTCTTTCTGCAATCGCTTTGCAGGTGACCTTCTTTACCGCATGACCAGCATCTCTACTTGCGACGGGGCACTTAAGCTTTGTTGTTCCGATCCGTATCTCTCTTCAATCCAGATTCTTCTTGTTCCCTTCTGCTGCACTTTGCACAAGCAGTCTTCTTCGTGTCGTATCCCGGAAGGGTTGATCTCCTTTGCTTCCTGCAATCTCGTCGGAGATGACCTTCCTGGCCACATGTCCAGCATCTTGGACGGCCGCGGTTGACCTGGGTATTGAGTCGGTAACAAATATCTTTTATTTCGGTTTCTTCTATCTCGTACATAGGTTTTCTGGATTCTTGTTTTGCTGCCTCCCAAGCCAGAGCGAAAGCCAAAACCTCAGCGTTTGTGTTCTTTCCAGCCATTCGTACTGTTTGCTGTAGGCCACGATCTGCAAGTGAATCAATAAATGCTTCTCTTGCTACCTCATTGACATAATCTTGGCTAAACGTGGGATAAGCCAAATGTGTCAGTCTTTCTATGTCAACACATAACTGCTACAACGTCTCCCCATGCTTCTGTATTCAGCTCCGTAGCTGTAGACGGTAGACCTCTTGCATGTGCTGGTTTCCACAACGCAATTCTAAAGCTTGTATTAGAGCTGAATAATTATACCTTTCTTCTGCCGGTATAGTCTGTAGCAGTTCTGCTGCTGCGCCTCTAAGTGCCATGATTAAAGCTGTAGCTTCTTCCTCGTCAGTCCAGAAATTTACTGCCGCTGCTGTCTCGAACTGTAATCTGTATGTCTGCCAGGGAGTTTGACCATCAAAATTGGAGGATGAGGTTTCTTGTTAACAGTCACATCTGTAGATAAACTCGTCATTTGCCGCTTCTTGATAACCTCTAGTTCATTCCTAATTGCGTCCACATCATCTTTCACCTGTTCTTTCAGTTTCTTCTCTATATCCGACTTAAGTTCTCCGATTTTCTTTTCCATATGGGATTCGAGATTTAACTTTAGAGAGCTTCATTTGTCTTCCAGTTTCTTCTCCACGGTGGCTGCACAGACATTTCTATTTCAGCTTTTACTTCTTCAACGGAGGCTTTAAGTTCCGCTACTGATGATTTCTGTTCGTCCATCGATGCTTTTAACTCATTTACGGAACCTTCCAGTGACGATTTCAAATCGGCTGATGATGTTTTCTGTTCTGCCATCGATGCTTTCTGTTCTTCCATTGCCGCTTTAAACTCTGCTGTTGATGATTTCTGTTCCTCCATCGATGCTTTTTGTTCTTCCATTGCTGTTTTCAACTCTGCTGATGACGTTTTCTGTTCTTCCATTGATGAGTTAAGTTTCAACAGAGCATTGAAAAGATCTCTCATGCTTGGAGTATTTGCTTCTTCTTCCTCCTCTGGCCCGTCTTCAAAAACAAAAGCCTCTGGATCCTTTCCTTCCTTTTCCATAGCTTCCTGTAGTATCGCTACCAGGGCACATTTATTTCCAATTGTAGGAAGGGGACGTTTACTTAATTCTCCCTTCAAGTCTTGAACACTTAAGTCCTTTAATTTGCGACCCATATTAAATTATTCTCTGCACGATTTCACTTTAATTTCACAGTCACTTTTTTTCTTTCCTTTTTTCCAAGTCCACTTTTTAGTCTTTCTTAATTAATCCCACTTCTGACACCAACTGTAACGTAAATGAGGCTCTTCGGGCTCGACGGATTAATTAAGACACTTATTTTCAATCACGAATGTTCACACTTTTATTCAATTCACTTAATTAGTTCGTTGCATAATTTTCTTGACAATATTTCTTTACAATATTACGTTTCACTTTAACAATCAGAACTAATCACTTCACTGGTTAAAATACAACTGACTATTCCCATTATCACATATAAACGATTCGCAGTCGAAATCAATACTAAAACTACCTAGGCTACTGCTCAGCCCTATTTATACTACTTAGCTTAATTCTAGAAAGTTCAGTCACTTAATTCTAGATATTTCCTTTACACATTTTGACCTCATATATTCACCATGGGTTCGAGTCGTCCTTGACTTTCCCCGTTTGTCATTTCCTTTTCTTGATTTCTGATCACCTGGGACATGCGCATTACACGGTTGACTATTTCCCTTTTCGTGGTCTACCTCGTGCACGTTACAATATTAACATACAGTATTGTATGGGCGGCCGGATAATTTTGAGGACGCTCGCCTGCAGGGACATGAAGACCTCCCACATCGCTCAAAACCTCAAAGATGTCATCATTGAAATATTAAACTTGTACTCCATCAATGTAAAGCAACTTTACTCGATAACTCATCATAACGAGTCAAACATGAGTGATACTGCCAGTAGAACGGACTGCATTCGGTACCACAGCTTTAAGAGATAACTCTGCTTCTGGTGACGAGGAAGAGAACGAGGAGGAGGAGGAACAAGAGGTCAGCATTGATGATTATTGAAACAATGATGAGTTGCATCTTGATAACATTCGCCGAGGTTTCAGATGAGTTCCCCACACCCTGCAACTTGCCATCAGAGATAAAATAATTTCCAAACCTAAAGGTGCAGCTCGGAAACTTCGAATTTCAACCTATTCGATGTTACTTGAGAATTTGTCAATTAAGAAACCGCCTCTTGACTGCGAAACACGATGGTTGTCAACCTATGACATGGTGAGTTACAGCTTAAAAAGACTGGAGTTCTAATGGCAAAGGCCGAAAACTTTTCTCAGCTTCTCTCAGCTTCCCTCAGCTCTCTCAAGTAGGCGTTCCAGATCGTCATTTTCGTCAGCACTACCGATTCACGGCCGTCCTCTCCTTGTGGAATGATACCTTTGAGCAGCTCTCCAAGGCGATTTCAGACTTTGCAGAGATATTGTTTGGCTCTAACTTCATTGCTGTTCGACAGTGGCTGTTAATATGAAGACAAGAGAATTCCTCCTTTTTAATTACGATGGTTTCCACACTAGCATTTTCCTTGATCCTCGTTATAAAGTACTTCTGTCGAACAGCGATGAAGTTAGAGCCAAACAATATCTCTGCAAAGTCTGAAATCGCCTTGGAGAGCTGCTCAAAGGTATCATTCCACAAGGAGAGGACGGCCGTGAATCGGTAGTGCTGACGATCTGGAACGCCTACTTGAGAGAGCTGAGAGAAGCTGAGAAAAGTTTTCGAATGGATGGATTTACTCAAACACAAGTTAGTGTAAAGAGGCTTTTTTCTAAGCTTTGTTTCATTTTAGCACATTTGCGTAGCAGAGTGTCACCTGAATTATTAGAAGACATAATGTTTAGAAAAATTTACACATTATCTTCGGCCAAATAAATGATTTTGTTTTTCTATTAAAATCATTTCATAAGTGAAATAGTATTTAACATTTAAGGGTCGGTACGGTTTAACTATAAAAACTTATATATTGTTAACAGCAAAACAATAAAACTTAAAATGTGCATCACAACCACAACATTAATACAAGGTGTTTTGTACTTAAATCGCAACTAGAGTCGGGGTGGGGGCAGGTGATGGGTTGAACATATCCAACCCCATTAACCACCCAATCCCATCACTAATTCTTACTTACCTCGTACTCGCTACATTTAAGTTGCAGATTTCGTACACATTTCAAAAATAACCCGTATATTCCAGAGAGAGAGACCTTCCATCCACCGCCACATATTTACGCTATCACTCACTCCTACCCAGCACCCTATTCACCCCAACTCTAAAGGCCCTCTCAGTACTAGATACCTTGTAATTAAGTTGCAGGTGAGGAGCACTTTCTAAAAATTACCATACTTCTTTCTTTGGTTCAGTAGAGCGACATTCTTATCGCTCCGAATATATTCAATAACGTTCCAGAAGTGAATGTGGTTAGCATGTGGGTGGTGGGCACTCAATACCCAACCACACACTTACTTCTCACCCTCCGGCCATCCAGCCCATCACCCACATACTACCCGCATTCACTCCGAACCCGTCTCACTAACTCACAAGACACTCTAAGTTCAAGAAACCTTGTAATTAAAATACAGGTGAGGTGCACGTTTATAATTACTAGACTTCTTCCTTTCATTCACCCACTCACCACCCACCACGCATCCACCAGCACACCTATCATCTACCACCCCTAGTATAAGACACCTCAAAACTGCACAAAATGCACTAAATATTCACATGACTCGAGTGAATTTTCAAAATAAAAAACAAAACAAACTGTTTCTAAACTCGAGCAACGTAAGAAATATAAAAATTTCTTAACACGATCGGCGTTTCTAATAAAGAAAAGTTAAGCTCCTTTGGCTCGTTATCAACAGCAGCTCCAAAGGGTTAACTTATCTTCAGCTGCTGTACGCCTTCGCGAGAAAACGAAAACTAGATGTAATTCCAACACAATTTAATATCGATCTAGATAGCTGTATCAAATTATGATCACTTACACTGCCCACTAACCTTGCGGTTTTGAAAATAATTTTACCATAACCAGAACATAAAATGTCAAAAATAATGTGAAGAATCTGAAAGAATTATATAGACAAAAAGTCGGCGTTATTTTTAACATTTTATGTTCTGCAAATTCACCATACATTTATCTCATAAAATATTAACCTTTATTCCTGCAGCAATCTAGGTAGATGAAAAATGTATTAAGAATACACATACATGAATACTTAAAAAATGTGTTTATTTGTAAGAAATCGTATTTTGAAATATAATTTTGATTCAATATTGTAAACTCCTTTTAGTTCCAATATCATCCAGAATTTGACGGAGTTCTTCGTCCTCAAAACGACCTTCTAATGACGGGATGAGAGCTTTGGCTTCCTCAGGAGCTTCTGGGCAAAGATTTCCCAATGCGGCTAGCTCAAATTTATGCAATTTCTTCTGCATCAGTAAACTAGAAAAGCAAAAGAATTTTATTAGGTATAGATAAAAAGGGTTTTAATGTACAATATGTGTAGAAAAAGATTTAGTACTTTAATTTATGTATTGAATAATTTTTCCCCTTTTTGTAATTTCAGTATGTGCGGCATGGGGTGGGAAACCAAGTAGATAATTGGAATTGCGACTGGAATCGCTACTCTTTTCCTGCCTCTTTTCTCATGGCCAAAAATCCGAAGTTCGAGATTTTGATCAAACCAGTATTATTTGTACGGCCCAACTATAAGGCTTATTCACTTATTTTCTGTCCAAAACTAACACAATTCGAAACAAACAAACAAATTATTAGAATTTTTTGTTATTGTAGGTTTTATGAAATCTTAATTTTGTATAACTTCAAAACTTAATTGTCATGGTGAGCCCAGTTACGAATTTTTCTTTCCAATATCTTTCATTAAATTTTTTACATGACCTTCGTCGAAATTCTGAAGACAGCGAGCCAGTATTTTCTTAGTTCTTCATTTTTTTTACAGTAGCACCTGTCTTCTTCAATTTCGCCTTCATGATTGCCCAATACCTCTCAATTGGTCTAAGTTCGGGGACATTCGAATGATTCATGCCCTTTTTCACAAAATTTATATTGCGCGACTCATACCACTGAAGGGTTGCTCTCTAGTAGTGAGCTGGTGCCAAGTCAGGCCAAATAGCAGAAAATCTTTGCGGCGAGACTGATATGACATAATTCCGCTTATAGACTACGTCTCCCTTTTCGAATTTCACCTTAACCTTTCCCTTATCAAAATATTTCTTATTTGTTTCATAAGTCGTTAATGTTCTTTTGGAGACGTCGTCGATTTTTTCTATTCGGTTTAAGTATTTAGTTCGATGGTCTATAGCGTGTGTTTCGATAGTATCATATAAGGAATAGTCCGATGTTGAGAATATATATTCGCGGCCAAAGTTCAGTCACTGCGTTAACTGCTGTGCGCAGTCCGACTTGGATAGGTTCAACTTCGTGATCCCATACACGATGGTTATCAGTTAAATATGATCTTAAGGCACTTCCAATTACATTAATTCACCTCTCCGTAAAATTGCTGCGCGGGTAATAGCGACAATTTAACCAAAATTTTCGAATTCTATAGTCTGCCAGGAGCTTCCTGAATCCGAATTGACGCCATTGTCAGTGAAAATGATTTCCGGAATCCCATATTCTAAAAAATTCAATTCCCGATCAATTCTGTTTCTTTCTTAGTTGTTGCTACGCGGATTGGAAATATGCAAGGCATTTTTGTAAACCAGTCAGAGACTACTAAAAGCCAACAATTTCCTTTATTCGAACGTGGAAGCGGACCGATAAAGTCTAAGGCCATCATTTGTCAAGGGCGGTTGGCCTCCTTGAAATTTCCTAGCGGACCAAACGGAGTTTTCATAGTTGGCTTAGATTTCAAGCAGACTTCGCAATCTTTTACATATTTTGCGATGCATTTCATCATCCCAGGCCAATAATATCTTGTGACATTCTTGTGGGACTGCGGCACGCTTGGTGGCTGGAACTACTAATTTCCATTTGTTTTCTTCAGATCTCACGGAATCGCGAACCAGCTTAGTAAATAAAACGTCACCTTCTAACTTCCAGTTTTTCATATGTAACTGGCTTACTCTTTGGGTCATCGATTGTAAAGTGACTTAAGGCAGTATTCTACTTTGGGCTCTCGGCTAATTTTATGAATTTTTTATGAGATTATGAATGAAGATA
Source organism: Leptarthrus brevirostris (assembly GCA_964036015.1). Taxonomy (NCBI): domain Eukaryota; kingdom Metazoa; phylum Arthropoda; class Insecta; order Diptera; family Asilidae; genus Leptarthrus; species Leptarthrus brevirostris. The sequence continues at coordinate 76,132,529 of OZ038371.1, forward strand.
TTGATGTAGGGTTTGTTAGGCTTAATAAATATACTCTTGAAAAAGATTAAAAAAATTTGTATTATATATTTTATGCTCTTTTAACGCACAAAAACACCATTTGAATAGAACGCTTCGATTAGTAGTTGGGTCTGCGCTGGTGTAGAAATTTTTAAAATGGCCCATCTAAAACAGAAATTTTAAATTCTTAGATTCAATATATCACTAGCAACCGACTGAACTAGAATTTTTGATGTACATGTAAAAATAACAAATTGGAGGCGAAAAAAAATAAGAAGATAAAAGAAAATGCATGCTTTTTCACTGCTTTTTGCCATAAAAAAATAGTAAAATAAATAATTCTAGTTCACTCGGTTGCTATAGGTGTGTAGAATATGTGGTTAAAATTTTATAACAATCGGTTCAGTAGTTTCGCAAATTTTAGCACCAAGCAATGCAAAAAAGTGAGCGCGTGGGTCACCGCGTCGAATTAGCGCACTGAGGCAGTTACGTTTGAGGGGCGGAAAAGTGTACTTAGACTGCTTGAATCGATTTAAAATTTTGAGACAAAAATTTAAAATTTACTTTCGAATATAGGTTCTGTAAAATTTTTAAAATTTACTTTTGAATAATGTAAAAAAAAAATTTCAAAGTTTCAAAGTAGAACACTGCCTTACTGAGAAACGACTCCTGGGGTTTAAATTTTCACGCCTTGTTACAAATCCGAATGAATGTGTCTAACAAAACTCAATAAATCTTAAGAATATTTATACAATCGTACCGAAAATAAACAAGAGTTAGTCGACTTATCCAGACATTTAGAAAGAGTATAAAAAAAATTAATGAAATATACTTAACTTATAATATAAATTGTATACTATATAAACTAAATGAATAATAATAGTTAATAAACAAAGTAAATGAATAATTATGAATAAAATAAGTAGCAATGAAATAAACTTAACAAATAATATAAATATGAATACTTTATGAATATGTTTAAAGAACTTATATATCGAAAACAAAAATAATAATAATTAATAATATAAATAAAGTGCAAAAGGTCCTGCTTAGTGTCATAATAAAGAAAATAAAACATGCTCATACTTGTAAAAAGAAATCGAACTCATCGATCTGTCTTTTGCATGAAAATTTAACGAAACTGAAGCCGGAAGATGATGAAAACTCTCTTGCGTATACTCGAAGCTGTGAATAGGGTATTTGAAAGGGTTGGGCGATTTCCTCTCTCTCTCTTGATTTTGAGTGGTCGACCAAGAAACACACAAAAGAAATTAAAAGTAAATTTGGTAAAAGCTAAAGTATTTAAAAAAAAGTATTGTTTCATTATTAAAGGTAAAATATAAACAATAATATCAACACGCAAGAGGACAAACATGAACAAGAAATTTAAGAATTAGATATTGAAAACAAGGACCGAACTGCCATCAGCATTTTCTCACGTGGTTACGTGTATAGGGAAGTAAAAATATAATTCCTCAACTAACATAACAAAGCAATAAATAATCAACTTCTATAATAAAATAAAATTAATAACCCATAGCTAATTTAACGATGGTAGCAGGGCGGTCGAATTAGATTAACCTTAAGTAAAATATTTTGTAAGCTGTAACTATTTCTTATAATATATAAAATTTAAATTAATTATTTTCGGTTCAAATTAAAAAAATAGTTTTAATAAAATAGTTTTTAAAAAAAAAGTTGAACCGACTTCACAAAAAGCGCTAAAAAGCATAAAATAATTTTTAATTTTATATCTATTACGACATTTTGAAGTCGGTGCAAATCAAACAAACCAAACAACTACAACAAAAGTATTTAATCGTCATTCCTATTGATCCCGTAAACTGAAACGTTCAGGTAGTATTAGGTATTATTTTCAATTATGGTACTGTAGTTGTTTTATTTGTTTGATTTGCACCGACTTCAAAATGTCGTAATAGATATAAAATTAAAAATTATTTTATGCTTTTTAGCGCTTTTTGTGAAGTCGGTTCAACTTTTTTTTAAAAAACTATTTTATTTTTCACTTTTTAGTGTCTTCTTCTCTATACAACGAAGAAAGAACCATCCAAATCGGTCCACGCGTTAAAAGTTAGTTTTAACCCCCTACCTCACCACCATTGCACTAAACTTTTTTTCTCATGGTATCAATCAAGGAACATACTCTACCGAACATAAAAGGAATCATCGAAATTGGTCCACGCGTTACGAAGTTACTACCCCTCCCCCTCCCCCACCTCCACCATAGGACCAAATTATTCTCCTATTAGCAATGGGGGATCACACTCTATACAACAGCAAAAGAACCGTACAAATCAATCCACGCGTTACAAAGTTAGGTTCCACCCCCCTTCTCCCACCTCCACCCCAGCAACATTTGTTTTCTCGTAGTATCAACCAAGGATCATATTCTATCCAATAGAAGAAGAATTATCCAAATCAGTCCACGCGTTACGAAGCTAGACTACCCCTCCCCCCCACCCATACCTTTCACCTCCTTTTTTTCACCTGGTATCAACCACGGAACATACTCTACCCAACAGAAAAAGAATTATGCAAATCGGTTCACGAGTTCCAAAGTTAGACTACCCCTTCCCCCCTCCCCCCACCCTAGGCCAAATTTTTTTCTCCTATTAGTAATGGGGGATCATACTCTGTACAACAAAAAAAGAACCATCCAAATCGGACCACGCGTTACTAAGTTAGGTTTCACCCCCACCCTACCAAAAATTTTTTTGACATGGTACCAATCGGTGAACATACTCTACCCAACAAAAAAGGAATCATCAAAATCGGTCGACGCGTTACGAAGTTATGCCCGGTCAGACATAAAAAATAAAAAAATAAAAAAAATAAAAAAAAAAATAAAAAATACGCGTCGAACTAAGAACCTCTTTGTTTTTGGGAAGTCGGTTAAAAAGAGGTTGAACCGACTTCACAAAAAGCGCTAAAAAGCTTAAAATAATTTTTAATTTTATATCTATTGCATTTTGAAGTCGGTGTAAATTAAACAAACAAAACAACTGCCCAACTACAATTGAAGATTATACATAATATTATGTAGGTAGGAGTGAGATCAACATTGTTGACAATTTTGGAAAGGTCATCGAGATAGTAGTTTTTTTAGCGTTTGTTTGATGTCGCTGTGTTGGGTAGACCAAAAGATGAAAATAAATGAGTAATGTACATACCATGAAAAACGGAAATTTCTGAATCACCCTGTAACTCCCAAACGGTTGAGATTGCCCCCCCCCCCCCCCCTTTCATAAAATTTTTTGTTTGCCTAGGTGAGATCTATCACCCCACTCCTTTTGGCACGTCAGATCTGAAACAAAGCTGTTAGGAATGCCACATCCAAGGCAATAATCTCATTGTTAGAATCTGATGTTTTCTACGTTTTCGGGATCCCAGAGAGCTACTGTCCCCGCACTAGGGACCAACACATTTCGCATATCAGCTGTGCATTAAGAAATGTTATTCAAGAATCCACTAAATTTACACCGTATTATTTGGTGTTCGGTTGCCATATGGTTACTCATGGGTCGACACATTGTTATGGTCGCTAAATAAATGTTTCCCAGTCCGCATCACCTGACCACTGAGTCCAGGTAGGGGGAAAGAAAAATTGAATTCTGGGCCCTTGAGATGTCGATGGACTCGGCTAAACGAGCTGAATCCTATTCCTTGCTCCCATTCCTCAATTCTATCCAATCCCGCGCCCACGCATCATACCTCAATTCCCTAGAAACAAATACTCACCTGCGTAAGCGCATAACAAGATTCTGATCGTTTGGTTGAGCCCAAAGACACCTATATAAATTCATTCACCTAAAAACACCTGCGAATATACTTACGTGCATAGAAAGGGCATAATTGGAAGCCGCACGAAATTTCCTTTCCTATGACACCTCAAGCAGTAAAATTGATGCACGGAGAGCTGAGGAAAATAATTTAATTTAATTGAATTATCTTCATAAAATTCTTCGGCTTCCACATCAAAAATTTGCTTAAAGTGTCTAGAAGTTACATCCCAATAAAGAATGCAACTGTTCGCCTAACAGTATCGACAAATAAACCCCGCCTTCTAACGGTAGACATAGCGACACCAGAAGGTTGAAATCCACAGCCACTCATGAAAATGTACAAAATTTCAACAACAAAAAACGGTCGGGCTGTGCAAAACAAATACCAAAAAATTAAATTCAAAGCAAATCCAAGCAAGCAAAATTGCAATGAATTCGATTTTAACTTGAACATCTGGCATCGGATGATATGATAAAACCGGTTTAGCAGAGAATAACGAGTTAACGCAAAAGATGGAACATGGGTGGATGGCTGAATAGCAGCGGTTGAAAATTTGATTGATTTGGATATAGATATATGAATCTTGATAGTAAATGGTCCAAATCAAACCAAAGGCAAAAAGCCCAATAAATTAAAGACACTGCAAGAAAAGTGATTGCATAAAAAGTAAAGTGATTGATAAAGAGTGAGTGCTGCAAAGTTGTAAATTAAAGAAAAGGGTGTGAAAAGAGCAAAATCCGGGAAAAGCAAAAGTGCCACAAGTGCAAATCCACAAATCCCAAATACCTAAAATAGAAACTAGAAATAGGAATAAGAAAATTAAGATCAGATTTAGAAAGAAGCAGTGAATAATTTAAAAAGGGTTTTGATCCAAAAAGGAATTAATAGGAAAATTCTAGACTTTGAACCAAAAAAAACGAAGAATATAAAAACTCTAACTCTCTGGGTTAGACATTTTCAAAAAAGAGTGGTGAGTTCGTTCCGTAATGGGCATTTTTTTTCTTTTTCTCTCTCGACCGCCAGATTAGAAAATATAATAATAATAAATAATAATAATAATAGTTTATTAGCAAATTCATACAGTATTTCTTGCTAAGCTAAGCTACACTATAAACTACGACATTGGCATCGAGGCCGTCTGCCGGGATTGGCATAGAGAAATACGTGACTTACAAAATAAAAAAAATTAAACAAAATTAAAAATAAAAAAATAAAAAAATTAAGAAATTCAACATTATATGGCTTTCAAAATCGTATCGAATAAATAACAAATGATAAGTATTACTTCAGAGTTAACTTCAAAAACAGCGAACAAACATTTTTAACACCTAGAAAAGTAAACAGAAAACATTCGATGACTAGCAGTTATACTGGGAAACCAGATACATCCTATATTTCCAGGCCTTCTCAACAAAACGCAATAAATTTTTATAGCTATTTCTACCATTGAGCATAGATATTACTTCATCTATTGAAAATTTTTTTTCCCTGATAATTGAACGCGAAATTCCGAGAGAATGGGGCAGTTACCGAGAAAGTGCAACAAGTTCTCATCTTCTGATGTATTACACAGTGAGCACGTAGGGCTACCTTCCGTCCGCCAGTTTAATTAATCCGCACCTAAATTTGAAAATCGTGCTTATTTCCCTAACAGTAACTCAGCTAATTCATTCCACGTTTCATGCCAAAAAATATCTTCTTCTACTATCAGCCATTAAACTCTACGCGGCAGTCTAGCAGTACTGTACATAAACAATACCTTAAGCAGATACAGAAAATGACATTGAAGAGAGTACATACATAGGTCCGACAGGCCAGTTTCCACAGTAAGAGCATAGTTAGGGGTAAACTGTGGTAAAAGAAACAAGTTTTTGAGAAAGAAACGCTGGAGTTTCTCCACTTCTTCATAACGAGTGAAGCCCCACACTTGAGCTTCATAACACATAACTGACCTGCTGACCGCGTTGAACCTTTTAATTTTTTCCGAGTGTTTAACATTATTATTTTTGAGATAATGTGTCCAAGTAGTACAAAGACCAATCTTCGCAGTTCTAAGCCGTTGCTTTAAATGCTCAGTGATGGATAGCTTAGGTGTCAATAGTATTCCTAAATAAGTATACCTATTAACTACTTCAATTGGTTTTCCTGCATATAGCCAGTGCTCAGTATGCTTCCTAACACCCCCCCCCCCCCCTCTCTGAAAAATCATAACCTTCGATTTGTTCATGTTAACTTCCAGATTCCATAGCCTGCAATAGCCTTCCAGTTCATTGATCATTCGCTGAAGCCTTAACGGGTCACCAGACAAAAGAAGAATGTCGTCCGCATACATGAAAACTTTAATATCAATATTCCTGATTGTTAAACCCGTTTCCAGGTAGCTCTCCAGATCATTAACAAAGAAGGCAAATAGCAAAGGGCTTAAAACACAGCCCTGCCTGACTCCGCTATCAGTGCAGCTAGAAGCAGACAGATTCTCCCCATTCCATATTTGAGCTTTAGTATTTTTATAAAGCTTCTGTATAATCCTAACAATTTTAGAAGATACTCTACTATTATATAACTTATAATACAGTGCATTACGTGAAACGGTATCAAAGGCTGCTTTAAAATCTACGAAAAAGGCGTATATCTTTTTTTTTTAAATGGTGACTTAGCTTGATTACATTGATGAGACTAAAGATATGATCTGCTGTTGAACACCCAGATCGAAACCCTGCCTGGCTTTCTACCAGAATTCTGTTCTGTTTTTCCCAACTCGATAATCTGTTATACATTATACCAGTAAAGATTTTGGCTACGGCATCTATAAAGGAAAGACCGCGGTAATTTTCGACCTCATCAATACTGCCCTTCTTATGTATAGGGAATATAACACTTTGGGTAAAGCTAGTAGAGAATTCCTCACAATCAAAGATGTAATTGTAAAAGTTCAAAAGTCTGGTATGAAAAACTTCCGGCGCGTTTTTGTAAAATTCATAAGGTATTCTATCGATTTCTGGGGCTTTATTATCCTTTACGTTACTAAGAACAGCAATAAGTTCATACATTGCTATCTTGTCATCTAATAAGGAACAGTAGCTGGTAGGTGCTGCATATACGATTGGGCAGTGCTCGGTAGGACGACTTAATAATGATTGGAAATGACCCTTAAAGGATTCTATGTCAATGGAAGCACTAATTGAAAAAGTTTTACCACGCAGTTCTCTTACTATGTTCCACCATCCTCTAGCATCTTGGATGGAATCAAGTTTTACCGCTAGAGAGTCAAAGTAAGTCCCTTTTTTAGCTTTACAAATGGTTTTGTATGTTTTGTTTGCTTTCAGATAATAGTTTCTTGCAGTTGCAGAGTTAGTTACGCGGAAGACATTTAGACATTTAAACGAAACACGACGCACACAGAAACATTCTGTATCGAACCACTTCTGCCTAAAAATCTTCACCGTGCTGTTAAATGGTGTTGAAGCCTGTTTTTGTATATTCCAGTTTAATTTCGGTAGAAGAGCGAGCGATTTTTGGCTTTTTGCTAGTGCGGCATCTCTCATCAATGTTAAACTTAAAGGGAAGTGATCAGAGAATACTTCATCCTCCACATGGAAATACTGAACGGTTTCAGCTAGACAATATGACATTGCAATAATATCATTAACCGATGCCCCATTCGTGTCAAGATATGTGAATTTACCTTCATAATCACCATCTGTGCGACCGTTTAGGACAACGAGGCCAAAATCATCACAAAGGTCTAAAAATCTTTTCCCTTTACTATTAGCAATAGCATCTTTTGACTGCCTATTGTTTTTAATTTTAGCTCCAAAGTCTACTTCCTTTGGGGATGTTTGAGATTCGCCGATTCTGACGTTATAGTCACCTAGAATAATATTTTCTCCTCTAAAATTACTGACTGCCTTCTCAAATATATTAAATTATGTTTCCCAATTGGAGCAATTAATATATGCAGGAATGATAAAAAGCTTTTTTGGATACATTTTTAGTTCTATATAAGGGTAACGATCAATGCTAAAAAACTCACATAATTTGTTCTTCATATAGATCTTTTTAACTCCCATTAGCCCTCCGCCACTCGCCCTTCCGTGAAGATGAGTCCTTGTTGCACTTACCCAGCACAGGTCATATCCACCGAAATATTTTATAAGGAAGGTTCTGTTACAAATGTCTCGTATAGACAGAAAATGTCAAATCCCTTTACGTAATCAAAAAAGCCTGGAAATAATAACTTATTTTTTAAGCCAGCAATATTATAAGAAAGGATTTTAAATTTTTGTTTCTTACTGATTTCTTCAACACAAGACAAGCCAACATTAACATTCATAGAATTCAAAGAGGAATTATGATAACAATAACCAACTTTAGAAGCAATTTTAGAAAATCTAGACAACGTGGATGCTGAAAACACCATCGTCTCATCAAGTGTATTTTCCATTTTTTTCTATATACGTAAGCATTTTTTCGATTATGTCAACCGATTGTAAAAATAAATTTTATTCTGTAAAGTAATTGAACTAAAATCAAATGGAAAAAATTTTATAAATGAAAATAGCAACTCTCGAAATATCGCTTAGTAATTTTGTTACACATTTGTCTTGCATAGTAGTTTAGTTGCAGTTATCCTTTTTGTTGGGGTCGCAAGACAGGATTGCTAAGCCAATTTCTTAGTTTTTAGATTAAGGCATTGAGATACATATTTTTCCGTTTCATTTGTTTGAACATTATCAGGTTTCCTTCTTTAACGTATCTGGGTAGTATAGTACCTCAACAATCAATACCTATCAATATTTTAGATTGAATTAAATCATTACATAGTCCAGAAAGACGTTTATTATAAAATTAATATCTTTTTCTTTTCCTTGAGGGTCGCCTTGAAAGAATAATGCGCTTTGTTTTTTGTCTGGCCAAACCAACATTTTTTTATACTTACATAGAAATCAGAAATACCTCATACCTATTTTTGTCATATTCTGCAGCTTGCCTATAATTTTATACTTTATTTCTTATCTCGCAAAACAAGCTTTATATTTTTCACCTATTCTGGGCTCGTAGTACGTAAATGTATATATTTTGTTGAATTTCTATAATTTTACCCCTATAACTTATAGGATTTGTAAGACAATTTTTGGTTAATAAAGGAAAAAAAGTTTTTAAATGGATTCCAAATATTACTTTCAATTTAATCTCTTCTCTCTCCCCTCGTCGTCCTCTATTAGGGCGGTCACAGCGGCGATGGGCTGGGCCCTCACAATAGGGTGATTGGTCCTACTCTTTCCAGGTTGATGGGCATCTAGATGACGTGAGCCCCCTAGGTGCAAGGGTGGTTGGGGCATGGGCCAAGCATGGGGAGTCACAACACTAGACTCCCCCAACGATCTCCGGTAAGTCTGGCAACGCCTGCCGCAGTCCTTCCTCCTTTTCCTTTTGTTCGATTTTATTTCCTTTTTCAGATTTAGTTTTTTTTCATTTATTCGGGTTTTCTCTTTTTTTTTTATTCATTTCTTCCACACTTTTTGCTTAAAGTTTCGCGAGTTTTTCGTCGTAAATTTTGCTTTCTATTCGTTTCTTTGATATTCGCTTCTCTACACCTTTTCCCATCCTTAGGCATGATTTCTGTTCTTTTGTTGCGCGACCGCGAGCGGAGATGAAATCGCTTTAGAACCCCCCCCCCCCCCCCCCTCCCCCCTTCAATTCTCTGTCGCAATGCTATCGATTCCAGCATGCCATCATCCATCTCTGCCCAAGCATCTGCTGACAGCGGAGGCCGTGACCCTGGCTGACATCGGCTGAATTACAGCTGATGTCATCCGGAGTCATAGCCTGCCTTGGGCAATCATCCAGCAGCAATGTCGGATTTCGCTTAATGATTTCAAAGAATCAGATTTACCAAATTCCGGGAATTTCATTTCAAGAAACGACGGCACTTCCTTATCTCCATCACAAGTTATAATCTGCCAATGTTGTTATCTTAAGGGACACTTCATAGAAGAATGCAGAACCAGAGCGGTAAATAATTCCCGCAACAATTACCTTCTATCTAGAAATATACCAACAGAATCACGAGTTGCCTCTAAGAACAAAAAAATAAATCAACCAGTACCACGGGAAAGGCTTGTTTGTCAAAGGTACAGCAACGCAAATATTTCAGCTTTCACAAAGCCATCAACACCTTCAAACAGCCACCTTCCCACGGCAATCAACCAGGGAAACAGATTACAGCGAGGGGCAAATCTGGGCAACCCCTCGCAAATCCAAATAACAGCAGAAGTGCACCGCAGTCCAAATGGAATTTAGACAAAAACTTCCAAAACCAAACAATAAAAATACCCATTGAGATAAAGAATAATTCCATAGCCATAATTTTGTAATAACTTGGAATTGCAAGGAATTCCGAACTAAACCGTTCAAACTCGAGCGAAGTAACGCGATCGACGTTTCTAATAAATTCCTTTGGCTCGTCTTCAACACCAGCACTAAAGGGTTAGCTTTTCTTTAGCTTGCGGACGCCTTCGAAAGAAACCGAAAACTAGATGTATGTACACACGAAATCAAAACAAATTCCGACCTAGACAGCTGTATCAGATTATGAACACTACACTGTCACACCGATATTTCGGTAAACTATTTATCGCATGTACACAAAGTACGAAATAAACACATGACCCGAGCAAATTTTCAAAATTTTTTAATAACTTGGAATTGCAAGGAATTCCGAACTAAACCGACTCGAGCGAAGTAAGAAATATTAAAATATCTCTTACCGCGATCGGCTTCGGAATTCCTTGAAATTTTAAATAGTGGGGGATAACTCCGTTTTGACATACGACGGCTTGATCGGCCATGATTTTAAATAAGTAAAAGTCTGTCATATACACAGTTTTTCCCATAAACCAGGAAAATAGGAGAAACCAGCTCCTGCTAGCCCCCTTATTAATCTCGAAAACGTAAAACAAAAATCAATTGTTTCCAAACGCCAACGGAAAGGCTGACAAATATTAACTCCTTCCAAACACTGACCAAAAGAGAGTCAACAAATAACTGCTTCCAAGAAGAGCAATCAGATCTGAGCAAACATGAATTCCTAATAAAAAATAAGAAAAATATCAACTCCTTCATAATTCCTGTTCAATCAGAAGCTACCACAACACCAATAAATATTCCAGCACGATCATAGAGATTCCAGTGGACTTACCTAAAGAATCATTGTGTCTTCAAAAGGGAGTTCGCCCCGGCATTACATTGGGTAAAACCAATAAATGGGCTAGCTCCACTCCTCATACTCAATACGAATAAGGAGAATACCCTTATAAATCCAAGAGAAATTAATCCTACTTTCAAGGATCTGTAAGACTACCAAATCAACTCACCTGATTGTGAAAAAGGCCCTATAAAAGGTAGGATAAGAAAACTGCAGAACCTTATCCAATTGAGTCACTGCAATCAGGAAGAGGAAAAAAGTATACGCGAAATCTGTGAGGAATTTCACGACCTGTTTCATTTAGAGTAGGATTTCCTTACGTATGCAGATGCGACCACCCATAGGATTCGGACTTTTCAAGATAAACCGCCGGTTTATACAAGACCGTATAGATTACCCGAGGCGCACTGTTGTAATGTGAGCCATTTGAAAAAAATAGTCTGCGCCATCTGTGAGCCAGGAGTATAAAACCCCTTGACACGTACATGACCAATTATCATGCACCTTTTCCTTTTTCTCATGATTGTTACCCCTGCTAGCTGCCACGGATGTGAACGCTTGAATAAGAAGAAGAGCACATTACGTGACAGCTGCCAGAGGATTGACGACAACAAGATGTAAGTATGATATTATTATTAATATTTTCCAAATTTATCCGAGCCATCCGAGCTGGGATAAATTTTCTTATAATTAAATTTCAACCACCCTAGCTATACCACAATCATCGCCTTACAATTACCCGATCAGGGCAATATTCATCTACTATACGACGAAAGTTTAGTGCCAGCGTTCACTTACTCCTCCTGGATAGCCGTGGAAACAGTCGCCAAGACTGCAGTTGCCCATTGTCCGGTACTGCATCATTGCTCTGCATTCAATACGGCCGCCACATAAAAAAGGGTAAATTTTTTTTTCATTTATAGTGTGAGTGAGAAATTAACCCCATTTTATTTGTTTATCCAAAAAGGGGGGAAACAAAAAGAAACTTGCAACCGTCCTTGCAAAACGCTCTATTACATCAACTCAGACAGTTTACGCCAGCAAAGTCGTACATCCGCCGTCCTGCACCCTAAGCAAAGAGTATTTCTTCAGAATAAAAACAAATCTGCGTAAGTACCCCTTTTTGAGTCTACAGAGATGATTTTTTTGTAACAAACATCCGAGTAGGTCAGCATGTGTATTGAAAGGATCAGAGATTCATCGATATTAACCGATGACTGGCTTCCGGATTTATCAGTGTAATCAGTAGGCCTTAGTAAAGCCTGTGGGTTAAGCAGTTGCCTAGAGAAAGAAAGACCTCTGGATAACACACTTTGGATTAGGACGTGCAATAAAGAAATCCTAAACGAACGAAAGGTTAGCATCACGACTATTTTTATTTAAAAGAAAAAGTCTTGAAATCTTTGTACAATAGGTGATTTGGTTAAAATATAATTCAAAGTAGATGAAATTAGTCTAAGCCGTGTTGTGTTTAAAATTTTAAACGTTGCCGTTAGCAAAAGAAATAATTTGGTTGACTATAGTACCAAAACAAAAGGAAAAAGAGAACTTTGGTACTTAGAAAAAAGGAAAGAAATTGAAAAAGGAAAACATTCTAAATAGGTATTTGTAAATTGTACCGGCTAATACATTTTTTTTTCTGAACATAAATATATTAAATAAAATAATAAAATTTTCACTAATATAGATTTTCACTGAACGTTTGGTTGTAGCATTTAACGGTTATACGAGTATAAACTATATTTAGCAATTCCAATGTCCCATGATTATTACATTTAAGCTAATTGACGGTTGGGCCTAAGGCTCTATAGTAAAAATCGCTCTACGAACTTAATCAGAGTAAACTTTACTAGTATTGGTGTCATTCGCCTCCCCCTTGTATGAAGTTAGTTGCAAGTTGAATTCATTTTATATACTTTCTTGTTTTTAAGGCCCAGAGGGGCGTTAAATTAAATAATTAGCGCTTCGGAACATTTGATGTTCGCTTAAATGTTGAATTTTAGTTTTGTCGAAACAGCTGATGTTCGCTTCAATGTTTAAGTTTTATTTTAGTAAGCGAGACGATTAACGTAATTAGGCCTATTAATATAATATACCGATGAAACACAGTTGAATATCGTTTAAGGTTTTCCTCATAAGTTAAGTTGTGTTACTTGAATCGAAATCAAAGTTGTATTAACCTAAACAAGACCAAGTTAAATTTTATGATATATCAATTGATGTAAGGTATAATTTAGAAAAAGAAGCGAAAGAAACAAAATTTCCCGCTGAATTGTAAAGCTCCTAATACTTTAGGGTAGGGCCTGTAAGGCAGTAAAGATTTGAGACATGGTAGAAAATAAATTATATAGCAATTGCTCCTCTCTCATTAAATCTTATAGTTTTAATACACTATATTCAATAATAATATAAAATGGAATTTTAGTTTTTTTTTTTGCTTTTCAGGAACCCCTAATGAAGTTTCATCCTCATCCTCCTTATTTCCCCCTCCTTTCTCATCATTATTTTTATTCGATTTTATTTTATTTCAGCAACCCTTTTTAGGTTGGGCCTGTACCCTAGCCAGGTACAGGGATGGAGTGGGTTGTAGCCTGAACTATCGCTTGGGCGGAGGGATCTTTTTTTCGTGTTTTCAAGATAATTCAGGGCGACTGGGATTAACAGGTGATACCAGACCTGTTGCTCTCCCTTTCATCTGTTCTCGTTTGTTTTTATCCTTCGTGGCAGACCTGAGAGAAGGACTCCACAACCTTCTTTCGCCACAGGCGAAATTCTGTTTGTGGATGTGTGATGATGTTCAAGGACTCTCACCCCATAACGGCGAGCTAGGACGTGCTGCCAGCTAGCGCGTGCCACTTGAACATCTTGCGGCAACTTCACGTTGCACATTCCGATATCATCTTTCTATCCAACAGTCCTTGGAATTCGCCCTTACTTTTGGTTCCAAAAAAGCCAGACGGAAATGGCGAGTTGTGGTAGATTTCCGCCGAGTGAACGACATCACAGTCGGCGACGCCTATCCACTACCCAATATAACAGATATATTTGACCAGTCATGTAGGTCTAAATACTTCATAACATTAGACCTCGCCAGTGGTTTCCACCAAATTCTCATGGATAAGAAAGATCGGAAAAAACAGCCTTTAGCACACCATACGGTCATTACGAATATAACAGTTTGCCGTTTGGGCTAAGGGGGGCTCCAGTATAATCTGCGGGACCATACCAATCGGCTAATAGCACTTTTCATGCGTCTCCGATCATATAATCTAAAGTTACAACCACAAAAGTGCCATTTTCTTAGAAAAGAAATAATATACATATCTTGGGCACATAATAACGGAACAGGGAGTTAAACCAGATCCAGGGAAAATCAAAGCTATCAAATCATATCCACGACCCAGAAAAGAAAAGGATGTCAGAGCATTCTAAGGACTCGTAGGATATTATAGACGTTTCATTGAACATTTTTCCAAATTGGCCAAGCTTCTTACGTCTCTCCTAAAACAAGATACACCATTTAAATTTGATGCAATATGTGATCACGCCTTTTGTGAACTGAGAGAAAAATTAACTAAAGCCTCTATTCTTGCCTATCCGGACTTCGAACAGGAATTCTGCGTGACATCCGATGCAAGTGACCTCGCAATCGGTGCAGTCCTGTCACAGAACGATCACCCCATATGCAATTCGCGTTTTAAACAACGCGGAAACACGCTATTCTACCATCGAAAAAGAACTACTCGCAATAGTCTATGCCGTGGAATAATTTCGTCCATATCTGTATGGCAGACCTTTTACCATATTCACAAACCACAAACCCCTAGTGTACCTGATGAATTTGAAGGACCATTCCTCCCGACTAATGCGATGGAAAATTCGTCTTGAGGAATACGATTATAAAATCATCCACAAGGCAGGCAAAATAAAATCCAATGCTGATGCACTTAGCAGAGCTGTTCCACAAAATTCTGAAAGTAATTCAGACAAAACAATAACGGTAGCCACAAACGAACGATTTCGGCAGTATGCTTAGTAAGACTTCTAGAAACAATACTCGTCGGACTGATTTTGTGATGACGTGTTCGCGTTAAGTATTCGATACTTGCTTTCTGCTGTCGTCGGTACAAGTAGTTTATTTCACCGCAAAATTGAACAATAATTTCACTTTTACCTTTATGTAATAGTCGCGGAATTTTTATATTGACTTCGAGTTTACGAGCATCTTCTGTAATATTGATTTTGAGTTTTATAAATTGTGCTAGGTGTTTATTCGATAAGAGTGATAAAATCCATTATTCAAAATTGTTTGATGTGCAAACTACAAAATGTTGTGAAAAAATTTAGAAATATAAAATTCAAAGGAAATGATAATTACGTTACACATCAGTGCCAGTTAACCAGTCAAATTTTCAAGACTATTAAGTGGAATTGACATTGTGATCAACTCTTCTGTGTTTGTAGCGGTTTAATTGATTTGTTTCTGTGACAACATTCTCTTTTATCTTCTCTAAAGCACCGCTTTGTTTATTTTTTTTTCAGTGTCTTTGACCTCAGTCAGTTATTGTTTCGATTTACTTGCCCAGTGCCATGTGTTCCGCTATGTTTATTGTATTCTCCGCGGAATAAGTATTGAACTTTATTGTCATTTTTATTTGGATATTGAGAGCTTTGGTAATAGCGGACAATTTATAATTTATATTGACTAATTGGCACTTCGGATCACAAATTTTATTAATTTTCAGCAATAACATAATCTTTTTGGGAACTTAATTTGTGATATATTTTTTGAATCGAACTCATCTGTTTACATTGTGAATTCGCCTCGTTTTATGCAAATTTTTTAACTTGTTTATTGTTACGTACTTTGCAATCAAAAAGTTTTGTTCTTGCGTTTGTCACACTACGATCAACGATTCTACATGATGACTTCTTGTAAGACGTGCGGTCTCGAGATTTTCGAGGATAAGGTTATCTGCGATGGGATTTGCGGGCACGCTTTTCATGCGGCTTGCTTGAGGAGTACATCTGGTGGTCCTTTAACGTGTGGAGATTGCTATCTGACGACGTTTCTATTCTGAATAACAAAACCGACAAGCTTATTCACGCTATTGATGTTTTTAATGATAATTCAGCATCATTATTAGGGAAAACTCACGAGCTCTCATCTAAGTGCTGCCAACTGGTTACTTCGCTGGACGATCTCCGTATGTTACTAGCTACCCATGACCCCCCGTCGCTTTCTCACGGCCCATCTGTAGAGTCAGTTATGCCTTCCATTGATGGCATTTGGCGCGGTGTTCGGCGCGTGAAGGAGGAGCTGGAATCCTGCACTTTGGCTGTCAAAAAGAACAGTGACCTAATTGTTTCTGTTGCCGCTGATATTAGGAGTATCTCATCCCGTGATTTTTTCGGCTCTACTTCTGCTTCATCTGCTGACGTTGTCTTGGATGCTCCACCTACCCAAACTGAGTCCTGCCCTCATGTCAACAAATGGCGGGTAGGCGTGGATGGGGTTGCTGGTTGTTCACTTTCCGTCTCGGTGCAGCGAACGGCCGAGGAATTGGTTCCTACTGACCTGCATTCCGGGTTGGTGCAGTCTGTTCCAGATGGTTATGCTGCTGTTGGTGAGGTTGATCTACATAGGTCCTCGAGTGCTGGTAATGTTTCTGATGTCGTGATCGTTTCCCCTGAGATTTGGCCCAGTGGAACCATCGTCCGGGAATTTGTTCCTTAAAACCGTTCAGGCTCTAGAGATGCTCCAAAAAACTCATCAGCGAGATCACGTTCTACTACGCTAACGTAACCGACCTTCGATCAAAGATGACTTGCCTCTATACCAGCTCTACTCTTTCCTCCTCTTTGCGTCCTCAAGATGAGTTGTTGCTCCTCGGAGATTTCAACCTGCCAAGTACTAGCTGGGTGTCATCAGATGTTGACGGGCTGATTCCTTCCCGATCACCTGCATCGCAGAGTTCTCTATGTTTCATCGACGGCATTACCTCTTCCGGGCTTGTACAGTGTTCCAGCATCGCTAATGATTCCGGCAGATTTTTGGATTTGGTGTTTAGCACTGACCCATGCAGTACCTTGGTCAGGCGTTGCCCGGTTCCTTTAGTTCCTGAGACGTCTCATCATCCTGCGCTTCAAATTGCTTTGGTCTTCGATCCACTGCCTGCTGCATTTCTGATTCACGACGACTTCTCTTTTAATTTTAAAAAGGCTGACTTTTCTGTATTGAATAATTTTTTATTGAATTGTAATTGGTCTAATGTTTTTTATGAGCGGAACATTGATGTGGCGGTAAGTGCTTTTTATGACAATTTGTTTACTTGTTTCTTGCATTGTGTTCCTGTTTCTCGTTCGTTTTCTTCTTTCTCTAGTCCGCCTTGGCTCAATAGCTCGCTGAAGCATCTTAAAAACTTAAAAAATAAAGCATGGAAGCGGTTTTGCTCATCAAGGAGCGACTCGGATTTTTATATCTACTCACAATTGCGCGATGAGTTCAATTCCGAAATTCATGCCTCATATAATAATAACATTAACAGAATGAGGTCCATTATACGCGGTGAGCCTAAGCAGTTTTGGAGATTTGTTAACTCTAAGCGTAGCACCGACGGCTACCCAACTTTCTTAAAACTAGGTGACACTGAAAGTAGTGATCCCTTGACGATTGCGAACCTTTTCGGCGACTTTTTTAAGACAGCTTTTCTTTCTGACAACTGCGATACTTGCTCTAAGGATTTTAGCTACTTGACATTATTTCCTCCTTCTTCACTGGAAATGAAAGATCTTACATTTGATGACGATACAGTCGCTAATTACATCAATAATTTGGCAGATAATTTTTCGTGCGGTCCTGATGGTATTCCTGTTTCCCTTTATAAGAACTGTTCTTCTTCCTTGGTTTCTGTTCTTTGTTATTTATTTAATTTATCTATTTCTTGTGGAGTCTTTCCAAAATCTTGGAAATCATCTCTTATTATCCCTCTTCACAAGAAAGGCAAGAGGATATTTCCAATTACAGACCCATTGCAAACTTGTGTTGTATTGCTAAGATTTTTGAGGCATTAAGTTTGTGATACACTATACTTTCATTGCAAACCTTTTCTTGGAACTTTCCAGCATGGCTTTATGAAAGGTAGGTCTACTGCGACTAGGCTACTGGAATTCTCAAATTTCTGCTTATCCAAAATTGAGGCTGGAAAGCAAGTGGATTGTATCTTTACAGATTTTAGCAAGGCATTCGACAGAATAAGCCACCAAACTTTGATTCACAAGTTGACGGCACTCGGGTTTCCTTCATTGTTTGTAGACTGGGTTCGTTCTTACCTACTAAATCGGACTCAGCGTGTGTCCTTTCGTGGATCACTATCCAAGTTTATTTTTAATTCCTCTGGCGTACCTCAGGGAAGTCACCTAGGCCCGATTTTATTTATTATATACATCAATGATGTATCTTTATTCTTGAAATACTCAAAAATTCTTTGTTATGCTGACGACGCCAAAATTTTCCGTGTTGTGTCCTCTATTCGAGACTGTGAACTTTTAACTTAGACGCTTTCTACAACTGGTGTTCTGATAACTATCTTCCTCTCAATATTAGTAAGTGTACGTCTATGTCTTTTACTCGTAGAAAGAATCCTCTCGACCTCAACTACACCATGCATGGCTGTGTTCTGGAAAAATTATTAGGACCAAGGACTTGGGTGTCTGGTTGAACAGTCGTTTGACGATCACATTGATGAGATAGTTATTAAGGCTAATTCTACATTGGGTTTTATAAAAAGATGGGCAAAGGAATTCGACGACCCTTACATCACCAGGCTTCTCTACTGCACCTTTGTTAGACCTATTCTGGAGTATGCTAGTTGTGTTTGGTCACCATTTTATCGTGACTCAATTGACCGGGTAGAGGCAGTCCAGCGCCGTTTTGTTCGCTTTGCACTTCGTGGGCTTCCTTGGAGTGACCCTCTTATCCTGCCGCCGTACTCAGATAGGCTTAAGCTCATAAAACTAGACTCTCTTGAATTCAGACGTAACATCTCTAGAACTGTTTTCGCTTTTGAATGTCTTCAAGGAAATGTTGACTCTCCAGTCTTGTTGTCTTCTTTTAATATATCGATTCCGAGTCGCTCCTTGAGAAATCGAGATTTTCTTAAAATTCCACAGCATCGCACAAATTACGGTTTTCACGAGCCCGTCACGTCAATGTCTCGGTTTTTAAATCGCATTTTAACAACATTAATTTTAATCTGTCAAAAATTCTGCGAAGGCCAAACTTTCCTAACTACTCTGTTATTATTTTGTAATTATTATGTATTATTAATTGTTTTTCTAGTTAATTATTTTTCTAGTTAATTATTTTTCTAGTTAATTATTTTTCTATTTTTCTAGTTATTGTTTTAAATTAGTTATTTTCTAGTTATTTATATTAATTATTGATTATTGTAATTATTTTGATTCTTATTTTATTTTGTGACTGTTTTTATATTTACATGTTAAGTAATCAGCCCGTTGATGAATCTTAAATAAATAAATAAAATGTTGTCACAAGAAATAGAGCAAAAGACCAGGCAACTTCATATGAGCTCCAGGCTCACTCTAAGTCACTCCACATCTCAATACAAAATGACAACCCAAAATCATAATAGAAAGGCACTTTCCGTTGATTCTGATTGAACTCAATATACATTTCAGGTCAAAAAAGGATATGACTAATCTAGAAACTGTCCTATCTGAAATAAAAACACATGCAATTTCCAAATCGGTAGATGAAATTCATCTCAACATTACAAATACAGACCCCAGGACACTATCCATATTAAAAGACATAATAAAGATGTCAATAAAATAAAAATATATCTTGACCCAGTGAAATATCTAATCTTGCCAGAAGAAACAGAACAAGAGATAAAAGATTTTCATGTTCGTCTGATGGGAGGACACCATGGTATTTCGAGAACAACTAAGAGAATCAAAAAACAATTTTACTGGTCAGGAATGTCGTGAGATATAACAAAACAGGGACAAATTCCAAAGTCCCTATGGCCATTTCAACCAAAAGTTCCAAACCCTTCGGCTCCTGTAGCCGAATCTAAGACCCCCCTCGACTTTTCGTACCTGAAAACACCTGAAAAGATTAGATACGTACGGGTATAAACAGGGGCATAATCGGAGGCAGCGCGTAAAAATTCATATCAAACAACGCCTCAAACTCGGAAATCGCTATATGGAAAGCCGAGTAAATAATTTAAAAGCAATTAAATTATTTTCAGAAACATCCTCGGCTCCCACACAAAAATTGCTTAAAATCGTCAACTTGTTACATTCTAATAAGAATATAACAGCTGCGTAACAGCACAGAAAAATTAAACCCCGCCTCCCAACGATATAATTATCGGCATCGAAAAATTAAAATCCACAGCCACTCATGAAGACGCGCAAAAATTTGAACTTGCAAACTGTCTGCCTGCGAAAATAAAATTCAAAGCAGATTCTAACAAGTGAATTTGCCATGAATTGAGCAAAATTTGAACATCTGGCATCGAACGACAATATAAAACAATATAAATGCTTCTCGTGTGGGTGGACGCGTGGTGTTTATGTTGCGCGTAGTATTCTATTCGGCTAAAAGTTAAATTTTTAAGATTTATTTTTCATTGTGAACACTCAATTGATTAAGTAAAATCGATTCAAACATTTTAAGATATGGGTTTATGAGTTAATCAAAATTTATACCGGCAAATAAGAGTTAAGATTAAAGAAACGGAAAGAAAACGTGAATAAATTTAAAATTATCGGCAAATCAAAGTGAGCCATAGGAGCGTAAACGAAATGGAACGACAAAACAGGAAAGGCAAAGTTAAAGGAATTCAAGGGACCGGAAGTTTATAACGATAATGCAAGAAAACAGGAGACTGTAAAAGTTGGTGAGTCCGTTCCAGGATAAATTTTTTTTGATGAACTTTTGAGATTTCCATTTATTTTTTTAATTTTTTTTCCTCTCCTCGTAGTTTTTAGTTTTTTTGGAGTTTGTTGTTATCTTTTTTTGACTATACGAATTCAGTCTCCACATAAAATAGGATTTATCGATCTCTTTAATTAAGCGTAGTGAACTATTTGAATTGAATTTTCAACAAGCTCGATATTGAATCTAATAACCCGTAAGCACATAGTCATAATGCACATGTATGAGTCATTTCCCAATTTATTTTTAATACTTTCTACATTTGAATTACTGCAAATAGTTATACATACAAAAATCCACACGTGTATTTAAGTTTATGATTACAAATTATGTAAAGTCGAAGAGAATAGCTGTAGCCATATTCATTTCAGTTTCCCCGATAGGTAAGAAATGCGCATTTCCGACCCCTCGGTATCAACTAAGTTAACGATAGCAGAGTATTCCAAAATCTTCTATTCTCGATCGAACTGGGTAGGCATTAGATAAGATAGGCTATAGTTCACAGTACTATTGTTTTTCTTTGTGTATCATTCCTCAGAGCCCCGTTGCAGAGGGGTAAAAGGGCCCTAGCCTTAAGCTAGATGGTCTTGTGCCCTCCCACGGAGGGGGTATCTCTGTTTTTTTTAAATATTTAAATAAAAAAATCGTTTATATGGATCTGAAGTAAACTCCTCTTTTCTTCTCTCTCTTCTGGTCGTCCTTCCTTAGGGCGGCTACATTCATCGCTACGTCGGTGGACGGGGTCCTCACAATGAGGTGAGTGGCCTTCTTTCGTTGCAGGGTAAAGTTACAAGGGCATCTAGTCGACATCGGCCCCCTAGATGCATAGGGTGGTTGGGGCATGGGCCATGCAAGGGGAGTTATGACACCAGACTCCCCCAACGATATCCGGTAAGTCGAGCAACGCCTGCTTGCATCCTTTTCCCTCCTGTTTTATTCCTTTTTTTTAGGTTGTTTTGATTTTAGATTTTCTTTGGTTTTTTTTTAGTTTTCCTATTTTCGCGGGTTTTTTTTTCCTTTTTTTCTTTCTCCTTTTTTTTCTTTCTATTTCTTTAAATTCTTTATTGTTTTTTTTTCGGTTCGTCTCACCCTTCCCATCCTAGGCATGATTTTTTTTGCTTTTGTTGCGCGACCGCGGGCGGAGATGGCTTCCCCTTTTGAACCCCCCCCCTCTCTATCGCAAAGCTAGCGATGCCAGCATGCCATCCTCCATCCCTGCCCAAGCATCTGCTGACAGATGAATGTCCACCGGAGGCCGTGATCCTGGCTGACATCAGCTGACTTACAGTTGATGTTATCCAGAGTCATAGCCTGCCTTGGGCAGTCATTCCAGCAGCAGTGTCGGTCCAAGCTCGCAATAAGAGATGGCGCCCAACGCGCTGGCCTTAAGGGTTCCGAGTAACTGCAGGCTCATAGCTAGCCGATTAATAGCTAGAGCTCTGAACTCGGAAACTGAGCCTACGCGAGATTAGTCTTCGAGGTGGTCAGGTCCTCTGGTACCGCGGCTATGGGCTGTGACGTGGCCTATTGTCTGCCCGAGGACCTAGCCATCTCAACCCCGTCGGCAGAGACTCTTCAAGAATAGCAGAAAATTAGCAGGCGATAGCCAGCTGTCTGTCTTGGAGAGGCTCTGTCCGACATTCTTAGGGTTTCCTTTTTTTTCCTTTTCTTTCTTTTATTCTTTTTTAAATTCGCTTTAATTTAAAAAAAAAAAAGTTTTTCAAAAGGTCGTTTTTTTGCATTTTTTTTTTAAATTTTATCCTTCCTACTTATTTTCCCTTTTCCCTCAGGAGGAACGACTGCATCGCCTGATGTCTGGGATGCATCACGTCTCCGAAGAAGGTCGATGGCTGGCTGCTTATAGCCAACCAGCTGACTCGGAGACCTGGTGTCTTCCATTCAGATGGTAATGACAGGTGTCCTCATCCTTGTTCCCCGGTAGGCGTTGTAGACTTACTGAGGAGAGAGGACCACTCAGTGGGGTGGCCGTCCCTAGAACAGAGAGGGAAAGTCGTCGTCGAGAGAGAGAGAGAGTAATATCGATCATTCTTCGTCAGCAGGAATTTAGCGTAATCTCAGATTTTTCTAGAATTCCTGGACTGGAATTTAATTTTCTCAAACTTTGGCTCGTTTTTATACATCATATTTTTGGACTTGAATTTATTCAAAACTTTGGCTCGTTTTTATAGATCATATTTTTGGACTTGAGTTTTTTCAAAACTTTGGCTTGTTCTTATACATCATATTTTTGGACTTGAATTTTTTTCGAAACTTTGGCTCGATTTGAGATTGTTTTTTTTTTTAGATTGTTTATTTTTTTTAAATAATCTACTCCGTCCAGAGACGGAGTGGATTATTTTAATTTCTTAATAAAATCTCACGGTCATTTGGTCTCGAACCCGCGACCCATGGCATGTTGGTCTTGCCGCTCAACGCATTGATCCAACTCCGTCTCCTTGCGGGGAACCCCAAGGATAACTGCGGGTCAAGACAGCACTGGTCCTCTAACTAGCGGCAAAATGTGGGTAGCTCGTTCCCCGCTAGGTCTCGGGAAGACAGAGTTAGTCCAACACCTGATAGACGTAGGAGACGCTGCACCCATCAAGCAGCGTTTTTATCCGGTCTCACCAGCCGTGCAACAGCTGATGGACGCCGAACTTCGCCGGATGGAAGAACTTGGCGTGATAGAGGAAAGCCAGAGCCCGTGGAGTTCGCCCGTGGTCCTAGTGCGGAAGCCAGGCAAGGTCAGGCTGTGCTTTGATGCGAGGAAGGTCAATGCGGTGACCAAGAAGGATGCCTATCCACTACCGCATATAGATGGCATCCTTAGTAGACTTCCTCCATCAAGGTACATTACCAGCCTTGACCTTAAAGATGCTTTCTGGCAGATCCCACTGGACCAACAATCGCGCGAAAAGACAGCTTTCACAGTCACCGGCCACCCCCTCTATCACTATACGGTGATGCCATTTGGACTGAGCAACGCGCCCCAGATAATGTGCCGGCTGATGGACAAGGTCATACCCTACGATCTTCGAGACCAGGTGTTGGTGTATCTCGACGACCTGTTGGTGCTGACGGAGGACTTCGACTCCCACCTATCGCTCCTCGCTTAGGTGGCGGAATGTTTGAGGAAGGCTGGACTTACGATAAACGTGGAGAAGAGTAAGTTCTGCTTAACGGAAGCGCGATACTTAGGGTACATAATCGGTAATGGAGGGATAAAGACGGACCCCGAGAAGGTCGCAGCCATCGTCGAATACCCTCCCCCTAAGTCCGTTCGTCAAGTGCGCCGATTTTTGGGCATGGCAAGCTGGTACAGGAAGTTCATTCCGAACTACGCCGACCTGTCAGCATCCATTACGGATACGCTGAAGAAGTCCAACAAATTTGTCTGGACCAGCGAAGCCCAGTCCGCATTTGAACTGCTAAAAAAGCAGCTAACTTCTTCCCCAGTGTTGGTAAGTCCTGACTTCACCAAGCCCTTCATCATCCAGTGCGATGCGAGTAAACAGAGTGTGGGCGGAGTCTTGATCCAGTTGGACGACGAGGGAAACGAACGACCACTTGCATATGTGTCCAAGAAATTAAATTCTGCCCAACGCAATTACACAATCACAGCGATGGCAGCGATGATCAGTATCGAAAAATTCAGGGCATACGTCGAACTCATGCCATTTAAGGTGGTGACGGACCATGCGAGCCTGCAATGGCTGATGTCACAAAAGGACCTCAATGGACGCCTGGCTCGGTGGAGTCTGAAGCTTCAGGGCTTCGACTTCACCATAGAACACCGTAAGGGCAGCCTGAACGTGGCACCTGACGCGTTATCACGTGAATACTGTGAAGAACTAGCCGCCGTAGATCTACCAACAGTAAGTGAACAAGGCCCGCAAGTTGACTTGGATGCACCAGACTTCGACTCTCAAGAATATCAGGACCTTCGGGACCGAGTCGAGAAGCATAAGTCATCCCTGCCGGACTTAACTTTGTGCGACGGCTATGTATATAAGTAGTATAAATATGGGGTTTCTGAACCAAATGAGCAACTGACTGGGAATTCTCAAAGGGGATTCCCTGTTGACTAGATAACATCCGGTTGCATGACGTCATAGGAGGGGATTCCCTGACGTCACATGTTGGCTAGTCATCTGTTGGCTTAGTTAGTGAAATTTAATTAAAAAAGCAGAGGTATCTGGATTTGAACAGCGGACCCCAAGTTTCACAGAAAAGTGCTCTAACCATGGGGCTATCAAGCTAATTGGCAATGGTACTTCTAAGTCGGTGAATGTTGGAGCTAAATATAGAAAATTGGATTTTTACTGTAATTAGTGGAAAAAGCAATTTAAAAATAGCCTCAACAATTTTGTCTAAATTCATTGATAAATAATTAATAAATATCTGGCACAATTTCTTTTAACATAAAAAATCCGCTGATAAGTAGTAGTAAACATTTGGATTCAATTCGTTAGCGTAAAAAATTTTCCGATAAGAGTTGAATGGCCCAGAATGTTTTGGGGTGATAAGAAAAAACGATTCACTGTAGTAACCTCGAACTTTAAAAGATTGTCATGCAATTTCTTTTCCAGATCTAAATATAGACATTAATTCGAGGTCATATTATTAAATAACTTCGTGTTTATGAAACTAGCAAGTAAGTCATTCTACCGATTACGTCATCTTGACCTTAATTACAAGTTAAAATAACACCACTGAGGAATAGCCAAAAGAATTTCTGTAATTAATGGAAAAAATCTGATGTTTAAAAATAACATGCATCGCTTTGCATAAATCCGTTGATAAGTAATAAAAGTCTAGTCAAGGTAGCTGGAATGGCTTCTTTCGGTACTTTGGAGAGGTTTATCATGTGAAGAACTTGCAAAGAAAATAAATATCTTTTCATAGCCTTAAACTTCGTTTCTTTATGATTCAGCCGTGATAATCTTAATAAGGGAAACCATTGATTCGTAATTATGCTTTAAATTTATACCAAACTAGCAGCTAACCAACCCATATAGCAACCTTGAACTTCAGATAGGAAGAAGAAATTAACATGATCATTGCGGTCGTTGTAGCACTTTCTAAAAATAGCCTCAAAACTGTGAATTTAGACTAGAACAAACAAAATCGAGGTAGCTAAAATTTCCTCTTTCGATACTTTAAAGAGATTTATCATGTGAAGAACTTAAGAAAATAGACCCAAATTGTGATCTCACCGAGTTCAGTTTACTTTGAGTTTGTCATATTACTTTGGCAAATGTCAGCTTCTGGGTTAGTTGCCGTTGCAGCACTTTATAACAATAACCTCAGAAACTTTGAATTGGGACGATAGAACAAACAAAATCGAGGTAGCTGGAATGGCTTCTTTTGTTAATTTAGAGAGATTTATCACGTCAAGAACTTAAGAAAAGAAAAATCTTTTCATAGCCTTAAACTTCGTTTCTTCTTTTTTCAGTCGTAATAATCTTAATAAGGAAAACCATATTTTTTCTTGAATTGTAATTATGTTTTAAATTTATACCAAACTGACAGCTAACAAACCCATATGACATTTAAAATTTAATTTTTGTATGCGTTATGTAACAATAGACCCAAATTGTGAGCTCACCGGGATAAACGAACGAAAAAACTACTATCCCAATGACCTTTTCAAAATTTATAGAGAAATGCAGCTGAACCAATGAAAAAAAATTTAAAGCGCATTAAACAGAGGCTTTAATATTCGTATTGAAAGCTTTCTATTGGAAAAGGATGATGAAGGAATTTTGGATCCAAAACAATTTTTCTACAAAATCAAACCTCGAGTTATAAATCTTCTTAAAGCAAGTTAACAGAAACACAATGCTATAAAGTTCAATATTGAATTATTTTGTGAATTTATGAAATATGCTAAAACTGATGATGTAGATGAAAACGAAGTAGCTTTAGATATAAAATCTTCTCAGGCGAAGATGAACATAGCATCCGATAATTTTCAATTTCCAGACATACTCGATAGAATGATGAAACAAATTATTGCAAAATCTGAAGAATTTCAAGAATCTCAGGTGAAAATGAACATAGCATCCGTTAATTTTCATTTTCCAGACATACTCGATAGAATGATGAAAAAAATTATTGCAAAATCTGAAGTATTTCAAGAAATTGATATCGGTTGGGCTCTTCTAAGAATCATCCACATTGAAGTGGAAGTATGATTGTCGTTTATTTATTAAAGCCTTAGATTTAGTTAAAGATGCAATAAATATTACACCATTAAATAAGGAACGCTATGTGTGAATCGCGTAAAGAATTTATATTGCAAAAAAAAAAATTAGCGAATAATTTATCTGATGAAAACTTAATATTAACCTGATCCTTTTATAAAAATCGCGATTTATTTAATTTAATGTTGGGAAAAGGGTTTTCCCTATGAATATCTTAATTGCTTTGAATAATTTAGTGAAAATTCATTGTCTATGCAAAAGTATTTTGATAATAAATTTACAGATACTGTTCTGTGTTCTGATAATGATTATGCGCATACAACAAACGTTTGTAAAGCATTCGAATGCAAAATATTTGTAGACTATTTATATTGTCATTATTATATAGCACCAGGATTATTTTGGGATGCTATGCTTTAGTATACAAAGATTGAGTTACAATAAGTATTAACTGACGTTAATGTGTATAACTTTATATGTTCTCGCACGCATTCTACTGCTAATAATAAGTATATGGAAAATGTTACCCCATCACAAAGCTCAACATATTTAATTTACCTCGATACCAATAATTTATATGGATGGGACATGTCTGAATTCTTATCATATGAGGAATTTCAATGGGATAGAAAATACGGATATCGATATAATGAGCATTCCTCAAAGTTCAGAAATTGAATATATATATATAATTGAACTAGATTTAACTTATCTAGAATCACTTCATGACTTACACAATGATCTACCATAAATAAAATAATATAAAAATCCCCTGAATAAGGCTCAAGGAAATTGATAGGTGACTTAGAAGATACATTTCATTACATAATGCATTATAGAAATCTCTAAAAAGTAGTTTAAAGTATGAATTGAAGTTTTCATGCATTCATAGAGCTCTTTGATTCAGACAATGGAATTGATTAAAACAATATATTGATCTTAGTACTTTGCATAGATCAAAAGCTGTTAACACTTTCCGATCTAAGTATATTCAAATGTTCAACAGATGCTTACTATTGTCAAGACTTATTCTAATATCGCCATTAAATCTTTTGGTTGGAGCACAGTTCAGATTACTAAAATTATCACAGTTTAAAAAATTATTAACTTTATTTTTGGTTTGTCTTTTACTTTGCTTGCATTAGCTATTTGAAAAAGGGTATACCCCAAACAAAATGTGATTACAAAATACTAAATTTCTTCGAAATAAAAACACTCGTAATTCACTTAATCAATTTTTATTTAAAATCGGCAGAGTTCTATTAACTCTTCCTGACATATCATTATTTTATATAATTAATTTACATATTTCTAAATCCTGGTATTTCGTCGATTTTGTTTTCGATAAATTTTAAATTGCAATCTTCATCCATCTCATACACAGTTCGTGTTTCTAGTGAAATTAAAATAATCTAACATGCCTCAGCTACCAATAATCAATGAAGCAGTCATCGAAGACTTTGAAGTGCTCGAAGAACTGAACTCTGCAAATTTTAAACCTACGATTGCAGTTAAAGACATGAAAGAGTTGTTAGAGTATAAAATCATAGGATGCAGCAGTGTAACAACGAAGTATGGACCCAGGATCCTTTTAGAACTAGAGAATTACCAAGTTTTTCTGCCGCCGAGATACAGCGCTAAAATTACTCACCGCACAATCGAGAAACTTAACGATGGAGGCTTCTATGTTGCTAGGAAACCAGCAAATGTGAACTATTTTAATTTAATATTTACAAAAATAACACCTAGTAATGGATATTACTTAAATTTGTAAATAAATGTAAAAAGTTCTATTAAATATATGTTTATTTTAACTTCACCTCTCCCAATTCTCTATATGGATTCTAATGATATTTTAGAGACATACATGACTCTAGAAGATGGCAACAGGAGTCTAATATTACATTTGATATCTGATGAGCCGATTTCTTGTTGAAGTCGATATTTATAACCCTGTATTCTCTTCTAAGATATCTTGATAATCTTTCAACTCATCCTTACTTTACAAAGTTTTACAGGTTGTTTCATAAAAAGCAATTTACATAGACCTAATCTAATCTTTCTCAATTGCAATCTTTGAATTTCCAATTTTCCATTCGTTATCGTCACCTAAGTAAACTTTATAAGTGCTGTCAATTATCGGGCTTTTTTAGGTGTTGAAAAGTGAACTATATCTTTGAATATGGGAGAAAAATAAGAACTTTACGGCTACAACTTTGTGATATTCTGTACAGCGTTCCTTTGCAAAAAGTATTTGCAAGTGATCACTATTTTAAACATATATATTATGATCATGTGGGTACAGATATGACGTGTGATTAATAAAAACAACGCAATGTGTAAGTGGTGCTACCGAAAGGTATTTGATGTCTTCATGATACGTACTATAAAACTAGCAGGATGAACAATGATTTATTAGCTAATACTTACACTTTGATGGAAACGGTTCAGAGGATACTTCACATAGCTAATTATTGTTTCATGTTATATATTCCATGATTCATGATTCATGATTCTTGTTTCATGTTTCACGTTTTATGTTTCATGTTTAATGTTTTATGATTCATATTTATTGTTTATTGTTTCATGTCTTTTAGACTTGATTCTTAAATAAGATCAATATGGATGAGAAGCTTACTAAGGAAATAGCGAGGGTGCGAAATGCCATCAGAAAAAAGTTTAAAGCTCTTTAGATGTGAAAAATGGAAACAGAGACTCAACGGGCTTAATACAAATACCAAAGACTAATACTGGCTATACTTACTTTAAAAATCCTAATGAATTAGTTGATCGTTTACGCCTACTAATAGCATCAAAACAGGCTGGTAATAACAGTAATAACAATGAAATAATGTTAATAATTAAAAAACTAAGAGAAGCTGACATTATAGTATAAATATCTCAATATAGCTTTTAACCCTCTAATCATACAGTGTTGACAAATTTGGATGATTTTTTGAGGAGTTCTTGATCAGTGGATCTATCTGTATGCTATTAAATTGATCTACTTAGAAATGAATCAATTGCGGCTCTACAAGGAAAACTGAAAATAGCATACGATTTGTATACAAATGAATGAATTGTTGATGCTCAGAAAAACAACTATCCCACTGACCTTTTCAAAATTTATAGAGAAATGCAGCTGAATCAATGAAAGAAATTTAAAGCGCATTAAACAGGGCTTTAATAATCGTATTAAAAGCTTTCTATTGGAAAATGATGATGAAGGAATTTTGGATCCAAAACAATTTTTCTACAAAATCAAACCTCGAGTTATAAATCTTCTTAAAGCAAGTTTACAGAAGCACAATGCTATAAAGTTCAATATTGAATTATTTTGTGAATTTATGAAATATGTTAAAACTGATGATGTAGATGAAAACGAAGTAGCTTTAGATATAAAATCTTCTCAGGTGAAGATGAATATAGCATCTCATAATTTTCAATTTCCAGACTTACTCGATAGAATGATGAAACAAATTATTGCAAAATCTGAAGAATTTCAAGAAATTGATAGCGGTTGGACTCTTCTAAGAATCATCCACATTGAAGTGGAAGTATGATTGTCGTTTATTTATTAAAGCCTTAGATGTAATTAAAGATGCAATAAATATTAAAACTTTAAATAAGGAGCGCTATGTGTCAATCTCGAAAAGAATTTATGTTGCAAGAAATCAAAGTATAGAAATGCGATTTTTAGATTCATATAGATTTATGTCCTCTGGCGTAGAAAAATTGCTCTTTGATTTAGACAATCGAATTGGTTAAAGCAATATGTTGATCTTAATACTTTGCATAGATCAAAAGCTGTTAACACTTTCCAAAATTTTTTTTTCAAATTAGACAATAATGCTGTCTACGGCAAAGCAATGAAAAATGTTAATAAGAGTCGAGATATTAAAATAGCTACGGAATGGGAAAGTCGAGGTACACATTTAGGTCTTCGTGCTTTAATTGCAAATCTCAATTTTCATAGTATTGCGCAATTTACAATAAATAGAATACGTAGAATTAAGCAAAGTTAAAGTCTAAAACGTATTTTTTTTATCTATACAAAATTTTGAATCTATAAAAAAGCGAAGGGTGTTAAAAAGACGTATGTTAACAAGTTAACTCATTAATTCATCACTCAAAGCCTCAACAGATTTTTCTGCATATAGTTGATTTTCAGTTTTTCCCTTTTCCCACAGTAAGCTTAGAAAGTCTAACGAATAACTTATCTGATTCTGAATTTAAAAATTAAAACTGTCATTAGTAAGATTACGTTAGAATGTATAGGATTGAAATCTAAGATCTATTCTTTACAAGTAGACAGCAAGAAAGATATTATGAAAGCTACATTTGAAACTAATTGTTAGATTAATTAGAAATTGTGAAAATGAGAATCATTAAATTGAATCAAATGAATATAGAAAAATAAAAAAATTACATTGGTAAGATTACGTTAGAATGTATAGGATTGAAATCAAAGATCTATTCTTCACGAGTATAAAGCAAGAAAGAAGCTACATTTTATGTGGATGTTTGTACGCGATGATGTTAATTAAAATATTTGATCCTAGGTCGATTTCTGGTAATAAAAGATAATATGTATAGTGATTATCAAAAACATACGAATTAACAGGAAGTTCATAAATGAATAAAAACTGATTAGAAATAAGTGAACACTATTTTAGTATTTAAACAGATGCTTCAAATTGTTTAATTCAAAAGTTGGTTGAAAGCCGTTGAAAATGGATATTATAATTAAAATTATAAATTTTTTTAACAACGTTGAATTATATGAGGACTCTCATAGAAGTTTAAGAGAGATAGTTAACGAGGTTCTAACACCAGTAAGTGTAGTATATAGAATCCAAGGTGAGGACGAGTGGTACGAGGCAGCCACCCCGTACTCAGAGGGTTTGGACCCCATCACATCGGTAAGATTTTTAAAATTTGTAAGAAAATGTATTATATAATAAATTATGGCGTTATTGCCATATCAATGGATGTAGGGTGTTCATCCTAACTTACAGCATCGAGTCGATGATGGTGGCGATGAGGATGCGACTCGATGCGTTAACACGCAACAAAGAAGACTGGGACACCGACGACGACGACGATTAGAGATTGAATAAGAATTAAATGTCTATTTTATACTAATAAAAGTCTTTCTGTTATTGTTAAAATAGCATTTTATTAATTTAGTTATTTCATAAATTTATTAATGATTCTAATTTTCACAATTTCTGGTGCTTTAAATTTCTTTCAATTGGTAGGTTATAAATAGGTCAAAGGTCCTTGGGATAGTAGTTTTTTGTTCAGCTCCGTGAACAGCTTTACCAGCTCTATAAAATAACCCGAACAGTTCTATGAAGAGCTTTATCAGGTCGAAGAATAACTTTTATCAGCTCTATGAATAGCTATATCAGGTCTACTACCAGCTTTAACAGGTCTATTATCAGCTTTAGCAGGTCTATGAACAGTTATATCAGGTCTACTACCAGCTTTAGCAGGTCTATTACCAGCTTTAGCAGGTCTATGAACAGCTATATCAGGTCTACGACGGGAGAGATATTATGCCTTGTTAATTTGTAAGAACATTGTAATAGAATACAATTTTTAAATAAAACAATAATACATTATTTTTATTCATTTATTTCAATTATCCTAAAATTACCCCAAGCGTTGGTTTAGTTAATGTTCACCAAAAAAGCACCTAGTACTGGATATTAAATAATTTCCTAATCTAGATGTTGAACCGCGGGGTTAGTGGAGTACTTTTAAAAGGCACAATTCTTAAGAGATTTTGAATGGATGCTATAAATACCTGTATCTTCATCGAAAAAAACGTCAGTCTAGAAAGATGTTTTGGTCTGAAACCGTAAAGGCAGACAGCAAATTTTGTGTCTGCGAAGGAGGATGGAACAATTTTAGAATTGTTAATGTAAGTGTGGATCCTAATGATGTTTTAAAAGTATACATGACTCCATAAGATGGAAACAGGAGTCTAATATTACGCTTGAGATCTGGCGAGCCGATTTCTTCCACATTTCATTTTGATTTTAATTTTACGCCCTGGCAGCATGTAAAGTTAGAAGTCTACGGTAATTGAATTGGTATAGAATCAAGTAAATATCTCTCCTTATATTGATTTTAGGAGGTGACATTGTATTGGTTGGTGAATCACAAGATCGCACAGTTAGATATAAAGCTACAAATCATTTCCCCAGGAACTGCCCCTTTGGTGATGAGGATGATTGGAATTGGAATCATCCTATGAAAATTAAAATGGAAAATAAAAAAATAGAGGGGGATGCTATAAATATATCAACATCATAAAATTTATTGACGAGGCCATCGAAGAGCGATTGAAGGGAGCAGCCGAATTATATGTAAATGAAGCAATTGTTGACTACGATTTTTATGATAAAAATAAAAGTTCTTTTTGTAAATATAGCAGCATTTTTTTAAATTTATTTGCTCGTGAATTACGAGTGTTTTTATTTATAAGAAATTTAGTATTTTGTAATCACATTTTGTTTGGGGTATACCCTTTTTCAAAATTCATGTTTATACTTGCTAATGCAAACAAAGTAAAAGACAAACCAAAAATAATTTTTTAAACTGTGATAATTTTAGTAAACCGAACTGTGCTCCAACCAAAAGATTTAATGGTGATATAAGAATAAGTCTTGACAATAGTAAGCACTTGTTGAACATTTGAATATACTTAAGAACACAAAATTAGTGTCATTCATCGTGATAAATACAAATTCCATCATAAGAGCTACTTTTTGGAGATTTCTCTAATGGATTATGTAATGAAATGTATCTTCTAAGTCACCTATCAATTTCCTTGAGCCTTATTCAGGGGATTTTTAAATTATTTGCGCAAAATGGTAGATCATTGTGTAAGTCATGAAGTGATTCTAGATAGGTTAAATCTAGTTCAATTATATATATATATTCAATTTCTGAACTTTGAGGAATGCTCATTATATCGATATCCGTATTTTCTATCCCATTGAAATTCCTCATATGATAAGAATTCAGACATGTCCCATCCATATAAATTATTGGTATCGAGGTAAATTAAATATGTTGAGCTTTGTGATGGGGTAACATTTTCCATATACTTATTATTAGCAGTAGAATGCGTGCGAGAACATATAAAGTTATACACATTAACGTCAGTTAATACTTATTGCAACTCAATCTTTGTATACTAAAGCATAGCATCCCAAAATAATCCTGGTGCTATATAATAATGACAATATAAATAGTCTACAAATATTTTGCATTCGAATGCTTTACAAACGTTTGTCGTATGCGCATAATCATTATCAGAACACTTCGTATCTGTAAATTTATTATCAAAATACTTTTGCATAGACAATGAATTTTCACTAAATTATTCAAAGCAATTAAGATATTCATAGGGAAAACCCTTTTCCCAACATTAAATTAAATAAATCGCGATTTTTATATAAAAGGATCAGGTTAATATTAAGTTTTCATCAGATAAATTATTGGCTAATTTTTCTTTGCAATATAAATTCTTTTCGCGATTGACACATAGCGCTCCTTATTTAATGGTATAATATTTATTGCATCTTTAACTACATCTAAGGCTTTAATAAATAAACGACAATCATACTTCCACTTCAATGTGGATGATTCTTAGAAGAGCCCAACCGATATCAATTTCTTGAAATACTTCAGATTTTGCAATAATTTGTTTCATCATTCTATCGAGTATGTCTGGAAATTGAAAATTAACGGATGCTATGTTCATCTTCGCCTGAGAAGATTTTATATCTAAAGCTACTTCGTTTTCATCTACATCATCAGTTTTAGCATATTTCATAAATTCACAAAATAATTCAATATTGAACTTTATAGCATTGTGCTTCTGTAAACTTGCTTTAAGAAGATTTATAACTCTAGGTTTGATTTTGTAGAAAAATTGTTTTGGATCCAAAATTCCTTCATCATCCTTTTCCAATAGAAAGCTTTCAATACGAATATTAAAGCCTCTGTTTAATGCGCTTTAAATTTTTTTTTCATTGGTTCAGCTGCATTTCTCTATAAATTTTGAAAAGGTCATTGGGATAGTAGTTTTTTCGTTCGTTTATCCCGGTGAGCTCACAATTTGGGTCTATTGTTACATAACGCATACAAAAATTAAATTTTAAATGTCATATGGGTTTGTTAGCTGTCAGTTTGGTATAAATTTAAAACATAATTACAATTCAAGAAAAAATATGGTTTTCCTTATTAAGATTATTACGACTGAAAAAAGAAGAAACGAAGTTTAAGGCTATGAAAAGATTTTTCTTTTCTTAAGTTCTTGACGTGATAAATCTCTCTAAATTAACAAAAGAAGCCATTCCAGCTACCTCGATTTTGTTTGTTCTATCGTCCCAATTCAAAGTTTCTGAGGTTATTGTTATAAAGTGCTGCAACGGCAACTAACCCAGAAGCTGACATTTGCCAAAGTAATATGACAAACTCAAAGTAAACTGAACTCGGTGAGATCACAATTTGGGTCTATTTTCTTAAGTTCTTCACATGATAAATCTCTTTAAAGTATCGAAAGAGGAAATTTTAGCTACCTCGATTTTGTTTGTTCTAGTCTAAATTCACAGTTTTGAGGCTATTTTTAGAAAGTGCTACAACGACCGCAATGATCATGTTAATTTCTTCTTCCTATCTGAAGTTCAAGGTTGCTATATGGGTTGGTTAGCTGCTAGTTTGGTATAAATTTAAAGCATAATTACGAATCAATGGTTTCCCTTATTAAGATTATCACGGCTGAATCATAAAGAAACGAATTTTAAGGCTATGAAAAGATATTTATTTTCTTTGCAAGTTCTCCACATGATAAACCTCTCCAAAGTACCGAAAGAAGCCATTCCAGCTACCTTGACTAGACGTTTATTACTTTAAAAATGAAAAAGAAAAAACACTTGTTTTTCTTCCACTATTAGGAGTGAGATGGATGTTTCGACCGGACTGCAAGTGGTCATCATGATTTCCACCAAGTGCTGCTGAAAGGTAACTTTCTGATCACGTTTATTACTTATCAACGGATTTATGCAAAGCGATGCATGTTATTTTTAAACATCAGATTTTTTCCATTAATTACAGAAATTTTTTTGGTTATTCCTCAGTGGTGTTATTTTAACTTGTAATCAAGGTCAAGATGACGTAATCGGTAGAATGACTTACTTGCTAGTTTCATAAACACGAAATTATTTAATAATATGACCTCGAATTAATGTCTATATTTAGATCTGGAAAAGAAATTGCATAACAATCTTTTAAAGTTCGAGTTTACTACAGCGAATCGTTTTTTCTTATCACCCCAAAACATTCTGGGCCATTCAACTCTTATCGGCAAATTTCTTACGCTAACGAATTGAATCCAAATGTTTAT
Source organism: Leptarthrus brevirostris (assembly GCA_964036015.1). Lineage (NCBI taxonomy): Eukaryota > Metazoa > Arthropoda > Insecta > Diptera > Asilidae > Leptarthrus > Leptarthrus brevirostris. Next base: position 76,169,140 of record OZ038371.1, read on the forward strand.
TACTACTTATCAGCGGATTTTTTATGTTAAAAGAAATTGAGCCAGATATTTATTAATTATTTATCAATGAATTTAGACAAAATTGTTGAGGCTATTTTTAAATCGCTTTTACCACTAATTACAGTAAAAATCCAATTTTCTATATTTAGCTCCAACATTCACCGACTTAGAAGTACCATTGCCAATTAGCTTGATAGCCCCATGGTAAGAGCACTTTTCTGTGAAACTCGGGGTCCGCTGTTCAAATCCAGATACCTCTGCTTTTTTAATTAAATTTCACTAACTTAGCCAACAGATGACTAGCCAACATGTGACGTCAGGGAATCCCCTCCTATGACGTCATGCAACCGGATGTTATCTTGTCAACAGGGAATCCCCTTTGAGAATTCCCAGTCAGGTCCAGGTCCAGATCCAAGTCCAGGTGCAAATCAAAGAAGAACAAAATCAATTGTAGCCTCCAAGACCGAATACCCAAAATCCAAGATGGCCGACAGGTGCAAATCAAAGAAGAACAAAATCAATTGTAGCCTCCAAGACCGCGAATACCCAAAATCCAAGATGGCCGACAGGTGCAAATCAAAGAAGAACAAATTCAATTGTAGCCTCCAAGACCGAATACCCAAGTCTAGGTACAGATCCAAGTCCAGGAACAAATCAAAGAAGAAGAAGATCAGCTATAGCCTCCAAGACCGAATACCCAAAATCCAAGATGGCCGACAGGTGCCTTATCTTACTAAACAATCACCGACCTTGACCTTAAACCTTCGGAATCACGCTTTCTTATCTCTCTGCTTCTCCCCAAATTGTTATGGGGTTTCTGGACCATTGAAAATGAGTAAAAATGTGACGTCAGACCTCGATTTCCCTCACAATTTAACCAATTTTAAGGTGTTCATTGCTCATTTGGTCCAGAAACCCCATATTTATACTACTTATATATTCGGACGCAGCCCAGAACTGGTGACCCAGTTCAGGAAGAAGAAGCCTGGAAGCTTTGGATTCCACGGGGCCTAGTACCAGAAGTCATTGCGAGAGCGCATGATCCGCCGCAATCGTCACATGGCGGAATAGGAAAGACATTAGAGCGAATACGACGACACCTGTATTGGCCCAAGATGCAAGGAGACGAAAGCCCCAAATTCCATCTTACGGCCACCAATGGGAGCTCAAGTGATGACGGAAAGACCATGGCAGCGAGTGTACATGGACCTATTAGGGCCGTATCCTCGCACGAAACGAGGCCATGTGTGCATCCTGCATTGGACCATTTCTCGAAGTACACTCTGCTACGCCCACTGCGAAAGGCGAGCACTACACTAATTTGCAGCTTCGCAGAAGAAGAAATCTTCCACAAGTTCGGTGTCCCGGAGAATATAGTAACGGACAATGGTCCTCAGTTTCGGTCAGCCCAGTTCGGTAACCTCTTGGAACGATATGGCATTCAACACCTTCGTACCGCAGTTCACTCACCGCAAGCAAACGCTTCCGAAAGGGTAAACAGATCCGTCCTAGCTGCGATCAGAGCTTATGTTAAGGACGAGCATGACAGATGGGAGTTCAGTTCACCAGGCTATTGGCTTCTCGCCTTATAAGGTTTTGTTTGGCCAGCAAATGGTCGAGCATGGTTCTGCATACGTGCTATTGAGACGGCTACAGGCTGTGAGTGAAACAATAGACGTAGATACTTCCGACAAACTCAAGTTGATTCGCGAACAGGCCCGGAAAAATTTAGACAGAGCTTTTGATCAAGGTGAACGGACCTATAATACACGTTCTAAGCCTGTAAGCTTCAAAGTCGGACAGGAAGTCTACCACAGGAACTTCAGCCAAAGCAGCTTCGCGAAACCGGCCAGCGCCAAACTAAACAAGAAGTTCATAAAGTGCCGAGTTCGATCGCGGAAGGGAAATGCTCTCTATGAGCTTGAAGACCTACAAGGAAAGTTGTTGGGAACTTACCACGCGAAGGATATTCGGCCCTGAAGCGCGGCAACATGACATGGGAAAGTTTCGCGAGGGTAGCCATACTGGAGTGTGTGTGTCCCCTCTTAATGATGATAAACGTCCACGAGTACTGAGTTTAAGGACCATAGTGCCGGCGTGACGTAAACTGAAGGAGGAAGGTGCATACACACACCAAGGTCCAGGTTGCACGGCAGGAATCGCGATCCTCAATCGAGTCGTGGGGGGAAGCATCCGGCTGCTCGCGGAGGTATCATTGGGACTCACGCGTCTCTCATTAGGACGACGTGGTTGTCTCGATGATGCCACCGCTGAGGCGAGGCTCAGGTTCCAACGACTGCACTCTCATTATGTGCACGCCGGTGAGAATCTGAGACCTGGCGAGCTGCGATGACAAACCAGCTGTGTCGAAAACGTTATCTGCGACCGGGTTGTCCAACACTTACCCTTCTGATAACTCCTATATTGTACAATTAGCTCCGAGCCTTCAGCAATTTCTACCGGCGTAAAGATTGTGTTTACGCCTTACTCCAACGCATGTCTCAGGCTTCTCGAAATTCCACTAAAAAAATTTTTTATATTCACAAGTGCCCTATCCAACTACGGTTTCCTCCTCTGCTCTTGCAGGCTCAGCAGCCGAGGCTGCCCTGTTATGGTCGCTATGGGTATAAACAGGGGCATAATCGGAGGCAGCGCGTAAAAATACATATCAAACAACGCCTCAAACTCGGAAATCGCTATATGAAATTATATTAAATTATTTTCAGAAACATCCTCGGCTCCCACACAAAAATTGCTTAAAATCGTCAACTTGTTACATTCTAATAAGAATATAACAGCTGCGTAACAGCACAGAAAAATTAAACCCCGCCTCCAAACGGTATAATTATCGGCATCGAAAAATTAAAATCCACAGCCACTCATGAAGACGTGCAAAAATTTGAACTTGCAAACTGTCTGCCTGCGAAAATAAAATTCAAAGCAGATTCTAACAAGTGAATTTGCCATGAATGGAGCAAAATTTGAACATCTGGCATCGAACGACAATATAAAAACGGTTGAGCCGAGTTGTATTGACGATGACGACATGGAAGATATGGGAACAGCGGGACTAGATGAGAGTGTGTGCGACGGTTGCCGGCAAGAAGCAAGATTGGCGCGAATTAGCAGAGAGTTGACTGCTTACTTCTCGTGTGGGTGGACGCGTGGTGTTTATGTTGCGCGTCGTTTTCTATTCGGCTAAAAGTTAAATTTTTAAGATTTATTTTTCATTGTGAACACTCAATTGATTAAGTAAAATCGATTCAAACATTTTAAGATATGGGTTTATGAGTTAATCAAAATTTATACCGGCAAATAAGAGTTAAGATTAAAGAAACGGAAAGAAAACGTGAATAAATTTAAAATTATCGGCAAATCAAAGTGAAAGCTAAAGAACGTAAGAGAAATAAGTGAAATAAAAATTTATAAATAATCAGAATGAAAATTAGAAACGGAAAGAAAACAGTGAAGATTAAAGAAACGGAAAGAAAACGTGAATAAATTTAAAATTATATTATTGAGCATAAAAATAAAAAGACAAGAAAAGCAAGCACAGTGACATTAAAAGTTATAAAGAAATCAGAAGGAAAATTAAAGACCGGAACAGAAACGGAAAGAAAACGTGAATAAATTTAAAAATATCGGCAAGTCAAGTCAAGTCAAGTTATTTTAACTTGTAATCAAGGTCAAGATGACGTAATCGGTAGAATGACTTACTTGCTAGTTTCATAAACACGAAATTATTTAATAATATGACCTCGAATTAATGTCTATATTTAGATCTGGAAAAGAAATTGCATAACAATCTTTTAAAGTTCGAGGTTACTACAGCGAATCGTTTTTTCTTATCACCCCAAAACATTCTGGGCCATTCAACTCTTATCGGCAAATTTCTTACGCTAACGAATTGAATCCAAATGTTTACTACTACTTATCAGCGGATTTTTTATGTTAAAAGAAATTGAGCCAGATATTTATTAATTATTTATCAATGAATTTAGACAAAATTGTTGAGGCTATTTTTAAATCGCTTTTACCACTAATTACAGTAAAAATCCAATTTTCTATATTTAGCTCCAACATTCACCGACTTAGAAGTACCATTGCCAATTAGCTTGATAGCCCCATGGTAAGAGCACTTTTCTGTGAAACTCGGGGTCCGCTGTTCAAATCCAGATACCTCTGCTTTTTTAATTAAATTTCACTAACTTAGCCAACAGATGACTAGCCAACATGTGACGTCAGGGAATCCCCTCCTATGACGTCATGCAACCGGATGTTATCTTGTCAACAGGGAATCCCCTTTGAGAATTCCCAGTCAGGTCCAGGTCCAGATCCAAGTCCAGGTGCAAATCAAAGAACAAAATCAATTGTAGCCTCCAAGACCGAATACCCAAAATCCAAGATGGCCGACAGGTGCAAATCAAAGAAGAACAAAATCAATTGTAGCCTCCAAGACCGCGAATACCCAAAATCCAAGATGGCCGACAGGTGCAAATCAAAGAAGAACAAATTCAATTGTAGCCTCCAAGACCGAATACCCAAGTCTAGGTACAGATCCAAGTCCAGGAACAAATCAAAGAAGAAGAAGATCAACTATAGCCTCCAAGACCGAATACCCAAAATCCAAGATGGCCGACAGGTGCCTTATCTTACTAAACAATCACCGACCTTGACCTTTGACCTTCGGAATCACGCTTTCTTATCTCTCTGCTCCTCCCCAAATTGTTATGGGGTTTCTGGACCATTGAAAATGAGTAAAAATGTGACGTCAGACCTCGATTTCCCTCACAATTTAACCAATTTTAAGGTGTTCATTGCTCATTTGGTCCAGAAACCCCATATTTATACTACTTATATATTCGGACGCAGCCCAGAACTGGTGACCCAGTTCAGGAAGAAGAAGCCTGGAAGCTTTGGATTCCACGGGGCCTAGTGCCAGAAGTCATTGCGAGAGCGCATGATCCGCCGCAATCGTCACATGGCGGAATAGGAAAGACATTAGAGCGAATACGACGACACCTGTATTGGCCCAAGATGCAAGGAGACGAAAGCCCCAAATTCCATCTTACGGCCACCAATGGGAGCTCAAGTGATGACGGAAAGACCATGGCAGCGAGTGTACATGGACCTATTAGGGCCGTATCCTCGCACGAAACGAGGCCATGTGTGCATCCTGCATTGGACCATTTCTCGAAGTACACTCTGCTACGCCCACTGCGAAAGGCGAGCACTACACTAATTTGCAGCTTCGCAGAAGAAGAAATCTTCCACAAGTTCGGTGTCCCGGAGAATATAGTACAATGGTCCTCAGTTTCGGTCAGCCCAGTTCGGTAACCTCTTGGAACGATATGGCATTCAACACCTTCGTACCGCAGTTCACTCACCGCAAGCAAACGCTTCCGAAAGGGTAAACAGATCCGTCCTAGCTGCGATCAGAGCTTATGTTAAGGACGAGCATGACAGATGGGATGAGAAGTTGAGTTGTATAGCGAGTTCTCTCCGGAGTTCAGTTCACCAGGCTATTGGCTTCTCGCCTTATAAGGTTTTGTTTGGCCAGCAAATGGTCGAGCATGGTTCTGCATACGTGCTATTGAGACGGCTACAGGCTGTGAGTGAAACAATAGACGTAGATACTTCCGACAAACTCAAGTTGATTCGCGAACAGGCCCGGAAAAATTTAGACAGAGCTTTTGATCAAGGTGAACGGACCTATAATACACGTTCTAAGCCTGTAAGCTTCAAAGTCGGACAGGAAGTCTACCACAGGAACTTCAGCCAAAGCAGCTTCGCGAAACCGGCCAGCGCCAAACTAAACAAGAAGTTCATAAAGTGCCGAGTTCGATCGCGGAAGGGAAATGCTCTCTATGAGCTTGAAGACCTACAAGGAAAGTTGTTGGGAACTTACCACGCGAAGGATATTCGGCCCTGAAGCGCGGCAACATGACATGGGAAAGTTTCGCGAGGGTAGCCATACTGGAGTGTGTGTGTCCCCTCTTAATGATGATAAACGTCCACGAGTACTGAGTTTAAGGACCATAGTGCCGGCGTGACGTAAACTGAAGGAGGAAGGTGCATACACACACCAAGGTCCAGGTTGCACGGCAGGAATCGCGATCCTCAATCGAGTCGTGGGGGGAAGCATCCGGCTGCTCGCGGAGGTATCATTGGGACTCACGCGTCTCTCATTAGGACGACGTGGTTGTCTCGATGATGCCACCGCTGAGGCGAGGCTCAGGTTCCAACGACTGCACTCTCATTATGTGCACGCCGGTGAGAATCTGAGACCTGGCGAGCTGCGATGACAAACCAGCTGTGTCGAAAACGTTATCTGCGACCGGGTTGTCCAACACTTACCCTTCTGATAACTCCTATATTGTACAATTAGCTCCGAGCCTTCAGCAATTTCTACCGGCGTAAAGATTGTGTTTACGCCTTACTCCAACGCATGTCTCAGGCTTCTCGAAATTCCACTAAAAAAATTTTTTATATTCACAAGTGCCCTATCCAACTACGGTTTCCTCCTCTGCTCTTGCAGGCTCAGCAGCCGAGGCTGCCCTGTTATGGTCGCTATGGGTATAAACAGGGGCATAATCGGAGGCAGCGCGTAAAAATACATATCAAACAACGCCTCAAACTCGGAAATCGCTATATGGAATTATATTAAATTATTTTCAGAAACATCCTCGGCTCCCACACAAAAATTGCTTAAAATCGTCAACTTGTTACATTCTAATAAGAATATAACAGCTGCGTAACAGCACAGAAAAATTAAACCCCGCCTCCAAACGGTATAATTATCGGCATCGAAAAATTAAAATCCACAGCCACTCATGAAGACGTGCAAAAATTTGAACTTGCAAACTGTCTGCCTGCGAAAATAAAATTCAAAGCAGATTCTAACAAGTGAATTTGCCATGAATGGAGCAAAATTTGAACATCTGGCATCGAACGACAATATAAAAACGGTTGAGCCGAGTTGTATTGACGATGACGACATGGAAGATATGGGAACAGCGGGACTAGATGAGAGTGTGTGCGACGGTTGCCGGCAAGAAGCAAGATTGGCGCGAATTAGCAGAGAGTTGACTGCTTACTTCTCGTGTGGGTGGACGCGTGGTGTTTATGTTGCGCGTCGTTTTCTATTCGGCTAAAAGTTAAATTTTTAAGATTTATTTTTCATTGTGAACACTCAATTGATTAAGTAAAATCGATTCAAACATTTTAAGATATGGGTTTATGAGTTAATCAAAATTTATACCGGCAAATAAGAGTTAAGATTAAAGAACGTAAGAGAAATAAGTGAAATAAAAATTTATAAATAATCAGAATGAAAATTAGAAACGGAAAGAAAACAGTGAAGATTAAAGAAACGGAAAGAAAACGTGAATAAATTTAAAATTATATTATTGAGCATAAAAATAAAAAGACAAGAAAAGCAAGCACAGTGACATTAAAAGTTATAAAGAAATCAGAAGGAAAATTAAAGACCGGAACAGAAACGGAAAGAAAACGTGAATAAATTTAAAAATATCGGCAAGTCAAGTCAAGTCAAGTTATTTTAACTTGTAATCAAGGTCAAGATGACGTAATCGGTAGAATGACTTACTTGCTAGTTTCATAAACACGAAATTATTTAATAATATGACCTCGAATTAATGTCTATATTTAGATCTGGAAAAGAAATTGCATAACAATCTTTTAAAGTTCGAGGTTACTACAGCGAATCGTTTTTTCTTATCACCCCAAAACATTCTGGGCCATTCAACTCTTATCGGCAAATTTCTTACGCTAACGAATTGAATCCAAATGTTTACTACTACTTATCAGCGGATTTTTTATGTTAAAAGAAATTGAGCCAGATATTTATTAATTATTTATCAATGAATTTAGACAAAATTGTTGAGGCTATTTTTAAATCGCTTTTACCACTAATTACAGTAAAAATCCAATTTTCTATATTTAGCTCCAACATTCACCGACTTAGAAGTACCATTGCCAATTAGCTTGATAGCCCCATGGTAAGAGCACTTTTCTGTGAAACTCGGGGTCCGCTGTTCAAATCCAGATACCTCTGCTTTTTTAATTAAATTTCACTAACTTAGCCAACAGATGACTAGCCAACATGTGACGTCAGGGAATCCCCTCCTATGACGTCATGCAACCGGATGTTATCTTGTCAACAGGGAATCCCCTTTGAGAATTCCCAGTCAGGTCCAGGTCCAGATCCAAGTCCAGGTGCAAATCAAAGAAGAACAAAATCAATTGTAGCCTCCAAGACCGAATACCCAAAATCCAAGATGGCCAACAGGTGCAAATCAAAGAAGAACAAAATCAATTGTAGCCTCCAAGACCGCGAATACCCAAAATCCAAGATGGCCGACAGGTGCAAATCAAAGAAGAACAAATTCAATTGTAGCCTCCAAGACCGAATACCCAAGTCTAGGTACAGATCCAAGTCCAGGAACAAATCAAAGAAGAAGAAGATCAACTATAGCCTCCAAGACCGAATACCCAAAATCCAAGATGGCCGACAGGTGCCTTATCTTACTAAACAATCACCGACCTTGACCTTTGACCTTCGGAATCACGCTTTCTTATCTCTCTGCTCCTCCCCAAATTGTTATGGGGTTTCTGGACCATTGAAAATGAGTAAAAATGTGACGTCAGACCTCGATTTCCCTCACAATTTAACCAATTTTAAGGTGTTCATTGCTCATTTGGTCCAGAAACCCCATATTTATACTACTTATATATTCGGACGCAGCCCAGAACTGGTGACCCAGTTCAGGAAGAAGAAGCCTGGAAGCTTTGGATTCCACGGGGCCTAGTACCAGAAGTCATTGCGAGAGCGCATGATCCGCCGCAATCGTCACATGGCGGAATAGGAAAGACATTAAAGCGAATACGACGACACCTGTATTGGCCCAAGATGCAAGGAGACGAAAGCCCCAAATTCCATCTTACGGCCACCAATGGGAGCTCAAGTGATGACGGAAAGACCATGGCAGCGAGTGTACATGGACCTATTAGGGCCGTATCCTCGCACGAAACGAGGCCATGTGTGCATCCTGCATTGGACCATTTCTCGAAGTACACTCTGCTACGCCCACTGCGAAAGGCGAGCACTACACTAATTTGCAGCTTCGCAGAAGAAGAAATCTTCCACAAGTTCGGTGTCCCGGAGAATATAGTAACGGACAATGGTCCTCAGTTTCGGTCAGCCCAGTTCGGTAACCTCTTGGAACGATATGGCATTCAACACCTTCGTACCGCAGTTCACTCACCGCAAGCAAACGCTTCCGAAAGGGTAAACAGATCCGTCCTAGCTGCGATCAGAGCTTATGTTAAGGACGAGCATGACAGATGGGATAAGAAGTTGAGTTGTATAGCGAGTTCTCTCCGGAGTTCAGTTCACCAGGCTATTGGCTTCTCGCCTTATAAGGTTTTGTTTGGCCAGCAAATGGTCGAGCATGGTTCTGCATACGTGCTATTGAGACGGCTACAGGCTGTGAGTGAAACAATAGACGTAGATACTTCCGACAAACTCAAGTTGATTCGCGAACAAGCCCGGAAAAATTTAGACAGAGCTTTTGATCAAGGTGAACGGACCTATAATACACGTTCTAAGCCTGTAAGCTTCAAAGTCGGACAGGAAGTCTACCACAGGAACTTCAGCCAAAGCAGCTTCGCGAAACCGGCCAGCGCCAAACTAAACAAGAAGTTCATAAAGTGCCGAGTTCGATCGCGGAAGGGAAATGCTCTCTATGAGCTTGAAGACCTACAAGGAAAGTTGTTGGGAACTTACCACGCGAAGGATATTCGGCCCTGAAGCGCGGCAACATGACATGGGAAAGTTTCGCGAGGGTAGCCATACTGGAGTGTGTGTGTCCCCTCTTAATGATGATAAACGTCCACGAGTACTGAGTTTAAGGACCATAGTGCCGGCGTGACATAAACTGAAGGAGGAAGGTGCATACACACACCAAGGTCCAGGTTGCACGGCAGGAATCGCGATCCTCAATCGCTGCTCGCGGAGGTATCATTGGGACTCACGCGTCTCTCATTAGGACGACGTGGTTGTCTCGATGATGCCACCGCTGAGGCGAGGCTCAGGTTCCAACGACTGCACTCTCATTATGTGCACGCCGGTGAGAATCTGAGACCTGGCGAGCTGCGATGACAAACCAGCTGTGTCGAAAACGTTATCTGCGACCGGGTTGTCCAACACTTACCCTTCTGATAACTCCTATATTGTACAATTAGCTCCGAGCCTTCAGCAATTTCTACCGGCGTAAAGATTGTGTTTACGCCTTACTCCAACGCATGTCTCAGGCTTCTCGAAATTCCACTAAAAAAATTTTTTATATTCACAAGTGCCCTATCCAACTACGGTTTCCTCCTCTGCTCTTGCAGGCTCAGCAGCCGAGGCTGCCCTGTTATGGTCGCTATGGGTATAAACAGGGGCATAATCGGAGGCAGCGCGTAAAAATACATATCAAACAACGCCTCAAACTCGGAAATCGCTATATGGAATTATATTAAATTATTTTCAGAAACATCCTCGGCTCCCACACAAAAATTGCTTAAAATCGTCAACTTGTTACATTCTAATAAGAATATAACAGCTGCGTAACAGCACAGAAAAATTAAACCCCGCCTCCAAACGGTATAATTATCGGCATCGAAAAATTAAAATCCACAGCCACTCATGAAGACGTGCAAAAATTTGAACTTGCAAACTGTCTGCCTGCGAAAATAAAATTCAAAGCAGATTCTAACAAGTGAATTTGCCATGAATTGAGCAAAATTTGAACATCTGGCATCGAACGACAATATAAAAACGGTTGAGCCGAGTTGTATTGACGATGACGACATGGAAGATATGGGAACAGCGGGACTAGATGAGAGTGTGTGCGACGGTTGCCGGCAAGAAGCAAGATTGGCGCGAATTAGCAGAGAGTTGACTGCTTACTTCTCGTGTGGGTGGACGCGTGGTGTTTATGTTGCGCGTCGTTTTCTATTCGGCTAAAAGTTAAATTTTTAAGATTTATTTTTCATTGTGAACACTCAATTGATTAAGTAAAATCGATTCAAACATTTTAAGATATGGGTTTATGAGTTAATCAAAATTTATACCGGCAAATAAGAGTTAAGATTAAAGAAACGGAAAGAAAACGTGAATAAATTTAAAATTATCGGCAAATCAAAGTGAAAGCTAAAGAACGTAAGAGAAATAAGTGAAATAAAAATTTATAAATAATCAGAATGAAAATTAGAAACGGAAAGAAAACAGTGAAGATTAAAGAAACGGAAAGAAAACGTGAATAAATTTAAAATTATATTATTGAGCATAAAAATAAAAAGACAAGAAAAGCAAGCACAGTGACATTAAAAGTTATAAAGAAATCAGAAGGAAAATTAAAGACCGGAACAGAAACGGAAAGAAAACGTGAATAAATTTAAAAATATCGGCAAGTCAAGTCAAGTCAAGTTATTTTAACTTGTAATCAAGGTCAAGATGACGTAATCGGTAGAATGACTTACTTGCTAGTTTCATAAACACGAAATTATTTAATAATATGACCTCGAATTAATGTCTATATTTAGATCTGGAAAAGAAATTGCATAACAATCTTTTAAAGTTCGAGGTTACTACAGCGAATCGTTTTTTCTTATCACCCCAAAACATTCTGGGCCATTCAACTCTTATCGGCAAATTTCTTACGCTAACGAATTGAATCCAAATGTTTACTACTACTTATCAGCGGATTTTTTATGTTAAAAGAAATTGAGCCAGATATTTATTAATTATTTATCAATGAATTTAGACAAAATTGTTGAGGCTATTTTTAAATCGCTTTTACCACTAATTACAGTAAAAATCCAATTTTCTATATTTAGCTCCAACATTCACCGACTTAGAAGTACCATTGCCAATTAGCTTGATAGCCCCATGGTAAGAGCACTTTTCTGTGAAACTCGGGGTCCGCTGTTCAAATCCAGATACCTCTGCTTTTTTAATTAAATTTCACTAACTTAGCCAACAGATGACTAGCCAACATGTGACGTCAGGGAATCCCCTCCTATGACGTCATGCAACCGGATGTTATCTTGTCAACAGGGAATCCCCTTTGAGAATTCCCAGTCAGGTCCAGGTCCAGATCCAAGTCCAGGTGCAAATCAAAGAAGAACAAAATCAATTGTAGCCTCCAAGACCGAATACCCAAAATCCAAGATGGCCGACAGGTGCAAATCAAAGAAGAACAAAATCAATTGTAGCCTCCAAGACCGCGAATACCCAAAATCCAAGATGGCCGACAGGTGCAAATCAAAGAAGAACAAATTCAATTGTAGCCTCCAAGACCGAATACCCAAGTCTAGGTACAGATCCAAGTCCAGGAACAAATCAAAGAAGAAGAAGATCAACTATAGCCTCCAAGACCGAATACCCAAAATCCAAGATGGCCGACAGGTGCCTTATCTTACTAAACAATCACCGACCTTGACCTTTGACCTTCGGAATCACGCTTTCTTATCTCTCTGCTCCTCCCCAAATTGTTATGGGGTTTCTGGACCATTGAAAAAGAGTAAAAATGTGACGTCAGACCTCGATTTCCCTCACAATTTAACCAATTTTAAGGTGTTCATTGCTCATTTGGTCCAGAAACCCCATATTTATACTACTTATATATTCGGACGCAGCCCAGAACTGGTGACCCAGTTCAGGAAGAAGAAGCCTGGAAGCTTTGGATTCCACGGGGCCTAGTACCAGAAGTCATTGCGAGAGCGCATGATCCGCCGCAATCGTCACATGGCGGAATAGGAAAGACATTAGAGCGAATACGACGACACCTGTATTGGCCCAAGATGCAAGGAGACGAAAGCCCCAAATTCCATCTTACGGCCACCAATGGGAGCTCAAGTGATGACGGAAAGACCATGGCAGCGAGTGTACATGGACCTATTAGGGCCGTATCCTCGCACGAAACGAGGCCATGTGTGCATCCTGCATTGGACCATTTCTCGAAGTACACTCTGCTACGCCCACTGCGAAAGGCGAGCACTACACTAATTTGCAGCTTCGCAGAAGAAGAAATCTTCCACAAGTTCGGTGTCCCGGAGAATATAGTAACGGACAATGGTCCTCAGTTTCGGTCAGCCCAGTTCGGTAACCTCTTGGAACGATATGGCATTCAACACCTTCGTACCGCAGTTCACTCACCGCAAGCAAACGCTTCCGAAAGGGTAAACAGATCCGACCTAGCTGCGATCAGAGCTTATGTTAAGGACGAGCATGACAGATGGGAGTTCAGTTCACCAGGCTATTGGCTTCTCGCCTTATAAGGTTTTGTTTGGCCAGCAAATGGTCGAGCATGGTTCTGCATACGCGCTATTGAGACGGCTACAGGCTGTGAGTGAAACAATAGACGTAGATACTTCCGACAAACTCAAGTTGATTCGCGAACAGGCCCGGAAAAATTTAGACAGAGCTTTTGATCAAGGTGAACGGACCTATAATACACGTTCTAAGCCTGTAAGCTTCAAAGTCGGACAGGAAGTCTACCACAGGAACTTCAGCCAAAGCAGCTTCGCGAAACCGGCCAGCGCCAAACTAAACAAGAAGTTCATAAAGTGCCGAGTTCGATCGCGGAAGGGAAATGCTCTCTATGAGCTTGAAGACCTACAAGGAAAGTTGTTGGGAACTTACCACGCGAAGGATATTCGGCCCTGAAGCGCGGCAACATGACATGGGAAAGTTTCGCGAGGGTAGCCATACTGGAGTGTGTGTGTCCCCTCTTAATGATGATAAACGTCCACGAGTACTGAGTTTAAGGACCATAGTGCCGGCGTGACGTAAACTGAAGGAGGAAGGTGCATACACACACCAAGGTCCAGGTTGCACGGCAGGAATCGCGATCCTCAATCGAGTCGTGGGGGGAAGCATCCGGCTGCTCGCGGAGGTATCATTGGGACTCACGCGTCTCTCATTAGGACGACGTGGTTGTCTCGATGATGCCACCGCTGAGGCGAGGCTCAGGTTCCAACGACTGCACTCATTATGTGCACGCCGGTGAGAATCTGAGACCTGGCGAGCTGCGATGACAAACCAGCTGTGTCGAAAACGTTATCTGCGACCGGGCCTCCGAGCCTTCAGCAATTTCTACCGGCGTAAAGATTGTGTTTACGCCTTACTCCAACGCATGTCTCAGGCTTCTCGAAATTCCACTAAAAAAATTTTTTATATTCACAAGTGCCCTATCCAACTACGGTTTCCTCCTCTGCTCTTGCAGGCTCAGCAGCCGAGGCTGCCCTGTTATGGTCGCTATGGGTATAAACAGGGGCATAATCGGAGGCAGCGCGTAAAAATACATATCAAACAACGCCTCAAACTCGGAAATCGCTATATGGAATTATATTAAATTATTTTCAGAAACATCCTCGGCTCCCACACAAAAATTGCTTAAAATCGTCAACTTGTTACATTCTAACAAGAATATAACAGCTGCGTAACAGCACAGAAAAATTAAACCCCGCCTCCAAACGGTATAATTATCGGCATCGAAAAATTAAAATCCACAGCCACTCATGAAGACGTGCAAAAATTTGAACTTGCAAACTGTCTGCCTGCGAAAATAAAATTCAAAGCAGATTCTAACAAGTGAATTTGCCATGAATTGAGCAAAATTTGAACATCTGGCATCGAACGACAATATAAAAACGGTTGAGCCGAGTTGTATTGACGATGACGACATGGAAGATATGGGAACAGCGGGACTAGATGAGAGTGTGTGCGACGGTTGCCGGCAAGAAGCAAGATTGGCGCGAATTAGCAGAGAGTTGACTGCTTACTTCTCGTGTGGGTGGACGCGTGGTGTTTATGTTGCGCGTCGTTTTCTATTCGGCTAAAAGTTAAATTTTTAAGATTTATTTTTCATTGTGAACACTCAATTGATTAAGTAAAATCGATTCAAACATTTTAAGATATGGGTTTATGAGTTAATCAAAATTTATACCGGCAAATAAGAGTTAAGATTAAAGAAACGGAAAGAAAACGTGAATAAATTTAAAATTATCGGCAAATCAAAGTGAAAGCTAAAGAACGTAAGAGAAATAAGTGAAATAAAAATTTATAAATAATCAGAATGAAAATTAGAAACGGAAAGAAAACAGTGAAGATTAAAGAAACGGAAAGAAAACGTGAATAAATTTAAAATTATATTATTGAGCATAAAAATAAAAAGACAAGAAAAGCAAGCACAGTGACATTAAAAGTTATAAAGAAATCAGAAGGAAAATTAAAGACCGGAACAGAAACGGAAAGAAAACGTGAATAAATTTAAAAATATCGGCAAGTCAAAGTGAGTGAGTGGGCGTAAACGAAATGGAACGACAAAACAGGAAAGGCGAAGTTAAAGGAATTCAAGGGACCGGAAGTTTATAAGGATAATGCAAGAAAACAGGAGACTGTAAAAGTTGGTGAGTCCGTTCCAGGATAAATTTTTTTTGATGAACTTTTGAGATTTCCATTTATTTTTTTTATTTTTTTTTCCTCTCCTCGTAGTTTTTATTTTTTTGGAGTTTGTTGTTATCTTTCTTTGACTATACGAATTCATTCTCCACATAAAATAGGATTTATCGATCTCTTTAATTAAGCGTAGTGAACTATTTGAATTGAATTTTCAACAAGCTCGATATTGAATCTAATAATCCGTAAGCACATAGTCATAATCCACATGTAAGAGTCATTTACCAATTTATTTTTAATACTTTCTACATTTGAATTACTGCAAATAGTTATACATACAAAAATCCACACGTGTATTTAAGTTTATGATTACAAATTATGTAAAGTCGAAGAGAATAGCTGTAGCCATATTCATTTCAGTTTCCCCGATAGGTAAGAAATGCGCATTTCCGACCCCTCGGTATCAACTAAGTTAACGATAGCAGAGTATTCCAAAATCTTCTATTCTCGATCGAACTGGGTAGGCATTAGATAAGATGGGCTATAGTTCACAGTACTATTGTTTTTCTCTGTGTATCATTTCTCAGAGCCCCGTTGCAGAGGGGTAAAAGGGCCCTAGCCTTAAGCTAGACGGTCTTGTGCCCTCCCACGGAGGGGGTATCTCTGTTTTTTTAAATATTTAAATAAAAAAATCGTTTATATGGGTCTGAAGTAAACTCCTCTTTTCTTCTCTCTCTCCTGGTCGTCCTTCCTTAGGGCGGCTACATTCATCGCTACGTCGGTGGACGGGGTCCTCACAATGAGGTGAGTGGCCTTCTTTCGTTGCAGGGTAAAGTTACAAGGGCATCTAGTCGACATCGGCCCCCTAGATGCATAGGGTGGTTGGGGCATGGGCCATGCAAGGGGAGTCATGACACCAGACTCCCCCAACGATATCCGGTAAGTCGAGCAACGCCTGCTTGCATCCTTTTCCCTCCTGTTTTATTCCTTTTTTTTAGGTTGTTTTGATTTTAGATTTTCTTTGGTTTTTTTTTAGTTTTCCTATTTTCGCGGGTTTTCTTTTTCCTTTTTTTTCTTTCTATTTCTTTAAATTCTTTATTGTTTTTTTTCGGTTCGTCTCACTCTTCCCATCCTAGGCATGATTTTTTTTGCTTTTGTTGCGCGACCGCGGGCGGAGATGGCTTCCCCTTTTGAACCCCCCCCCTCTCTATCGCAAAGCTAGCGATGCCAGCATGCCATCCTCCGTCCCTGCCCAAGCATCTGCTGACAGATGAATGTCCACCGGAGGCCGTGATCCTGGCTGACATCAGCTGACTTACAGTTGATGTCATCCAGAGTCATAGCCTGCCTTGGGCAGCAGCAGTGTCAGTCCAAGCTCGCAACAAAGATAATACGCAGACATAGAATCCCAGAGAGTATACTCACTGATCAGGGACAGAATCCGATAGGCGGCATGTTCGCAGAAATATCAAAACTGCTTAAGATAGAGAAATTAAATACCACCCCTTATCATCCTCAGACAAACGGTGCACTCTAAAGAAGTCACCGAACACTAACTAAGTACCTCCGATCATATACCATTAAAGACACACAAGATTGGGACACATGGATACCATACGCCATGTTTGTTTATAATACAACACCCCATTCAAGTACTAATTACAGTCCCCGCAGAAATTCCCACAAACCTAAAGTCACACCGCACCATTTGCTATAATTATGATAATTATGCACATGAACTGAAAGCACGACTTAGACACTGCTACCAAATAGCCAAAGATACAACTATGGCCAGTAAAGAAAAATCAAAACAACATTACGACAAAACGGCCAAAGAAAAACCAAAACCGGATATAAAACAAAAAGAGTAAACAATAACGACCTCAAACAATTCAGAGAGTAACTTCCATCATAAGATTTATGATGATGCAAAAAAAAATCTGTATTCTTCTACTCTCCCTCTCCCTCTTAAAGATAAACATGTCTATACCGATACTGTACATCGTCTTACTTTGCACCGCTTACACAAAAGCAGCAAATAATATGAGCATATAACGATTAGACGAGACATCTGGCATCTTCTTCGATGAAATTGGTAAGGCGAAACTCTACAATAGAGAATTGAAAATAGTGACGTATTACAACCTATCAAACTTTAGAACAGAACTTAAACTTTTGGAACAAATTACATTAAACATAAATTCATTATGCTCCCAATTTTACAACACACCCATAATAGTACGTATATGCAATAAATACTAATGTCCCCCAACTTAACACTATCATAACCGAATTAATATCCCGTAACGACTTATTTCAAACAAATTCTCGAAATAAGAGAAGTCTAATAAATATTGTTGGCGTAGTGGCCAAAACACTTTTCGGAACTCTTTCCCAAATCCAAAATCTGTCACAAAACCAAAACACACTACTACATTTAATTAAAAACCAAACCCTGATCATAGAAGCTACAGAAAACCTTTTTAACAAGACTATAGATACCGTAGAGAAGGAGATAAACAACCTAAATTCAAAACTTCATCTCTTCAAGCAAATCTGAAACAAATTGGGCACCGAAATAGCAGACAATAGTCTAGCAATAGAATTAGAGTCATTAATATCCCTAGTAACCCTTATGATAATCCGATATCAATATATACAAACAACCATACTAGGTTTTATTACGGATACACTTCACCACCCAGTAGCCCAAACAAATGTGGTGTGCGCTGAAATGCGCAGAGAACATTCCCTTACTCTCCCCATAAGCAAGGAAGATAATACCATAATACAAATATACCGACTAAGCAAATTGTCTGCAGTAATTATTAACAATAAAATTATCTTAAAATTAAAATTACCTCTACCGTTCAGAAAACCGTACCAAATTTTTAGAATATGCCCTTTCCCTACTCCATATGAAAACTTATACATTGTGGGTGAAGTGAAAAGAACTTGTACTTTTTGAAGAAATTTATTTTGCCACTGACTGAACTTCTTTGAACTACTGAAGATTTTTGCGTACAGTAATCTCACTTCAATATTATCTCCTAACTGTTTAACATTTCCAATATTCATGGCTGTGTTGACAATGTTTATTCTGTTTACAAAACTAGCTGTGATCTTTAACTGTGATATCTTTGATTGTGATACATTTTATTGATAAATACAATGAATTTTGTCTAGCTGTGAGTATACATGTATGTAAATCTTATAACAATATTATAACAAAAGAAATTGTTTAAAGGGTGATTATGAATATTTAAAAATATGAAGAAATCTCAAACATTCTCCCGCTGTTAAGACTAGTTCTTAACCAATAGGTAACTTCTCTAACTATGATATTGGTCGTTTAAAATCACCTCTTGCTGTCTTCACTGTGACGACCCGAACCAAATTGTCAGAACCTGGATGAGTCTTCTGAACGCGGCCAAGGACCCAAGCGGATGGTGGTAGGTTGTCTACTCTAATGGTTTTTGTTCACTTTTGTAAACTGGTCAAATACTCCAGATGACACCTTTTCCAGAAATCCTGGAGCATTTTTTGCAATGTTCGCCATTTGTTCAGGGTAGACATCTTCACATTGTGCAATGAAGGTTCAGGTAGTGTGGTAATTGGCTGACCAATTAAGAAGTGAGAAGGTGGGAGTGCCTCTATGCTGCTGATCTCATCTGTCAAAGCCATCAAGGGTCTGGAATTTAAGACGCCCTCTATTTCCGAAACGAGTGTTGCAAGCTCTTCGAAAGTTAAACGTGTTCCGCCAATTGTCTTTTTCAGTAATGTCTTCATTGATTTTACTCCGGCTTCCCAGATACCGCCGAAGTGTGGAGCCGAAGGTGTATTAAAATGCCAAGTTACATTGCTCTTTGCAAGAAAATCTGCAATTAAGACATTATGATTTAATGAAGTAACTAAATTGTAAATTTCGCCAAGCTTTCGTTTGGCCCCTACAAAATTGGTTGCGTTATTACTATACATATATGTTTACCGGAATGCCCCTTTTTGCAATGAAGCGCTTTAAGCATGCCATGAACGCCTCTGATGATAGATCACTTGTTACTTCAAGGTGTAGCGCTTTTGTGCTAAAGCACACGAAGTTGATCTTGCTCCACGTCCCTTATGTAACAGTAATTGAATTGGTCCAGCATAATCAACGCCAACATTTTCAAATGCTCTTGTAAATGGAACTCGGTAATGAGGAAGATTCGCCATCAGCTGTTGAGACGTTGCTGCTCTGTATCTTGCACACGTAACACATTGACTGAGATGACTTTTTACTGCTGTCCTGCATGAGATGATCCAGTATCTTTGCCTTAAGATACTGATGAGAAGTGATGTACCGATATTAAAATGTTTCTCATGAGTATGAGCGATCAACAATTTGGAAAATATGTGAGATTTTGGTAAGATGATAGGATGCTTGACATGATATGAGCACGTTGCATTTCCAAGACGACCACCTACTCGTAGAAGTCCGTAGGTGTCCTAAAATGGTATCAATTATAGCAACCTACTTATGAACGGATTTCTTTCGCTGTAATGCAACGATTTCTTCTTGAAAGACCTCGGCTTGAGTCCACTTCCTCTGCAGTAAGCCAAGATGTTGTAGTTTTGCTTGTCACATTTTTGCAATTTTCATGTAGATATTTTCTAAAACAGCTCAACTAGGGTATCATTTGTTACCCTGTTGTGATATACATCAACGAATGTCTCTCTTCTTTCCACATTTGTTACCTCGGGTATTGGTCTAGTAACTATGTTGTTGATCTGCATACAGTCATTTCGTAGCCACTCAGGGCCTTGCCACCAGAGATTTGAAGTAAGTAAGTTTGACGGTGACACTCCCCTTGATGCTATGTCAGTCGGATTATCCTTAGAGGCTACATGATTCCAAGCAGCTCTCGGCAAAATTGTTAGAATTTCCGAAGTCCTATTCCCGACGTAGCATTTCCATTTCCGAGGAGGTGATGACAGCCATGCTAAAACTACCTCTGAATTTGTGCCTTTCGTAGCATTGTAGATTTGGCAATTGCAAAGCTAGTTTGATTGCTTGGATAAGTTGTGCTAACAGTAAAGCTCCACACAATTCAAAATGTTCACCTTCGGTTGTAAACCAACCTGGCACACGAATGTCTTATATTTGGTGAAGATTCTTCTGAAATTCATACCAGTGTGCTGCTATGTGTTCAGGTACAGGTTCATCCCAGCTATAATTATTGAGCCACAGCCGCTGCAGAATGATTTTGAAGACTATTGTGATAGGCGCTAGTAAGCCCAATATATCAAAGATTCGACTGGTCTCTGACAGGATACTTCTTTTTGTCGCAGGTGACCTTGTTGCAAAGTTTACCTCAAAGATGAAGCAATCTTCAGAAGGGATCCACTTCAACCCTAGGAGGATCTTTAATGTTTCTGGATGTTCGTCCATGCATAGAGAAGTCATTCCACAGTGGTCTGAGGGCAGCATGTCTAGCACATGCTTGAATGTTGCCCATTTTCGCAAATGGAAACCTCTTAATTGCAACAAGCTCGTCAATTCCGTTTGAAGCTGCAGTGCCTTTTCCACTGTTTCAGCTCCCGCCATTAGGTCGTCAACATAAAAATTGTTTTTAATTTTATTTTCTGCCATTGGATATTGACCTTCGAATTCGGTTGATAATTGTTTTAGCGCTCTTGTGGCAAGGAATGGTGCTGATGAAGTTCCATAAGTAACTGTATTAAGCCAGTAGTGCTGAATTGGTTCACTTGGATGCTTTCTCCATAAAATACGCTGATACCTCCTGTCGCTGTTGTCCACTAAAACGATTCTGTACATCTTTTCAATATCGCCTGTAAGCGCGATTTTGTAGGACCTGAATGACAGAAGAATTGGAAATAGGTCACATTGTATTTTTTGTTCCAACAAGTAATTTTTGGTTTAGCGATATTCCAGTTGACGTCTGAACGGATCGTTCGAAAACTACCCGCAGCTTTGTGGTAGTGCTGGAAACCTTCAACACAGCGTGATGAGGTAGATACGCATGTTCCTCATTGCTGTTGAGATCTCTAATGAGAATTGGTGCTAAATAACCTAATCTTTCGTATTCATCAATGAATGCACAATGCTCGCTGCGTAAACCAGGATTATATTGAAATATTCTCTCTAAGGAGTTGAATCTACCTGAAGCTATAGGCATAGATTCTCCTAAGGTCAGATCACCTTCCTTAAATGGCAGTCGAACCGTGTATCGTCCAGACGTCTTATCAACATAGTGCGTGTTGGCAAATAGAGATTTACATTGTTGTTCCTCGATGTTGTATTCTGTACTTTTGGATGGTAGTTCCTCTATTCCCCAGAATTTTCGTAGCATCGCATCAATGTCTGTTATATTTGCATGAAGTGATGTCAGCGTTGGTCTATCAGTAGCCTTAATGAGTGATCCTACAACTACATATCCGAAGATTGTATTTTGTAATGCGGGTCGATTACGAGATATGATGTGGTGCCCTTGCTGTAGAATGTGAATAAAATGTTCAACGTCCAAGAGTAAGTCAATTTTGTTTGGTTGATTGAAGTTGGTGTCTGCCAGGTCAAGGCCTTTAATAAATTCCCAATTATTAATACTGAAATTTGAGGCAGGCTGCGAAGATGTTAACTTGTTTAAAATGAATGCGTGTACAACAGTCTCTTGACTGTGATCATACCGTGATGACAGTGTTAAGGTTAGCTTTCCTTGAGTATAACCTAATCTAGCTGCAGCTAGTCCTTGAACAAGGATTTTAGCCTTCTCGCGTTTAAGACCTAAACGCTGCACGCACTCTTCTGAAACAAATGAAGCTTGTGAGCCTGAGTCAATTAATACGAGACAGGGTTGTGTTGATCCTGTGTAATCCTTTACATGAACTAATGCTGTGGGTAGGATAGATAACCGGGTGCTTTTAACGTTGACTGTCGTAAATTCATTAATGTGAGATTGCTCAGTTTCCTGTTGATTGCATGTGTTGGATTAATTTTGTACAAAGGTCGGTGAGCTTGGGTTGATGGTTGATGTGACTGCGGCGGGGTGATTGATTGACTGGTCCAGTGATTAGCCGACGCATGATGTGAGGCAATTTGACCATTGTATGCCATGTTATTTGGATGCAAGAATGAATGATGAGTTTGGTTACAATAGTGACACGAAAACTTTGATTTGCATTTTTGCGCCTGATGTCCAGCGTTTAGGCAATTAAAACACTTAATGCGCTTTTAGTTACAAAATTTCGTCTTGTTCCTACATCAATTGACTTAAATTCAGAGCATTTGTATAAAGGATGGTTCTGTGAACATTTTGGACACTTATTTGATGTGGCTGAGTGTAGAGTGCGTACAGTCGGTTTTATATATGTTAACTTTTTGGGGGATGATTCGAAGGCTTCAAGTGCCTCACATACAACGCTTGTTTAGGAAGTTGACAAGTTCCCGAGAAGATGGAAGGTCGTTGTCAACGATCTTCTCCGCCCATGCTTGGCGGGTTTCTGGGTCGGTCTTGTTTATAATTATGTACACAAGCCATGGATCTCTGTTCGTTGCATCAGTACCTAAAGCTTCAATTCCCCTAATTAATTCGTCTGATGTGTCAGTGAGTTTGCGCAACACAATAGGAGAAGAATGCCAGCTACTAGGTTGATTAACAAAAGATTGGATGTAAGAATTCAAGATATGCCTCTTTTTGTCATATCGATTGACTTATTTAGCCCATGCATCTTTATAATTCTGTTCAGTTATTGTAATATGTTTGATTACCCTTTAAAAGTCCTTTGAGGTATTGTAATTTATGCACATCTGACAACCCTTCTCGCTTATCGACTAATGTTAAGAATAGAATTTTAAAAGATGGCCAATCCTTGTAATCTCCACTAAAAGGTTCGATATGCACCCTAGGAAGTTTGACGTCTAGCGAGCTAAGACTTTGAGATGAAGAATTGCTTGTGAAGTTATCAAAAATATTACGCTGTTGCTCAACAAATTTTGTCAGTGTAGAGTTGAGATCTTAGACTGTTGTACTGCTTGGTAGTTGAGAGCTTCTTAGATCGTTAAGTGGCCTTAATAGTAACGGCTTTACTGTAAGGTATTTATCCTGAAATTCGGAAAATTCAGAAGGAACCTCTAAACTAGCTAAATTGTCATCAATGGCAGCAAGTTCATTCCACAATCTTTCCAATGTGTCTAACCGCAATTCTAGATCCTCAATAATTCTTTTCTCAGATGTGATATTTTCAGCAAAGGTTTTTAATTTTGTCATGAAACCCTTCAGACGACTTCTTTGACCCTTTAATAACGTTATTTGTGTATCCGTCATTTTATTAGATTGAATTTATATGATCCCTTGTATATATTGATGTATAGATATAGTTTTAAAAACTACGGTATATGTTAATCAATGAGCGAATAATTTTATATTTGAGAAAAAGTCTTTGTAACTATAGTACGAAGCAATGTAAGTTACCTACTTGATTGATATTTTCCTTGTTAAATGTGCTCTTGCAATAATAATCTACAGTTGCATAACGAATTATTGCTCATATGTATGCGTTGATAAGCCCGTTAACATAACGTCACCTTATTTAAGTTTAGCGTAATTATTGTTCACATTTCCGTCTTTCTTGCAAAATTTATTATTGTTATTTTTTTGTTTTTAATTAATTCCAAAAATCGTGCCCAAAAATTTTCAATAAATTAAGTCCAATTAAAGTTTGACAGATATATTTTCACTAAAATCCTTCAAGAACCATAAGTATGCAAAACTTCTCACGTTTTAATCATGAAATTATCATCATTGAATCAATACTTGAAATATGAAACACTTCTGAACACTATTATTCCAAATGATGTAGAGTATTTATGTTGTGCGAGTAATTGGTTCTTTGCCGATGTATCGATAATATTTATTTCTTCTAAAAAGTAGGAGCATTTTACAGTTTTAGATGTAATAATTAAAGCATATTGAAGAATCAGAAAACTGAGTACTTATCTGCAACATAATAGCGCATAGTGCTGTAAATGTTAACTTGCTTCCGACTGCTATATCCCTGCTGGTCATATGGTTTTTTCAGAACCCAAATCCAAATACTTTTTCTTTAAATATGATCCATATTTTCCTTAAATTCTTTATGGTAATCACTATTTCCGTGTTTCGGCACCAATTTTTTATGTGGGTGAAGTGAAAAGAACTTGTACTTTTTGAAGAAATTTATTTTGCCACTGACTGAACTTCTTTGAACTACTGAAGATTTTTGCGTACAGTAATCTCACTTCAATATTATCTCCTAACTGTTTAACATTTCCAATATTCATGGCTGTGTTGACAATGTTTATTCTGTTTACAAAACTAGCTGTGATCTTTAACTGTGATATCTTTGATTGTGATACATTTTATTGATAAATGCAATGAATTTTGTCCAGCTGTGAGTATACATGTATGAAAATCTTATAACAATATTATAACAAAAGAAATTGTTTACAGGGTGATTATGAATATTTAAAAATATAAAGAAATCTCAAACATACATCTTTATCAACCCATCTCTCGAATATATAATGATAGATTACAATCGCGAACATTACTATGAACTGACCTTAGAAGATTTTGGCAACTGCGAAATGTCAAGCACGAACCAGTAAAGTAGTATAAATATGAGGTTTCTGGCTCAAGGAGCAGGAGCAGTTTCGGTCTTGTAGGCTACAATTGAGAGATAAGGAAAAGAGATAAGGATTTTCGGTCTTATTGGCTACAATTGAGAGATAAGGATTGTCGGCCATCTTGGATCTTGGGTTTTCGGTCTTATAGGCTACAATTGAGAGATAAGGAAGAGAGATAAGGATTGTCGGCCATCTTGGATTTTGGGTTTTCGGTGCTATAGGCTACAATTGAGAGATAAGGATGTCGGCCATCTTGGATTTTTGGGTTTTCGGTGTTATAGGCTACAATTGAGAGATAAGGATTGTCGGCCATCTTGGATTTTCGGTTTTTGGTCTTGGAGGCTACAATTGGTCTTCTTCTTCTTTGGTTTGCATCTGGACTTAGATCTAAACCTTGGATCTGAACCTAGATTGTTTAGTAAGATAGGATTGTCGGCCATCTTGGATTTTCGGTTTTTGGTCTTGGAGGCCACAATTGGTCTTCTTTGGGTTTTCGGTGTTATAGGCTACAATTGAGCAATAAGGAAAAGAGATAAGGATTGTCGGCCATCTTGGATTTTCGGTTTTTGGTCTTGGAGGCTACAATTGGTCTTCTTCTTCTTTGGTTTGCATCTGGACTTAGATCTAAACCTTGGATCTGAACCTAGATTGTTTAGTAAGATAAGGCACCTGTCGGCCATCTTGGATATTGGGTATTCAGTCTTGGAGGCTACAATTGATGTTGAAGATAAGAGTTTGTTGTTTTGAGTCTTTAATTACGAAGTACAGCTTTATCAGCTAAATGAAATTACACGAGGCGAATTTAATTGGATTGAAGATAAGAGTTTGTTGTTTTGAGTCTTTAATTACGAAGTACAGCTTTATCAGCTAAATGAAATAATTTGATGCGAATTTAGTTGGAAAAACAGAATATTGCGTAATAAAAGATTTCACCACTTTGAGTAAATAGATGAAGATTATTTTTTAATTTCTTTTGCAAATTCTTATTTCTATGATATCATTTGGGGTCCAAGCAAGTTTTAGCATGTTTTTCTGCTCGAGCTGTGATTGATAAGCGAGCTGGTGACTGCGTAGAAATTAATAATTTGGCGAC
Source organism: Leptarthrus brevirostris (assembly GCA_964036015.1). Taxonomy (NCBI): domain Eukaryota; kingdom Metazoa; phylum Arthropoda; class Insecta; order Diptera; family Asilidae; genus Leptarthrus; species Leptarthrus brevirostris. Next base: position 76,195,363 of record OZ038371.1, read on the forward strand.
AATGTTAAGGTCGTTGGGTGATAAGGTTTTGTAGATGAATCTGACCTCGTGCTGAAAATAAGAGTTGTTGTTTTGAGTTTTTAATTACGAAGTACTCCTTTATCAGCTAAATGAAATAACATGATGCGACTTTAATTGAAAGCAGAATATTGTAACCTCGAACTTTAAAAGATTATCATGCAATTTCTTTTCCAGATCTAAATATAGCCATTAATTCGAGGTTATATTATTAAATAATTTCGTGTTTTATGCAACTAGCAAGTAAGTCATTCCACCGATTACGTCATCTGGACCTTGACTACTAGTTAATATAACACCATTGAGGAATAGTTAAAGGAATTTCTGTAATTAGGGAAAAAAATCTGATGTTTAAAAATAACATGCATCGCTTTGCATAAATTTTTTTTTTTTTTTTTTTTTTTTTTATACGATATGGCCAAATCCTAGGGGACAACCCTTTGATGCGTTAGCATGGTTTTGGCCGGAAGGGAATTAGGGTAAGGGAAGTGAGGAAACTTGAGTCTTGTTTGCATTGCTGCGAGCTAGACAACAGCCCAGAGACGGAGTGGATTATTTTAATTTCTTAATAAAAGTTCACGGTCATCTGGGCTCGAACCCGGGACCCAAGGCATGGTGGTCTTGCCGCTCAACGCATTGATCCAACTCCGTCTCCCGTTAATCCGTTAATAAGTAATAAACGTCCGTTAATAAGTAATAAACGTCTAGTCAAGATAGCTAGAATGGCTTCTTTCGGTACTTTGGAGAGGTTTATCATGTGAAGAACTTGCAAAGAAAATAAATATCTTTCCATAGCCTTAAACTTCGTTTCTTTATGATTCAACCGTGATAATCTTAATAAGAGAAACCATTGATTCGTAATTATGCTTTAAATTTATATCAAACTAGCAGCTACCAAACCCATATAACAACCTTGAACTGCAGAAGAAATGAACAAGATCATTGGCGTTGTTGTAACACTTTCTAAAAATTGCCTGTGAATTTAGACTAGAACAAACAAAATCGAAGTAGCTGAAATGTCTTCTTTCAATACTTTAACGAGATTTATCATGTGAAGAACATAAGAAAATAAATTTTTTATATGCTTCATGTAACAATAGACTCAAATTGTGATTTCACAGAGTTCAGTTTACTTTGAATTTGTCATCTAATTTTGGCAAATGTCAGCTTCCGGGTTTGTTGCCGTTGCAGCACTTTATAAAAATAGACTCAAAAACTTTGAATTGGGCCGATAGAACAAACAAAATCGAGGTAGCTGGAATGGCTTTTCTTTTGGTAATTTAGAGAGATTTATCATGTCAAGAACTTAAGAAAATAAAACTCTTTTCATAGCTTTAAACTTGGTTTCTTCTTTTTTCAGTCGTAATAATCTTAATAAAGAAACCATATTTTTCCTGAATCGTAATTATGGTTTAAATTTATACCAAACAGACAGCTAACAACCCTATATGACATTTAAAATTTAATTTTTGTATGCGTCATGCAACAATAGACCCAAATTGTGATCTCACCAAGTCAAACAAATGAAAAACTACTATCCCAATGATCTTTTCAAAATTTATAGAGAAATACAGCTGAACCAATGAAAGAAATTTAAAACGCATTAAACAGGGCTTTAATAATCGTATTGAAAGCTTTCTATTGAAAAATGATGATGAAGGAATATTGGATCCAAAACAATTTTTCTACAAAATAAAACCTCGAGTTATAAATCTTCTTGAAGCAAGTTTACAGAAAATCCTCTGAATTAGGCTCAAGGAAATTGATATGTTACTTAGAAGATACATTTCATTATATAATCCATTATAGAAATCTCCAAAAAGTAGTTTAAAGTATGAATTGAAGTTTTCATACATTCATAGAGCTCTTTGATTCAGACAATGGAATTGATTAAAACTCATACATTCATAGAGCTCTTTGATTCAGACAATGGAATTGATTAAAACAATATATTGATCTTAATACTTTGCATAGATCAAAAGCTGTTAACACTTTCTGATCTTAAGCTCTTATGATGGAATTTGTATTTATCACGAGGAAAGACACTAATTTTGTGATCTTAAGTATATTCAAATGTTCAACAGATGCTTACTATTGTCAAGACTTATTCTAATATCACCATTAAATCTTTTGGTTGAAGCACAGTTCGGTTTACTAAAATTATCACAGTTTAAAAAATTATTAAATTTATTTTTGGTTTGTCTTTTACTTTGTTTGCATTTTAGATTCATATAGATTAGATTTCTCAAGTATAGAAAAATTAGCGAATAATTCATCTGATGAAAACTTAATATTAAACAGATCCTTTTATAAAAATGACGATTTATTATATAGATTCAGGATAATTTTGGGGTGCTATGCTTAAGTATTGAAAGATTGAATTACAATAATTATTAACTGACGTTAATGTGTATAACTTTATATGTTCTCGCAGGCATTCTACTGCTAATAATAAGTGTATGGAAAATGTTATCCCATCACAAAGCTCAACATATTTAATTTACTTCGACTGCAATAATTTATATGGGTGAGACATTCATTAGAGCCTTAATCTGAAAAAGAATTTATATTGCAAGAAATCAAAGTATAGAAATACGATTTTTAGATTCATATAGATTAGATTTCTCTGGCGTAGATAAATTAGCGAATAATTCATCTGATGAAAACTTAATATTAACCAGATCCTTTTATAAAAATGACGATTTATTTAATTTAATGAATACCTTAATTGCTTTGAAAAATTTAGTGGAAATTCATTGCCTATGCAAAAGTAGTTTGATAATAAATTTACAGATACGAAGTGTTCTGATAATGATTATGCGCATTTAACAAACGTGTGGAAAGCATTTGAATGTAAAATATTTGTATACTATTTATATTGTCATTATTACATAGCACCAGGATTATTTTGGGATGCTATGCTTAAGTATACAAAGATTGAATTACAATAATTATTAACTGTCGTTAATATGTATAACTTTATATATTCTCGAAGGCATTCTACTGCTAATAATAAGCATATGGAAAATGTTATCCCATCACAAAGCTCAACATATTTAATTTACTTCGATACCAATAATTTATATGGGTGGGACATGTCTGAATTCTTACTATATGAGGAATTTCAATGGGATAGAAAATACGGATATCGATATAATGAGCATTCTTCAAAGTTCAGAAATTGAATATATATATTTGAAGTAGATTTAACTTATCTAGAATCACTTCATGACTTATACAATGATCTATCATTTTGCGCAAATAATATAAAAATCCCCCTGAATTAGACTCAAGGAAATTGATATATGACTTAGAAGATGCATTTCATTACATAATCCATTATAGAAATCTCCAAAAAGTAGTTTAAAGTATGAATTGAAGTTTTCATGCATTCATAGAGCTCTTTGATTCAGACAATGAAATTGATTAAAACAATATATTGATCTTAGGACTTTGCATAGATCAAAAGCTGGTAACACTCCCTGATCTTAAGCTCTTATGATGGAATTTCTATTTATCACGATGAATAACACTAATTTTGTGTTCTTAAGTATATTCAAATGTTCAACAGGTGCTTACTATTGGCAAGACTTATTCTAATATCACCATTAAATCTTTTGGTTGGAGCACAGTTCGGTTTACTAAAATTATCACAGTTTAAAAAATTATTAACTTTATTTTTGGTTTGTCTTTTACTTTGTTTGCATTAGCAAGTATAAACATGTATTTGAAAAAGGGTATACCCCAAAAAATGTGATTACAAAATACCAAATTTCTTCGAAATAAAAACACTCGTAATTCAGGTAATCAATTTTTATTTAAAATCGGTAGAGTTCTATTAACTCTTCCTGACATATCATTATTTTATATAATTAATTTACATATTTCTAAATCCTGGTATTTCGTCCATTTTGTTTTCGATGACTTTTAAATTGTATTCTTCATCCATCTCATACACAGTGTTGTTGATCTCCACTGTTTGAACCCCTGTAACATAAAAAGCCCTGAATTAGGCTCAATGAAATTGATAGCTGACTTAGAAGATAAATTTCATTACATAATTCATTATAGAAATCTCCAACAATGTTTAAAGCATGGATTGAAGTTTTCATGCATTCATAGAGCTCTCCGATTTAGACAATCGAACTGATTAAAACAATATATTGATCTTAATACTTCAGAGGGTGACTAACACAATGTTCTCGCAATGTTCTTAAAATTAACATCCCATTTATCTTCTTACGAGTAGACAACAGGAAAGAAAGAAAGATATTAAGAAAGCTACATTGTAAACTGCTTGCTCCATTCAATCATTAGTTAAATTTGATTTTGTAAAATATTAATCCTTGAGTGTTAATTACACTGAATATTCAGAAGTTGGAATAAATGATTAATTTTTAAATTGTAATAAGTTTTATTTTCAAACATTTTTATACAATGACATTGAGCATTCTTAACTGTTTTAGAATTTCTAAAGCTCTTCTTCCTGACCTTTAATTCATCCACCAGTATATTGGGGTCTGTAATATCTTGACTTTCATCATCGCCATTGGAGTCTTCATCACAACTTCGGTCATCATCCTCAACCGCGGAATCACAAATTCGGTTATTATCTTCAAACGCGGCGTTGTCATCTTTAACTGAATTTGGATTCACATCTTCATTAACTCTTCTATCAGCGATGCTGAAATATCCATTATTCTCACCCTTTAAAGATTCTTGAGAATGCCCCCGATTTTTTCTAAGGGATATAATTTTATTTCTAATAGTATTCCTAACAGGATCAAAACCGGCTTCATTGATGGATGTTAATAAATGGGTATTTTCATCTGATAAAATCTCTTCTTCACGATTTTTATCTTTCAATAAATGTGTTGACCGTCTCTTATGTCTTAGAAGACTATCTTTCCGACTAAAGAATTTGTTGCATTCTATGCATTTAAACATATTCGTGGTTATCTAAACACTAAAAATGACCTGTTGAAATCGATATTTCCAGGATCCATTTTCAAGAGTTTACGTTTATATGAGTTTATTGAAGCATCGCTCTTTGACTCATCCTTGATTTGTGCAACAAGTGTATCAAGCGGCTTGGTGATGGACTTAAAAGTTTGCTCTAGCTGAGTCTCTGTTTCCATTTTTCCCATCTTAAGAGCTTTAAACTTTTTTCTGATGGCATTTCGCACCCTCGCTATTTCCTTAGTAAGCTTCTCATCCATATTGATCTTATTTAAGAACCAAGTCTAAAAGACATGAAACAGTAAACAATAAACATGAATTATAAAACAATAAACATTAAACATGAAACAAGAAACAAGAATCATGAATCATGAATCATGAAACATGTAACATGAAACAATAATTACCTATGTGAAGTATCCTCTGAACCGTTTCCATCAAAGTCTTAGTATTAGCTAATAAATCATTGTTCATCCCTCTCCTTTTATAGTACGTATCATGAAGACATCAAATCCCTTTCGGTAGCACCACTTACACATTGCGTTGTTTTTATTAATCACCAAAAATCCATATTTATACTTCCAAAATTCAGCACACGCATTACGAAATTTTTCAAACGTCATATCTGTATCCACATGATCATAAGATATATGTAATAGCTACGGAATGGGAAAGTCGAGGTAAACATTTAGGTCTTCGTGCTTTAATTGCAAATCCCAATGTCATTAGTAAGATTACGTTAGAATGTATAGGATTGAAATCTAAGATCTATTCTTTACAAGTAGACAGCAAGAAAGATATTATGAAAGCTACATTTGAAACTAATTGTTAGATTAACTAGAAATTGTGAAAATGAGCATCATTAATAAATTTATGTTGAAGGAAAAATAAATGCCTAAATTAATAAAATGCTATTTTAACATTTACAGACAGACTTTTATTAGTATTAAATAATAAGACATTTAATTCTTATTTCTATCTTCTATTACTTTTCTAGAAAATTTCTTAAAAGGTAAACATTTTCTTCTTATGAATTAAACAGCATGGGGTTTTATACAAAAATTTAAGAGAAGATAAATTTGGACACTGCAATTCTTCTTCCATATTATATACTATTACACCTTCATCAAATGTATTTTTGATCCAGCAAACCTTTTCACAGCCTTTCACATAAAGTACTTTGTTTCTTATTAAAGGAGTCACTATAGTACGTATTTGATGTTAGGGGATATATCCATCGTTCCAATTGAATCCATGGTAATTATGATGCAATCACTTCGCTTCTTTCTGTCTTTTCAGTTGTGAAATCCTTAAATCTAAATGGAGTTTGAAAAATAAAGTGCTGCATTTGGTTTCCATTTGTTAAAATTGCCAATTCCTTCACAATAAACTTGCTATGTTCGTGTTCACGATTTTTCTCTTTCAATAAATGTGTTGACCGTGCTTCTTTTGTCTTTTCAGTTGTGAAATCCTTAAATATAAATGGAGTTTGAAAAATAAAGTGCTGCATTTGGTTTCCATTTGTCAAAATTGCCCCTTCCTTCACAATAAACTTGCTATGTTCGTCTTCACGATTTTTCTCTTTCAATAAATGTATTGACCGTCTCTTATGTCTTAAAAGACTATCTCTCCGGCTAAAGAATTTGTTGCATTCTATGCATTTAAACATATTGGTGGTTATCTAAACACTAAAAATGATCTGTTGAAGTCGATATTTATAACCCTGTATTCTCTTCTAAGATATCTTGATAATCTTTCAACTCATCCTTACTATACAAAGTTTTACAGGTTGTTTCATAAAAAGCAATTTACATAGACCTAATCTAATCTTCCTCAATTGCAATCTTTGAATTTCCAATTTTCCATTCGTTATCGTCACCTAAGTAAACTTCATAAGTACTATTAATTATCGGGCTTTTTTAGGAGTTGAAAAGTGAACTGTATCTTTGAATATATGAGAAAAATAAGAACTTTACAGCTACAACTTTGTGATATTCTGTGCAGCGTTCCTTTGCAAAAAGTATTTGCAAGTGATCACTATTTTAAACATATATATTATGATCATGTGGGTACAGATATGACGTTTGAAAAATTTCGTAATGCGTGTGCTGAATTTTGGAAGTATAAATATGGATTTTTGTTGATTAATAAAAACAACGCAATGTGTAAGTGGTGCTACCGAAAGGGATTTGATGTCTTCATGATACGTACTATAAAAGGAGAGGGATGAACAATGATTTATTAGCTAATACTAAGACTTTGATGGAAACGGTTCAGAGGATACTTCACATAGGTAATTATTGTTTCATGTTACATGTTTCATGATTCATGATTCATGATTCTTGTTTCATGTTTAATGTTTATTGTTTTATGATTCATGTTTATTGTTTACTGTTTCATGTCTTTTAGACTTGGTTCTTAAATAAGATCAATATGGATGAGAAGCTTACTAAGGAAATAGCGAGGGTGCGAAATGCCATCAGAAAAAAGTTTAAAGCTCTTAAGATGGGAAAAATGGAAACAGAGACTCAGCTAGAGCAAACTTTTAAGTCCATCACCAAGCCGCTTGAGACACTTGTTGCACAAATCAAGGATGAGTCAAAGAGCGATGCTTCAATAAACTCATATAAACGTAAACTCTTGAAAATGGATCCTGGAAATATCGATTTCAACAGGTCATTTTTAGTGTTTAGATAACCACGAATATGTTTAAATGCATAGAATGCAACAAATTCTTTAGTCGGAAAGATAGTCTTCTAAGACATAAGAGACGGTCAACACATTTATTGAAAGATAAAAATCGCGAAGAAGAGATTTTATCAGATGAAAATACCCATTTATTAACATCCATCAATGAAGCCGGTTTTGATCCTGTTAGGAATACTATTAGAAATAAAATTATATCCCTTAGAAAAAATCGGGGGCATTCTCAAGAATCTTTAAAGGGTGAGAATAATGGATATTTCAGCATCGCTGATAGAAGAGTTAATGAAGATGTGAATCCAAATTCAGTTAAAGATGACAACGCCGCGTTTGAAGATAATAACCGAATTTGTGATTCCGCGGTTGAGGATGATGACCGAAGTTGTGATGAAGACTCCAATGGCGATGATGAAAGTCAAGATATTACAGACCCCAATATACTGGTGGATGAATTAAAATTAACATCAAGCAGGAGGTCAGGAAGAAGAGCTTTAGAAATTCTAAAACAGTTAAGAATGCTCAATGTCATTGTATAAAAATGTTTGAAAATAAAACTTATTACAATTTAAAAATTAATCATTTATTCCAACTTCTGAATATTCAGTGTAATTAACACTCAAGGATTAATATTTTACAAAATCAAATTTAACTAATGATTGAATGGAGCAAGCAGTTTACAATGTAGCTTTCTTAATATCTTTCTTTCTTTCCTGTTGTCTACTCGTAAGAAGATAAATGGGATGTTAATTTTAAGAACATTGCGAGAACATTGTGTTAGTCACCCTCTGAAGTATTAAGATCAATATATTGTTTTAATCAGTTCGATTGTCTAAATCGGAGAGCTCTATGAATGCATGAAAACTTCAATCCATGCTTTAAACATTGTTGGAGATTTCTATAATGAATTATGTAATGAAATTTATCTTCTAAGTCAGCTATCAATTTCATTGAGCCTAATTCAGGGCTTTTTATGTTACAGGGGTTCAAACAGTGGAGATCAACAACACTGTGTATGAGATGGATGAAGAATACAATTTAAAAGTCATCGAAAACAAAATGGACGAAATACCAGGATTTAGAAATATGTAAATTAATTATATAAAATAATGATATGTCAGGAAGAGTTAATAGAACTCTACCGATTTTAAATAAAAATTGATTACCTGAATTACGAGTGTTTTTATTTCGAAGAAATTTGGTATTTTGTAATCACATTTTTTGGGGTATACCCTTTTTCAAATACATGTTTATACTTGCTAATGCAAACAAAGTAAAAGACAAACCAAAAATAAAGTTAATAATTTTTTAAACTGTGATAATTTTAGTAAACCGAACTGTGCTCCAACCAAAAGATTTAATGGTGATATTAGAATAAGTCTTGCCAATAGTAAGCACCTGTTGAACATTTGAATATACTTAAGAACACAAAATTAGTGTTATTCATCGTGATAAATAGAAATTCCATCATAAGAGCTTAAGATCAGGGAGTGTTACCAGCTTTTGATCTATGCAAAGTCCTAAGATCAATATATTGTTTTAATCAATTTCATTGTCTGAATCAAAGAGCTCTATGAATGCATGAAAACTTCAATTCATACTTTAAACTACTTTTTGGAGATTTCTATAATGGATTATGTAATGAAATGCATCTTCTAAGTCATATATCAATTTCCTTGAGTCTAATTCAGGGGGATTTTTATATTATTTGCGCAAAATGATAGATCATTGTATAAGTCATGAAGTGATTCTAGATAAGTTAAATCTACTTCAAATATATATATTCAATTTCTGAACTTTGAAGAATGCTCATTATATCGATATCCGTATTTTCTATCCCATTGAAATTCCTCATATAGTAAGAATTCAGACATGTCCCACCCATATAAATTATTGGTATCGAAGTAAATTAAATATGTTGAGCTTTGTGATGGGATAACATTTTCCATATGCTTATTATTAGCAGTAGAATGCCTTCGAGAATATATAAAGTTATACATATTAACGACAGTTAATAATTATTGTAATTCAATCTTTGTATACTTAAGCATAGCATCCCAAAATAATCCTGGTGCTATGTAATAATGACAATATAAATAGTATACAAATATTTTACATTCAAATGCTTTCCACACGTTTGTTAAATGCGCATAATCATTATCAGAACACTTCGTATCTGTAAATTTATTATCAAACTACTTTTGCATAGGCAATGAATTTCCACTAAATTTTTCAAAGCAATTAAGGTATTCATTAAATTAAATAAATCGTCATTTTTATAAAAGGATCTGGTTAATATTAAGTTTTCATCAGATGAATTATTCGCTAATTTATCTACGCCAGAGAAATCTAATCTATATGAATCTAAAAATCGTATTTCTATACTTTGATTTCTTGCAATATAAATTCTTTTTCAGATTAAGGCTCTAATGAATGTCTCACCCATATAAATTATTGCAGTCGAAGTAAATTAAATATGTTGAGCTTTGTGATGGGATAACATTTTCCATACACTTATTATTAGCAGTAGAATGCCTGCGAGAACATATAAAGTTATACACATTAACGTCAGTTAATAATTATTGTAATTCAATCTTTCAATACTTAAGCATAGCACCCCAAAATTATCCTGAATCTATATAATAAATCGTCATTTTTATAAAAGGATCTGTTTAATATTAAGTTTTCATCAGATGAATTATTCGCTAATTTTTCTATACTTGAGAAATCTAATCTATATGAATCTAAAATGCAAACAAAGTAAAAGACAAACCAAAAATAAATTTAATAATTTTTTAAACTGTGATAATTTTAGTAAACCGAACTGTGCTTCAACCAAAAGATTTAATGGTGATATTAGAATAAGTCTTGACAATAGTAAGCATCTGTTGAACATTTGAATATACTTAAGATCACAAAATTAGTGTCTTTCCTCGTGATAAATACAAATTCCATCATAAGAGCTTAAGATCAGAAAGTGTTAACAGCTTTTGATCTATGCAAAGTATTAAGATCAATATATTGTTTTAATCAATTCCATTGTCTGAATCAAAGAGCTCTATGAATGTATGAGTTTTAATCAATTCCATTGTCTGAATCAAAGAGCTCTATGAATGTATGAAAACTTCAATTCATACTTTAAACTACTTTTTGGAGATTTCTATAATGGATTATATAGTGAAATGTATCTTCTAAGTAACATATCAATTTCCTTGAGCCTAATTCAGAGGATTTTCTGTAAACTTGCTTCAAGAAGATTTATAACTCGAGGTTTTATTTTGTAGAAAAATTGTTTTGGATCCAATATTCCTTCATCATCATTTTTCAATAGAAAGCTTTCAATACGATTATTAAAGCCCTGTTTAATGCGTTTTAAATTTCTTTCATTGGTTCAGCTGTATTTCTCTATAAATTTTGAAAAGATCATTGGGATAGTAGTTTTTCATTTGTTTGACTTGGTGAGATCACAATTTGGGTCTATTGTTGCATGACGCATACAAAAATTAAATTTTAAATGTCATATAGGGTTGTTAGCTGTCTGTTTGGTATAAATTTAAACCATAATTACGATTCTTTATTAAGATTATTACGACTGAAAAAAGAAGAAACCAAGTTTAAAGCTATGAAAAGAGTTTTATTTTCTTAAGTTCTTGACATGATAAATCTCTCTAAATTACCAAAAGAAAAGCCATTCCAGCTACCTCGATTTTGTTTGTTCTATCGGCCCAATTCAAAGTTTTTGAGTCTATTTTTATAAAGTGCTGCAACGGCAACAAACCCGGAAGCTGACATTTGCCAAAATTAGATGACAAACTCAAAGTAAACTGAACTCTGTGAAATCACAATTTGAGTCTATTGTTACATGAAGCATATAAAAAATTTATTTTCTTATGTTCTTCACATGATAAATCTCGTTAAAGTATTGAAAGAAGACATTTCAGCTACTTCGATTTTGTTTGTTCTAGTCTAAATTCACAGGCAATTTTTAGAAAGTGTTACAACAACGCCAATGATCTTGTTCATTTCTTCTGCAGTTCAAGGTTGTTATATGGGTTTGGTAGCTGCTAGTTTGATATAAATTTAAAGCATAATTACGAATCAATGGTTTCTCTTATTAAGATTATCACGGTTGAATCATAAAGAAACGAAGTTTAAGGCTATGGAAAGATATTTATTTTCTTTGCAAGTTCTTCACATGATAAACCTCTCCAAAGTACCGAAAGAAGCCATTCTAGCTATCTTGACTAGACGTTTATTACTTATTAACGGATTTATGCAAAGCGATGCATGTTATTTTTAAACATCAGATTTTTTTCCCTAATTACAGAAATTCCTTTAACTATTCCTCAATGGTGTTATATTAACTAGTAGTCAAGGTCCAGATGACGTAATCGGTGGAATGACTTACTTGCTAGTTGCATAAAACACGAAATTATTTAATAATATAACCTCGAATTAATGGCTATATTTAGATCTGGAAAAGAAATTGCATGATAATCTTTTAAAGTTCGAGGTTACAATATTCTGCTTTCAATTAAAGTCGCATCATGTTATTTCATTTAGCTGATAAAGGAGTACTTCGTAATTAAAAACTCAAAACAACAACTCTTATTTTCAGCACGAGGTCAGATTCATCTACAAAACCTTATCACCCAACGACCTTAACATTGTCGCCAAATTATTAATTTCTACGCAGTCACCAGCTCGCTTATCAATCACAGCTCGAGCAGAAAAACATGCTAAAACTTGCTTGGACCCCAAATGATATCATAGAAATAAGAATTTGCAAAAGAAATTAAAAAATAATCTTCATCTATTTACTCAAAGTGGTGAAATCTTTTATTACGCAATATTCTGTTTTTCCAACTAAATTCGCATCATGTTATTTCATTTAGCTGATAAAGCTGTACTTCGTAATTAAAGACTCAAAACAACAAACTCTTATCTTCAATCCAATTAAATTCGCCTCGTGTAATTTCATTTAGCTGATAAAGCTGTACTTCGTAATTAAAGACTCAAAACAACAAACTCTTATCTTCAACATCAATTGTAGCCTCCAAGACTGAATACCCAATATCCAAGATGGCCGACAGGTGCCTTATCTTACTAAACAATCTAGGTTCAGATCCAAGGTTTAGATCTAAGTCCAGATGCAAACCAAAGAAGAAGAAGACCAATTGTAGCCTCCAAGACCAAAAACCGAAAATCCAAGATGGCCGACAATCCTTATCTCTTTTCCTTATTGCTCAATTGTAGCCTATAACACCGAAAACCCAAAGAAGACCAATTGTGGCCTCCAAGACCAAAAACCGAAAATCCAAGATGGCCGACAATCCTATCTTACTAAACAATCTAGGTTCAGATCCAAGGTTTAGATCTAAGTCCAGATGCAAACCAAAGAAGAAGAAGACCAATTGTAGCCTCCAAGACCAAAAACCGAAAATCCAAGATGGCCGACAATCCTTATCTCTTTTCCGTATCTCTCAATTGTAGCCTATAACACCGAAAACCCAAAAATCCAAGATGGCCGACATCCTTATCTCTCAATTGTAGCCTATAACACCGAAAACCCAAAATCCAAGATGGCCGACAATCCTTATCTCTCTTCCTTATCTCTCAATTGTAGCCTATAAGACCGAAAACCCAAGATCCAAGATGGCCGACAATCCTTATCTCTCAATTGTAGCCAATAAGACCGAAAATCCTTATCTCTTTTCCTTATCTCTCAATTGTAGCCTACAAGACCGAAACTGCTCCTGCTCCTTGAGCCAGAAACCTCATATTTATACTACTCAGTAACCAAACTGTTTTCTGGATTTGACTATTTTATTTTGGACTGTTCGGATTGGTTACCAATTATAGCGATAAAAACTTGAAAATTGTTAGTTAGTACTTGACTAAATTAATAAAATTGATAACATAAATTTTGTGTCGTGAAGTCTTGAAAATTCTTAGTTAGTACTTGATTAAATTAATAAAATTGATAACATAAATTTTGTGTCGTGAAGTCTTGTTGTTTTAATAAATCATAAAGAACAGTCCCCGCTCTCCTCAGGGAGCACGGCGGCGCACATACGGCAAAATGACCACTTTATGGGGTCAAAAATCAAAGATGTGAAATAATATGTGCATTTAAGATAAGAAATATTTCTGACCTATAAAGGTTACTTTGTGTTGAGGCTTGAGAAGATTTCTAAGTACCTACCTACCTAAAAGGTATTTATAGCTAGAAATAAAATAGTATTGAAAATGAAATTAAGTATATTTTACTTAAAGTACACATAATTATTAATCATACATCAATTATGTTGTAAACAGATAGGTAGTTAATTACTATCACTGTCGTCATGATCATCCATTGTTTCTTCGTCATTATCATCCTTGTCTTCGATCGTTTCTACAGGTGGCACGTTCAACATTTCCAGCACCTCCTTTGGAAATAGTTTTCTTTTTTAATTATGACTTCTCCTCTTGGATGCAATAATTGGATCAGAAGCTATTAGCATCCAGTGCACAATGTATGTATTATTGTGGATTCTGGAGGTTTTTCTAGCATGGAAAAGTCGTATATATTCTTTTTAACTATTTTCCAGCAAAAGTTCTGAAAACAACCCCACAGACAAAGGTAGCTCCTTTATTATGTCTGCAACGTGTATTAGTAGTTTGTGACCAGATGCACTCATTTTGTACCAGTTATAACGATCTAAACACATTTTTGCTGTTTCGATACTATAGTTTTTAAAACTAACGTAGTTCACGCTAAATCCACATGATAAAACACTCAGGATGTTGGCAAATCTTTCTATAATTTCAGGATCTAAGCCTGTGATAGCCCCAGATTTTGTAGGCTCAGCAAAAAACTTCCATGCCGTATTCCCATCATTTGATTTGCCCCCACCCTGCTTCGGTTGGTCAACCACTAATCCCATTTGCTGGTAAAACTTAGTGGTTATTTCTTCTTTTCTCTTTTTTATATTTTCTTTGGCTTCTGTGCCCCTCGCTTGCCATTGCCGTAATTCTAGTTTATATCAGATATGTAACAAGTACTCGTAACATCTAAGGTATGAGTGCAGTACAGATATTCCAAACTTAAATGAACTTGTAGGATATTGTTTCCGCAAAAGTAAGTCAAGGTTGTTGAGATCCTTGGGTGTTGCTTTTCACACTCCCCTCAAGACCCCACTTGTAAATGACTTCGATCGCTGAGTTTTTCTCGTGATCGTGGTGTAACAGAAGTACATCCTGCTGCACGTGAGCAAGTCTTTGTATTGTATGTTCCAAAATATATTGAACTGGAATTTGCACTTCGGTCCCCGTGATTTTCATATTATTCTGGTAGCACTGCCTTTTTTGTTTGTGCTATGACTTTGTAAGCTGTATAGATGTTAGCGCCTCGCGATTTCGCTCCTTTTTGCCAATGAATGTAATCTTCTTTTCCCATACTGAGTCAATTATGAGCGCTAAAGCTTCTTCAGGAGAGTAAAGCTTTATAGCTGAATATGATGGATGGCGTATCGTGAATTTGTTTCATGCGTTTGTATCTGCTAGGGCTTGTAGTTAAGGCTAAGCTCACTAGTTCGGCAGCTGTCCTTTTTCCTCTCTTAGTAAGGCTGGTTTGAGCAGCAGAACACAATAGCTCTGGGCTTGATTCAGAAACAATTTGTTTTATCACCCTTCGTTCGTAGAGAGCTCTCTTCAAAAGATTTTGCAGGTCCGCTTCCGGTTTTTTCACTTTAAAATCATTGTTTGCGCTTGTAGTGAATACTGCTGGCACGACCAATTCTTTCGTCTACCATTTTGAATTGCATTTCATAAATCTTTCCATAGTCCAATTCGATTTTTTCCACTTTTGTAACAATTTTGAAACAAATACTTTCAGAACACACTTAATTTTATTTACACTGTCCTTTGACAGTTTATATTCAATAAACTTGTTCAATATGTAACTAGTTAATCGTTCTACACACTGAGACGATGATTGTTTATAAAAGTTTTCGCTTTTTAACGCTAAAACCAGATCCATTTTTCAAATATTGAATTCCGAGTGACTTGGTCCACTCCGACTACCTGTGAAAAAAAGGGTCTATTGTCACAATGAGTTGGTTTGAGTTCCTATAATTCACAATACTAGTAGTCAACAAACGCACAAGTGTAAATATTTAGGAGAGAAAGCGGTACTTAGCGGAACTTTTTTTGAAAGTCTAAGGAAATATATTTTTTTATGAAAAGTAGGAGTGGAATGAAATCATCATTTATTATAACATATAGTGTGTAACTAGGGTAAACAAAATATTTTGTTATTAATATACATACCTGTGACTTCTATGTCCATAATGAATATTGAGATTTTTGTACGAGGTGAACGAAAATAACACGTTATAATGCTTTTGGGTTTCGTATGCAATTAGCCGTCACTGTACAAAGTTTATCTGTCGGAGCCTCGGGCGCCTTTGTTATAAACATAACAAACGATATTTATGGCCAGCACGATGGATCAACTACTTAACTCGAAGAATACAAGAAATTTTAGACCTTAAATTAAAGTAGAAAAATCTATTTTTGACCCCCTAAAGTGGTCATTTTGCCGTATGTGCGGCGATCAGAACAAAATGGTGGCAGCGGTGCGATACCCGAAGAAAATTTCACAAATCAGTGTTAAAAACAATTAACTTAAATCAATAATTAGTGTCAAATAACACAAATTAGTGCAAAAGATTTGTATAATCCGCCACACAACATACTGGTGGCATTAGTTCTCGAAGATCAGTTCAAAAAGTCTTCTTCTGTGAAACCGGCACGTTGTTAGTGCATACGCATAACAGCAATTATAATAATAAAACAAACAAAAAATAAGCCCGGGTACCGTTAAAATAAGGTACTTAGAGGAAAATATCTACAAACAAAGATTTGAAAGTCCCCTCCCCGCCTCACAAAGAACTAGAGAGTTAAATACCCAAGAAGGACGACCATCATCATCTCAACAACTTCCAGAAAACGTTGGCCCGAATGCCCATCATCATTTAACAACAAAACAAAACTCAAGGTAGAATATCCTTTATTTTCTTAATTTTTTTTTTAATTAAATGTTTAGTAATAAAAATACATACATATATTCAGTGCCGCTTTTAGCAATACCAGCGCCCTGGGCGACATTTCTACGGCGCCCCCTATCTGCCATTGAAACCCATACAAAAAAAGCAATGGATATAATGAAATAACCATTTATCAACAAAAACTTAATAAAATTTTACTTTTCTAGCCTTTCTATCGGCAAACTCTTTTATTAAGACATCAAAGTCTATGTTTTCCGCAATTTCATTTTCGATTGACAAAGTTGCTAAGTTTGTCAATCTAGATTGAGATATTGTCGATCGCAGATAGGTTTTTATCAGCTTAAGCTTAGAATACCTCCTTTCCCCTTAATTTTCAATTCTTATTAACAATATTTAATTGTTAATAGCGATAAATTTCAGGATCATAGTACAAACGAGTAAGTGAAAACTCAATAAAATTCATATTATTCTATTTATCATTAATATCAACTATTTATGGTTTTTTTTAATGTTACAAAAAAATATTAAAGTTCTGGATAAAAATATGATTCTTTTTAAGTATCGAGTTGTATCAGAAACAATTAAATCAGATGAATCTTTTTCAAAAAAAAACTTTCGCCCACTTTTATGTCATTTAAAAATATTTAAAAAATTGATATTTTAAATTTATAAATAAATAAATTAATGAATTTAATTTATCATGATAATTTTGTTGTAATTAGATGCAAAACAATTTTTAAAAAATTATTCCGTTTCAGCACTTTTTTTTTATGAAAACCAAATAAATGCAAATTTGGAATTCATTTGCTATTAATAATTTTGAATGGTTATAAACAATTTATAATTGATATAAACAATTCTTAATTGTTATAGACCATTTTTAATTGATATAAACAAAGTTTATTCATAAAAGAAATTTTTTGTGGTAAAAAAATTTCAAATGTTTATAAGAATTTTTCCTTGTTTATAATAATTTTCAATTGTTATGAACAATCTTCAATTTTGTATTCAATTTCCAATTTTCATAATCAATTTTCAACTAGGTTAAACCATTTTTATGATTATAAATTTATTATTGTTATGAACAATTATTTATTGTTATAAACAATTTCTGTTCATAATAAATTGTTATTATCCGACTTTTTAATGTTCCGATCGTCATCAGAACAAATTATATCGAAGAAATCCTTTTCAAGAAAGTTTGAAATAAATTTCAGTTTTTTTGTTTAAACAAAAAAACCGCTAAACCGAAATTGATTAAATTTCTTTCAGCTCTTATTGACAATAATACCATTCGAATGGCACCATAGCGAAGTCGTTATCACTTTTTGGTCGCGAGATTTCGTTGTCGAAAAAAGTGGGTCCGAACGTACACACACACACTCTCGACGTGTCCCGCACCTTGTCGTGGTGGGAGATCTTGCGTGCATCAATGACATAGAGGGCTATGCCGGCGGTAGTCTCACTACTGGCAGGGTCTCCCATGCCGGAAAGGTCTCTATGGAGATGCCAGACAAAGATGGACACACAAGAGTAGCAGAAACCCTAATTCCCAACGGGAACAGGAGGAGCCAATGCCGCCCACTAAACGAAGCGGCAGTGCAGAAAGTCAAACCCAACCCGACAACATCTCCGGGAGAAAACAACGGACGCCTTTGTATTATGGCATTAAGACAGAGCCCAGTAAGGTGTTAATTATGGTATACTGGACAACGTTAAGGATTAGATTGCTAAGGGCTGGCGATTGTAGTATTCTGTTACCCGAGTATGTAAAAGTGAAATTTTGCAGAAACGGCTTCCAGGCCAATGCTACAAGCGCCCCCGTCCCGTTAAAACCCTGGCAGGCCTCAAAGAGCGCTCAAAGTTTGTCACCGTTAAGTTGGTGGTGTAGGCTCAGATGAAACATTCCTGACTAGCACCGATCTGGCTCTGAACGCAAGTCCTCATAAGGGTCTGCGTCAACCCTCGCATGGCCTCCATGCTTGCATAGATAACCGTGAGATCGTATAGGTGACTACACAAGACGAGTGGGGACCCAACAAAATATGAGTACAACTAACACAATAAACACTACAAATTCTAAAGGAGACAACAACACCAACTGCGTTGAAGCGAGCCCTTTCCAAAGGAGCTCAAAAATTATGAGGTCACCCGGAGACACACCGTCTCTAACATACAATGAGGCTCAGCAAGGAAGAAGCGACGAAGCTAGCGCGCGGATTCGAGAGCAACCAGTTTTCTGCCAGCTGGGAGAACAAATTAAGAAAACTGTTGGATATGCTGGAAGACGGTAAAAGGCGGTCCATACACCAACCAATGAGGGATGCAATAGAAAGTATTAAAGCTCTCTACGAACTCTGCAATTGAACTGAATGATGAGAAGGCAAAAGAAGCGGTTAGGAGCAGCAAGTCCTCGCAGACGTCTCCATGGTTTAAGACGGCGGAGCAAAAACGGAAAGGGGATCCCAATACAGAAGTGTCGAAAGCGAAACGCCGACCCGCCCACACAATAGAAGGCGGGAATAAACCACAAGAAACGCAGCACAAAAAGGCAATCCCCGCACTTAAAGAAAAGGATACCGGCTCAAAATCTGACATTCCCCACCCGGAAATCGGAAAGGACAAATGGATATAAGTGAGCCGTAAACGAGCAATCCGGAAAAAATCTGAGCACAAGAAAGTCAGGCCTGATGCAATCGTCATAGAAACGAAAGGTGAACTCTCTTATGCATACATACTCCGTAGGGTTAAAGCGGATCCTAAATTAGGCAAATTAGGAGAGACAGTCTCAAGGATTAGAAGGACCCAGAAAGGCAAACTCTTGCTGCAATTAAAAGATACTGGGGAGAAAACGGAGGCCTTTAAGGAGGTAATTGGTGAAGCACTTGGTAACCAAATTGAAGTAAGAAGCTTAAAACTCCGAGAAACTGTCGAGTTCAAGGACGTCGATGAAGTGACCACCAAAGAAGACATTTGTGAGGCAATAAGATCACAGTTTAACATTAAAGAAGTCACCGCTGGGGACATATTAAACCTGAGGAAGGCGTATGGAGGAACACAAACAGCAATAATCAGCCTTACCGCCAATAACACAAAAAAACTTTTAGATGCAGGAAAAATTAAGGTAGGCTAGGTAATCTGCCGAATTAGAGAGCAAAAAACGCTCATCAAATGCTTCAGATGTTTGGAATATGGACACTTAGCAAGACATTGCAAAAGCGAAATAGACCGCTCCAAACAATGTAGAAGATGTGGGGCTGAGGTCATATTGCCAAAAACTGCGACAAAGAGCCACTTTGCATGTTCTGCAAAACTGACAACGCAAATAATGCCAAACATATCGCGGGCAGCGGTAAATGTCCGATGTTTCGAAAAGCCCTGACCAATAAAAGATGATGCTTATGCAGATTAACTTGAACCCCTGCGAGGTAGCCCAAGATCTGCTAAAACAAACTAAGGGAGAACCTAGCATCGATTTAGTTTTAATCAGCGAGCCTTATAAAACCCTATCCGGTCCCACCTGGATTACGGATAAAACCAAAAAGGCAGCAATATGGGCTTGTGACAAACATGCTTTTCAGGATAGGAAGGGACAAGCGCATGGCTTCGTACGGGCGAAAATAAATGGGATCCACTTCTACAGCTGCTATGCTCCACCCAGTTGGTCACATGGGGAGTATCAAAAAATGCTAGATGAACTCGTAGCCGATGCCCGCACTAAATCACCGGTGGTCATTGCTGGTGACTTTAACGCCTTATAGAATCGCTTTCTGTGCTCGATGTGGAGATAGCTAATGATGGAAGAAAAAACACCTTCCAAAAGGCCGGAAGGGGGTCGGTAATATACCTAACCTTTGTAAGCAGCTCCCTATTCCGGAATACAATATGGTGGGTCAGTGAGGACTACACACATAGCGACCACCAATCTGTTATGTTCAAAATAAAAGAAGAAACGAATTCTAGCCAAAGACGCCCTAAAGTAACAGGCCCAAAATGGAAAGATTCGTTGTTCGACAAGGATACCTTCGAAGAAGTAGTGAATGCGTACCAAATGGAATTCTGATCCGCAGAAAACGGTACGAAACAACTGACTAAGAACCATCTCCCTTTACATCTGCCGTGTTCAGGAGAACTAAATTTCTTTTTTTCTTTAGCTTATATTGCAACTTCTAGAGTTGAATCCAAGCCTTCAAATTCTTCCGACAAAGAACGCTCGACCGGATACCCCTGTATGAACATTCCGCTGTATTATTCTTCGAACTTATATGGCGCCATTTAACCCCCGGTAACTGATATCTGATGACTGCCACTCTATTCGCCAAAAAGGTGGAGCATTTACGTGGTATATCCGACAGTCATGCTAGAACAATCATAAAATCTGTGAGCATCATACAATCCTATTCCTGGACTTGAAGTATATTTCTAACCTTTGCCATTAATTTTGCAAACAGTGAGCCGCACTGAGTTCCAGTTGAAGCAATGTGATTTATTGCAAAGGAGTCCCATTCATTTTAGCTTCTTCTATATTGCACTTAATGTGGCCGTCCGCCTGAACAATACTTAAATAAACGAACGAAGCATGCGGCCTTTCCAAGGCATCCGCAAACCTATAGAGTTTCAGCTTGTCTCTTTTACCTACTATGCTTCCTGGTATTCTTAAATCCGAGATTCCTCGCAATCCTTCTCTTAGTTCAGACAATTGGTTGAAACATCATTGTTACACGCACGATGCATAGAGCAATCCATCCCAAAGGGTCGAAAATTTTTGAAATCCCTACTAATAATTGACGTTTTGTTACCCAGTTCGACTTTGAAAGAATCGGTTGCCATAGAATACCGTGTCTTAACAAACGACTAACCGCTTTCAATGAACGTCACAACATCCGAAAGTTTATTAGCAGATAAAGACTCCAACAACTCACTGGAATCCGAATTCCGTTTCTGCAATGTGAAGCCGCCGCCGCATAAAAATCTATCTTTCGCTTCCTAGATTGTGTTCAAATCATCCATGTAAAAACATTCCTATCCCTGAATAGTGTTGATGTCCGCAATCCAACTTATTAACCAGGATCTGCCTGTACCTTTTAGCAATATCCCCATACAGGTCTAAGCGATGTAATCGAAATTTTAGTAAGAATGCTTGTCTATCCCATCAATGCTCGGAGACGAAAGTGGCAAAGGATAGGTCGGCGACAGATTATGAAGGGAGCGGTCTATCGAAGCGGATCGCCGCTTTCGTGAGGAGGGTCCTTCGCCAAAAGGAGGGAGATAACAGCGGGACTCCCTAGCGGGATCGCCTGCTGGCTTGTTGGGGGTGAGAGGGAGTCCTGCTGACTTGCGGGCCTCGTAGGAGGCTGTTCAATAGGACTCCACCGCGAGGTAATGTCTCCCAGACGGTTCCGTGGTGGTCCTCCTGGAGGGGTAGGGTTTTAGCCGGTAGGGCTGGTCGTTGGCCAGGTGAGCCCGGCACACGGGTGGCTTCGATCACGTAGGTGCGTAGACGCATTTCCCCCTTCCCATACAAAAAAACATAATATGATGATGGAGTATTTATTGTTTATTACTTTTGAAGCCCCCTAGTCCTTCTACCGCGGAGCCGTTTGATTTCTTTCAAAGTACGAAAAAGGTTTGTATTATGCTGTTTATCTACGTAGTTTTAGTGCTGTTGACATCGAAATTGTTCCAATTGTGTAAAATTGCGCTTCATAGTCTTAGCGGGTTATAGAATAGAATTTCCTTTTCAGAAGTATTAAGAATGTACTGAACCTAAGTATAGGCCAAACTGTACTTGCAGGTGATGAATTGAAACCTGATTGTCGGAGACTTAATCTGTCATCAATAATCAACCTCTAACTTACATATGGGATACTGCAGAATTTAGAATAATATAAGAAGACAGAGATCTCATCTACGTGCAAGAAACGTAGCCGTATATAATTTTGGTAAGCCCCCGAATACTTTGGATATTAGCCATAATTGACACGTTGTATATCACGGCAGAGATAGAAATGTCAGGTCATAATACAATTGGAAATTTAAAAAAAAAAACCATTATTATTTTTTTGTTAATATAGCGGAAAGATGTTCTTACAGAATGATTAGCGTACAATTTGTTAACATACCTTCTTACTGCAGCTATTGTCTCTTTGTTTTTAAATTTTCTAAAACTATCCGTATAACTGTAAGTCTTCATAAAAACTTCAGAGAACTCTTGTTCTTCATCAGCTGATTCATTTTGCTTCTTGCGGTGATCTAAAAGCATGTGAACTTCACTAATCAAAAGTGTCTCAGCATTTTCAAATTCTGGAATTAAAGCGAAATTTAATTTTTAATGAAGAGGTCATTTCAATATTTAACTTATGTATAAACTAAAATTCTACTGTTTTAAATGCATTTCAGTAATGAATATTATACTTATTTTAGCTTATCGTCGTTAAATGCACAGATGTTGCATCTCCACTTTTTAATAATTTTTATGTTTTTGGATAAAACGACTCCTATGGGCCTATATTTTATTCTGCCCAAACGTTATACGCCTAAGTAGACTGCATCGAAAGCTGTAGACTTGGAAATGTTGTATATCAACGAAAAACATTACGGGACTCTACTTTAATTGTTGTATATTTTTGGTCAATTAATCAAGTAGCAAGTTTCATAAAATTTGAACTTTTACTTTCCTTTACTTTGCTTTAACTCAAAACTAAAATTGTTGGAGTTACAACATTTGTGCACCTAACCATCCATATACATATAAGTACTTGTACATCATAGTGGGGTTTGTTAAATTAATAAAATAATAGTCGCTTAGTAATTTTTAAAGTTCAAGTAAATTTGATTTCTTTCGTTGTTTTTTGTTGCTTTCTTTTATCGTTCTTTAACAACAACAAATTTAGTAACTCCAAGCGACTACAGTTACTTTCTTTGATTTATAAAACCAGTAAGATTCTTCTTATAGACGCACACACGGCATATATTTTTCATATGTGAAGTTAGGGAATACTATAAGCAGAAACGCATTATCTTTCATTCAAAAAGGTTTATTTATAAATCCTTTGTTAAGAAGAAAATCATAAAGTTGTCTTGTTTTATTGACATCAATTTTAATTAGCCGCCTTGCCTCAGCTAAACGGAGGAAACCAATTTTAGAATTTTCCAAAATAAGAATATTCTTATATTCCAAGTAAGCCCGTGGCACTATTCTTGAAGTGCTACACAAAGTTCTTTCGCCATCGGTAAGTTTATCATATCCAGGAAGGCCTTAAAATAATTGTTGATTAAAAGGTAACAATGAATACATAAGAATGACCTTACCTAAGATATCTATCGGTGCAGCCTTTCGGCGAGGCTGAGAGTAAGAAAATATTGAATTGTTAAGCATTACTTCCCGACATACCTCAGTGTAATTGGGAATTAAAGTTCTCCAAATCGAAAGACTTTCTAATGCTCTTGTTCTAATGTTCAGCTTCAATAAACGTTTATTTTTCAACTTCTGATAAATTTTTCCACCGTAAAACGTTATTATACCGTTTGATCGGATTTCATAAAGTCTAAAACCAAAAGACAAATAGTAATAGAATACAAATGTTAATTCGTTATTACTTGTATATATATTTTCTTAGTTCTATAAATTTTTGAAGAGACTCTACAAGATTATCGAAACAGATTCCATTGGTAAGTTGCATAAAACTGATAAAGCTTTCAGACGATCCCAGTTTTCCACTTCCATGCGAAGGGCCTAACGCTTCTGAATAATTCGAAATCCATCCAAATGTTCTGCTCGCCATTAAAATACCATGACTTCGTATGATTTTATATCGCCTTTCTCTTTCACTGCAAGATGTATTAAAAGTATAATAAATGAGTCATAATCAAGAAAGAATAAATGTAATAATATTTATATACAGCGATTACGAAAAAAATAACCAAAGTTCCGTGCAGAGCGTTTGAGTGGGAGCCAAAAAATATAAAAGTTCCGCTCAGAACTTTCTTTTTCAAAGAGTTATTGAATCGCGTCTCAGAGATTTAGTTCCATAAAAGAACAACTTTGAACTCTTTCAACAATTTTGTTCCTTTTCTTTACAAAATAGTTTTTACAAAAAAGTTCACGAATATCGATAAAAAGTATAAAATAATATTTAATTTTATATCTATTACATTTTGAAGTCGATACAAATTATACAATTAATACAATCAAAACAACAACAACAAAAGCATTTGATCCTACTTTCTTATGATCTCATGAGCTGAAATATTTAGGTAGTTTATACAGGGTGTTTTAGACAAACAAAAAATTGTATGGCAGGGGGGGGGCAATCTCAACAGTTTCGGAGTTACAGGGTGAATCATAAATTTCAGTTTTTCATGGTATGCACATTACTCTTTTATTTTTATCTTTTGATCTACCCAACATAGCGACATCAAACAAACGCTAAAAAAACCACTATCCCAATGACCTTTCGAAAATTGTCAACAGTGTTGATCTAACTAACTAAATAGTATACCTCTTTTTTATTTTTATTAGAGTGCCCATCCAAAAAAGTGCAACATGTCTACGTAGAGAAAATATGTAGAAATTTTAACGTAGAAATCCAATCGGAGAATATTATAAAAATCAACAAATTAAAGAAATTAAACTCAAATTAATTCTAAAATGCTTTTTAGTGAATTGAAAAATAATTAAATTAATCATGGTAAGTAACAAAAGCCGTTCAAAATGTTCGCCGTCACTTTGGATGCATGCCAACAATCTCCTTCTAAGTCCCTCTTTAAGGCGTATTGCAGCCAGGCTCTCTCGTATTTGCGTCGCTGCATTCCAAATTCGGCTAACTAAATCCTCCCTATTGTTAACTGAACTTGAATAAACTTCATCCTTAATTGTTCCCACTACGAAAAAGTCCAATAGCGTAAGGTCTGGAGATCTAGCAGGGCAAGGAATCGGTGCACCTGCTCCAATCCAGCGGTTAAGAAAATTTGATACAGCTGTCTAGATCGGTTTTAAAAATTTGGTGTTGGAGTTTCATCTAGTTTTCCTTTTTTCGCGAAGGCGTCCAGCAACTGAAGAAAAGTTTACCCTTTGGTGCTGCTGTTGAGAACGAGCCAAAAGAGCTGAACTTTTCTTCATTAGAAACGCCGACCGTGTTAAGAAATTTTTATATTTCTTACGTTGCTCGAGTTCACAAGCAGTTTTTTTTTATTTTTATTTTGGTTAGGAAAGTTTTCACTTAGTATTACCTTCACAATGATAGCCGTATGCGCTGGTACTCCATCGTATTGGTGAGATATTCCCCTAAGATTATCCATAGGGTTCTCCTCTATTAGATCTGGCAGTGTATTGTCCAAAAAGTCCACATACATTTCACTATTAAGCACTTGCGGCGAAATGAATGGTCCTACCAAATGGTTGCCGTTTGCCAGCCCAAAAATTGACACTGAATCTCTGCTGGAATGAGGTTACCTTTGCTCTGTGTGGGTAAGTGTTCGACCAGATATGGAGACTATGGAAGTTCGTGATATCATCATTCCGGGTAAATTGACATTCATCTGTCCACAGAATTCGGCTCAGAAACCCCCTGTCGTCAACGTCGCGTTCCAGAAGCCAAGGGCTAAATTTCAGTCTTCTTTTGGAATTTCCTTCCAGTAGTCCTTGGGCTAGGTGATGGTGATATGGACGTAATCCCCCTCGATGACGACACTCCTAATCGCCTTTCGACTCGTTAGGTGCTCGTCTCAGGGTCCTGCCTGACGATGGTGATTATTTGCTGCTTGACGTCGGCAGAAGTTCCAGAGGTTTCGGGTCGTGTCTCCATGTCGTGTGAAGTTAGACTTCCTATTTCTCTTAACCTTTGGAAAGTCCGTGTAAATACCCCTCTTTGGGGTGCTCGCCGGTTAGGGAATCTCCTTTAATATTCCAGTACAGCCGCTCTCTCTTTTCCGTCTACTACACCATAAATTTAAATAATATCCGCGTATTCCTCAAATGTAAATTCTACGATTTTTTAACAATTTTTGCTTAAAAACACCCGTACTTATTGATTTGTTTTTCAACTATGATAGGTATTCTTGCTGACTGACCCCTTTTTATAGCAAAATTTCCATCAGGTACAAGTAACAGAACGCCAGGATACAAGGATGTAAATTCTGGGTAAGTTAATATCGACAATAAAACAAAATTACACTAACATTGTTATAACTTTTTTGCAGCAATAAGGAGTATTAATGACCTTTTAACCCAAAACAAACATTTTCGACACTTTATCTTAACAATTTTGTTTATTTAAAGAATTTCCTAACTAAAGTGCAATAAAATAATTAGGTACTCAAGGAGTTCTAAGGATGCGGTTTTTCTAATCCTGTGTCTACATTGCCATGTTGCACCTTTTTGGAAAGGTAATAAGATGGGCAATCTAATAAAAATAAAAAAGAGTTGTACTAATTACATGAATTTCGGAGAAAAGTTCGGTAAATTCTGAATTTTAGGTAATCGCAAAGCATTTTTTTCACTTTTGGAAGTGACTGTACGTGCAATGGTAGGCGTTAGATCAGTAGTGTTGACATTAAGGAAAGGTCATTAGGATAGTTGTGTTTAGCGTTTGTTTGATGTGACTGTGTTGGGTAGATCAAGAGATAATAATAAAAGAGTAATGTGCACACCATGAAAAACTGAAATTTATGAATCACCCTGTAACTCCCAAACGGTTAATATTGCCCCCTGTTTGTCTAGTTGAGATCTATCACCCCACTCATTTTGGCACGTCAGATCTGAAACACCCTATATCGTAACAGATATAAAATAAATATAATTTTATATCTTTTCACGTTTTTTGTGAAGTCGATTCAACTTTAAAAAAAAAAAAATTATTTTTTACTTTTTACTGTCTTCAGACAACCTACTCGAAAACTGCTGGTTGTATGAACAAAGAAAGGAGAGAGATTCATCCAAATCCGACAATAATTTACGAAATTAGTTACGGCCACCACTTCATACCCTCACCTTAGATACAAAATTATAACCATGGTGCTGGTACTCCAACGTACAACAAGAGAAAATCCCCAAAGTCTGTGCACGCATTACGAATTAAATCTACCGCTCCCTTGTCTTCTCGTAGCCAATCTAAGTGTAACATTTTTTATCATTTACCAATGAGGAAACGTCAAAATATTCAAAATCATTAGAATCGTTCTACGCCTTAGGAATCTAGATGCTGCCCCTCCTCCCACTCTTACCCTAAACCACAATTTTTGTATGGTACAACTGGAGCAAGACACTCTATTTATAGAGCCCTGTAGGCAGTCGAATGCAAATACAATACGAAAAGCTTTGCGAGAATATCTATAGCCATGAGCCTATCTACGTACGGAAGTAGGACAAGGGAAGACCACGAAGAACGAATTTGACAAATCGTCGTTGGACTTCCTCAATGTTATTCATATATACAATACAAGCATACTCCAAAATAGGCCTGACAAAATTGCAATAAAGTATCCCCGTGATATACGGGTTGTCGAATTCCTTGGACCACCTTTTAATAAAACCTAGGGTCGCGTTAGCCCTATTGACTGTTGCGTCAATGTGGTCATTAAAGGAGAAACGACCATTTAGGTTTTCTCAAGTCTAGATATGGTATAGCTAAAAACCAATCGATTCCTCTTACGTGAAAAGGAAATAGCAGTGCACTTGTCTATATTGATTGGTAGTGAATCAGTGGAGCATCACTTATGGAAATTGTCCAGGTCGGAATTCAGCAGGGCCCAATCGGCTACATCAGAAACCATACGGACAATTTTAGCGTCGTCAGCATAACAAAGAATCCTGGATCCATGTAGAACAGTCGACATGTCATTATTATAAATAATGAAAAGTAGAGGATCCACATGACTGCCTTTTGGGACACTTGAAGTATTATAAATAATGTCGGAGAGAGCGCCTCGAAATAAAACGCGTTGTGTAACAATGAGACAAATAGGATCCCACAAGTCAGTAAAAAGAGGGGGAAACCCAAGGGGAAGGAGTTTGTTTATAAGAATCATGTGGATAATTCTGTCAAAGGCCTTACGGAAATCAGTAAAAATGCAGTCCACCTGCCCGCTAGACTCACTGACAGAGGTACAGACATTCGAGAACTCAAGTAAGTTTGTTGTAGTTTTACCTTTTACAAAACCATGTTAAAAAGTGCCCAAAACGGTTTACAGTGAAAATAAAGGACGTTGACAATTCACGCTTCGAATAACTTGGAAATGCAGCACTGGTTAGCAATAGGTTTGTAATTCGTGAATCGCACTTGTTACCCTTTTTGTGCACTGGAGTAATTATAGAGATCTTTTAGGGCTTAGGAAAAACGCCACGACGGATGGATAAATTGAACAAATGACAAAGAACAGGGACAAGAGCGAACTACAGTTCTTCAAGACCGAGATAGGGAACCTCAATTGTCCAATTAAGTTGGGTCCGCCAATAAATTTTTGTCTTGGTACCAATAGAGGAACTTACTCTATACATCACAAAATGAATCATTCAATCGATCCAATGAATACACTAAAATAAGAACCATTTAATTGGTTTTTTTTTATAAATTTATAAAATAACGTATAAGGATTTTTTATGTAAATGCAATCGTAAAAAAAATTTCGTACTATTAATGAAAAGAAAACATTTTGAAATTTGATTATTTGTTATCGACTGTATTGTATCTTCCTAAGTACTAATATTTAAATTCCGACAATCAAAAAATAAAATTTTTACTTTCACTAAATTTGTAATGCATATTAATATCTCGTGTCGTAGTTTTATTACCTGAAGTAAGAAGATGTGTTTAAGGAGTTATATACAATCAGGTAAAAATGTGTACACATATTATGGTAACTTTTAACGGTATTTAAACATTTTTTATTTGTAAAAATAATAATTTTGAAAGCTGCTATAGCTGATCTCCGGGTGCACCTCTAAAACAAGGCGTCTTATGGTGAGCACGATATCTTTGTATCATCAAAAATGAAAAAAACTAAGAATATTTCGTTAATATAATGTAATTTCTTGTAATTAATCGAAGGAGTAAGCTACATATAATTTTTTGACAAAATGGCAGCTTCTAAAAAAAAATTGATTTTTGAATAAAATTTAGGCCTTAAATTGTTTATAAAATGGAAAATATTTATTATTTTAATTACTAAAAAATATATGTACTTAAAAAGCTTGTGTTAAAATTTGAGACTGATCGGTTCAGCCATTTCCGAGAAATCTTGCTCACCGACTTTAAGAACACAGTTATGAGAAAACGTTTAAAGCTTCAAAAGCACTTTACATATATAAATGTGCGTGTAACTTCGAGAATATTCGCCGGATTGACTTAAATATATACACCCTGCGCCAAAAAAATGTTTCAATGAGGTTTTTCTCCAAAATTTGGAATGTTTAGTCCAATTTCGCAAAATGTTGTTGAAGACGTCTTACATTTTGCCTACAGAATTTAACATTTTGATCTTTTCTTTCAACAAATTTTAAATAATCTTCCACCTGGTTTCTATTTTTTTAATAAAAATAATGATCAGCACTAAAATGTAAACATTCATAAAGAAGAACAAAATTCCATTTCGTTAAAAAAAATTATTCTTATTTTCTCTCATGTATGCAATAATCCCTAAAAAACTACACTATCATGTTTTATTCTATATTCTAAAATCAGTTATTATAAAATCCTCAGTCACATTAAAAAAAAAACAATAGGTATTTATTTTAGGATTTTTAATTTTTATTCCGCCACCCGTCGCTTTTATCAAGGCAAGGCAGTGACGCGTTTTCCCCTAGATTCGTATAAATTCTTTATATAATTGAAAATGATTTCTTCATACCAGACTTTTTCTAACATTCTCAATTCCTCAATGGTGTTTGGTTTTTTTTCTCTAACATTACGTACCATTAGAGCCCAAACGTTCTCAATAATATTTAGGTCAGGACTATTACGTGACCAGGGTAATGACTCAATACCAAGATATTCCATGTAATTTTTTATCTAAAACAATGAGAAGTGTTTAAATTAATCGATAACTTGAAGAATATCGTTATGGATATCGTTCATATTTACCATTTTGGCTCTATGGCAGGTAGCAGAGTCATCCTAAAAAATGGGATTTTTAATATCCTCACTTATTTCTTCAAGGCACGGTAATAAGCCTTCGTCAATGATGTCTTTGTACTTGTCAGCATTCACCGAACCTTTGACAAAAATTAGAGGGCAAACACCTTTCCAAGATATGCACCCCCATATCATTACACTTGGTGAATGGGCACTCGGCGCTGTCCCTCTCACCTTTTCTTTGTCTAGCTCTGGTCAATCCATCAGGACCTATTAGGTTGAATTTAGACTCGTCAGAGAATACGATCCTTCTTCAGTCTGAAAAAGTCCATTGCCTCCTTTCCTTCGCCCAGTTTAGTCTGTTAAGCTTCATCTTCTTCGTGAGCAATGGCTTTTTGACTGGAGTTCGAGCTCGGAGATCTAATTCATTTAACCGTCTTTGCGTGGCCCTTGTGCTAACAGATTTAACAACTTTACTACTTAACGATCAAAATGAGACTAAATCATCAAACAAAATTTGGCAGATATAAAAACAAAAGAATCTAACGGGATTTCCCAGCCCCAGAAATGTTACGTTCTGAAACATTTTTTTGGCGCAGGGTATATAGTTTGTACTTAAATATATGTACATTACGAAAAAAAAATTGATTTTTGGAAAATTTTTATGAAAAAATTATTACTATTAAATTCCTAGAATGGAAATTTTTTTTTATGAATTTATAAATTATAACAATTTATGATTTAGTATATAGGGTGAGCATTTAAAACTGTTTTTTATAATAATTTATAAATTACACATTGGATCAAAAAATGTTTGGGACAAAAGTTGTCGGAAACTCATTTTCAAGGTCAAATGAAGGTCAACTTTGATTTTTTAAATGAAAATCTTTATTTTTTATTGCATATTCGTATTCTACGGAAAAAAATACAAAACTTTTGACCCAAACATTTTTTTAGAAAACGTAAATTTTTTAAGATATTAGCCAAATTTTACTAACATTTTAAGATTTTCAATAATTTTTTACTCAAAATTAAAGCTTTTTAAAAAAAATTGCAAGAGAACAAAAGTGCTTAGATTTGAATAAGGAATCGTTCTCACGGCTCAGTTTATATGGTATATCTACACTACACATTTTTTTACATACGAAAAGAGTATACGGAAGTATATATATGGCAAATAACCACAATAAGTCGTGTACCATGAGTCCATAGTTTGGACTCTAAGAGTCCGAACGTTGCGGTTAAGCAAAAACACCTAAACTCCAAGCCATGTACTTACGAATTCCCCGCACACACATTAGCGCCAAAGCGGGCTGAAATCTCGTCTAATTTACATTGCTTCTTATTCCGGGACTTTGCGCAACATAATTGCAAACTTTAAAAAAATCGCCTAACAAAATTCAGCTGCTAATCTCAGCTAAGGCCGCTTTCCTTCAAATTCACAGGGGGACCAACGCGTTAACAAGTTATCATTAATTTGTTGGTGTGCCGTAAGCGTGGATACTGCAGAAAGTCCGCATCACCCTCCACGTGGGGCGGCTGGTAAAAGTCATGTAGTTTTACTATAGACGGGCTAATGATGACGAGCGGAGAGACAGTCACTCTCTTGATAAAACTCCCCCAATCCATTGAATAGTTTGCAGCTGGGGGTAACTAGCTGTATTCTAACGGAGACTCCTCGATACCTGTCCGCCTCAAGGAGTAAGAAGGACCTACCATGGTATGGGGCTCTACCATGGGTGATCCCCCCAACTTCACAATATCTCGAGACCATGAGTACCGCCTTGTCGTGAAAATGGTCGATCATGAAAATAAGAATGCACAAAAAACACCCAGACTCGCATACTAGAGCAGACTAGAACGCAAGTTATTCGATTTAGGAATAGGGACAGTAAATTATAAAAAGATCTTACGGCCACATTAATGTCTCGTTCATTGAGCACGCTACTCCAATCACAAGCTGAGAGCCAGTTGTTAATTACGGAGAAGTCAGCCTTACTGAAGTTATAACAAGCATCATCTGGTACACAAGAAGCCATCATAACTGAATCAATGAAAAGAGCAATATGAAGCGCAGGGTAATGACCCGACTCTGGAGCCATTGGCACCAAGCATCGTCTCACCAGTGTACTAGCAGGATCAGTAGAAAAAACGAGGTATCTATAAAAGAAAAAGCAAACTGATTGGCAGACCGAAAAGAAGGAACCAAGCCATCATCCGAGTGTGAGAGCTCCCAGCCAACATCAGGCAGGTTAAAGTCACCCAAAAGCAATAATTCATCAGAAGGCATCAAGGCGTGTGAGAGGTCATCCAGGCAGGAGGCAAACCTTTCATAAACATAAGACGGAGAACCTGGAAGGGCGCATCAAGCAAATCAGCATAACGATCACGGCGAAAAACAATGTACTCAGAACTAAACAGCTCCGCATCCAGAATTCCCTGACACAGCAACGTTTCAGTCAAACAAATAACGCTGAACCAAAGATCGCTGGCGCCATTAAAGAGCCTAGCCGTTTTGGAACGAAGACCAGTTACGTTTGCGTAGTAGATCGACAATTCCGCAATCCGTTTTTTGAGGACTCATCGGCCAAGCGAAGTTGAGTTCTTGGGACATTTTCTCGCACAATGGAATTGCGGGGCCAAATCTCAGGAGAAAGAACTTCATTGAATAAATCCTCCGCAACCAGCACTCTGAACGACGAAGTAAAGGAACAGCCAGAACGATTGCGTGAGGAATCAATCCGTCTACATGCAACAGTGCCCGGTGCAGCGCAAGTACGAGTCCTCAGTAGTCTCTGGATGGATTCTAGATATGAAGATATACTTGGGGATCTTAGCTGGCCGTAAAGTGCTGCCCACAATCGCATCACGACCATCCGCGTTGGAAGCAGAAGTCGACTCCGGAGTATTCTGTTCAGGACCCTATCTAGAAGAGCGAGAGCCAACGGCCGAAACTGAGACACCAGAAGAGATGCAGCCAACCACCTGAGGAGTCACAGTAACACAGGACTCATCTACCTCACCAACAGTCCCCGAACGCGACTCGCTCTCACCCACAGCAGCACACGTACCAGCTTTAGCCAGAGCCTTCACGTCCGATGAAAAGGAGCGAATGAGATCAGTATTACCACTGACAGCTGATGACCATGAGTCCATGTCAATTTTAAATTTTTTAACACTACGGCGTATGTCTTCGAAAATTAGCAGAACCGGGCTGGAACTGGAAATGGACGAATGCTCAGAGTTTGCAATTATTCCGTACATGTCATCGATGGAGCTGGACATGGTAGAAAATCTCTGCGAGAGCTCATGATATCTGCTAAGCAGCATGTCATAATTTTCGTTGGACTAGTCCAGAGCCCTAATGATGTCGTCGGTTTTTCTATTTAAAGTGCCAATATCCTCAAATAAAATCTGAAAGCCAGAAAGGCTCGAGTTGATGGCAGTCATTCCATTGGCAATGTGTCCTTGATCAGAAAAAATATTGTCGACGATACTCTTCATCAATCTAAGCACGTGACACGGCTTGATATTGGTGCATTCCTTGCATGTCGTATTACAGGCTGAGTGGGGTGAAACGAATTGCCACAAATGCCATCGCAAATAATAGCGTTGTCTAAAATATCCTTCAAACAAGCCAAGTGCTCATAATTAATGCGAACAAAAAACAAAATATTGTCAATAAATAAAAACAATCAACAGAGGAAGCAGCGAAGACACAAGCAGAATAAACAATACCAAAAACGCAAGCAGCAAAAAATGCGGCGAGAAAAAGGTTGAAGTCCAAACTAAAATATTGATAAGTCCAATGAAGTAAAGACAGCACTCGCAACAAAGGAAGAAATGAATGTATCACTGAATTTGATCACAGAAAAACCCAGTGTCTACACTTAATTTTGTTAATATTGTCAGTCTGTTTAATGATTTTAATATTTTTGTTAGGTATAACATAATGATTGTTTAATGTCAATATTAATTTTAATTTCAATTCACCTATAATGTCCAATTACAATTCATTGGAAGTGTTTAGTCAATTAGTCCTGTAGTTAGTCTTTTCGAAATTGTTTAATCCAATTTTTGGACTTGACTGTAAATTTTACCACGATTTCTTGGGCTCAAACCATTTCGGAGCTTTTTAATTGGTTCCGAATGTCACATTTAACGCATTTGTTGACTTTAGGTTAACTAACCACTTAATATTTTTCTTTCAATAACTTTTTGCACGAGTCAAATCCACTTGTCCCATTATATATCTTCGCTTATCGATCACTATTTCAAGAAATCACCACTTTAAAACACTCTGAAATTTGATAATTCTCGGAGATTTCGCACAATCCAATCCACGACTTATTAACAGCTCCACAGTCATCCCAAGTTAATGTCTGGACTTCTTATAAAGAATGCCTTAAAAAAATTTAAGAAATTGATTAGGAAAGCATAGCGGTCCTCGTAGGAGGGCTTCTGTAATAAAATCGAAAACTCATCATGGCATGGAATGGCATCATCCCAGCTGAACTACAATTAGCTTCCGAGATACTGATCCCGTGGCTAATGGTAATTTATGAGGCTTGCCTTAACCTGACCTATATTCCATCCTCATGGACGAAGGTGAAAGTGGTCTTTATCCCTAAAGGAGGAAAAGCCTCACATTATAAGCCAAATGATTTTAGGCCCATTAGTCTCTCCTCCTTCCTGCTCAAATCCTTGGAGACACTCTTAGATATATATATATATATTAAAGAGACAATCAATCCAGGTTGTTTCTTTTGCAACATGCATACACTAAAGGTAAGTCCGTAGAGACAGCCCTGCTCGAACTTACCAGAATCCTAGAGCTTTCGCTACTACAAAAATAATACTCACTTGCAGCCTTCCTTGATATTGAGGGTGCCTTTAACAATATCAGGTCAGAGGCGATAATGGCATCCTTGAGGGGGCTTGAAAATGACGATCCTCTAATCGAACTTATTAGGCTGAAACTGTGTAATCAGGTTAGGTATCTAGGTGTAGTCCTAGACAGAAAACTTACCTGGAAGCCTAACATCCAGGAAAGAGTACGGAAGGCCACAATAGCGCTGTACTCGTGTAAGAAGGCTATAGGGAAAAGATGGGGTATGGAGCCACGCATTGTACATGGGCTCTATACAAGTGTCATACGACCTATAATTATGGTTATTGTTTGCTGGCCGGTACTAAATATATCAACCCATCACAAAGCATTGGATAAAGTTCAGAGGATGGCATCACTGCTGATACAGATGCTCTTAGAACCACACCTTCTAAAGCCCTGAACACTATTCTCCACCTTCTACCGTTTGATCTCTTTGGTAAGCAAACCGCATCCTCGGCCGCCATTAGGCTTAACTCAATCCAGATCTGGAAGCGAACTGACTTCGGTCACTCCAAAATATTGGACAGAAGAACTGCCAGCAATATCGACTATACCTCGCCCAAGCCTTTCTTTGGAACAAAATTTGACTCCTTCTTTCCCACCAGATCGGAATGGGAGGAATGTCCTCCCCAACGGGAGGAGTCGGTGCATCTTTTCACTGACGGCTCCAAATTGAAGGGCAAAGTGAGTGGAGGTATCTTCTCGGAACATTTGGATCTTGGTGTCTCATTCCGCTTGGCTGACTACTGCAGCGTGTTTCAAGCGGAAATCATGGCTATAAAGGTAACTAAGGTCCGCCTGAATCATCTAACGCTACATACAAAAAATATATGTATTTTTACAGATAGTCAGGCCGCTATTATATCCCTCTCGGGAGTATATTCCACCTCCATAATGGTTATAACATGTCGCTCGGCACTAAATGACATAGCTGAGCATCTGAAAGTACGGCTCATCTGGGTGCCTGGACATAGTGATATTCCGGGCAATTGCAGAGCCGACGAACTAGCGAGAATCGGTACCACTCGTCCTAATTCGGACATTAACAACCAGCTGGGTAAACTGCTGCCCACACGCAAAGTGGAACTCTCGCAGGAGTCTCTCAGAATTGCAAACACTAATTGGCAGGAGGAATACACCTGCCTGATTACCCGACAGATATGGCTAAAGCTTGACCCTAAACGGTCGAGTGAGCTCATCCTACTTGGAAGCAAAACAATAAGCAGTACCGGCTAGCTGCCCGGCTCTGGTCTGCCGTAGGAGCCGGTTTCTGGGCTCCCCCTTCTTTGAAGAGTTAGCCGAACAAGGCTCCACTGATGTCAGGGACCTGGCTCGATTTATCAGGAGTTCAAAATGGTACCCGACGACGAGTTAAGGCTGTACACCCTTCCCAGCCTAGTAAAATTTATTTTGACTTCCCGAGAGCTGGTTCCACTGGAAACAGGGAACTGGCTCGGTGCACAGGGGGCAACATGTTCACCCTATTATTTCTTAGGTTATTTTTTATGGGGTTTGCTAAAATTGTTTGTAGCTTCAATGTGATATCATAATGGGCCTCTTTGGCCTAAGTGTGCATTTCTTAGGCAGCCACTTTAACATAACCCAACCTAATCTCAGCTAAGTCGGACTCCATTTACAAAAAATCTTCAAACGAATCGTTCAGTCCAAATGCCTGAAGATGAGATTAAGTCAGTTAACAACATATTTGACGTAAGAGCAATTTTGCTGTGGAACCTGGTTTTGACGTTGAACAGACTGAGCCACCGATCGATTATAGTGCAAAACATAACGTCGAAGACAATTCATCACAAAAAGTGTTAGACATGAAGTCCAAGATGAAGTGATTCCCGTAATTATCCTACGTATCAAAAACTGATTGAGATCAACTGACAGATTCTAGTTTACGATAAGCTGAGAACCAAATAGAATCTGATTCTGAAAAAAAATTCATACGCAGTGCTGAAAACGACATTTTACCGATTATGGAAGATACAGTAAAGTGTTGTCAGACAGAGGATACACACTGTGCAATCTCAATAGCTGAAGCTGATTGAGACTGCAGATATTCAAGATTAGACGAATGCTCAGAGTCCCGTTAAAAGAATAGCACAAAAGAGGAAACATCTGTTATGTGAGCGTCGTCTGTTGGCGTAAAAATCGCACATTTTACGGTAACAAGCCGTAAATCAAAAAGAAAAAGATTTTAAATCTTGCCCCCCACGGCATCACTGCACAATTCCAAGCGTTCCTCAAGGTCAAATTAGGGTTGAGACGTTTACACAAGAATATCGGTATGAAAAGTGGAACAGTTGTACAAGAGGTCACGAAAACGTTAAATTAAGTGTGGCCATCAGAAAAGGCTATCTGCTCGTTTGACTTGAGCACAATTTTTCGGTTTGAAATTATCCAACTTATTTTAAATGATATAAAGTCCCCTGTCTACGGTAGTGTCCCAAATTTTTCTGAAATATTGATTTTTTGAGCATGTGTTTGAATGAAAAAAAAAAATTTAATTTTCAATTTGTTTACATAAAGTTTTCAGCCATATTTTGTCTAATAAGTAGTGCTACAACTTTAGAGTGCGCAAAATAAAACGCATTCTTTTCTCAATATTTTGTCACAATTAACGCCGAGTAACAATGAGAATTACATTGAATTATTTAATACTTTTTCCCCATGATATGAAAGACTGCTTCGCAGAGCACGTATAGAAGACTTATCAAAAATATCTGGTTGCATTTATCAGAGCGGAGTAGATCGTTTAGGAAGACCTGTCATACTTTTTTGCGTTAAATGATTTCCAGCCCAAGAAATAGAATATAAAAGGCAAAAGTCGGATATATTCGAGAAAAACTTTATATAAGTCATAGAAAATGACCAGATTTTATCGAAGATCGCAAAGTTACATTGATGGACATATTAGAAAAGTTTGATCGTCAAGGTAAAGGTAGTGAACAAGTTTGGGGTGCAAAATTAACTCCTCTGCTAATTACAACTTGGCGGAGAGAATATAATGAGGTAAATATTTGGTATCCGCAAAAAAATTCGCTTTTCAATTTGTTTAAATTTAAAATTTCAGCGCACATATTTCGGAGTACTCCGAAATATGGCGGATTTCCCCAATATGTCAGCCAGACACGCCATATTGGGAGGAACATAAAAACATCGAAAAGAGGATGGCGTTTTGGCGGGCTTTTCTGGCCTAATGTGCGTGTTGAGTGCTCAAGAAGTCAGTCAGTATTCAAAGTTGGAAGTGTTCAAATAAACGAGAAGAGTGAGAAAAATGGGAGAAAAGTACAATTTTTTGAAAAAAAACCTGCTTCTACTTGAACATAGATACAACAATTCGGATAAGTAGAGAAAAAGGGAAAAGTGGAAGTGGAAAAAATTATATTATGAGCAAAGCAATTACCTTTATAATACATATTTTGATCATAGGAATAAGACATTATATTTTTTTTTGGTGATTACCTGAATTATATATTTTATGGGTTCATATTCAATTGGACTAAAGACGAGTACATAATTCTTGTGCAACTATACCCAAAAGAAAAAAAACAATATATCATGAAATAAGTAAAAGGGCTAGCAAGGGGACCACAACACTATTATTAATTAAGTGAACTGCTGCAAAAGAAGAATATATTGGGAACTGAATAGCAAATTTTAGTATGAATTCACCAATATAGGTTATATCTATTTCCCACATGGCAACCATTGAGTCGTGCAGCACCTGAATGTAATAAAAACTTTTTTTAAATTACGTAAGTAACCGTAAAATAATATAATCATTTCGTATGATGTAAATGCAATAAGTGAATTGGTGAATAGAATCGATAACGAAAGCATTGCTGATGTGTTATCGGGCTGTAACATCGGATACGGAGCAGAATTCAATGTAAATCTGGCGTAGTAATCATTTCCGTCAGAAGCACCCATGAATTACGTAAATAAAACTTTCTGATAAGTTAAGGTCTATCACCGGCGACAATACTTACTAGTTACTTATACAACAGATAAGTTGGTGGGAACTCTCGCCCTACTACACTATTCTCGTATTATCCTTAAACTACGCCAGAAGGCTTTTGTTGAAATTGAATTATCCCGCGAATACTGTGGGGTAACATGGTAGTCTCACCTGTTGCTGCGTTAAATTTCAAAAAAAAAACTTGCTCAAAAAATACCTCATTTTTGTTATTTTACCTACGAAGTTAATCTAAAGATACGTTGCTAATTTGATTCATTGAAAAAAAATAATGAAATGAAGTTGTAATAGACATAATTTTCAGAGGAACGTTGATTTGTAGTGTTATTATTAAGTATAGAAATGTATTTTAGCCGAAACAAGTTCGGGCAATTTTCTTCCGTTGTTATGTGAGCTGCTGCGTGGTCTCCGTGCACAGGACGATTTAGCCAGTGTTGTGAAGCGCATTCCCAACACACGTGCTGCTATCACTCGCATATATCAATCTTCGGGTCATTTTTCTTTGCTAACCCAAGATAATTTTCAAAAGCATTTCTGTCCTCTTGCAATAATTTATTTGCTTAATTGACTCATTTTCTCCTGACTGCATTCAATGTGGAAATACAACAGGATCTGTCTTAAGCGTCACCCTTTTCCTAATCGGTATCAATAGCATTTTTCCACTAATAAAGCACCCAGTTAAATGCGCTATGTACGCTGATGACCTAGTACTCTTTACCACATCTAACAAGCTCCTAATATGTCAAACTGAATTGCAAAAAACTATCTTAGCACTTAACAACTGGTGTGACAAAACAGGTTTTCGTTTCTCCCAGCAAAAATCCGTCGCTATGCTGTTCACAAGACGAAGGAAGAATGTCTTCGAGACCGAACTCCTCCTGAACAACAACCCTATTTCCTATGTAAA
This sequence comes from Leptarthrus brevirostris, assembly GCA_964036015.1. Taxonomy (NCBI): domain Eukaryota; kingdom Metazoa; phylum Arthropoda; class Insecta; order Diptera; family Asilidae; genus Leptarthrus; species Leptarthrus brevirostris. The sequence goes on from OZ038371.1 coordinate 76,235,945, forward strand.
GCGACACAAATTTCTCGGCATGGTATTTGACTCAAAACTTAAATGGACGGAACATATAAAAGAAATAAAGACAAAAAGCACAAGAAACCTGAACTTACTAAAGATACTAGCCCACTCAACATATGGATCTGACACAAAACTCCTGCTAAGGGTACTGAACACGGTGGTTCTCCCAATAATCGACTATGGTACTTCTGTGTACTCGTCTGGCCCAGAAATCCGAATTAACACACTATGTAGATACCATACAGACAACTGGTATACGAATAGCAACCGGAGCCTTTCGCACTAGCCCTACCAAAAGCCTCCTGGCAGTATCCAACCAAACCCCAATGAAATATAAAAGATTAAAACAAGACGCCATGTATGCTCTTAAAGCCCTTCGAAGATCACCTCCTTTCACGAAAATCAACAACACCACTCTTATCGAGAAATTAAAACAAAGAAACTTAGACAATCTCGAAATCCCATACAATATCCTCCTACAAAGACAAAAATCAACCAGATCACCCCCTGGCTTACTGACAATATAAGTAATGCCTTAAACCTATCCCTTTATAAAAAGAAAAATACGCCACCGGCATTATATTCTAAGCTTTTCCTTGAAAAAATCACCAATAATTACATAAATCACACCAAAAATATTTACGGATGGATCTCTAAAAGACAACGAAGCTAGATGCGCCTTTACATGTGATGAGACAGAAAAACAATTCCACCTTCCCAACCACACAAGTATTTTTTCAGCTGAACTTTATGCAATTGAAAAATCACTCGAATTTTGCAGTAGACAAAATTCAATTAAAAAAATTGTTGTATGCACAGATTCCCGCAGCTCCATAGAAACAATAGCTGATATCTATACAAATCACCCAACTGCCCAAAATACTCGCGATACATTATTCGCAAACCCAAACAAAACTGTCACCTTTCTCTGGGTGCCTAGGCACGCACAAATAGAAAAGAATAACCGTGTAGATAACTTAGCCAAACTAGCAATCCAACTACCCCAAGACGAGCATATCCCCTTTTGGTATGTTGATTTTAAAAAATCCCCTTTGAAGCTAATCGTTAAAGCAATGAAACACGACTCCTTGTCCGAAGCCATTGAGTATGCCAAAACTGAGGAGCAGGTAGCAGAAAGTTATGTCAAATCTGATCATCCAAGAAAATGCAATTTCTGCGGATTGTCTGAACATACATACATATAGCGAGATTGTCTGGACATACATATAGCGACAAAATGCACAACCCTTTTTCCCAAAGTTCGTCCCAAAAGGTCGAGTGAATGCAGTTCAAAATGTCATTACGTGTCGCTATTTCAAAAATGTAGGACACTCTATTGACGAATGTCGAAAGACACAATTCAATAATTCAAGAAGAAACGATCTGCCTTCAACGTTGCGAGATTCATATAACCCACAATTACGCAATCAGAATACTAATGCTTTTCGGGGAGAACGAGCACCGAAATCGGGAAACGTCAGTCAGTCCGACACCAACGGCACTAAATCTCCAATCTCCATCCACCTTGGAATCTGGGTCGACTTCTCACCCACATTCTAAAGCCAAGATCTATCGCAATTTCGGCTTAAATTCGCATCTTATTACGAACTCTCACAAAACTATTCTAAACCTAAAAGGAAATAAATCTTTCCAAAGTGAAATAATAATCGAAATCAATGAATCGAGAGATGCTACCAACGCCTTACTTATTAAGTTGAATGTGTTAAAAGGGGAAACTGAGGTTAACATTGACAACAAGGTGGAAATTCAAGGTGTTTCAGTGGAAACTTTCCTAACTCTTGGTACTTGTACTCTTAATTTAGTGATTAATAATAATTTTAATATCAAACATCGATTTCACGTGTTACCTAATAATTTTCCTTTGGCTTGTGATGGTATCATCGGTGAAGACTTTTTCGCAAAAACTGACTCTATTTTAGACTACCAAAAAAGAACTCTATCTTTTTCTTATAACGGGAGAAACGTTAATCTGAACTTTCTATGTCCTTGCAAGAATCTAAATCTCCCTGCTAGAACGGAACAAATTTTTAAATTCCCGATGGTAATGAAATTATCTGTTAGCCAACAGAACTAGCCCCGCAAGTATTCACGGCTGGCTGTATAGCTAAGCCAAAAGATGGCTATATCTGTTGTACAGATGGCTATATCTGTTGTGAGAGATGTACAAATCGATGGTAGCGTAAAACTCAAATACGATGAACTACGAAACTATGAAATATATAATCTGCAAGAGTTGACTAACGAGGATAAGGTGGAAGATCGCTTACTTAAACTTTCCTCTTCATTGGATCTAAGTCATGCTAATCACGAGGAGAAGAACTCGATTTTGGAACTATGTCGCAAATTTAATTCAATATTTTATTTTGATGGAGATAAACTAACTTCCTCTACAACATTGACTCATTCAATTCCTATTAAATCTAATCAAGCACCAATTAACCTGCGACCGTATCGATTGCCTGAGATACATAAAACGGAAATAAAAAAACAAGTGGATCACATGCTATGCGATGGAATTATCCGTCACAGTTCCAGCCCTTGGAACTCTCCCTTGCTGCCGAAAAACCCGGATGCACAAGGCAACAAGCAATGGCGTATCGTAGTGGACTTCCGCAAATTAAAGGAAGTGACACTACCCGATGCCCATCTTCTTCCAAATATAGAGGACATTCTTAACCAGCTAGGTAATCCGAAGTATTTCTTAACACTGGACCTGGCTAGTGGATTTCATCAAATCCAAGTATCCGAAGAAGATAAAGCTAAAACAGCTTTTAGCACTTCATACGGCCATTTCGAGTTTAACAAAATGCCTTTCGGCCTAAGGAATGCCCCACTACATTCCAAAGGTTAAGGACTACCGTCCTTACCGGTCTACAGGTTTATGGTCATGATCTGGATGACCATAACAAGAAACTTCGGGAAATCTTTCAATGTTTGAAAAACCACTGTCTAAAGCTGCAACCTAATAAATGTAACTTCCTACGCAAAGAGGTCACTTACCTCGGACGTTATAACCGACAAGGGTATGGAACCTGATCCATCTAAGATATCCGCCATCCAAAATCTATCTCCTCCCAAAAATGTTAAGCAGCTTAAATCCTATTTAGGTCTGATGGGTTATTATCGGAAATTCATTCCACAGTTTTCAAGGATCGCAGACCCATTACATAAACTTCTTAAGAAGGATGTGCCTTTCAATTGGGATGCCCATTGCGACGAATCCTTTAACTCTTTAAAACGATCTATTTCTCAACCTCCAATTCTCCAGTATCCTGATTTCAATAAGAAATTTTATGTGCTCTCTCAGTGTGAAAATTCTGATCAGGTTGAACTCCCAATCGCCTATGCGACCAGGACACTCAATGCAGCTGAAAAGAATTATTCTACAATCGAGAAGGAAGCGTTGGCTGTGGTGTGGGCTACCAAGCAATTCAGACCGTATCTGTACGGTAGAAGATTTACGGTAGTGACTGATCACAAACCTTTAGTTTGGATCTTTAATCTAAAATATCCTTCCTCACGAATAATGCGGTGGGGAATAAAGTTGGAAGAGAATGACTTTGACGTAATCCATAAATCGGGGCGTTATCGCGTATGGAAACTGTTAAGGGGAACGTAGTTACTAGATCTAGAGCGCCCATGGCTGCTAATGAAATGCGCAATCAAAACCAAAATCTCTCAGAAAAGGTCAACAAACCTTCTATTCAGAAGTCTCATTCAGGTTCTTTTCCAATTCCCGAGCCAAGTTCCACGAAAGACTCTAATTCAAATCTTGCTACTTTATCTAACGATGGGAATTCCTCTCCTCCCGAGGAATCTCCAAATAATTCAAATCTTTCAAAGCTAACCGATAAAAAGGATATATTGCGCGTATTAAACGAATTTCATAATAGTCCCGTTGGTGGACACCAAGGTGTCTCGAGAACTTATAGGCGTCTTAAAAGATACTACACTTGGAAAACAACGTTGAAAGATATCAAAAAGTACATATCATCTTGTGAAACCTGTCAAAAAAGTAAATCAGGTACCAAAACGAAGACTCCTATGAAAATAACTACTACCTCAAAGAGGCCATTCGAACATATCTCTTTAGATATAGTTGGTCCTTTACCTGTTTCAGAGAGTGGAAACAAATATATATTAACTTTCCAAGACGACTTGACTAAATTTATTCAAGCCATTCCCATTCCTAACCAAGAAGCTTCTACCGTAGCAGAAGCTTTCGTTCGTAAAATTATTTGTATCTATGGTACACCTAAATACCTACTTACCGATCAAGGCACCAATTTTCTGAGCGAACTTTTCAAGAAAATGTGTAAGTTGTTGAAAATCAAAAAACTCCAGACTACACCATATCATCCGCAATCGAACGGAGCGTTGGAACGTTGTCACAGAACTCTAGGCAACTACCTGAGAAGTTACTCCACCAAAAACCCTGATAATTGGGATACGTGGATGGACTATGCTACCTTTTGCCATAACACTACCCCCATTCTATTACAAATTTCTCTCCTTATGAAATCCTGTTCGGAATGAAACCTGAAATTCCCGGTATCCTTAGACCCCGTCTATAATTATGATGACTATGTGATAGAGTTAAAAGCCAGGCTCCAAAATGCATATAAAATAGCTCATGACAACCAAATCCATGCTAAAGAATTGTCTAAATCGTACTATGATCGCAATTCCAATCCAATCAATTTCAATGTAGGAGATAAAGTGCTGATGGAGTGTAAAACAAAACGTAACAAAAAACTAACAGCGTTATACGAAGGATCTTATGAGATATTAGAGTCGAAGTCCCCCGAAACCTCATTAATAAAAATTGGGAATAAGACTAAACTCGTTCACAATAATCTGCTCAAAAGATTTATCAGTAATTCATTAACTTAAAATTCATTCTACAATTTCCTGACTACAAAGTTAGTAGTGATGCTAAGTCAATCACTATAGACATAGCGACCTCTTACTTACTATTTTACTTCAATTCTTCCTTCAACTCTCGCAACCTACTTAGAAACTTTTTCTTGCTGAGCTTAAAATTGGTCGATGAACAATCCATGATAACCCACTTACACAGCTTTAGTGATGTAGTAGAAAAATTAAATGAAATAGACCTCGACATCAAGGAAGATCTTTTGGTAATTATATTACTTTCAAGCTTATCGAGAGATTTTGAAAGTTTCGTGGTTGCAATGGAATCAAGGGATATGTTGCCAACACTGCAAGCGTTAAAAACAAAATTGTTGGAAGAGGGACAGAGAAGAGACTCGATTGCAGCATGTGATTCAGGTGTGTGTGAACAAGCGGCGTATTTTTCAAACGCAAAGAGTAAAAGCAGACAGCAACGGCAGCAGCAAACACAAGGAAAAGGTTTCCGTGGTAAGTGTTATATCTGTCATAAAAAGGGCCACTTAGCAGCCGCATGTCGCGAAAGAAGGACCACTATATCAAAACAAACGAATTCATTCGCAATGATGTACGCAGTAAATTCAATTACCTTTGCAAGGATGGATTTTGGATAGCGGATCAACCAGTCACATGTGTTGTGACAGAAGCAGTTTTTCGGAATTATGCGAACACAAAGAGAAGATTGAACTTGCTGGAGATAAATTTATTTTTTCATCTGGAATCGGTGAAGTACGCTTGCAATCGGAGTATTCAAATATTAGGTTAAAAGACGTGTTGTTTGTACCGGAATTGAAGATGAATTTCTTATCAGTAAACAAAGCGACCACACGTAATAATTTGGCTACATTCAATGAAAAGTATGCAGTAATTAAAAATTTGAAAGGAGAGACAATTTTACGAGCAGACAAAGTGGAAAGTTTATATATATTTCAAAGTGCCTGTAAACAGAAAGAGTTCTTGCATTTCTCAACTAATTCTCATAATAATTTCAGGAAATGGCATGAACGATATGGCCACCTAAATGCGAGAAGTCTAAAGCGGTTGGTTTGCAATGACATGGTGCGTGGTATGGGCAAGGTAATGACAGCTGATAACCTAGATTGTGAAGTTTGTTTACGTGCAAAAATTTGTGCACAACCTTTCCCAAAATCGACAAATGAAATACGTAGCACAAGTGTACTTGAAATAATTCATACTGATATATGTGGACCAATGAAGATTACCTCAATGGGTGGTGCCAACTATGTCATAAGCTTTATTGATGATTTCTCGAGAAAAATTTTTCTATATTTCCTCAAACGAAAAGATGAAACATTAACAGCTTTTAAAAGTTTTAAAAATTTAGTCGAAAAGGAAACTTCAAAGAAAATAAAAATTATAAGGAGTGACAATGGACGAGAATATCTAAGTAACGAGTTTTCCAAATTTCTGAGTGAACACGGGATACGTCGCACCTGAATTTTTATGGGCTGAAGCCGTGAATTGTGCTGCATATTTACGAAATAGATCACCGACGAAAATTTTAGGAGACAAAACCCCATATGAAATATGGAAGGGCATAAAACCTGCCGTGTCACATTTGAAGACTTTTGGATGTAAAGCTGTGATGCTAGACAAGCGACCAGGAAAACCAAAATTTTCTGCAAGAGGACTAAGCTGTTATATGGTTGGATATTCAAGTGAGTCAAAAGCCTACCGCTTATATGTGCCGGAATTGCGTAAAGTCTTTAAAAGTCGAGACGTCAGATTTATGAAAAACGACGGCTTCAAAGTAACACAGCCAGCGAATACTATAGAAAACAAAACTGTATTGGATTTTCCCATAGTAGAAAGTACAGAGAAAGACAATTTGTTGGAGGATGAGAATAGTGAAGATCCAGTTAAAAGTGGTTCGCAGTATATTGAACTCGATACTAATGGTAAAGCAACCATTGAACAAGAGGAAAATGCTGCAGATAAGGAAGAATTAGCAACAAATTCGGCCGGAAGAATCACTCGTTCTAAGGCGAAACTTTTACGTCAGGAAAATGTAGAAATTTCGAATCAGCTTCTTAGTGCAGCAGTGTCAGGAAATCATGGAGACCTTATAGAAAACCCGATCTCACTTGAGGAAGCATTGAAATCGAAAGAGTCGGATAAGTGGATACAGGCCATGAAGATGGAATACAACGCTTTGCTTTCGAATAATACCTGGGATTTAGTAGATCGTCCTAAACATCAGCATATAATAAAATCAAAGTGGGTGTTCAACATAAAAAGACGTAAAGATGGCAGTATCGAGCGTTACAAGTCACGTCTAGTAGCCAAAGGATGTAATCAAAGACACGGGATTGATTATAAGGAAACCTTTTCACCCGTGACCCGATATTCAACAGTAAGGCTTATTCTTGCTTTGGCTGCTGAATTTAATTTATTTGTTCATCAATTAGACGTAACTTCAGCATATCTAAACGGCGACCTACAAGAAGTGTACATGGAACAGCCTGAATACTTCACTGATAAAGATCAACCCAATAAAGTGTGCAGATTAAAAAAGGCTCTGTATGGTTTAAAGCAAGCAGGCAGAGAATGGAATGGAAAATTAGATAGGGTTTTAAAAGATTTCGGCTTTCAACGTTGCAATGGGGATACATGTGTTTATATTATGGATGAAGCCAAGGAGATCAATATAGTAGTTGTATACGTTGATGACATTTTAGTAGTCTGTTCTCAGCGAAAGAAACTAGAGTATATAAAACGACAAATCAACTCGAAATTTACCACCGTTGATTTAGGACCAATTGATTACTTTCTTGGAATGAAAATTGAAAGAGATCAAAAACAAGGAACAATTAGAGTATCTCAAAGCCAATTTATTAGAAGTTTACTATGTAGTATGGATATGCAAAACACTAAAGGGGTGTTCACACCTTTAGATCCGGGGCAAAAGTTTAAAAAATGTAGGAATTGCTCTGAGTGTGTGAAAGTGGATCAAAAAATGTATCAATCTCTAATTGGGTCATTAATGTATTTAGGAGTTGTTACTAGACCTGATATTATCCACTCTGTAAGCAAATTAGCGCAATTCAATAATGATACACATTACGAACATTTTACTGCGGTGAAGCATTTAATGAGATATTTAAATTCCACAGCCAACTATAAGTTGCATTATGAAAAAACAGGTAAGCAACTTGAAGGTTATTCAGATGCAGATTGGGCTAGCTGTTGTGATGATCGAAAATCTTACAGGCTTTACGTTTTTTGTTGCTGGTGGTCCAATATCTTGGGAGTCGAGGAAACAATTAACCGTTGCCTTATCGAGTACTGAAGCCGAGTACATGGCGCTTTCAGCGGCATCCAAAGAAGCAGTATACCTGAGGAATTTAATTATGGAAGTAGGTTTTCCTGGGATGATAAAAGACCCTACTATAATTGGTTGTGATAACCTCAGCGCTCAGCAATTGGTGAAAAATCCAGTTTTTCACTCGCGCAGTAAGCACATAGACATTCGCTATCATTTTATTCGTGAAGTTTATCAAAAGAATTTAATTGAGTTGAAATATGTGCCAACGGAAGAAATGATAGCTGATGTTTTTACTAAAAACTTAAGTAAGAAGAAACATATGAACTTAACGCAAAGGTTGGGACTTAAATCTTAACAATATTGGATTATGTATCGTTGAGGGAAGGTGTTGGAGATAATATCTGGCAACTCCACATCATACAACATCGTCTCTAGTATAACCGAACTAATTTTGCTTTCATATGTATATGCCTTTATACTTGTATTTATATCTACTGTTAAGTCATTAATTTGTACATGAAGTCAGTCGCTAATTAAAGTTGTTCAGTTAGACGTGAGGTCTTTTATTTAACACCCTAACACAGGGTTATTCTAGTTGGGATAATTTTCGCAATCGCTTCAGTGCTATCTCTGAATCCATACAGCAATACTCCACTAAACATCGCAAGCGAACTGTATCTTGAGAGTGAGGGTATTCTGGTAAAATCTACATCCTCGTGGAAATTCGTCATTGCCTTTAATTTTACTAACCTCGAATTGGAAGAACGTCAATTACTACAATGGCATTCTACCCTTACGGAAATTGGCAACGAACTCCTGAAGTTGGCACCTTGGAGGTCCTGCTGGGCTACCTTAAAATTTTTTAACTCGTCCTTAAACGAAATAGTTGACAACAACGGAATTTTGAGGGACTTATTTCACTTACCTCCTAGAACAATACGAGGGTTAATAAATGGTTTAGGAAGATTGGCGAAATTTCTGATTGGCACTATGAAAGAAGAGGACGCGGACAAAAACAACTTCATTATTTAATCGATTCCCAAAGCTCAGTGGTAGTAAATACTATAGAGACCTTAAGCGAATCCCAAACCAATATTCTTACTAAAAATATGGAAACAATATCTCGAGGCGCAAAACCAAACGCAAGTAGAAGGAACCTTCCGCATGTTCGAAGAAGTTTCAAATTTCTTGACCTTCTCAATAGGAAGGTTGATGGCTAAACAGGCTGAACTAACAGACGTCCTTTACGAAGCTAAATTAAACAAGCTCGATAGACATCTCACAGCTTCACCATTGTTTATCAATGCCATTAAAGATGTACAACTGGAACTTCCCGCAAACTTGCAATTCCCTCTGAAACCCACTGCAGAAAACATGCAGATTTTTGATAAATTAGCTGAAGTTGAACTTCTTTACGCTTTCAACAAGCTGACCTTACAAGTAGCTATACCCCTGATAAACGATTTCTATAAGCTGCATAAACTCACGAGTATTCCTAAGAAGCATAATGATGAGGTATATTCCTTTTTTAAAACAGATGCTGAATATGTAGCTATTAATGAAAGATTGAAAGAATACATATTCCTCAAACAGAGCGAATTCGATAAGTGCTTTACTCTCAACCATGAGTTGACGATATGCAAGACTAACTTTCTTTCCTACAGTCAGAATTCCAGAAATTGTATCGTTCAGATCATCCTTAACCAAGATGTCTGAACTTCCGACCTAGGTGTCTTCACTGTGGCGCACGAAATGTGGTTTCCTCTATCGAATACTAACACTTGGCTTTATGTATTGCCCAATGCTACTAATATTAGAATAATTTGTGGTGAGAACGCTAATTCCGTTAAAATTTACGAAAGCGGAATTTTGGAATTACTACCAGGTTGTAAAGCCTTTACTAGTCAAGTGAATCTGGAAACTTTGAGTGAGGTGAAAAGTAGAAAGCAAATCGTCCATCATCTCAATGACACCATCCTAGGAAACGAATTAAAATCAAAGCACTATGGAAGTTTGAATCATTTTATACAATTTAAAATAGAAAAATTAAGTACTTTGAATTCCAGTAAGATAGACGTTAATATTAAAAAATTAAAAAATGATACATTGAATTTTGAGGATCTAAATTTTAATAATTTTACACCGTCACCGTCCGAGAATCGCCTATTATTGTATGTAATTTTAGATGTTGTAAGTCTAGTTGCTTTCGGCAATTTAATGTATATGATTCTGAAAAAGATCATTAAATGTAAGATTGTACCTAATACCCCCCCCGGAAAATTTATAAAAAATTAAAAAAAAAAAATACAATTTTATTTCATAATTTTTTTTATTATTTTTCCTCCTCATAAAGGGGGAGGAATGTTGTGAAGCGCATTCCCAACACACGTGCTGCTATGACTCGCATATATCAATCTTCGGGTCATTTTCCTTTGCTAACCCAAGATAATTTTAAAAATCATTTTTGTCCTCTTGTAATAATTTATTTGCTTAATTGACTCATTTTCTCCTGACGCGCTGCTTGGAGCCAAATGTAGAAAGGGATAAAGTCGGTGTTATATTTTGTTCCTTACGTTTGGTTCCGAAGGGGGCAAACAATGTGGCGTTAAATTAGAAATAATTAAACGCCAAAGTTACTTCTTTAGACCCTGAATGCTTCTAATCAATATACACTTTACTTAATTACTGACACCTCATTTAATTGGGTACAATATTTATTCAAACACTTAAATATTCAAATTCTTAAATACTTTTAAACAATGTACACTTTTAAATCTTAGTCTTTTAAACAATGTAGGTCTTCTTTACTTAATTACTGACACCTCATTTGATTGGTTACAATATTTATTCAAATACTTAAATATTTAAATTCTTAACAACTTTTAAATAATGTACACTTTTAAATTCTTAAAGTCTTTTAAACAATGCATGTCTTCTTTACTTAATTACTGACACCTCATTTAATTGGTTACAATATTTATTCAAACACTTAAATATTCAAATTCTTAAAGTCTTTTAAACAATGTAGGTCTTCTTTACTTAATTACTGACACCTCACTTAATTGGTTGCAATATTTATTTAAACACTTAAATATTTAAATTCTTAAAAACTTTTCAATAATGAACACTTTTTAAATTCCTAAAGTCTTTTAAATATTTATTCAAACACTTAAATATTTAAATTATCAACTTAACCCACACGATTTTACCGTCGCGACCGGCCAGAAAGCTTTCGCGCTTTTTCTTCGTTTTTTGCTTTTGCCCTTGATGTAGATGACTGTCATTGGGCAAAGCCGCTGTAGATCGTTGTTTTTCGCGCTGATTAAGCAAATTTCTCTTGCTTATCGTGTATGGCTACCGTGTGAAAAGAATGTCGACGGTAACCCGAGCGCGAGATGAGTTGGATTTGAGTACATGGCAACTTTGTTGCAACGTAACTCGGTGTACGAAATCCAACCAATTAAATATTTGTTTGTTTTAATTTATGTGTTCCTGAGTTGGATTTGAATATTTGTTGCAACAAAATTCGATATATGAAATCCAACTCGTATAATTTTAATGGATTTTAAGTTCTAATGACAGATTGGATTCGATGGAATTTTGGCTTATCTTAGAATAAGCGAATCCAATCTGTACCATTTCCTTCCCCCCACGAATAAGATGATTATTCTTTGGAGAGGAATAATCATCGCATAATTGCTGGGTAAGGGATTTTGTTATTTCGGTGGGACTTAAATCATCGCAAACCAGAAGGGCTCGCTCAGTTTGGTTTCTGCTCGACATGGATCCGCGCGTTTATACCTCATTTTCGTTTGCTCGAAAAATTAATTTGGCGCGTTTCAGCCCACCACGGCCCGTCGTTTGGACTATTCGGCTGGCCAACATAGTCTGGGTGGATCCCGCCGGGGACGGTGTGGTTAAATTATGGTGGAACCCGCCCGGCGGACCATCACTTTGTGTGTGGAATCCATCAATACTTCAGGTAAGTCAACAATTCACTTTTATATTTTCATCCATTTGTTAAATGCATTCTTTCTTTCTTTTACAGGAGGCGTATTGGTGCTGTCAGGCAACACGCACTGCTGCATGCACTGTCAGGCGGACACCGCGACAGCAGCTGACGAGTCATCCTGCCCGGGCGACAGGCGTGCAATCGGTGGTCCTGCGTCGACCGACGGTGTCTCCACCCCCCAGTATAATGCCGTGGATGACGCCGCTATGAGGGTGTGAAAATTTATTTATATATATATTTTTTTTGTATTTAGCCCTCTTTTTTTAAATTTGCTTGTATATTTTTTCTTTATATCCTTTTTTAACTAACTTTTAACTTTTAAGAAATTACAACTTTGTTATCCGAGAATGCTATAAAAATAAAAAAATATTCTTCGGTTCATTTTTATCTCATTTCCTCTCTCACCTTTTTTTTTTTGTCGTCGCCTTTTGTTTTTCTTTTCTCTTTCTTTGCTATACGGTGGTTCAATAGTATTCCACTAAGTTGCGCAGCGACTATCGATTTGGTTGCGATTTCGTTGTTGGCACACGGCGCGTTACGTTAATTATTTTCTTTATTATTCTCCCCTTTTGATTTTTGTTAATACCTGTTTTGCGCTACGGTTTCTTCTTGCCCGTAGATTGTGGTAGCACTCCATGGCGCGTTTTTGTTGTTGACTTTCTTATTTATTTAATTTAAATTTCGTTGCTTTTATCTTTTTAGTACTTGCTATGCGCTACGGTATTTTCTCGACCGTCGATTGTGGTAGTACTTCACGGCGCGAAAATTGTTACTTTATTTCTTAATATTTTCTCCTTTTTATAGTATTTTTATCCCCGGTTAGTAAAGTGGTTAGTACTTGCCTTGTGCTTCGGTATTTTTTCGACCGACGATTGTGGTAATTGTGACTAGCTTTCATTTTAGTTAGACCAGTTGTATGGACAGTGCCCTGGGCAGTGTTTGTGGCCGTTAAGGCCGCGCTTTTGGCTCTGAGACTGCCTCTTCTAGGGGGATTTCGGGCATGGGCGTTTGATCACGCCGCGTAGTCCATGCCCTTAGTGGAGGTATGGCGTATTTGGCTGTCATGTAAATGAAGATGAACATCAGCATTAGACCCCTAAGGGACAACGAAGTTGTTGAGAGTATGTGGGGTGCTTTCACCCGGGAGTGTAAATGTAACTCCTGTATTTTGGCCGGTATTTGGTCCAATGATTGCGTACTCTCGTGCAACATTTCGTTAGTGTTGTCACCTAGTAGTATGTGGGGCTTGTATATGGTGCTTCCGTCCTAGAATGCTGCTCGTATTTAGCCATGAAGGAATCTAATTCCTTTGCCGTTTCATTTGCTTTCGGGAAGTACGCTGGTTGCGTGAAAAGTAGTGGATATGGATTTTCAGCCTCGTAATATAGGGTATGTGGTTCTATTTGTAAGTGACAGGGTTGGTTAATGACCAAGATTTCCTGTCCAGAGAGGCGATGCGTGAGCAATTGCTGGGTGCATGTAATATGCACAATAGTTGTTGTCTTCAATGCATACAGCCAGGAATTGGGCCTATTTAATTTAATTAAAATGTCCCTGGGGGGGTATTTGCACTTTTAACGAGCATCTAGGATTGAAGAGCAACTTGATTACGCATTCATCCGTTTGTGTTGCTTTTGTTATCGGCGTATTTAGCAAACCAGCGTAGGCATCTTCCTCGACATATCGAGTGACTTTCCGATAGGCTTTCATGTTCTCCGGCTTAAGTAATAGAAATTCCTGAGTCGAAAGTTGACTCGCTATATGGGAATATTCTATTTCCGGGACCAATGAAAGACTTGCTTCCGTGTGTATAGGGAAGCACCCGATTCGTTGCAACTTCATTTTTGGAAGATTGAAGATTGGTAATGTTATTCTTATCACCAATTTTTCTTGCAACAAGCGTGTGCGTTTCCGATGCCGTCAAAGATAGATCTCGTTTTACGGGATTTTGGAACAGCTTCTTTAATAACCTTCGTGCGTTGTTTGATATTTTCCATCAACGCGTGCATGTGTTTTTGCTGGAGTTCGCAGAGGTCCCCTACGGTGTTGTTTCCACATAGTTGATGCACGTACTGTTCAGCTCGTTCCGCAAGCGTTGGTTGATTGTCCAACTCGGTCAGGTCCAACTCCGTGAGTATATACCATGTGGAGTGGTAAACCATGAGGCTTCATAAATCCTCGAATAGCACTCCTGTATTGTTGAGTGGATTTACCGAGTAAGTCTCCGACGTACTACTTCCCATAGTGGACATGATTAGTCCGAGGATGATAGCGTTTTGTATCATACCTGGGAAGAGGAATATGGTTAATGGAGGTTAACTTAATTATTTTTCTTATTTACTAAGCGTAGATTTTCCCTAAAGTGGTTTCCAGCGAATGTTATATTTCCGCGGGTGTACCTCAGGGCGAAAGCTGTCAGGAGAAATTCCTGTTGTAGCCCTTGAGGCGAGGGTGATAAAGGTGGCTCTAGCGCCAATTTCTTGTTGTTGGGAATGTGGTGGAGCCAAACCAACTTTTTAATATGGCGAGTTTTTGTTTTT